>OU795036.1:28912446-29573235 GCA_917208275.1 Patella pellucida
AGTACGAGTACTACTAAAAAATCCTTAAAATTCTAATCGTATTTATCCTTGATTGACCATAGCGGCATACTATAAATCAATTAACTTGCTGATTATCCCGAACGTGTCATAAGTAAAGCTAAACAATTGTCTTGGAATAATGGTTTCAACTGACTGATAATTGCCGATATCTAAGCAGTACTCATCATATTAATTAACCTTAACAAATAGATTAGCGGTGACTATTGATGTTGCGTGATTAAAACAACGGGAAGTTATCAAAATGGCAGACCGTTGCCCTACAATTCTATTCAAAGAGAGTTACATATCTTAATAGTTGAATTTCGTTTACTGTGGGTTCATATGTTATGTATATAACTGCATGGCTAATTGGAAATTATTTTTTCAAATTATATTATCACCTTGTGTCGAAACGAAAGAGCGAGTTGAATAGCGATGATTCTGGAGTGAGAAAACTGTCGGCGTTTTTTTCTTTACCTCGGCAAGTGTGATAACGTTAACAAAGAGTCAGTCGTCTAGACGAAATGAAATTAACACTACGGTTATGATTCAGATGCTGATACCAGGACGGTACCCGAAATTAGCAATATATTTATTGTACCCGCGAAACGTTAATTCAAAGAAAACTGGAAATTTGACAATCCTTGACTGAGATTTGACGTATACATACATGCAGAAAATGTGTTGTTCAATATGTAAAAATTCAAAAGTCATCAAGGTATTTTTTTCAAACAATTGATCTTGGGGTTATATAAAATATGTTGATTGTACAATGGATAGCATTGATGATGTATTGAAACTTGCCATTAAAGAAAAATCAAATTTTGGTAATGATATGAAGTTGCTTGCCGATAATTGCGTATAACGGTTGCGACTGTTGATTGTAAACAAAGTTTTAGCAGGCAAAATTTAATAAAAACAGTGAGCAGAAAAAAAAATTGATCTCCATTACTCTAAAAAAAAAATAAACCCGATCTCCATAAATCCTTTTCCAATTGGGCTAATGTGAAGCAAAGAATAATTTTGTAAAATGTAAATATGTGTTGGCGGAAAAAAAATTCATCATTGTTTTACATAAAAATTAGAATCCATTTTGGCGGAAAAAAATTGAAAGCCAGTGTGAGCCCTGGTCGCTCCAATTTACGTGACCTGGCTCACTGTCATCATGATCATGGGGCCAGTTTCTTCGCGTGCAGGTAACTCTCGTTTGCGTGTTTAAAACTTTTTATGATTTGACGCGTTTATTGGCTTCTATTATCAACCAATGAAAGAAAAAATATTACTATCTTACATAATCATTAACCGCAACAATTTCTTCCTCTGACATTGTATTGTTTATGAAAACATTTACTTAATTTTAATTTGTTTTTGTCCGTTTTCATCATAGCTATAATTAGTAATTAGTGGTTTATTACTATATTAAAAATATTCTGACTGAAGTTGGACTCTGGCCCAACACAAATAATGACACTTATAAATGCATTACGGATTTAACTAAACAAGATATTTTGCACAACCAATACTCTTTTAACAGGAGTAATGATATTAAAGACAATGTGAAAATAGATGCACTACCGTACATTTATTCGATACCCAAATTTCATAAAAACCCAGTAAAATTTAGATACCGGTATATAATATCCTCCAGTCTTTGCCAGACAAAACCGCTTGCGCAGACAATCACCAAAGGCCTTAAATTATGCCAAACCCAACATGCAATTTGGTGCAAAACACTTCGAAATCACACTGGTATTAATAGTTTTTATACGCCCACATAGAAATGTGTTTAAAAAATTATAAAACGGCTGCCACTAAAACCATCATTATTTTAATCCAACGTTTCGTAGGTAAATATAACACTACATCATCAGGGGTAAATATAACACTACAATGTGGTCGTATATTGCCGTCGCCCCCGTCCGTCTGTTCTTGTGAACGCTCTAGGGGCTAAAAATAATATCCGATTGACTCTCAATTTATACACAGTGTTTAAGATCATGAGAGGAAAACCCCTATTGATTTTCAGCGATTTCCAATAATTGCTGTCGGAGTTATGGCCCTTGTTCACTTCAAAAAATCTTGTGAACGCACTAGAGGCTAAAGTTAATATCCGATTGACTTTAAATTTATACACAGTGTTTAAGGTCATCAGAGGAAGTCCCCTATTGATTTTCAGCGATATCCGATAATTTAATTTATACACAGTGTTTAAGGTCATGAGAAGAAGAATCCTATTGATTTTCAGTAATTTCCGATAATTACTGCCAGAGTTATGGCCCTTGATCACTTAAAAAAATCTTGTGGATGCTCTTGAGGCCAAAGTTAATATCCAATTGACTTTAAATTTATACACAGTGTTGAATGTCATGAAAAGAAGAGCCCTTTAGTTTTTTCGCGATTTCCGATAATTACTGTCAGAGTTATGGTCCTTGATCACTTCAAAAATTCTTGTGGACACTATAGAAGCTAAAGTTTACATCCGATTCACTTTAGATTGAAACACAGAGTTTAAGGTCTTGAGACGAACAATGAATTTTGATAACTTGAACAGCTACATCCATGATATTAAATGTTTCGTATACTAAAGGTTCGCATGGAGGAGAACTTTATCAAAGCCAAACAAATTCTTATGATTTTCTGATAATTACTTTTTAAGTATTAAAATGAGTTGTTACTCTTAATCAGATTTTAGTGTATTATAAATGTTTCATTATCGAAAAAATTAAAAATATGCGACAACTCTTGTTGACTGCCCCAAAGATTTAGCTGCTGTGGGCGTATGTTTCGTTGCCTGGCAACCTATCTTTGATAAAGAAAATTTTTAAAACATAATACATTTTCTCATTGAGGTTGGGGATCAGATAATACAGCCCCATTTATGGCAAATGCACATTTACATAAATATGAATTCTTCTTTCAGGACCATAAAAGAAAAACAGATTACAAAGTAGCTAAAAGTCTCAACTACACCTTCCGTTACATTGATGACATAACACCTATCAATGATAATGGAAATTTCAATAAATATAAAAGTGAAATATATCCCCCTGAACTAATATTAAATAAAGAAAATTCCGGCACCCAAATTGCATCTGTTCTTGACCTGGACCTCAATATCATTAACAATAAAGTTAATGTTGGTATTTTCGACAAAACGGACAAATTCGGTTTTGAAGTGGTAAAATATCCGTCAATTTATAGTAACATACCTATGGTGGCTGTTAGCGGCCATTCTACATCGTCGACTTGTCGGGTTGTGAAGTCGCGACACGACAAAGCGAAATAATTGCATTTCGTCAACTTGTCGCTTTGTCGGGTTGTGAAGGCGACAAAGCGACAAGTCGACAAAATCAACGCGACAAACTAACCCGACAATCGTCGCCCTCATTTTGTCGACTTGTCGGGTGAATTTTGTCGACTTGTCGCCTTCGACTTATTCACAACCCGACAAGTTGACAAGCCGCCGAAATGCAATTATTTCGCTTTGTCGACTTGTCCCTTTGTCTCCTTCACAACCCGACAAAGCGACAAGTCGACGAAATGCAATTATTTCGCTTTGTCGACTTGTCGCTTTGTCGCCTCGGAAGTCAATCACTGCGCATTGGCGAGCATTCTTCGGTTAAGTATGGAAGCCCAATCTCGACGAGGCGAGGGTGCATTTATTCAGCATTTGGTTTAGTTTTGCTACACCTGACCATTACACAGATAGGATTGAAAAATTCATTTGGTTAAATTTGCATTTAACGACCCATAAAATTAGGAATCTATATTTCAGAGGAGAGTCAGTTTTATATGTTGATATGTATTTTAATGTATGCTTTCAATATATCTATCGTAATTTAGAATAGAATTTGCTAGCTTTGCTACATTAAAAAATATTTAAAATTTAAATCCTTTCTTCTTAGGATGTTTATAGGCAAGTTTTCTTTACAGAATACTCTAAAGCTTTTTCTTGGCCACATTCCAATTTCAAATCTCCTTGACGGTAACTGTATGACTGGCTCACTAACCAGAAGGTCTGCGTCAAGCATGGCTTCCCCAATAAGGGAAAACCGTGTTTGTAAAATATGTAATTTAAATGAAATCGGTGATGAGATTCACTTTATGTTAAAATGTCCAATTTTAAATGATATAAGAAATAATTTTTTACCTCGATGGCTAATTGCTTCCCCAAATGAATGTAATCTTATATCTTTATTTACTTCAAACGATCCGGTTCTTATTCGAAATTTGTCTATCTACATTTCAAAGGGAATGGAAATCAGAAACGAAATACTTAAATATTAAAATGTATCTGATTGTGTAATATACTTTCGTATCAAATTGTTCTTTTCAGTTCTAGTTATATTATATATTTAAAATGTTTTATTAAATGGTATATTGACAGTTATGGAAAACAGTGATATAATTGTACACTATTATATTTTCTTGATTATTATATTGTATATGAACTAGTCAAAGGCCTAGACTTTATGATTGTATTTATATTGTACATGTATCACTATCAAATATATGTGATTGTACTATAGGCAAATATAGTAAATAAATTATTATTATTATTATTATATGTCTAATGTACGGTGACGTGCAGGTAATGGAACCTTTGTCCGTTGGAATTTTTTCAAATAAGCGTAAGCCGTGGAGTTGCTGTCTGGGCAAACTTTCCTTAATAGCACACTGCATTGGTGTCGAAAAATAGTTTAAAATAATATGTTGGCAGAAAAAAGTACCCCGGCCGTATCGCCGCTGTCTTGACAGAATTTACCCCGTAATAGGCCTACACGGCATAACATATGCCTGTCTTCATTGATGCAGAAAAGTACTTTGGTTGATAAACTAAGTCATAGTTTAAATAAACGTGGTCTGTCCCCAAAATGTTTGTATTTGTTTATTAAAAGTATATAAGTTTTAATAAAAACAATATAGTTTGTAATTAACGAAATAGTATATTAAGTAAGTAAGTAATTCTTTATTGCTGAAAGTTACTTATAGCAAATACAATGAATAAATTTGTAAATATGTAAAGGTGTTAATGATACAAATAGTACAAAATAAGTTAGAAAAGAATGAAAGTTCTAGGGAAGAATAACGTTTAATAAATTATAAATGTATATATTTTCCAAACAGTTTAAAATAACTGGTGATGTGTAAGACATAATGTCTATAAATGTTTGGAGTGAAGGGTGATTTCTATAATAAAAAGGAATAAGCTGTTCTCTTAAATCTTTATATAATGGACAGCAAAGTAAAAAATGATATTCGTCTTCAACGTTATTTAAATTGCATAATTTACAAATTCTATCATTTCTGTTAATTGTATCGTATGTGATAAGTTATGTGATACACATCTAAATTTGGATAGAGATACACAGTAATTATGATTTGATAAATATTCTTTTTGTGATAAGGCAATGTTGAAAAGGTTATAATAATTTAGTTTTGAATATTTCGACCGATCTTCATTCCATTCCTGTGAATACTGATCGCTTATTCTATGTTTAAGTTCATCATATACATGTACGGGTAAAACAACATATTGATCATCAAAAGCGTACACGGGACGTCGGTTTTTGTCCCATCCGAACGACTAAAAACTGGCCTTATCAGGTTCACCTTCGTGCACCTTTAGGCCAATTGGTTGATCCGGGTCGCATGTCTTGGATACTCACCATAAACAATATATTCACTTGAAATGAAATAGGGTTAAACGTCCTACTCTTCTGCACCTAACCTGGGCTAATGGAAGATGGGCATTATGCCATACAGTGTGCTATGAGCGAATTTTTGTCCGGAAAGGGCGCTACGGCCTACTTTAATATCGAATTTCAACTGCCAATAGATCTTTTATGTGCACGCAAATGTGTACACGGGACGTCGGTTTTCGTCCCATCCGAACTACTAAAAAACTGACCTTACCTTCCTGCACCACTGACAAGAGAAAACACGACGAAAAACATATATGATTTGAGTTTGGATATTAGTAGATTGATTATTATTATATATTTGGGTAAACTGTGCTGTCGATGGTAATCAGTGAAGATGCGAAGGAATTCTAAATTACGATAGATATATTGAAAGCATACATTAAAATACATATCAACATATAAAACTGACTCTCATCTGAAATATAGATTCCTAATTTTATGGGTCGTTAAATGCAAATTTAACCAAATGAATTTTTCAATCCTATCTGTGTAATGGTCAGGTGTAGCAAAACTAAACCAAATGCTGAATAAATGCACCCTCGCCTCGTCGAGATTGGGCTTCCATACTTAACCGAAGAATGTCGCCAATGCGCAGTGATTGACTTCCGAGGCGACAAGTCGACAAAGCGAAATAATTGCATTTCGGCGACTTGTCGCTTTGTCGGGTTGTGAAGGCGACAAAGCGACAAGTCGACAAAGCGAAATAATTGCATTTCGTCGACTTGTCGCTTTGTCGGGTTGTGAATAAGTCGAAGGCGACAAAGCGACAAGTCGACAAAATTGACCCGACAAAATGGGTTAGTTTGTCGCGTTGTCGGGTTGATTTTGTCGACTTGTCGCTTTGTCGCCTTCACAACCCGACAAAGCGACAAGTCGACGAAATGCAATTATTTCGCTTTGTCGTGCCGCAACTTGTCGCCTTCACAACCCGACAAGTCGACGATGTAGAATGGCCGCTAACAGCCACCATACATACCAGATACAACACTATATAATGTTTTCTATTCACAAGCATTACGATTTTTGACTGTATCTAACAATAAAAAACTATTTCTTTCCCGAATAAAATCCCTGTTTTTGAAATGCACTGCCAAAGGAGGTACACAGTTACGCATATTTAAAGAAATTTCCAAACTCCGTTTCATCAATATACCAAGTTTAACATTTCTTATAAGTATATAACCGAGTACATATTGGATAATTATCCAATTTAATTTAGTTTAATTTGTATAGTTACGTAACCCTGTTTGGATTATCGCCCTTATTGTTATTATTTTATGACTTCATAAATACACTTCATTGTATGGGGTATTTAGTATTATGTTTTGTGCAATTATACAACTTAAAAATTCTGATTGGTTGTTTAAACTTATAGCTTTGAGCATTTATCTTGATTATCACCCTTTTTGTTAAGATATTCTATTGACGTCATTGATAACATTACGACGTATTTACGTCACATCATTCAGTTAGCAGACAACTGCCTCCTGAGGCGGTCTACATTTTCTTTGCTTCTTTGTGTTCGGTTGTTTGTGCGTTTTCTTGTACGAGTGAAATATGTTCAATTTTGAGTGAATTCTGTGTTGCTTCAGACCCGGGACTGTACAGCGCAGTGGACGCTTACGGCTAGCCCCCGGATCCATTCACTCTTTTTTGAATTGTTTTTTTGTTTGTTTTGTTTGCTGTTTCGGAGTATGTCTTGTCGTTATATTTGTCCTTTATGTAAATCATATGTGGCGCAGTCCCCCTGCACCTGCACTAACTATCATATCCCCGAGAAAAACAAGTGTATTATAAAGCATAACAAAATGAAACAGGTAGATTACCTATCAAAAATACAAACATTTATACATATTGTAAATACACTTACGACCGTCTGACTAGAGTTCAAAACATGAATTATAACGAGGATGAAAGAATGATAATAAACATATTTTATGTACACATTATGTAGAATTATAACAAATCAAACATTAAAACCTAAAATATAATGAGAATGATAAAGAAAATAAAATATTCAAATGTGGGGTACGGACTGTCTCGGCCTAATGTGTCGACTGTTAGGAGTTACCAAAGACCCGCACAGAGGTGTCATTGGAGGTTGAGACCGCACAGAGGTGTCAACGTGTATTAGTATCACCACACAGAGGTGAAAGTATTAGTAAGGTTGAGACCGTACAGAGGTGTCAACGTTTATTGTATCACCACACAGAGGTGAAGTATTAGTATATGTAAAAAATAGTATAGCGAGACTAATTAACATATAAAAGAAGAATATTGTGACACATTCAGATATGTTTTTAAATTATGAGGTTTTATAAGTATGAATAAAAACTTAAATAAATGCCATAAGAGTTGTGGACGGTTTGTGCGACAAAAGTGAGACAACTCGACCCCATAATTGAGAGAGGAGAGGGAAATAGTCCAGAAAGGACACATACATTTTTGGACACTACTGCATGTCTATTTGAGCTTTCTTTATGTTTGCCAACAAAGTATGAATATATATCGTGTAGCACAGAGAAGACCATCTGCCCAGGGTCTGTATCATGTGGTCTTCTACTTTGCCTGCCACTGATGTAGTGTGGCGCATACCCTAAAGCTGTGGCCGTTAAATAAGTCGGCATTGAAACCCAGAGCATACAAGAGAGATTTCAAAGATTTTAAAAAGAAAGACCTGGTTAGGGCCTGGTTTTTATCCATAATGAAAAAGGGTTCTTGCCTTTGTAAGGGAGTACGAGATTGGTTATATCTTTTGAAAGATGCCACAGGGCAAATATCTGAATTTGTTTGAAACAGATTTATATCCACTTCTCGCCTAAATATATCGGTTTTAGATGCTCTGAGTCTCAAAACTGCCCTATCTTCGAAGAAAACTATGTCTTCACAACAAATGTTCGACTCTGGGCAGAAAGTATGTAAAACTGTAAATTCTCCGCATCGAAGAAACCCTACAAAAGCTATGACACAGGCTGCCTCCATGAGTTGATAGATATTTGATTTGAAATAGCCTTTTCTAAGTAGGGTGACTAATTCCTTAATAATATTGTTTGTCAACGGAAGTCTTTTTTGAACGATTGCATGTTCAGATATCCTAATACCTTTAAGCATTGTTTCGACACGGATAAGTTTGGTATCACTTGTGAATAAATTGTCTGTATCATGTACGATATGGTGAAAACGGATCACACATAAGTATAGTTTTATTGTTGTTGATTTTACCCGTAAAATATCATGGCAATAGGACACAAACTTCAGAATGATGTCTTCATTTATGAAAGGAAAAGTTGTTTTCCACACAAAACGGCTCATAACCATGAATCTTTTATAGGTGTTGAAACCGCATCTATACTGGTTTAAGGTGGATTGAGCCACTGACTGTTCCATTAGATAGGGAATTCTTACGTCGGAATCTGCCACATCAGGTCTTCTCTCTTGGGTACCTGTGTGGGGTATAGAGCTGCTCGTGGGGCTGCCTGACGGAACCTCTGAAATTGGAAGCGAGAAAGTGCGTCGCTTGTAATGTTAAAGTTTCCTGGAATATGGACACTTTTAGTTGTATAATTATTCACAGCAGCTGACCAAATTAATGATCTCATAAGTTTCATGATATCAGAATTTTGGGATGTTACCTTAATAATAATATGGGCTGTTGCTTAATTGTCACAATGGAACATGATTCGCTTCTTTGTCCATGTGTGACCCCACAGAACGGCAGCTACAACTATTGGATACAGTTCTAAAAACGCCATCGACAAATTATCGTCTAAAAAGTTAGGTAAATCGTTAGGCCAATCTGAGCTAAACCAGCTGCCTTGATAATAGCCCTTCGAAACCACGAGTCGAGCTTGCGTCAGTATATAGGTCTAATCTAGGAGAGGTAGATACTTCTGTGTCATAAAAGAAAAAAACTTTGTTCCAGTGTTCTAGAAATCTAAGCCACATTTTAAGGTCGTTTTTGCATTCTCTGGTAAGTTTAATGAAAAAGTGTAGTTTTGGTACAGTAGCCGATAAAGAATACATGTACGCTGAAAATGTTCCTCTAGGTAAAACTATTTTTACTGCGAAGTTGAAATGTCCAAGTAATTGTAGGAGTTCACGTTTTCTGACTGAGTTTTTGTTTTTAACTCATTCGGTCCAGTAGTCGTGTCTAAGCGACCTAATTAGCCACTGAATCTCACCGACTTACCCCGACAGACGTTGACCTAGTGTCAAGTCAGACATCCGCTGAACGTCTCGCAACGACATTTCACATGTACTGTTTTATTGATCAATAAAGTTATAAAAAAATTGCCGATTGTCTTTCCAAAAATAGCCATCTAATAAACAGATAGTTTGAACTTATGATTGGCATCAAAAAATGTACACGTTACAACAACGGTTTAGGTGTTATAAGGTCGCGAGTTCACAAGAAAATTCTGTTCATATCGGTCGCCATTTTAGACGGCCGTCCGCTAAGTACTATTTTATTGATCAATAATAAGAACCAAGAAGTTATAAACAAAAGCTGTTTGACTTTCCAAAAGTTGTAATCCTATAAAACAATAGTTAGAGCTAATGATTGGGGTCATAAAATGTTTAGGTCACCAAGGTGTTAGGTCGTAAACTCAAGTGAAAAAAATGGATTAAATTTTCAAGTTCAACACCTGCGGTCGGCTTCTTTCATGCACTGTTTTATTGAGCAATAAAGTTTTATAAGATAAAACTGATTCGCTTTCCAAATGTAAATTAGCCAATAGAAATATAGTTTCATTTATCAACTAATAATTGAATTTTATTGAAGTCATAAAATTTACGACACAATACAGGATTATGGGGGTTATAAGGTCATGAACTCTGTAGATTTTTTTATTCAAATGTCGCCATTTTGACTAGTAGTAAATATTTGTACGCCTTGTTTTTTAATAATTTCTTCGTTCAGGGAAGTGATTCCGACTCTGATTTCGATGGATTTTCTTACCGGAACATATATTGGACGTAGAAATTAGCAATAATAGTATCCTGGACAACGAATTGACTGACAATTCGAGTGAGTAGCAAGACAGCTACCAAATAGCTAAACTAAAATGGCGGATAATCTTTGACTCTTCGAGATTTTATTTGTCAATCATTTTTATGTACGATGCCAGGGCCAACAGACATATTAAAACGTAAGAAGATCAAATTTGATTTTTTTAGTTTATTTTTTGGACTGAATATGTTCGCATTATTTGTGACTGACGAAACCAATAGGATATCACGCTAAAAAATTCAATGAGATTGAGCGGTTTGAAAAAAAAAATTGGAGGGCCGTAACGGCTGCAGAAATTTGCGATTAAACTTTATTTACAGTGCTAATCCTAAAAACATATTGTGGACTAAAACAAATAATCAATTGTGCTTACTGTTTGATGCATGGAGCATTAAAATATAACTTTATAATTCATAAACGAAGCCTATTATTTATTTTACACAGTTCTTCGTTTATAATAAAGAATAACTTTGTTAATATTTAGTATTTTTATTTTATAAAAATATCCTTGTAAAGCCTGTTTTTATTTCTACATTTGGTAACATAAACATTTTTTGATTGGAGAAATACTTTTTGTTTTATTTTGTATTTTCTGCAATAGGTGAGATTAATGAATAATCCTTTAACCCACTTAACCCTAGAGCCAATTAAAAGATTAGCTGTCTACACCTAAGCTCATTAAATTAGGTTTAATCTCACTGTGCCCCCTAATCAACTGGTGTTATAGGGTAGTGGTGTGAAAACTTAAGTAAACAAAGGATTATAGACTGTATCCTTATAAGTACTGTTCATCTAGTTAAGAATTAATTTTTTTAATGATTAAAATATATAAGTTAAGTTCACGTGGCATCGGTTAACGAGTATCTTAAATATTATTCACCCACCTTCTATTCAGACAGTAATCATAAATCAATCAAGTATTTGATTAGAAACTCACTATCATTATATAAGGAAAGTTGTCACCCCCAATTACATTATATTTTTTAAAAATTCTCAAGGCGGTCAAAATTTAGTAAATTTGGGGTATAAGTACAGAGTAAAAAGTGCAATTGAATACACCGACGCCATATCCCATTTAGTAGGGTTATTAAATATGTTTGATACATGTATTTGTTGTTACATTATTTGTTGTTACTTTTATTGTGAATAAAGTTGTTAATTAGTTTAATGCTAGTAGTTTTTAAAAATAGACTATATCTTTAACACCATTGTATTCAATAATCCCCTTGCTTGATTAATCCCCCCATGAGAACAATAGCAGGGGGCGCAGTGAGATGTTCCCTTAAATTAGTAGGGCCCTTATTCCTAAGCCAATTAGTGGATTATTGTTAATCCTAATACCCTCTACAAGATTACAAATAACTTCAAAAATATTTTCTTTACATAGAAATACTCTGTTACAAAAAAGTACAGATTTTCGTATTCTTTCTAATGATATAAAATTCAATTGTATAAAATAGAAATTATATTACTATAAATAACATTGAAAAGTCAGTTCCATTAAATTAATGACTTTTCTTGTCATAATGGTAAAATAACGTATACATTTATCACCTAATAATTGTCCCCCGCGTTTCGAAGAAAGCAGGGGACTATTAAAATGGGTTTGTCCGTCCATCCGTCCGTCTGTCCGTCTGTCTGTCCATCCGTCTGTCTGTCTGTCTGTCTGTCTGTCTGTCTGACCGTCTGTCACACTTTTTGGGACACAATAACTCTCGTTCTAATTGAGCTAGAATGTTCAAACTTAGTGTAGGTGTTTATTATGGCAATACCTTGATGGAGTTCGAAGATGAGCATTTCCCGCTTAGTGTAGGCAGAGATAAGCAATTTTCTTTGCTTCATAACGTCAAAAAAATAGCAAATAGTTGATTTGTTCGACATCATAATATTCCACGATATGTCTGGCAGTAAATCATAAAAAATCTGATTCCATTGCACTGTCCATATCGTAAAATTATTAGCCGTTAGTGACGATGGAAAAAAATTGGAATAATGCCAAAACCATTGACACAGAGTCAATTTTCACCTCTGACCTATTACGTAAATACTGGAAGATCCTTTGTTGAAACGTATGTTTTTTATTGGATGATTAGCTAATTAAACATTCCTTTTCATGACGGGATTTACTTTTATTACTCAATCATAATTAATAAATGAAATAGAAACAATAGAAATACGTTGATTGATTTCTCGCTTGGGTTCGCTAATGCTGTGGTCAAGAATGATCGGTCCGCGAGCTCATTCGCTAACGCCAGGCACTTAACGCGAGTTGATACGACACCGTCAAAAATGGGTTAATTAACACTAGGGATATGGGCTATAGTCTGGTTAATTGGCTTAGGAGATTAAGCAGAAATTAACATAATTAGCTCTTGGGGTCAATGAGTTAAGAATCTTTCGATCATCGAAGTTATGCGGTCGACCTTTTCTTTAGGTAATCTGGCCTCCATCTTATCGGTATCCAGGATAATCCCAAAATATTCTAAACACGTAGTTGGTCCGATTGTTTTCTTGCTTGACAGAGAGAGGAATGTTAAGGTTTGAGAAAATACTGGTTTGGGATGCCATCACTTCATGTCTGTTAGTTTGACCTGACTGAATCGTTAAAAAATCATCTAGAAGGTGAAGGATAGATGGTATTTTATAGTTTGTGGCGATCCAACATATGACCTTAGAAAAATTGTCAAAGATTTTTGGTGAGGATCTGGTACCGAAACTTAGTCGCACGTAATAGAAATACTGTTCTCTCCATTTTAGACAGAATAAGTGATACTGGTCTGGTGAAATGGGAATTTGCTGAAACGCGTCTGTAATATCGGTTTTGTTTAGGATAGCTCCTGGTTCGTAACTCTTGATTAGATCAATGGCGTCGTCGATGGTCACATAGGTTAGGGAGCATATACTCTTGTCGATTAGGTCGTTGATGCTGGGTATTTCGGGGTTGTCGTGTGGCGATGAAAGGTCTAGAATTAGGCGAGGCTTTCCTAAATATTTCCCTATAGCTAACCCTATAGGGCTTACTCGGTACGATTTGAATGGAGGCTTTAGGAAAGGGCTCTTAAGATACCCTTTATGAAGTTCTGATTGTATCAGCTTGTCTACCGTATTGGGTTCTGATCTAGCTGAAAGTAAGTTTTTGCATTCGTGGAGCGGAAGGGTTAACATTTCAACTAAAGTATCAAAACCATGTAGTAGGTATTGTACGAAACATTTGTCGGGGTAAGATTGTAATTCACATTTTAATTGTTCCCTATAGAGAACAAATTTGATCACCGTCGAGATGATTGAGTCATTGTTGATTCTGTTTAGATTTAGTGGATCTCTTAGGGAATTTGTTCCATTTGTCCGTAATGCAGTTTTTCATGGCATGTTCTGTAGAGAAACAAGTTTTGCAGACATGTTTCTAATAGTACTCAGGTTCTGTGTACCGGCATCCTGCATCGTTGAAGTCGTTGCACACCGTTGAGCCTTGGTGTCTAACGAGAGATCTGCCTCTTTTATCGTTTACGATTGAGTTATTGTTCTTAAAGTTTTGTCGGTCAGGATTGGTAGTTGGAACTAACGTTGACAGAGATGGTGAGTTTCGTGGGCAGAAACGAGTTGAGTGGTTTATTTCCTCGCAGATATTGCAAGCACGTGTTGGAATGCCATGCATGACGAGGTTCAACAAACTTTCGTCTATTTCCCCCCATAAACCGACAGTATTGTGTTCCTGGATTCTGGCTGCAGCCTTTTGCGAAAACATCTTGTGGTACAGGTAGAAACGGGGACCATAATTACGAGAAATTGTATTTATATCTCTTTGATATTGGTTGAGGTCCTTCTCCCTGGTTATAATTATGCTTTTGTATTTCTCAAAGGCCAGATTAAACTCTTCTATTGACAAGTCTTGAGTCAGTTTGGGGGTCTTTGAGGGTTGAGGAATATGTGGTAGAAGTAATACCAGACTGTGCTGTCAGGTCGTAATTTGGGATAAGGAGACTTGAAAGATTTACATCCTTACCTTCCAGAATTGGCTTTCTGAGGGTTCCGGAGATCATGTCTGTTTTCGGCAGGTTTTTAACAGAAATACCGAGATTTGCATCTAAAGACGTCTGACCTCTGTATCCTGAGTATACATCTGGGGTAGAAGCGGCACCAAAGGTTCGTTGCATAGCCGACATTAAATCGTGGGGTCTGTTTTCCTCCTTAAAAGTCCGCTTCAGTAAATCGTGTATGACAGCAACCATTTTAGCCAGGGCACTGGTCGCTGAAGCAATTTCGTTGTGGGCGCCGCCATCTTGCGTGTTTTGGTTCTCGATACACGCATGCGTAGTAGACGGGGACGCGTGAGTGACTGGTGACGTCATGGCTTCTTCTTGTTCGAGAGTGGGTTGAATAATATCTTCCGTGGCGGTTGGCTGAGTAGCTTTTACGTTCGGTGTTACTGTGAGAAGAGACGTAATGTCCTTCTTGACTTAGGGCGACGGTCAGTTGGTAAGATTGACGTAACACGCTCAGATTCCATGAAGGATGGGCGACTCCCCCGAGAGCCTCGATTTCCGTCACGAATCTAGATTTTTTCCAATTCCTGCATTTGTTCATGTCCAAGTTTGATCTTTTTCGCGTCACCATTGCAGAAGTACTTGGCTGGCTCATGATTGAGTGGAAATTATAACGTCTGTAGTGAGAAACAGGGATTTAATGCTGAGGGTGATAAGACGTGTACTCGGTTGTTAAAAGTTCGGGTAATTGTCTGATTCTGATGGAAATTACAATAATGGCGTACGTCCTTTCGAATCCAAAAGTTAGTTTAAAGTTCCACAGTACTTTTTACAGTTTCTCTACCCCAAACACAAAATCCGTCTTGAAATGAACAGTTGTATATCCAAAATAAAATTTGATGGTTTTAGAATATAGAACCAAAAGAATTTAAAAGAGATTGTTGATAATATATGCTAAGGAGTTACTAGGTAGGGCTATCGTTCAAACCAATATGGTTCCTAATGCAGGTCAACTAAAAACTATCACGTGGTAATAGTTCCTGATGCAGGTCAACTGACCAGTCACGTTATATAGATACTTAGCAACGGCCTATCATGCATACAGTGTATGTGGTGTTATGTTGAGGCATGAAGGGAAGAATAGCTCCTCTGTGAGATATAAACCAACTTTTAAGCTTGCAGCTTAAAACTACAATTGTCGTTAATTTTACCCAGATTTGTTTTATTTACGTAACAACAAATGACTATGATCTAAAATAGGAAAATAAATAAGAATTCTAAGTACGAACCACAGAGTAAGACTCTGGTACGAACGTCGCGTTAATGCTGTATCGTTAACTGGCAAAAATAAAACGTAAGTAGAAAAATATCGATACCAAAAAAACGTATTAATACAGTTGATACAGTGTATTGCGGAATGTCGTATTGCAATATATCGATGCTGCAATTTCTTTAGACAGCCCTAATAGAGAGTGATGAAACTGTGTGTATAGTTTGATTGCTCAATGCTTTTGAAAAAAATAAATGTGCGATTAATTAATATGTGTCACCTATTTATTTTTGGTTTTTGGCGGGGGACATCAGCCTCACTGTTAGCTTTATTTACGGATTTCGACGGAGGACATCAGCCTCACTGTTTGCTTGTTTTGATGTAGAACAAGTTCAAATGTGATTGCAGACTGTTGTACTAAGGGACTATTGGAAGAATGGAGGGTCACTTTTCCAGGACGTTGATTGTCTACCATTACCAAACTTATGATTATCGGACTGTTATGCTAAGGAACGATTAGAATAGAATATTTACAGACCATCTATCATCAAACATAGGAATAATGGACTGTCATACATAACTTAAGGACAATCGGATTGGCAGATTTCCTGACTGTTAGCTGTCAATAAATGCAAGGAAAAGTTCAGAATAATAATCTGACAGATTTGCAGATCTCCAGGAGACTGCCTATTGAACTATTGTAAAAAAGGTACAATCAGAGTAACAGGTTTATAGATTTCCAGGCAGTTAACTGTCTATGAAGCACAAGGATTAAGGGAGTTTTGGATTGTCGGACTATCGTACTAAGAAGTTATTGGTATAGCAGATTGTCAAATTTACAGTCTGTCCAAACTTCAATGCAACTTAATTTTGTAAATTTTGGTTGAATTGTCACAAATATGGTTCGTCTTCAATAGCCCAGTTGGTGTAGAAATATAAGAAGTTAAACCCCATTTCATTTCTGAAATTTGGTGTCTAGCAGAGCACAGTTGTATATTCTAACCCCATTTTTATACGCCCACATAGAAATGTGGTCGTATATTGCCGTCGCCCCCGTCCGTCCGTCTGTCCATCGTCCACAATTTCTTGTGAACGCTCCAGGGGCTACAAATTAATATCCGATTGACTTTAAATTTATACACAGTGTTTAAGGTCATGAGAGGAAGACTCCTATTGATTTTCAGCGATTTCCGATAATCGCTGTCAGAGTTCTAGCCCTTGATCACTTCAAAAAATCTTGTGAACGCACTACAGGCTAAAGTTAATATCCGATTGACTTTAAATTTATACACAGTGTTTAAGGTCATCCGAGGAAGTCCCCTATTGATGTTCAGCGATATCCGATAGTTACTGCCTGAGTTATGGCCCTTGATCACTTTGAAAAATCTTGTGTTTACGGTCATGAGACGAAGAAGCCTAGGGATTATCAGCTATATCTGATAATTACTGCCAGAGTTATGGCCCTTGACCACTTTGAAAAATCTTGTGAACGCTCTAAAGGCTAAAGGTAATATTCGATTGACTTAAAATTTATACACAGTGTTAAGGGTCATGAGACGAAGAAGCCTATTGAATTTCAGCGATTTTCAATAATTGCTGTCAGAGTTATGGCCCTTGATCTCTCCAAAATATCTTGTGGAGGCTCCAGAGGCTAAAGTTAATAACCGATTGACTTTAAACTTATACATAGTGTTGAGGGTCATGAAACAAAGAAGCCTAGGGATTCTCGATAATTACTGTTAGAGTTATGGCCCTTGATCACTTCAAAAAATCTTGTGGATGCTCTAGAGGAAAGTTATTATCCAATTGACTTGAAATTTATACACAGTATTGAAGGTCATGAGACGATAAGCCTATTGATTTTCAGAATATTAAGTGTTTCGTATACTAAACGTTAGCATGGAGGAGAACTTTATCAAAGCCAAACAAATTCAAATGATTTTTTGATAATTACATAATGAGTTGTTACTTGTTATATGATTTTAGTGTATTATAAATGTTTCATTACTGAAAAAAGTAAAATATGTGACAACTCTTGTTGACTGCCCATACGATTTAGCTGCTGTGGGCGTATGTTTCGTTGCCTGGCAACGTATCTTTTTGCGAGTATGTAGATTTCTAAAAAAAATAAGAAATTATATTGGTAATTTTTAGGCTGGAAGTACGGAAGACATGTTAGTGGACGATTCAGAAAATAAGGTATGTATGAATTTACTTTAGTACGAAGTGGTTATGCCATGTTTATATTAGTGCTGGGTATTGCGACTGCAGTCACGATACTATACGTGTACGCAGCGCTCACGCTGTCGATCGCCAATTGCGATAAAAATATAATCTTGGCGATAAAATATTCAATCTGGCGAATTTTTTGGCGATAACTTTTTCCTACATGGCGATTCTTTTTTACCTTTGGCAATAATTTTTTCTTGTCATAATGACAAAAAGCTTTGATTTCCACGCTGTATACACCTGTTGGTTCATTGACAGTGAGTCAATTAAAAATTAATTAGGTATCTATAGACCTATCTTTTGTCTCTTGATCAATCCCCGATTAGTGTTGATAAGTATATACAGTAAGAGTAGTAATAAACTAATTAAGAGACAAAAGATTTGATTATTTGTTTTCAATACGAATCAGCGTTTTTTTATGGTTTCTATTATTCAAAATGGCGGACACGGTGAACAATACCTGGTCGATTTGTTTGGATTATTAGATTATGACTGCTGTTTGATATATTTCTCACTAAAGTTGCCGGTATCGTTAATAAATGAAACCAGATATGTTGTTACAGTTTATAAATGCGTATATAATCTTGAGGTTGTCGAAAGTCAGATATTATCAAATCATATGCCATGGGTCGTAAACAAAAGATTGAACTTCAATTTCAACGTCCGTTAGAAGATTGTCAGATTTTTTAGTATTCCATCACCAACATTTTGATGGCATAATCATATTTTGAATGGGGTTTATGTTTTTAAGTAAATAAATCAAAACGCTTAGAAATGTTGACGTATATTTCGACTGGAATGACCGATAGCACGTGCTACATTCGAGTGCAATTATTTAGCAGTTGGTGTCAATCGCTCGTTGTATAAGAGCGACGTTAACTAGTAAACTACGTAAAATCTTAAGGGCATTTAGAAAAGGAAGATATTTCAGAGATGAATGGAAAATCAGAGAAGAATATTGTAAATTGTAAAATGTGTATGTATTTTTGTAAAAAAAAAAGTTATAAAAATTACTGAATTTTTAAAAAAAAAAATTGGCGGAAGAAATATATAGCTAAAAAATTAAAAAGAGAAATTGGCGGGAAAAAAATGAAACCCAGAGTGAGCACTGCGTGTACGTGTTGCAATTCATGTGCCACAATACGATAGATATCACAATTCAAAACTAGGTCATAGATTGATCAATAAAACAACAAATTAAATATGATAGTGCTTTTAACCAGTTCGATGCAGATGACGAGATAAATCACAGAAAATAACGTTGCTGACACGTGGATGACGAGTTAACTAACAAAATTAACATATGAAAACACAGTACACACCCCTGAAAAATTTTATTCTGATTGGCCTATTGTAGTTATTACAGGGTTACGGAGTGCATAGGTGACGATGGACGTAATTCCTAATACTGCTGTAATAACCAAGAAGCTAATTTTTATACGCCCAAATTTTCGTGTGGACATATTATGCCATCGCCCCTGTCCGCCCGTCCATCCACAATTGTTTGTGGACTCTCAACAGGTCACAATTCTTATCCGATTTTGACGAAGCTTGAATTATAGGTTTATCCCCAAAAGATCTCGGCTTTTTTCGATATTGGCATATCGTCGTTCGGAAGTCAAAACCCCGTAACTCAAAATTTCAAACTTTCCAGGAGAAGCAAAAAACAGTTTATAACATTAACGCAACATAATACCATCTTGTTTATTTGAAGATATATTACAGTTTGGGTGTCTTTTGTGATCATTATGTCCAAATAGTGACCTTGATTTTCGCGGTCTATTAATCAGACTTACGAGTATTTGTCACATTCGCTAGGCGCCAAAAGTCGAGATACGTGTTATTTCATAGTCATTTTGTACTTACGTGGTAATGTAAAAAACATAAGAAAAACAACTTAATAGACATTAAAATGTAAATTCATTCACAAACAAATCGATAATCATAACATATTACATTTCATATTGTATTTGTAAAATATATTAACAGTTTATGACTTTAAGCCACGAAGATCTAACAGAACAATCCAACTAACTAGGCCTATAGTCCAACCAACAAATAGGTAAAAAAGTTTATGGAGATCTAATTATGAAGATTTATTCATGGAGTAGTCCGTCGTAAAACCCATGATAATCAGATGGTATCACTTTTTTAAGTTCCGTGAGATGTTTAAACTTTGATGCTTTTATTTTTTGTGGACCATTGTAGAGTGGTGTGATACTGTGAGTAAGGTTTCCTGAACATCTCGCCTTTCTGGGGAAGTCCGTGTAGTCCTCTGTGTAACGTGTCTTGTATTGGATAGTCCCATCTGGATTATATTTTAAGACTCTTAAATCCGTAACACACAGATCACAAGGCTTTACTCCAGGTCGAATTGATGCATAATAGTTGAGCTGAGAAAAATCCTGGAAAAATGTGTTATCTAGGTAATAGACTCGGTATGGCTTGCTGACTCGAACGTTTTTCATGACATTAATATAATCAGCAGGCACGTAAATAGACCGGTGACGAAGAGCGTGCTCAATAGTGGAGTGGACAGAATTGCACTCCATTTGTGTGTGCCCCTTTTCGAGAATTTTCTGGAATATTGTTATGTTTTTCTTCACTGATAAGTCTAACAAGGCATTAGATAATGTGCAGTTGCGATTTTGATATGTGCACCCATCGCTGTAAATGATCAGAACCTCGTCGCCGTCAATCATGTTTTTTTCTATGTAATCAGCAAGACAAGAGGTAAAATTGCTCGCTCCTAGATCACCCTCACCCTCATGCCAAACATAACATGATACCTCCCCTGAACCGAGATCATAAATGGTGTAGTTGTGACATGCAAGTTTTGTCTTGTAGTACATAGAACTGGCCAATAAGCTGGGAGCTAACAAAACAGCCTGGAGGTCCACGGTAACCACTCTACACCTGCCTTATAATGCATTGACTTTGTCGGTTTCTTTTTCATTTCTGGCTTCATTTTTTTTCTGTATATGATTTCGATATACCTCCTCTTGTAAATTACCAGTTTCAAAACTACAGCACACGTCGCATTGATCTTTTTTGGGATGGAAAATGGAAACCTTCATTTCATTCAAAACCGATTTAAATACTTTGATTGACACCGACTTTATTTTGGCCGTAATGCAATATTCTTTATAAATACCATACAGGTGAGAGAAAGATTTGATGTCAGACTGTAGGTATAACCTGGATGTAGTAGACCGACAATAATGCGATGGCAATGTGGGCAAAGATTCAACAAATAATTTAACAGCTTTTCTATTTTCTGTGTGGTTCGCATGCTTTCGTGTGGGTGTTTTGGACAGAACGGATGTTGTTTGCGTGCCATTTTGAGAGTCATTTGTCCATTTAAGTAGCTGCCATTCACCTATTCCTAAGGTTGACAGAAGCATATTCGAGATTCATTTCGTTTTAGATGATAGATAAGAGTGCGATTTCTTCTTGAATTCCCTCCGGTTGTTCGTTCAGAAGGGGTGTGTGAATCAACATTATTTGCTACAAAAACTCGTTTTTGATTCCAGTCCATCTTCCAGAATGCGTCGAATACATTCTGCCTATCTTGCTCTGCGAATTCATTACACTTGGTTGTCTTATTTTTGATGCAAGAATGTTGACATTCACGTGGCCCAAGATGTTTTGGTTCCTTTGTGACCGAATAGGTATATTTCCCGTCCGTTTTCTTTAAACCCATGTATTTATGGACTTGCATTCGGGCTAAATAATTTGACTCCCTCATAACAGCGCTAACATGGGCCCTTTTATTTTTGTTTAACTCTGTTGTATTATCAGAATAATCCGATAACTCGGAATCACTTGACTGCAAAGGGAGTAAATATTTCTTTTTAACAGGAGGCGCCCACTCTGGATCTTCGAACTCAGAAATGTCTGAATCTTCTGAACTAGGTATAGAATTGGCGACGGACACCTGTTCATTAAATGGGTTCTGCGACGTTGATGGGACCGGATCTTTGTTATGTACATGTGCATTTTCCTTGTTAGTAACATCAGTAGGCCTACTTAAATTGGCAAAAGTGTTGGATTGCAATGCCATTTTCAAGCATGCTTCGCCTCGTGAAAGTACCCAGGATGGTTTTGCGTTATGTGAACGCTTTGGACAAGCTGCTCCCCTAGATAAAGTCCACGAGGAAAATTTGTTGGCTTCCATACTTCAAGAAATCAAAATAACCTGAAATGATCAAAGAAGTAAATATTTGTACCTCACAGTAGGCCAGTAGGACAATAGGGATATCAAAACCACGTAACTCGTTACAGTGGCATAATACACATTAAATATTACTATATTTATAAAAACATTATAAACTATGTTTCATTGTTTGTATAATATTCAGTTTATATAACATGGTATTATATTAGGTAGGTGACCGACTTAGTATATCACCCACTTATGCATCTTGTGAAATTCTTGTACTCTATACAATGCAGTGTTGATCAATGTCATTTTAAAAGATTATATTCAGGGTTCGAATAAAGTTTAAGTAGGTTTTACCGTATAAATTATATTATTTATTTACTTGAAATTCATATGAACATGTTGTAATTGATTGAATACTTACATTTATTACCATTCGTGTTGATTCAGTCAGCCTCCTCGTTGTTTTAATCTAGTTACGAGGTTTTGATGGCCTAAACTCTAGGCCAATATAATTACGGGGTATTGATCACATGGTCATAAGTGATGTTTTTATTGGACTAGAGGTAAAAGCTTTTAAGGCGAGGTGTATGGCAGCGGGAACATTCAAACAGTGTAAAACACGAAAATGGGAAAATACGGAGTTACGAGCTTTTGACTTCCGAGCGACGATATATTGGATCAAATTTCAAGGATTATGGCCCCTCATTGTACGAAAAAACACAATTTAAGCTTGTGGATCCTATAGTGGTCCATCTTCCTGAAGCAACAGCCACAAGTTTAACAACATCTAACCCTTGCTCCAATCCTGGGCAATTCTTGAACTTTTACGCTTGCTGTAATTACAAGTGACTAATTAGCATTGTCCAATCAGAGGTCGTGACACATAAAACAACCTGTCGCCAAGATTAAACTGGCACGCAATAAGACCACTCACCACACAATAAAGGTCAATCAACTCAGCATGCAATAAGGAATTCGCTGATCACGTGCTCTGTATAAGCTAATCCCAGCCTTCGATAAATAAAATGAATTGAAAGTAGTCTATTTTAAGTACAATTTACAAAGGAATCTGATTGGATCAGGGTTGGGGCCTATACCCAATCAAATTTAGTGCCAAAAATGCAGAGTGTTGAGTGAAGGGTTTGATAAGCTGTATGTATTTAAGGCGAAATCAAGCCTTCTATTAAAGATGATAGTGGTCACAATTTTGAAACGATTTTGATGAAACTTAACCTGCATGATTATATCCCAACGATCTTGGTTCCTTTCGATAATTGCGCCAATCAGAACATAACTTCCTGAATTATGGCCCTGATTGTCCGAAAATCACATTTTTATACGCCAACATTTTCATGTGGAAAATCCACAAATTATACACAGTAGGCATCCTCAAACCAATTCTTCCAACGAATTTCTGATGGGATCACAATTGTAACTGTATCCAGTTACAATTGTGATCCCATCAGAAATTCGTTGGAAGAATTGGTTTGAGGATGCCTACTGTGTATAATTTGTGGATTTTCAACTTGTGTATAGGCACCTCTGTTAATAGCAGCATTATCATATTTTCATGTGATAGATCACCTTTTTAGAAAATGAAGAATTACTTGTTACCAACGACAGGGCAACCATTACAGTGATGTCATCAACATATGACCTCATCATTATTCAAATTTATTTCCTGTTTCTGTTGAACTGTTCCTTTGAAAATGTTAAAATATATTTGAGGAAACTAGTCAGGATAGTGGACATGTATTATGATGGTTTTAAATGGCAATTTTACACATTTTCATGTCGTCGCCCCTGTACGTTGGAACGTACTTCCGTCCACAATTGTTTGTGGACTCTCTACAGCTCACAATTCTTGTCCGATTTTACAAAACTTAAAATATAGGTTTATCCCCGAAAGATCCCTGCTGCTTTCGATATTGGCATGTATCGGATCAAACTTCATGGATTATGGCCCCTTATTGTACGAAAAATCATGTTTTTATACGCCCACATTGAAATGTGGTCGTATATTGGCGCCCCCTGGTCCGTATAGTACGTCTGTCTGTACGTCCGTCCGTCGTTCAAAATTTCTTCTGAACACTCTACAGACTACATTTATCACCTGATTGTTTTAAAATTGATATATATTGTTTACATGAGTGAGATTAAGAAGCCTATTGATTTTCAGCTATTTCCGATAATTACTGCCAGAGTTATAGCCCTTGATCACTTTAAAATATATTGTGAACACTTTAGAGGCTAAAGTTAATATCCGATTGACTTAAAATTTATACACAGTGTTTAAGGTCATGCGATGAAGAAGCCTATTGATTTTCAGCGATTTCCGATAATTATTGTCAGAGTTATGGCCCTTGATCACTTCAAATACCCTTATGGACGCTCTCGAGGCTAAAGTTAATATCCGGTTGACTTTAAATTTATACACAATGTTAAAGGTCATGAGACGAAGAAGCCTATTGATTTTCAGCTATTTCCGATATTTGCTGTCAGCGTTGTGGCCCTTGATCACTTTAAAATATATTGTGAACACTTTAGAGGCTAAAGTTAATAACTGATAGACTTAAAATTTATACACAGTGTTTAAGGTCATGCGACGAAGCAGCCTATTGATTTTCAGCAATTTCCGATAATTATTGTCAGAGTTGTGGCCCTTGATCACTTCAAAAAATCTTGTGAACACTTTAGAGGCTTAAGTTAATATCCGATTGACTTAAAATTTATACACAGTGTTTAAGGTCATGCGACGAAAAAGCCTATTGATTTTCAGCGATTTCCGATAATTACTGTCAGAGTTATGGCCCTTGATCACTTCAAAAAATCTTGTGGATGCTCTAGAGGCTAAAGTTAATAACTGATTGACTCTAAATTTATACACAGTGTTTAAGTTCATGAGACGACGAACCCTATTGATTTTCAGCAATTTCCGATAATTACCGCCGTTGTTCACTTAAAAAAATTGTGGATGCTCTGTGTTTCAGGTCATGAGACGAAGAAGCCTATTAATTTCCAGCGATTTCCGATAATTACTGCCAGAGTTATGGCCCTTGATCACTTCAAAAAATCTTGTTGACGCTCTGGAGGCTAAAGTTAATATCTGATTGACTTTATATTTATACAAAGTTTTAAAGGTCATGAGACAAAGAAGCCTATTGATTTTGAGCAATATCCAATAATAACCGCCAGAGTTATGGCCCTTGATCACTTCAAAAAAACTTGTGGACGCTCTAGAGGCTAAAGTTAATAACCGATTGATTTAAAATTTATACACTGTGTTTCAGGTCATGAGACGAAGAAGCCTATTAATTTCCAGCGATTTCCGATAATTACTGCCAGAGTTATGGCCCTTGATCACTTCAAAAAATCTTGTTGACGCTCTGGAGGCTAAAATTAATATCTGATTGACTTTAAATTTATACAAAGTTTTAAAGGTCATGAGACGAAGAAGCCTATTGATTTTGAGCGATATCCAATAATAACCGCCAGAGTTATGGCCCTTGATCACTTCAAAAAAACTTGTGGACGCTCTAGAGGTCAAAGTTAATATCCGATTGACTTAATATTTATACACAGTGTTTAAGGTCATGAGACAAAAAATCCAATCGATTTTCTGCAATTTCCTAAAATTACTGTCAGAGTTATGGCCCTTGTTCACTTTAAAAATTCTTGTTGACACTTTAATATTAGAAGCTAAAGTTTACATCCGATTCACTTTAGATTGAAACACAGAGTTTAAGGTCTCGCTTGCGACGAACAATAATATACATTTTTAATGAATTTTGATAACTTGAACAGCTAAATCCATGATATTAAATGTTTCATATACTAAATGTTAGCATGGAGGAGAACTTTATCAAAGCCAAACAAATTGTAATGATTTTCTGATAATTAATTAATGAGTTGTTACTTTAGTGTATTATAAATGGTAGTTAAAGTAAAAGATCATTTGTTAAGCATATTAGATGAGGAAATACAGGTACAGGAAATTGTTGATGTTGAAGAAAAGAAGAATGAAGAAAGTGACAAAGTAGGCCTATCCAATCCTGATAGTAATGTATGCGGTTCTCTTACAAGTATATTGCTACAGATTGAAAAAAATCAAAAAAATCAGAAGACAGAATTGACTGACAAGAGAAACATTAAAAAGAGAATTACAACTGTATGAGGACTGGATAGTGAAAATATTTCATCAACTGAAGATCCTCTAGCTTGGTGGAAGAAAAATGAGTTTAGTTATCAGAAATTATCAAATTTTGCCAAAAGATACCTATCAGTACCTGCAACAAGCTGTGCGTCCGAGAGATTATTTAGTGGAGCAGGATTGATAGCAACTAAAACCAGAAACCGGCTACATCCAGATACTGTAAATCAGATGCTTTTTCTAAGTAAAAATATAGACTTGTAAGAATCTGTACTAACTAATAAGTCACTGCCCCAAGTGAACTTATCTGAAATATTCTTAATTCTGTAGGAAACAGAATCTGTTTTTTAGTTTTTTTATTTATTCAAATTGTCATAAAATAAGTTTAATGACACATTTACGGAATGTGAACCTGTGTGATTACAAAAACTGATGTGAAACTGTAACAAGGGTTAACTAACAATGAAAATAAAAGATTCAACTTTTCCAATTTCAATAAAGAAAAACCTAAGAGTAAAATACTCATTTATTTATTTTGTAGTGTTTTGATTTCTGTTTATGATGTGCAAAGAAAACAATAATTATTAATTTAATTTAATCATAACCGGCTTTGCAGAAAGGAAAGAATTGAATGTCTGAATTTCATTATGACACTGACTGATCTACCTGACTAAAAAAAGTGATAAATGTATTTTAGTTTTTATTTTAATCCAGTCAGTCAATAAGAAAATCAGAACATAGAGATATCCTGAATATGGGTGGGTAGTCTCCTTTGTCCTTGACCATGTTAAAGGATTTGGTCTTACCAGTTAAAACTTTAGAACTGTAACAAAGTTTCTACACAATTTAACAACAGTACATTACACAGAGTACCTACAGATAATATGACAACAAAACACACATTCATAATTAACATCCATCCCGATATAAAGAGTACCGTATTTATTCTAGGCTGCCAAAACACTTTTATTAGTTACAATAATTGCGATAATGAATCCTTAGAGCACGATTATTTAAGTTATCACGATAAATGATAACATCACGATAATCCAAGATATCGCGATTATTCGTTTTGCAATAATCATGATTAATCACGCTTACATTTTTATGTATCGTTGCATCCTTATAACATAATTAGCTCTAGGGGTCAATGAGTTAACATAATTAGCTCTAGGGGTAAATATCCAAGTTTTCCTTTCAAATAAGGTGTAGTTGAGACGAAGCTGCTGTGTGGGTATATTCATGGCTATCTTTATGTCTTTTCAGAATGATGACTCTGATATTGAAGTAGATATTACACATTGTTGTAAACTAAAAGCCAAGCCATCTGATTTTGAATTACTGAAAGTTTTAGGCCAAGGGTCATTTGGAAAAGTAAGTATTGAAAGGATTGATTCATTTTAAGACCTATTCCACGAGAAAACCATGCAGAAGGTTGAGTTGATATTTACAGGGTTTGGTTGGCCCTTCGAGCCTACTCCCCAGCCAAAATCACTGATTTTAGAAATCAACTGTTTCTGAGAACAGCCCAATTACGTTTTTTGGCTGATTTTCAGGTCAAATTTCGACCATTTTTGTAGCATTGCAATAGCCGTCAATTAACCAATGGCAAACTAGGTTTTGGTTGGTGATTATAGTCTGGGTCTCACCCAGTGTTGGGATTTCAAAATTTTAGCTGTCGGACATTTTTTCCCGAAAATAAAGGGACACAACTCTTATCGTTATTTAAGCAGGCGTTTTCAAACCACAATTAAGAATCACTTGTCAACAAATTATTCAAATTCATACGTAATAAATAAAATAGGTGCACTTCGTTATTTTTTATACATCCACATTTTGAATATTGCCGTCATCCCTGTCTGTGTGTGTGTCTGTGTGTCGTCTATAGGCCACAATTCTTAAGTGATCTTCTTCAAACTATGCATACTTATTCTTGGTACCTTAAGGAAGAACCCTATTATTTTTGGTGCATGCCCAACCCCCAGGGGCTGAGCCACGCCCATTTTTTGCATTTATTTGTTTGTCGTCTACAGGCCGCATTTCTTAACGTATCAATTTGAAACTTTGCATACTTATTCTTGGTACCCTACGGTGCATGCCCACCCCCCAGGGAAAGAGCCACACCCATATTCTTTTTGTATGTCTGTGTGTCGCCCACAGGCCATAATTCCTAATGAATTGTCTTTAAACATTTTCATATGAATTCCTTATACCCTAAGGATGATCTCTATTGTTTTTGGTGCATGCCTGGCTCCCAGGGGCAGAGCCAGGCCCATTTTTCCTATTTCTTTGTTTGTCATCTACAGACCAAATTTCTTAACGAATCATATTGAACCTTTGCATACTTATTCTTTGTACCCTGGGGCCATCAATAAAGTACGTACGCTCAAAATAGGTAAATATAGCTTTATCACCAAAAGATCTCGACTGCTTTCGATATTGGCATGTATCGGATCAAAACTGCATGGATTATGGCCCCTGATTGTACGAAAAATCAAGTTTTTAGCTTCTGGACCCTATAGAGGTCACAATTTTGAGCCGATTTTGATGAAACTTGTCGTGCATGTTTATAAACCAAAGATCTTGGTCCTTTTGATATTTGCGCCTATCGGAACGTAATTTCCTGAATTATGGCCCCTGATTGTCCAAAAAATCACCAATTTTAGCTTGTGGTCCCTCTTGAGGTGACAATTATTCTCCGATTTAAAAAACCTTTCGATTATATCACCGTTACACCCTAAGGAAGGTTGAGTTCGAATTTTGGGAAAATCGGATCAAAATTGCCATAAAAAATGGCCGCTGTTTGTAAGCGAATACTGTTAAAAAATGGTATATCAAGGTTGTGGACCCTGTAGAGGTCACAATTTTAATTCGATTTTGATGAAACTTTAAATGCATGGTTATCACCCAAAGATCTAGGTTCCTTTCGATATTTACGAATATCGGATTGTCACTTCCTGAATTATGGCCCCTGATTATACGCAAAATCGCCTTTGTTTAGCTTGTGGTCCCTTTGGCGGTCACAATTATTATCCGATTTAAAAACCATTTGATTATTTCACTATTACACACTAAGGAAGGTTGAGTTTGAATTTGGGGCAAATCAGACCAAAATTGCCATACAAAATGGCCGCCGTTTGTACGCGAATACTGTTAATAAATGGTATATCAAGGTTGTGGACCCTGTAGAGGTCACAATTTTAATTTGATTTTGATGAAACTTGAAATGTATGGTTATAACCCTAAGATCTTTGCTCCTTTAGATACTTGCGCATATCGAATCATAACTTCCTGAATTATGGCCCCTGTTTATACGCGAAATCGCCTTTATTTAGCTTGTGGTCCCTCTGGAGGTCACAATTATTATCTGATTTAAAAATTCGTTTGATTATGTCACCGTTACACCCTAAGGAAGGGTGAGTTTGAATTTCGGGAAAATCGGACCTAAATTGCCATACAAAATGGCCGACATTGCGAACGCAAATACTGTTAAAAAATGGTATATCAAGGTTGTGGACCCTGTAGAGGTCACAATTTTAATTCAATTTTAATGAAACTTGAAATTCATGGTTATAACCCAAAGATCTTGGTTCCTTTCGATATTTGCGCATATCGGATTGTAACTTCCTGAATTATGGCCCCTGATTATACGCAAAATCGTCTTTACTTAGCTTGTGGTCCCTCTGGAGGTCACAATTATCTGATTTAAAAAATCGTTTGATTATATCACCGTTACACCCTAAGTAAGGAACAAAATTGCCATACAAAATGGCCGCCGTTCGTACGCGAATACTGTTAAAAAATGGTATATCAAGGTTGTGGACCCAGTATAGGTCACAATTTTGATTCAATTTTGATGAAACTTGAAATGCATGGTTATAACCCACAGATCTTGGTTCCTTTCAATATTTGCGCATATCGGATAGTAACTTCCTGAATTATGGCCCCTGATTATACGCAAAATAGCCTTTGTTTAGCTTGTGGTCCCTCTGGAGGTCACAATTATTATCTGATTTAAAAAATCGTTTGATTATATCACCGTTACACCCTAAAGGAGGTTGAGTTTGAATTTCGGAAAAATCAGACCAAAATTGTCATACAAAATGGCCGCCGATCGTACGCGAATACTGTTTAAAATGGTATATCAATGTTGTGGACCCTGTAGAGGTCACAATTTTGATTTGATTTTGATGAAACTTGAAATGCATGGATATAACCCAAAGATCTTGGTTTCTTTCGATATTTGCGCATATCGGATCGTAACGTCCTGAATTATGGCCCCTAATTATACGCAAAATTAGCTTGTGGTTCTTCTAGAGGTCACAATTATTATCCGATTTAAAAAATCGTTTGATTATATCACTGTTACACCCTAAGGAAGGGTTAGTTCGAATTTCGGAAAAATTGGACCAAAATTACCACACAAAATACCATAGAGGATGAAAGCATGGAGACTACTGTCAATCTGTAACGTTTTCATATTCCCCCCAAATTACCATTTTTTCTTGTCATAAGTTGATACATTTTTCAGCAAAGTCCGGCATTTGTCGTCTACTCGGTTTCGATTAATATACGGTAGGTAAAAAAATGACATCCCTAAATTTATTGGTCGTAAACTGTGGTAAACTTCACTCTAATACAACTGCTAAATAATCCGATTCCACTCTATCAGCATGCGCTATCGTCTAAAACAATTAACTACATAGCGTTACTCCAATCGAAATATTTAACATTTCTTAGGATGTTTATTTTCTAATACTGTAAAGTTCTCGTGCTTTAACCCATTCGGCAAACCACTACACATTCTACGCATCTAATGTAGGGTACCGGAATCTGCCAAGTGGCTTTACCTGTATCAAGCTCTTTGTCTGTCAATTTTAATCAGAATTAGTTCAAACAAGGAAACTTTGCTCTGAAAATTCTAAACACGCTTCGAACGACGCAATTTCTTTCTAGAATCGTCAAGTTCCTAGGTACATATGACTTACCTTCATACAGCTGAAGCTAGAAGTAGAGTGACAGTATCTGCCGAGGTTTACTGATTGCTCTAACCACGTGCGATGAGAATGAAGTTAGCAATTTTTAGTATCGTATATCTGTGTGTGTAAAATAGCTTTATTTAACCCTCGCTTCCACCGAAGTGATATCGCAGACAGGGCTCGAAATTCGTTTTTTTTGATCGAAGGCCAACTTTGGCCTACGATAGGCCAAAGTGCAACCTCGATCCAAGGCCAAAAATTGAAAATCCAAGGCCAAGTCATGAATTATGTAATATGTTATAAATCTGTTTATTGTAGATCTTTTTATTACTTTTACAAAAATAATACATCCTTACAGTGGGGAACGGGGGAATAATACTTATCGTACCGTTTTTAGAATGATTGGTATGAAAATCCCCCGAAACGTGATGCCAGAGCGATATTTTCCCGCTAGTGTCTCCCATACATAAACGGTAATTGCGCTTGTATTTCGATAATTTTTTAGTCACATTATTTGCATATATTGAGGTCGATATCAAAGTATTTATAAGACGATCGCTATTAATATATATAACTGAAAATCTAATCCAAAATCGCAGATGGAAACTGAAAGTCGGTTAATTTTCAGTCAAATGCCATTCAAATGGCTTCTGATTTCACACTAAAGTCACGACGCATGAAATATTACTCTTCGCCAGAGAATGGTCAAAGATCATCGACAGACGTTTATTAACCATGGGATAAAATAATAGTTACGGAAAAAAAAACTTGTACAGGTCTGTGAGGTTTTTTTGTACGCTCCTCATGTACTCAGATACGCTTTGCAACAAGTTTTCCGTCAAATTCAGCCAATCATGAGATCTGTTTATGAATCGGAAGTAAAGGATTTACCTCCCCTTTGAAAGTGAAACTAGATGTGGCCATTTTCTATGAGAAATTTCCTCTCGTGCGGGAATCCGCGAGTCCTACAGAAAAAACAGACACGTTTGATTTCAATGCCGTTTATCGATAGTAAAAAAAACTATCGACATCCAGCACTAATCGGCGGCCATACATGGCCGTGGATATTTAAAAATCGGCCACGAATCTGCGGCCAAATTCTAAAATTCGGAGGCCATGGCCGACGAAGCCGACTGCAGTGTCGAGCCCTGATCGCAGACGAATTATAATGAATGTCTTTTGATCTGGGCGTTGTATACTCTTACAATATGTGACATCTATGGCTAGTTTAATACATATTGTCGGCTCACATCAATGCGATTAAAATGTCCGACAATGCAGAAACCATGTGGTTTAGACGAAGATTAAAATTATAAACACTTGATGAATAGTCAAACAAAGGATTAAGTCAGTCAATCAAGGCAGGTTAAGTAATCAATCAAGGTAGGTTTATAGTCTGTATAACACTATAAATACGTTGATCACTTAATTACCTAATCAATCCAGCCTATTGTCTACGTTAATTGGGTTGAGTGGTAGTTATACTCTTAGTACTAGTCAGTACACTTTATATTAATTTTGGAATTTTGAATATTATTCACCAATCACCATGTCTTGATGTCCAAATGGGCATATTCACGGTCGGACAATAGAGTGCGTTTGGAAAAAAAATTCGGACATGTCTGGAATATACGGCCAAAATCCCAACACTGGTCTCCCCCAGGGTTCACGCTGTCGAATGCCTTTTCCGCCAATTGCGATAAAGATATAATCTTGGCATTAAAATATTCAATCTGGAGGGGTTTTTTAATAACTTTTTACTACATGGCGATTCTTTTTTACCTTTGGCGATAATTTTTTCTTGTCATAAGCTTTGATTTTCACGCCGTACAGAAGCCTTATGGTCCATTGCGCTCGGCTGAATGACAGTGAGTCAATTAACAATCAATTAGGTATCAATAGACCTATCTTTTGTCTCTATAATAATAATAACTAGATCTGCTACTGTCCCAAGCAGATATGAAAGCTTTCATATTCATAATCTTGGCCATGGATTATACCGAGTATCTGAAAGAAAATAACAAGAAAAAAAAAATTAAAATTGGTCGTAAACTCACGAAGTTATGGATCTAAATGTAGTTTGAAACCGTAAATTAGCTTTAAAAAAAACAAACGGCAGGTGCCAAGAACAAACTAGAACAAGTATCACCTTGAAAATTTCAGAGTACCTAGGCCTCTTCGTTTCATGCCCTTAAACACTGTTTATAAATTTAAAGTCAATCGAAATTTTCAGAGTACCTAGGCCTCTTCGTCTCGTGGCCTTGAACACTGTTTATAAATTTAAAGTCAATCGGATATTAACTTAAGCCACAAGAGCGTTCACAGATCAAGGGCCATAACTCTGGCAGTAATTACTGAAAATCAATGGGCTTCTTCGTCTCGTGACCTTAAACACTGTGTTTAAATATAAAGTCAATCGGATATTAACTTTAGCCGCTAGAGTGTTCAAAAGGTTTTTTGAAGAGATCAAGGGTAATAACTCTGGCAGTAACTGTAAGATATCCTTGAAAATCCATATGCTTCTTTGTTTCATGACCTTAAACACTGTGCATAAATTTAAAGTCATTCCGATATTTACTTTAGCCTCTAGAGAGTTCACAAGAAATTGTGGACAACGAACGGGCGGACCGACGGCAATATACGACCACATTTCCATTTGCTTCTTCGTTTCATGACCTTAAACACTGTTCATAAATTTAAAGTCAATCGGGTATTAACTTGAACCTCTAGAGCGTTCACAAGAAATTGTGGACGACGAACGGACGGACTGACGGCCGGCCGGTATGGGGCGACGGCAATAACAGACCACATTTCCATATGGGCGTATAATTAAAATATACGAAAATCATTATTATTATTATGAACTGCAGCGTTAGGCACGATGCGCCGAGTGTTGGAGTTCGTTTGAGTGTCTTGTTATTCGAGTCTAGAGTCAACAATTGCAAATGGCGGCGAACGGCAAAATTTTATCTCTCGTGGGAAGCTTAAGGTCAGTAAAAATGTAAAATGAATAGTTATTGGTCGATTTAGCTGAAATTTGGTGTGAGGTCATTGCAAGCCCATCTCCTATCCCCCTGAAAATTTCAAGTCTCTGTGACTTCCGTTACTGAAATAGAACCGATTTTTAACCATTGTTCATTTTCAATTCAAAATGGCGTACAGCAGTTGACCTAAATCAAAATTCGATTCCTGAAAGTTTTTCGGCTTTCCTAAAAGGATTCGGAAAATATAATTGTCTTGTCTGTATGTAAAATATCAACAAAGCCTTATCGATTTGCACATTTCAAGATGGTTGCACTTCCGGTTTGGGCTACATACTCAATTTTTTTGTGTACGAATCAGTTGTGTTGTAGCTATTACAAAAAAACAATTTCAAGCCAATTTGACCTATATTTTGTCGATTTTATTGTAAAATTTTGATCCTTAATTTCTCCAAGGGGAGATAATTTAGAAAATTTCTAATGATAATTTTCAAGTCGTATCGATAAGATCTACTCACATACTTAATTTCGTGAAAATCGTGCAACTACTAACACTAGGGACCGGGAATCTACAAGTTTTTACGAAAAAAGGTAATAAACTACCATTATCATCTAGAATCTAATACACGTCAAGAATGTGTTAAATACCGTCAAGATTCTTCAAAAACCGTCTAGTTTGTGCTACCGTGTAGATTTAGAAACACGTTCTAGTTTTGACATCGATCGTCTACTTTTGGAAGGTGTTTAGTTTTTATACAAGACCTAATTTCTCGTACGTTGTCGAGAAATGAACAGTGTTTAATAACACAAGACATTTAGATTTTACTCCAAACTACTACTTTACCGAGAGCCGTATATGTGGTTACGATTTATGTGGTTACAATTTATAGAAAAAAAGATTTTAAAAATATTCACTAATACAACTGCGTCATCGTTTTATTCTTTCTGTCATTCATATAATATCCATGATGGCTGTACGCGCATCAAACAACGATAATTGTTCATTGGTTAAAGACAGTCTACACGCGGGAAATTTTACAGCAGCTATTGGCTAACGGCACACATTATAAATAACCGTACTTGCATATTCACTGATACAACTCCGTTATCGTTTTATTCTTTCTGTCATTCATATAATATCCATGATGGCTGTACGCGCATCAAACAACGATAATTGTTCATTGGTTAAAGACGGTCTCAACGTGGGAAAATTTACAGTAGCTATTGGATAACAGCACGTATAAGCAACCATATTTGCATATTGCATAAATATACTATTTATAGTATTATTAAATTAGCTGGAATTATTTTTTAATTCGATCGCCTCAAGGACCAACGTAGTGCCGTATTTTGGTTATTATATGAATGACAGAAAGAATAAAACGATGACGAATTTGTAAAAGAAGCTTACTGTACGAGAACGACGTGTTCACAAAAAAAACCACACACAATGGGCTATGGGTTTCAGTCTACGAATAATGCCACCGTCGCTTGGGACTGTCATTATAATTTAGGTTATATTATTTGAACGACTGCCTGCTATTGTCTATATCAATCACAAATTCCACATGTCACATGACTCGGTTCTGTCTGAAACCACCGTCGCATGGATACAGCACGTCAGCAGTCATAAATGTCGGTCGTAAGATTCTTTGAATAGCCGCAACCTATTGTTTAATTAATCCCCTAATCCAGACACATGGCCGGGTTTCATCCGAAACAACACCTTCCACGTTAATATGAATACGTACACTATCCCTATAAACCTCAGAATGCCTCGTTCGGCATTTTTGTTCAAACGAGGTAAAAAAAAATGCCTTGTTGTCTGCAGTTCCAAAACAAGGTATTTTAAATTGCCCTTTTTTGGAACGAGGTATCTTGTTCAGAATGAGACTTGGTAAAAAAGCCTCGTTTCCTAACCATTTTTTTTTAAGATAGTTATTAGCGCTATTTGCTATCAGCGAATTTGTAAAAATTAAAATTTATGTTATTTAATACGAAAATAAACAAGTCCAAACTATGATATTATAATCAGGGAAATAGGAAAGGCAAGAATACACGCCATAGTTGAAGATGTAAAACTATTGAAGACACATAGCTACCTTGTCTTGATTAATTTATTGCCCAATCAGGTTTAGGTGTTAAGTAAAAACTGTGGTGTTGTGGAAGCTAAATTGGGGTTGTAAATTAATCATGGTAGCTGTGTGTTTTACACCTCCACCTAACTATCGCAGACAACAAATTAGTGTTTATCTGATCTAAATACAACACATAAATCCATTCTTATTATTAAAAAAGTATTAAATTTCATCACATATTTCCAATACGCCAGTTTATTTTTTATATTTATTGTAAAAAAAATAACTTGACCATAGCATTGACTGTTTCTGTTGATACCCCATAACATTGCGCAAAATATTATTGGAGCAAAGTCTTACAAACGCACAACGATAAATTTGCCGGCTTTATACCAATTGTCAATTAAATGGGAAATTTAATTAAAACCAGGCCTGAGGCTAAATTTTCCCGTGTGTAGACCGTCTTTAACCAATGAACAATTATCGTTGTTTGATGCGCGTAGTAATGTACTTCAGCCATCATAGATAACGAAATCGAAGTTGTATCAGTGAATATGCAAATATGGTTATTTATAATGTGTGCCGTTAGCCAATAGCTGCTGTAAATTTTCCCGCGTTGAGACCGTCTTTAACCAATGAACAATTATCGATGTTTGATGCTCGTACAGCCATCATGGATATTATATGAATGACAGAAAGAATAAAACGATAACGGAGTTGTATCAGTGAATATGCAAATACGGTTATTTATAATGTGTGCCGTTAGCCAATAGCTGCTGTAATATTTCCCGCATGTAGACCGTCTTTAACCAATGAACAATTAACGTTGTTTGATGCGCGTACAGCCATCATGGATATTATATGAATGACAGAAAGAATAAAACGATGACGCAGTTGTATTAGTGAATATTTTTAAAATCTTTTTTTCTATAAATTGTAACCACATAAATCGTAACCACATATACGGCTCTCGGTAAAGTAGTAGTTTGGAGTAAAATCTAAATGTCTTGTGTTATTAAACACTGTTCATTTCTCGACAACGTACGAGAAATTAGGTCTTGTATAAAAACTAAACACCTTCCAAAAGTAGACGATCGATGTCAAAACTAGAACGTGTTTCTAAATCTACACGGTAGCACAAACTAGACGGTTTTTGAAGAATCTTGACGGTATTTAACACATTCTTGACGTGTATTAGATTCTAGATGATAATGGTAGTTTATTACCTTTTTTCGTAAAAACTTGTAGATTCCCGGTCCCTAGTGTAAAGAAGTTGTCAAGTTGGTCTCAACTTTTGGTTTAGAAATAACATCGACGAATTTTTGAAATTTGAAGTAAATGTTTCAAGGTATTTAAACAAAAAAGAATTAATAAAATAGGTCAAAAAGTCACAAAGTTACAGCAATGTTGGTCAAATGCATTCGACTTGTTCTCATTTTCAATTCAAAATGGCGTCCATCACTTGACCTAAATCATAATTCTATTCCTGGCAGTTTTTTGGCTTTATTAAAGGATTCGGAAAATATAATTGCCTTGTCTGTAAGTAAAATATCAACAAAGGAGTATCGATTTTCACATTTCAAGATGGTTGCACTTCCGGTTTGGGCTACAAACTCAATTTGTGGGATACGAATCAGTAGTGTCCTAGCTAGTAAAAAAAAAAAAATTCAAGGCAATCTGACCTATATTTCGTCAATTTTTTTGTAAACTTTGATCCTTAATATCACCAAGGGGAGATAATTTAGAAAATGTCTAACAACATTTTTAAAGTCGCATGAGCGAGATCTACTAACATACCAAATTTCATGAAAATCGTGATACTATTAAAGAAATTGTTATTTTGATTTTTACTTCCGGCTCGAAATCACAGCGACAAATTTTCGAAATTCGAAAATCCGAAATTGTAGATTTGAAGTAAAGGAGTCAAGTTATTCAAAGAAAACAAGAATTAGTAAATAGGTGAAATAGTCACAAAGTTACAGCAAAGTAGGTCAAATGCATTTGTCCGTAAAATTCGGTGATTTCTGATGCGAAAAACGTTTTGAAAATATATTTACCCAACAGCCACCACCTATTTTTTGGGGGGTAGGTAAAAGTTTCAGAAAGATCCTACGAGTAGATTCTAAGAAATCCAATTTGTGGATAAAACACACCAAAAAAAATAATAAAAATAATCTTAACAGAAACAATTAGCTTTGATTTTTTGATTTGGCCCTTAGCACAGATCGTGCGAATGATTTTCGATCATAACTGCAGGAAGAAACCGATGAACTTGGGGGGGAAACCTGCCTGATCGAAGGGGAGACCGAATATCCCTCTCTTGATTAATCTCGATAAGTATATAAAGTAAGAATAGTAATAAACTAATCAAGAGACAAAAGATTTAATTATTTGTTTTCAATACATTCGGTGGCTTTTTTGATGGTTTGTATATATTCAAAATGGCGGACACGGTGTCGGTGAACAATACTCGGTCGATTCGTTTGGGATTATTGAAATTATAACGGCTGTTTGATATATTTCTTACTGAAGTTACTAGTATGTGAATTTGTTAAAATTAGATACCCTTAACTTGTCCGAAGAAGTGATGGCATTTAAAAAGTTATGTTCAATTATCTGATTTATGTGATGTATCTATTACTGCCATTTGTAAATTTACCAAAACCAAGGCTGACATATTTCCAAAACTGTTTGCTGAAAATTCCTGTTACAACTGCAGAATGTGAAAGAGGATTTAGTAGACACATTATTGTAAAAAACAAATACAGCAATTCATTAAAATCCAATACACTCTGTAATTTAATGGTAGGCTACTCAGCAGTATTCGAAAGGTAGTTTCCCCGGATTTTAAAAAATCTTTTGAAAAATGTGCTTTTGCAAAGCAGAGAAGGATATTGTAATTTGTAATAGGCTAAGTACAATATATATGTACTGAAAGTTTTTAACTTTTTTTTGGCAGAAGAAATATATGAGTAATAAAAATAAAAATTGGCGGAAAAAAAATGGAACCCAGAGTGAGCACTAGTCTCACCCTACCATATTATAATGGTCACCCAGTTCAACCTCTCATTCCGTAGTGTTTTATGACACTACACTTAATATGTGTCTGCACTCCAATTCAGCGACATCTCCTTGTAAGCGGTCACGATAATTTCCCCCCCTGGAAATTCTATTGTTTCATCTCTTTATTCAACGGCCACTCCTCTAACGCGGCCAGCGGTCACTATTTTACGATGAATTGAGCAAAAAAGTGTTATTCAACAGCCACTGATGAAATCCGCCATTTTGTTTTCAATGTTGCTATAGTTTCCATTCGCTATGTGCCTCTCCTATACCCTAGATTAAGTGTTAATGAGCACCAACAAGCCAGTTGAAAGAAACAATGAAAATATCATTCAAGCGATGTTTGTTGGTTATTTAAGCCTTTCAAATAACACACTATTTATGGAATAACAATTACTCTAGTTTATTTCACTGCGACGTTTCAACAAGATTTCACAAGTCGTTATCAAGCATATAACACAAATAAATACAATTACAAGAATATGGTTGAGAAACTAAGTCAGCAAGCATGAGCAACTACACCAAGCCATTAAATAAACAAGTGTACATAGATAGGTGTAAACTGTAATTGGTATAGATAGGAACACGAATAAAAGATGAAAGAATAATTACTGTGTATACATATTATGTACTCACTGACAGGATATATTGCTCATGGCTCATTATACCTCTTTAATTATTCTTTCATCTTTTATTCGTGTTCCTATCTATACCAATTACAGTTTACACCTATCTATGTACACTTGTTTATTTAATGGCTTGGTGTAGTTGCTCATGCTTGCTGACTTAGTTTCTCATTGGATGGTTCGCACTGCTCTTGTATATATATAACCATATTCTTGTAATTGTATTTATGTGTGTTATATGCTTGATAACGACTTGTGAAATCTTGTTGAAACGTCGCAGTGAAATAAACTAGAGTAATTGTTATTCCATAAATAGTGTGTTATTTGATTATGTTCCAATTACTAAATGCCTTTCAAAGAATATTTAAGCCTTTGTTATTTAATAAGAGTTAATCCCTCCTCAACAAGTCGGTGAAAGAAACAAGGAAAATGACAACAACTCAGCAATCATTGGTTAATTATACCTTTGTTATGGGTTAATTATACCTTTGTTATTTAATCCTATCCAAGCCACAATAGTCAATATAACATGAACACCACCCACAAACTTTTAATAATAATGATGATTACCTCACTAAAACAGTTGTCAACCTCAGTAGCCGAATCCTGACCGATGACCAAATAACACTGCTATCCTGAGGTTTAAAGTTCACGCCAACCAACCGCCCAGTTAACCAAGACCTTCTCATCGCCAACATTGAGAGAGGTATGAGACAATTGGCACCCGTCGCAGGTTGATTTCCTTCGACACCAAATAGCTGACTTTATTTCGAAATCCAAACCGCAGAGACAAACCGACAATCTTACCAAGTCCCAAAAGATTGCCCTGAAGGAACTGAAGGAAGACCAAACTATCACCCTAGTAGCTGCCGACAAAGGGAAATCCACTGTAATAATGAATAAAAGAGACTATCTTGACATCGTGTCCCACCTACTCACAAATTGCACTACTTACAGAAAGATAAGGAAGGACTTGACCAACAGTTATAATGAAAACCATACCGCTCAGTTAATGAACCTCAAAGAACAGAAGCGAATTACAACTTCACTATTCTATAAACTTAAGCCGTCCCATTCCAGGTCGCTGTATGCCAGAGCTACAATTAAAACACACAAGAACCCCATTAAAGCCAGACTTCTAGTATGCTCCAGAGATTCTGTATATTGCAACACTGCACAACACCTGTCTAAACTTCTCTCCCCATTAGCTAAAAAAGCCTCCTCATTTATCCAAGATTCGAAAGATTTCTGTGAAAAACTACAAGACCTACCAAATGATGTACAAATGGTATCATATGACGTCGTAGATCTCTTCACCAATAACCCCCTTTACGAATCCCTAGCAGCAATACGGCACAGACTCACGTCTTGGGAGAACCCAATGGATACCAACCTTAGTACAGATAACATAATTATGCTTACCAAGTCTTGTATAGATTCTACCTACTTTTCCAGGGGAGGAGACTACTATGAACAGACACACAGACTACCGATGGGAAGCCCTTTTTCGCCCATTCTCAGCGAGATATATATGACAAGCTTTGAGAACAGTGCCCTACCAAGCTCGGCAGTCCAGTCCACAACTTGGCTTCGTAAAGTTGACGACACGTTCGTCATCCTCAAACAGAATGAAGATCCAAACCCCCTACTTCAGCACCTCAATAGCCAAAACAACTGAATTCAATTTACAAAAGAAAAAGAAAATAACCAATGCCTCCCATTCCTAGATGTCCTTGTTACAAAATCTGATCATAAACTCACCACTAGTGTGTATAGAAAACCCACCCACACCGACCAATATATTAACTTTAATTCCAACCATCCTCACAGTGTAATGAGAGCTACCATAGCCGCTCTAACGCGCCGTGCAATCAACAACTGCAGTAAAGGTTCACTCCAAACTGAACTTAATCACATAGAAAAAGTCCTCACTAAATACAACAACTATCCTAACCAACTAGTGCAGAAAACCATCAAGACTACCACCAACAGTCTCACAGAAACAACTAAACCAAAACCTGACAAACCACCAATACGAATCACCATACCATTTCAAGGGAAGTTATCTTATCACCTCAGTACACTCACTGTTCCAACAGGAATCCAAGTCAACTTCTCTAAAGGACAAACTCTACAAAATATCCTAAAGGCGAACGGTAAGCTCCCCCAAACAAGCCACCACCACCAAAAGACTGTGTGTACGAAATTGTCTGTTCGTGTAATAGAAAATACATTGGAGAAACGCGACAGCCTCTTGACAAAAGAATCCAGTCATACAAAACCCTGGCAGTTAATCTCCTCGTAGAAAAGACACGCAAACTAATTGAGGCCATACATATAAGAAGATGCACACCAGAACTTAACCACGATGAGGGGACATTTTTGTCGAGCGCATACGATGAAATAATTAAATCATAAACTTTCAAAATATTTAAACCTTATTCCTCACTACTAGACATATGTGCATATTAATTTTATTCATTACCGGGTAATTGTTTATTCTCTAATCGGTTTATAGTTCACTTGTTAAATAATGGTGTGCAGTGCAATTACATGACAACAGTCCCTAATACCTTGGAATCACTCTAATCCAAAACGTCGTATTTTTACGATTTGGACCATTTTTAGAGGTATTTTTCCAGGCCTTGTCTTTTAAGCCGCACCCGCTCCATAACGCGCCTAAAATCGGAATGAGGCGCGCAAAAAAATGCGCACCAACCAACAAAAATTGTTCAATTTTCAGGTCACGTGACTTAGTATGAAATAGGGCAGCCAGCAGCCGAAATATGGCCCACTTCAATCTACGATTCTGAATTACTATTTTATGTAAATGCATTACTAACAATTGTATTTCAATAGTTTAATATCAATCTCAATATCTGCAAAGATTCAGGCTAAAAAAGTATCGGGATGTAAGCAGTGTTTAAAATTTTAGTCGGGGAAAAATATGTGTCATGGATATTTTGTTCATGGTTGATGGTTCTATCAAATTCTCCTTTGAAAATATTTATATTGCCCCTATTTATATACGGAATATATTTCATCAAGATATTAAACACTATTTTATTATCGGAAATGAAAATAAACTTGTCCACTGAAAAAATTAGCGCGGGTTGTGGTCATTTGGGGACGTCTGGCGGGGGTACCCCACTACTGAAAATGTCTGGCATCGCTGATTCTTTATACATTTGGATATGCTGAACATTTTGCAACAAATTTTATGCGGTTAGTAAATGAGCTAGTCTAGCTTAGGTTTTAGGGTAGGGCATTTAGGGACGTCTGGCGGGGGTACCCCACCACTGAAAATGTCTGGCATCGGTAATTCTTGATACATGTTGGTATGCTGAACATTTTGCAACAAGTTTTATGCGGTTAGTAAATGAGCTAGTCTAGCTTAGCTTTTGGGGTGTGGTCATTTGGGGACGTCTGGCGGGGGTACCCCACCACTAAAAATGTCTGGCATCGGTGATTCTTGATACACGTTGGTATGCCGAACATTTTGCAACAAGTTTCACGTGGTTAGTAAATGAGCTAGTCTAGCCTATTTTTGGGGTCTATTTATTTGCCCCTCATGACCACACCCACCACAACGGGCGCGGCAGACGTTCATATCCTGTGACAGTGACCCCTAGGGAACCTAGTGACGCATATAGAAATTGGTTAGCTTTTCGGCTAGGTTGAACCCTCCGGGCTCCTGGTCTAATTTTTGAAATAAAGGGGTTTTACTGTGAACCAATATTTGTTACTGGTGTGTCTTTGGTGAAAATAATTCATATAAGTAAGTAACAGTTACTCCTGGAATTAATATCCCATGCTTTATGTCTACATGACGACATCCCTTTTAACCAGTTAAAATATATAGAAGTCGCCTATCTTTATCAATAATGCAAATTTCATGCTGATCATTCGTTTGGGTTTTTGGTTGTTGTCCGACACTAAAAAGCCTGTTTTTTTGTACCATTCGGAAAACTGGGGTACGCGAATACTGTTTAAAATGGTAGGCCAATATCATGGTTGAAGACCCTGTGTCACAATTTTGAATCGATTTTGATGAAACTTGAAATGCATGGTTATAACCCAAAAATCTTGGCATTCTTGGTTCCTTTCGTTATTTGCACTTATCAAATTGTAACTTAATGAATTATGGCTTTTGATTGTAGCAAAAATCTCTTTTGGTATTGCTTGTTCTCTATCTATCTCTTGAAAATTTGGGCGTATCCTGCCTGGCAGTGCCAGCTTACTATTTTTTCATCTTGCACAGTACAGGTATAGACTAGTTCAAATCAGGTTGATTTAAAAAAGATAACTTCCCTAATACTTTATAAGTTGACGACATATACGTGCATACATACGGGTCGCTCTCTGGCTATAGTGAAAGCTGAGTGAAATGGACACTGTAGTAAATATAGCTGGCATGTTAAATAGTCAAACTCATTTCTCATTTTGTGTTTGAAAATCCAAAGATACGATTTCAAATAATTATGGCATAACTAAGCATTCTGGGCATTAAGTTATCTACGGTGTCAAAATACGTAATCCGTCAAAGTACCGGTAAGATGGAGAAATGAAATGCCGTTGATGAATGAAGTTTGGGCTATATTACAAATAATTTAGATCTGCTGTGTCACAAAGTCATCTAGTATAAAAGTTGATCACATGTAAATAAATTTGTTAATGAAATTTGTTAACGTAAGCAAAATTTCAATTTGCGTAACCAGAAAATCGTTCGTGATTTTTTGATGTAACTGATAAGTATCATTTGCGTGACATTTCATGACCTGGAAAGCATACCATTGGACTTTTAATACAAAATAAGTTTGATTGTTAAACATCAGCTAATTCCTAAGAATTTACTTAACATGTTTAGGGGGTTGGATGGCTGTATCATAAAGCCTTTCATTGAGTCAACTGTACGTGGCAATGAGTAGAGTCGCCTGTTCAACCTTGGGTTTTTATACGTCCACATGGAAATGTGGACGTATATTGTAGTCACTCCCGTCCGTCGGTCCATCCACAATTTCTTGTGAACACTCTAAAGGCTTAAGTTCATATCTGATTGACTTTACATTTATACACAGAATTTAAAGTCATGAGACGAAGAAGCCTATTGATTTTCAGCAACTTCCGATAATTACTGTCAGAGTTATGGCCCTCGTTCACTTAAAAAAATTGTGGATGCTCTAGAGGCTAAAGTTAATAACCGATTGATTTAAAATTTATACACAGTGTTGAAGGTCATGAGACGAAGAAGCCTATTGATTTTCAGCGATTTCCGATAATAACTGTCAGAGTTATGGCCCTTGATCACTTCAAAAAATCTTGTGGATGCTCTAGAGGCTAAAGTTAATAACCGATTGACTTTAAATTTATACACAGTGTTTAAGGTCATAAAATGAAGAAGCCTATTGATTTTCAGCAACTTCCGATAATTACTGTCAGAGGTATGGCCCTTGATCACTTAACTCATTGAACCCTAGACCTAATTAAGTAACTACCCCTAATCTCCCTGAGCCAATTAACTAGACAATAGCTTATCTCCCTGGAGCTAATTAAAGGATTATCCATTAATCTCATATACAGTAGATTATATAAAATAACATAAAAACTATCATTCCGATCAAAAGATGTTTATATTATCAAATGCAGATATTAAATAAGGCATTACAATGGTATAAAATTTAATCAATAATACAAAATAACAACAGAGTTATTATTTAATAAAAAAAACATAAGTAAAAAAACATTCACATTATAAGGTTATAAATTTTGGCAAGTCAATAATTCTTCCTCAAAGGTATTTTTAAGTCAACAATTTGAAAAAAAAAAGTTAGTCCAAATATATATAATATTATTAGCGGTTTAAAATAATTATCAGTGTGTATTTAGCCATTTGGGATTTAAGTTCACAACAGATTATAAATGATTAGCACTGAGTAAAGTTCAACTCAATGGCACTGTTCTGTTTATCACATTTGTTTACAACACTCACAACAATACTGTTGTTTTATTAAACCAGTCTCTGGTCATTATACCAGCAATTTTGTACTTACCGAAATAATAGTCTCGCGACCAATACATATTACTTCTTGGCTGCGTTGATATACTCATAAACACACGTAGAGCCAAAAATTCTAGAATTTCTTCTGGGGTCATGTTTCTCCTATTCTTCTCCATTTTCATATTTTTAGCATCGTCACACGTGGTACCGATTTATTTCATCAGCGATTAACGTGTATAAATTTAATCCGAAAAACAAACTAAATAAATCAAACTCGTTCTTCCCCTTTTCTAATATATTCTTGGCCCATGGTCAGGCCCTAAAAATGACCGACTGGTCACTGGATTTAATGTAGTTTGCAAAACTCGTTATACTGCAAGACGGGCCGCCATGCTGGTTATCGCTGGCTGTTGTTTATATCAAGATCTTCGTCTTCTTCGCTCGAAATATCGGGAAAATCACTTCCCACGGCATTAATAATATCGATATCACCATCCAAAATATCTTCGGGTAAAAACCCTTCGAATTCCGAGTCCGTATCACTTTCCATAATGAAGATATTGTAAAAAAACGGAGGGCGATAATACGTAACAAAAAACAATATGGCGACCAGTGAAAAGAATTTGACCACAGAGTTCATGACCTTATAACCCCTAAACTTTTGTTGTGACGTACGCATTTTTTGTGTTCATTGGTTAGCTAAAACTATATTTGATTGGATTAATTACTTTTAGTTAGCCGATTGGCTTTTATTTAGCAATTATGGTTCGAGGAAACAATTCATCAAGAGGACCGCGAATTTAAGTCTCTCTGATATGACACTAATAAGCAGCGGACCGTATATTCAAGCAATCGGTATAAGAGAGGGGTTTAATTGGCCCTTATATTTAAGCAAACGGACCCAATGAGTTAAAAAAAAATTGTGGATGCTCTAGTTGCTAAAGTTAATAACCGATTGATTTAAAATTTATACACAGTGTTTAAGGTCATGAGACGACGAAGCCTATTGATTTTCAGCGATTTCAGATAATTATTGTCAGAGTTATGGCCCTTGATCACTTCAAAGAATCTTGTGGACGCTCTAGAGGCCAAAGTTAATATCCGATTGACTTTAAATTTATACACAGTGTTTAAGGTCATGAGATGAAGAGGCCTATTGATTTTCAATGTTTCCGATAATTACTGACTGAGTTATGGCCCTTGATTACTTTCAAAATTTTGTGGACGCTCTAAAGGCTAAAGTTAATATCCGATTGGCTATAAATTTATACAAATTATTGAAGGTCATGATACATGTACTAACAAGTATATTGAGTTTCAATGAATTTAGATAACTTGAAGAACTTCAAGGAGAACTTTATCAAAGCCAAACAAATTCCAATGATTTTCTGATAATGACATAATGAGTTGTTACTTTTAATCAGATTTTAGTGTATTATAAATGTTTCATTACCGAAAAAAGTAAAATATGCGACAACTCTTGTTGACTGCCCGGACGATTTAGCTGCTGTGGGTGTATGTTTCGTTGCCTGTCAACCTATGTTTAGCAATTTCCAATAATTACCGTCAGAGTTATTATAGCCCTTGATCACTTCAAAAAATCTTATGGACGCTCTAGAGGCTAAAGTTAATAACCGATTGACTCTAAATTTATACACAGTGTTTAATATCATGAAACGAAGAGGCCTTTCACTGTCAAGAGTTATGGCCCTTGATCACTTCAGAAATTCTTTTGGACGCTGTAGAGGCCAAAGTTAATATCCGATTGGCTTTAAATTTATACACAGTGTTTAAGGTCATGAGACAAAGAAGCCTATTGATAATCAGCAATTTCCGATAATTACTGTCAGAGTTATGGCCCTTGAACACTTCAAAAAAGCTAGAGGCTAAAATTAATATCAGCTTGACTTTAAATTTATTCACAGTGTTTAAAGTCATGAGACGAAGAAGCCTATTGATTTTCAGCGTTTCCGATAATTGCTCACAGAGTTATGGCCCTTGATCACTTTACAAAATTTGTGGACGCTCAAGAGGCTAAAGTTCATATCCGATTGACTTTAAATTTATAGTGTTATAGGTCATAAGACCAACAAGTATATTGAGTTATATTGAGTTTCAATGAATTTTGATAACTTGAATAGCATGGAGAACTTTATCAAAGCAGGCCATGAAATTTAAAATTTTGGCGTAACCAGAAAAACGGTTACGGGTTTAAGCTCTGCGTAACCAATTTGTTTGGTTACACCAGATAACCATTGCATAACCAATTGGTTACATAAAATGGTTGCACTATTATCATGTTTTATCCCGATTTAAATTGTGCTATTATTCATTTCCACTAGCAGTAAATGTATTTTTTAAAGAAATAACTTGACTTATTAAAATTTATATTAATTTATATTTTTTTATATTTAATATTATATTTTGAGGTTAAGTGTTTATGATGTCCCCATTTAAACATTAAAAAAATAGTACCACGTCACTAAATCCCTATTTGTTATTAATTCTTTTATCAATCGACTTTTTCAAACATCAAGGAATGGTACAATACAGTTCTGGAGTTTTGGACTAGAAACACCGAGGAAAAACGCTCTATTCCACCGCGAGATCTGGGAGAATCGCTAGCGGAACGCCAGCTAGCCAAATCACCGCGAAATAGGGTGTTTCACGGTGAATTAGGGTGTTTCGCGGTGGAACACGGTGAATCACTTGAGTGCCGATATCATCCCGATGTAAGCATTTTGACGAAAAATGTAATTCATTTAAGTTGAATACACGATGTGTTAACCGCAGGCGAGGCATCTACGGTCGTATTTTTTTTTTATTTGTCTTTCTGTACATGTATATATAACGTGGTGCCACAATGAAAGTGTATGCAAACAATGAATAACTTACAATCTGATTAAAATTAACTGAGCTATTTACGTTTTAGTATGGGACAGCCAAAAACGGTTTTCAAATTTTCATGAACGACCTTAATCCAGTTGATTGGCTGATGACGTCACAGGCACTACACATACTATACACATTATCTATCCAATATATCACTGCCTGTATAATATATCACTGTATCAACATACCAACAGTTAACAAGTGTGTATTGTCGGTAATCATTAGCTCGTAATTATGTAAGCTACACATCACTATATAATTCAAAGCATTTTCAAACGCAGACCTTTCTCGTCTTGAATTGTAATAGATTTTATTTGTTACTATAATATTTCCGAGTGTATTTCAAGATGCCGAATTATCGTTGTATTATTGAGAGTTGTGGAAATTTTAGCAGAGAAAAGGGGAATAATGTACCGACGTTTCATAAATTTCCCAAAGACGAAATATTACGGAAAGAGTGGATTGCGTTTGTCAACAATTTAATTACGGATTGGCGGATGCGGGTCGTTTCATCCCACGACCGGTTCACCCCGGGCTGTTTCATCCCACACCTGATTTTCTATCGGGCTGTTTCATCCCAATTGTTAATTAACCGAGTTGTACTTATTGTCGAATAAACTTCATTGTTTTAGTTTATTATTAAATAAACACACCATTAATTGTTATGGAGTAGTAAAAAAAACATGACGCGAGAGTTGATATCTGTCGTTTGGGTCTCGGATATACGAAGTTTGGGACTCTGGTATACGACGTTTGGGAAATAGATATATATTCAAAACACGAAAGAAAAAATCAAGAACCACGTGGTTAGTAAAAGGCTCAACCAAACGATAAAACATTAGTTTCACTTACGGTTCTTTGATAATCATCGTTTCTCATGAAATTATATAATATTTATTTAAAACGAATAATATGCTGATGACCTACACAAAAACAAAATAAATATTTACATGACATGCAATCTTTTTTTTTACAAGCCCCTACAAATTGTTAATAGTCCGTGAGCTGCACCTTGACGACATGCTTGTCGTAGATGTCAATACCAATCGATAAATTGGTGCGAACAAGCCACTGGTAAGTGGTAGGTCAATCAAGCTCGTTAACTATTTGATAAAAGAAAAACAACAAAGTATTACTAAATATGCACAAATTTTCAACAATACATTTTGGCAAGTTTTATACTCGCAGATAAAACAACACAAAGGAGAACTAGCAGTGTTAATCGCGGTCTCAACAACCGCCAATCACCTAATTAAATAAATGCCAATTAAATTCTCAATTGAAATAATAAACGATAACCTGCCTTTTTTTAAATCTGGTGTTGATTATCGAACCCATTCTGCTCAGCGAGTTAAGATTATTGACGACAATTGATTGGTGAATCTGATTGTTAAAGCGCTTAAAAACATTGAATTAATTTAGAATTGCAAAATGCACAACGTAATTTATTATTCGTTACATATAAAAAAATCGTAAGTCATTTATTATTATTCGTGCACATTTTCTGATATGGTCTGGTTATTTAAGCCTAAAAATAGAACACAGCAAGTCTCCAATTGGTGCATGCACGCTTCCCTTTGATGACAGTTATATCATGGCATCTCATGGGTCGTATATACGATTATTTCACCGTGAAAGGTGCAAATGCATGCTTTCTGATATGGTCGGATTATTTGAACCTAAAAATAGAACACAGCAAGTCTTCTTTGAGGTGTTGTATCATGGACATATACGATTATATCACGAGGTAATTCTGTTATTGAAACCCAAACTGAACGAAAACGGCTTTCGATTATAACCGATGTAAATTTTGTGGAATGCTGAAGCAATTTTAGTTTAAATATCCCTTGTGTGTGAATTACTACTATAGGGCAGGTAGAAATGGTTCCACTACTGCTGTCTTCCGTCTTACTCCAGTCGCAGTAGTGGTTTTTCCTACAGAGTTCCTTTGCGCAAGTTTTTTAGTCAAATGACTACAAAAAGTTTATTAGCCTATAGCTCGCTTAATTTACAAATAAACTGACCTAAAGCACTACTGCACGCAGCTTAACATATAATAAATCAATTCTTCTTGAAATAAAGGTGAGGCCTTACCGCATAATTATATGATTTGATGAAACCCATCTCCTACGCGAAATTTCAACTGGCCGACCGTCATGGCCGAAAGTTGCGTAATACGTCATTAGGCCTACAACATAAACAGCGCTATGCAGAGAAAAACTGTTCGGTAACTCTTTTAATGGTGCAGTCTTCACTATTTGTGATGGAATTACTTATTTTAATACAAACTGTAATGATATGTGTTGACAATTGTGCGTTTGAACCTATTTCAACTTGCGTAAGGGGTCTTAGACTGTACCAATTGTTACCTTAAACACAGTTTAAGGTAACAAGTATAGTTACTATAGGGCAGGCTGTGTACATGTAATATCAATTCTTTTGTTTATAAAAGCTGTAAATAGATAATTTGATGAAATCAATTTATTTATTAAAGCTGTAAATAGATAATTTAATGAAATCAATTTATTTATAAAAGCTGTAAATAGATAATTTAATGAAATCAATGAATCAAGTCTCGCAACAATCAGATGGTTTTCATTATTAGATCCGGTATCATCTACATCGCCATCCTCTATGGAGCCACAGTCAGATAGATACGACTTAAACATAATATATGGCGCTATAGTTATCATTTCTCGCGACGTATCTGTATCCGATACATTGCCAGAGCTAAAAGAACTACTGCTACAGGATAACTCTAAATATTCTGCCTCCATTCTCTCGGTGTATGATAGAATGACCAATAACACGTGTTAATGATTTATTTATATGATTACTACTTAAAACCATTTCGTTTCTTAAATGCCGACAATTAATTATTTCAATTGGCTTCATAGATGTCCGTAGCGCCGGCTACACCAATTCTACACCAATCGTGTTTCAATCAGAAGCCAATTGTTAGTTTACGGTCGGCTTATTCTGATTAAAAAGACAATGCTACAGCAATCGGCTTTATAAAACAAATTCTAAATTAAAAAAACAGATTATTCCGTAGTTTTATTTAATTAGGGGATTAAGGAACCAGTCAGGCGTTAATGAATACACACGTCGGCTGTATATAGGTAATTAAGGAATAAACATTCCGAATATGCATTCGTACACTGTGACGTCACTAGGGACTGAGGGGATTAAGAGTGTTTTCGATAATTGGCCAAGTTGTTTTTACGGGAGGTCTATATTTGCGACTTTGAGTGAAGATAGCTGATTTATTTTTAATCAGATTGATGTTAACTTTCCGTAATGTGCATATAATAACCACTGTCCATCACTACGCCGAGTTTCAGTTTGTCGTCTTATGTGCACTTTAAATTATATAGGATGAGTTTTACACATTACTTCATTACTGGCAGCTTTAGTTTATCTCAATAAACGCTCCATATCGCGCACCAGTCACTGTCATAAATCACTCTGGAAGTCACGTGGGGTCTGAAACCCGCGAAAACATGATCGTTGGTTTGACACGGGGACTATATTATTCTTACGCTAGAGGGAGTCATGATCAGACATGATGCGCGGCATCTAAACACTATTCTGTCAAAACAAATACCAGTGGGATAGTGGAGTAAGGGGAGGCAACAAGAAGACAGATCTGGCACCTAAACACAAATCCCACGAAGAAGACATCTACCAATCCAGAAACAGAAGAGATCATCTACCAACGAGGTGTTTTTATTAAATAAAGGGAAGAACTTCCCATTAAAACCTAATCCATGGCCTAAGGCCAAAATGGAAAGATTGCAAAATCACATTCTAAAAATCAGGAAGCAGCTTCGGCTCTCCTATGTCTTGTCTGTGATATCACTTAAGTGGAAGCAGACGTTAAACACCAAAAGAAGAAGAAAAAAGGGTATCACGTCATTTGGGACTCGCTATAAACAACATTTGGGACTCAATCTATAAACGATAATTTATGTAGAAATAGTAATAATTTATCTTTTTTCCTTTTAGATAATGGCCGAAGAAATATAATGAATAATAATAAAGCAATGAACAAATTATTAATATCAGTTGTCTGTTACTATTCAATTAATAAGAAAAACACGGCTAATACCTGTCGATCTGTACTATTTATTTAAAAATAAGTTGTTGATGAATTTATTAGAAAACATAATTGTTGGTTTGACACGGGGACAAAATATTCTTACGCTACGTGTTACTTGGCGAAAGTATTTAGCAAATCTTGACTGTCAAACGTATATAGGATGATAATGTTTTATGACGTATTAAAATAATATGGGTGGGAGAGGGTATACTGCGCAAGTCACAAAAGTGACGGCGCCATGTATTATTTGTTATTTTACAAATTCCGTTTCCATAGATTCCTGTACATTTACCAAAGAGATAATCTTACGACAAATCTCCACTGTGAATCCATTTTAAATTTAAATATATCCTTTGTGTGTGAATTACTACTATTACTATTTCTGTGTAATATCAATATGGAAATTTCTTCTTTCAATGCATTCTCGTTAGGCGTGAGTCCCAAATGACGTGTTACCAACACACTCCCTTTCAATTCTTAATCACGGCTATAATTAATACACTATTTGTTTTAATTGTTGTTTTAATAATTAATAATTGTGTTTGTTTAACATGCATCTGCTTTCTTTGAAATAATAAAGCGTTATGTACTTACCCGTGGTATGGTTTCATCATGAACCACATCACAGATTAAGCTATGAATATATTCACCTATAAATTATTCGCCTCTTTGTATTGTGATTTAATCATAAATAACATACTGTCTGTATTATATTTTTAAAATGAATTAGTAAGGCCTTATAATGTAATTTAATTGGCCGAGTGGTTCTTTGGGTTTATGCGAGTAGCAATGATAATATCTGCTCCTACTGAAATTAATTGGGTGACATAAAGTAGATGTATATTGTCACAGCGGATATTATTCGCCGAGTAACACTAACAGTGACTACTACCGCGTAAGAATATAATGTAGTCCCAATTTTGGGCGGGTTTTTTATGCGATCAGGTGGAGTGCTTTACTGTACGTGCTGTATGGATGATTGATTTAGATTAACCGAAGCTCGAGTAATATGTGAAAGCTCATCGTAAATAATTTAAAGTGTGGATTTGATAGCAGCCCAAAATTGACGGATTACATCTATGTTATAGACGAAGATGTAATAATACGTTTAAAAAATTGTAAGTTGTTCATTCTGGCATACATTTTGGCCGGCGTTATTTGGGAAAAAATCCTAACCGATACAGAATGCTGATAAAATGTCTTTCCGAGATTACTTAACTCATTTGTTATTCCAACCGGCCTGTACATTATACATTTACACGTTTCCCGGGAGAAATACTATATAACAACTCCTAAAATTTATTATAAACAATATAATAGTTCGACCCTAGTTTAATGTAGGGTCGCGAATTCCTTGTGGGAAGCAAGGCAAAACACGATGTGTTCTTAGAGAAACACGGTGAATTCCTAGAGAAACACGGTCAATTCCTAGAGGAACACCGTAAAAAATCGCCGGGGGAATCAAGCGTAATTTCACCGTGAAATTTTAGAGATTTCCGAGAGTTTTTTTTTTCGCCACGTCGCCGCCATTTCAGTTAAAAAAATCTGGGACGAACTGTAGCTACATGTACATACGTACTTCATACAACACTTGTCATTTGTAATCATTCATACTTCCAAGGACGTGTGACGTACTAAACACGTAGCATGAGGTGGCCTCACTCATTTTAACATAGGTATAGCGACTGATTGACACAGTATTTATTAACCTCGGCACTCTATATACACAAAGTCTCAAAAGGAATTGAATGAACGAATGAAATGGGGTTTAACGTCCTACTGTTACGCACTTAACCAGAGCTAATTGAAGACGGGCATACGCCATACAGTGTGCTATGAGGGGAATTTTGCCCGGGCAGCGCCGCTACGGCCTACTCTTATATCGAATTCCAACTGCCAAGGGATCTTTTACGTGTACTCCAATGTGTACACGGGACCTCGGTTTTCGTCCCGTCCGAATGACTAGGCAGCTGCCCTTGTCAGGCCCGACTCAAAAGGAAACAATAGTTTGATGTCATGAAATAATATTATAATTGACAGGACAATAAAATCATTTACATTATTGCCCGAGCAATGCCGGTGTGGAGGTCAAAGTTGACGACATCCATACGGGTCATTAACTACCGTACAGCAGGACTATATAGTGGAAGTAGAAATGGACATGTGTAGTAAATTCTTTGGATATATAGCTGGCATATGAAATAGTCAAAACTCATTTGTCATTTTGTGAAACTAATCATTTAAGTAATTGGGGGTGGTGGGCATTTTTAAATCAACCAGCTTGAAACTGGTGAATACCGGATATCAAACTATGGGATCTGTCAAAGTACCGATAAGATGGAGAAATGAAATGTCAAGAATGAATGAAGGTAGTTTGGGCTATAATTTGGTATAATACAAATATATTAGACCTGTGTCACAAAGTCATCACGTATAAAAATTGATCAAATGTAAATAGGCTAAATTTGTAACCGATATTTGAATTTGCGTAACCGGGAATTCGGTGGCATGTTTTTGAGCTGGTGCGACCGCACGTAACCGATTGGTATCGTTCGCGTCAAATTTCGTGGCCTGCAAAGCCAAACAAATTCAAATGATTTTCGGATAATTACATAATGAGTTGTTACTTTTAATCAGATTTTAGTGTATTATAAATGTTTCATTACCGAAATAGTAAAATACAGTGGACTCTGTCACATCCGATGTCTGATCACTCCGGATTTCTGTGACATCCGACATGATTTTCATGTCCCGATTTATTTCCTTATTACTTCAGCCCCAAAAAAGTCCGGATTCTGTCAGTTTCGACAACAATCGGACGTCCCATCATTATAATTTCCATTTAATCGACACCGTATAATCATCCTTCAAACGGTAGGTGTGAAGCACCCAATTATCGGTGAGATTACAATTCAATGCATGTGAAGCCACAAAATATTGACAAGTAAACAAGCAATCACCAATCTAAGAGATTAAAACTCGCTATATACGGCGCCGGTCTGTGTTAATTACTTTGATAATTTTAATCTCTTGTACAACAGTTGTGATAAATACTCCAGAATATCTACGAATTTTCTCCCGAATTTACACTCGTAAAAATATTCCAACCAAGCACATGTTAGAAACATTCATTGCGCATGCCGATTAAACCTGAATGACCTAGAAGTTTAGTCATTCGACTCGAGTGACGCGGAATTCAGTTCTGTCAGTTCGATGATCACCAATCAATTATCTATGAGATTAAAACTCACTAGCGCCGGCCTGTGTTGATTAATTTGATAATTTTAATCTCTTGTACGACAATTGTGACTAATCCTCAAGAAGATCCACGAATTTTCTCCCGTATTCACACTCGTAAAATATTTCTACCTGGCACATGTTAGAAACATTTGTTGCGCCGATTGAACATTAGAGACATAGAAGTTTTGTCACCCTACGGACCGAGTGATAAGAATTCAGTTCTGTCAGTCTGACGACGGAGATGGTGTGAATAGAATTTTGACGTAATTAAACACGACGTACAGGTTTCGGCTGCAGGGTTGGATGAGATATTTATATATCTAGTTGATCACGCGTTGTAGCCTGATTGTCACTATTTTTGGGATTGAGAACGTTGAATCGAGTTCGCCCATTAGCAATGCGCACGTGATAGCAAAGACAAGAGTGCGTTCAACTGAAGACGTCGAAGAAGATAAATTAAAGACAGACTTGACCTATTCAAAATGCCTGTTATGTTAAATGCAATAGCAATTAATGTAATAAAATTTTGAAAGTAAAGAAAGGTTTATAATTTTTAAAGGGAATAGCATTCTAGTGATTTGAAGCTACAATATAAAAATACTTCCGGTTTTCGAAGCTACAGTATTTCCCGTTTTGGAGAAAACTCGATATTCCATCACGCTGTACAATCCGACATATTGTAACGATCCCGTACGATGTCGGATGTGACAGAATCCACTGTATGCAACAACTCTTGTTGACTACCCAGAAGATTTAGCTGCTGTGGACGTATGTTTCATTGCCTGGCAACCTATGTTTTTCTGGGTCCTCCTGTTTCTTTCCACTGCTAAAGACCCACTACGAGCAAGCAATTTATTCAAATAAAATCAAACCATATGTTTGTCCCGAAATGATCTAGTTTGTGTTGAGTAGATGTTAAACCCCACTGGATGGTACCAGTGACCTGTATGTCGTCAACTTTGACCCCATTGGCAAAACAATGAATTTCTCATATAATGCTTGGTAATGCTTGCTATCGAGTTAGGGGGTTGGGATGGCCTAGTGGTCTAGAGTGTCACGCCTCAACCTCTAGCTGGCTGGGCATGGAGATAGGGGCACCTTCTCAACCTCGTGGGTTTTCTCCTGACACTCTGGTTTCCTCCAATGGCTAAAGACCCCTACGCGCAAGAGAATTATAGAAATAAAATTTAAAAACCATATGTTAGTCCCGAAATGACCTGGTTGTGTTAAGTGGACGTTAAACCCCATTTCTCTCTCTCTCGCGCTAGCGAGTGAGTGATAATAGTAATAACCTATACAAAACTTTGAGCTGGAATTTAGAGAATGAATGGATGAAATGGGGTTTAACGTCCTACGCTTAAGCACCTAACCTGGGCTAATTGAAGACGGAAGACGGAGGAATTTAGAGACGTGAACTTCCCGAGACTTATGACAAATGGCAAGTGGTATTTGTGAAGTATTTATGTGGCTACCATTCCTGGGTTTGAAGGTCAGGTATGATATAAAAACAAATACCAGTTAGTAATTTTTGGAACGGTTCAACCAGGGCTCACACTGTTGGTCGCCAAAGTCACAATTTGCGATAAAATTATGAGAGGGGCGATGAAATTTTCTACTTGGCGATAAAGTTTTGGGGGTACTGGCGATTCTTTTTTAGACTTGGCGAAAAAAAATCCGTAAAATTCTAATCTTATTTATCCTTGATTGATCATAGCGGCATAAGTAATACTAAACAATTGTCTGGGATTAATGGTTTCAACTGATTCATGATTGCCGATAATAAAGCCTATATCTAAGCCGTACTCATCATATTAATTAACCTTAACAAATAGATTAGCGTTGACAAGCCTATTGATGTTGCATAATTAAAACAAAGGGAAGTTATCAAAATGGCCGATCGTTGCCGGACAACTCTTTTCAAAGAGATTTCATGTTTTGATAGTTGAATTTCATTTACTGTGGATTCATACGACATGTATATAACAGCATGGCTAATTGGAAATTATTATTTCAAATTATATTATCACCATGGGTCGAAAACAAAAGAGCCAGTTGAATAGCGACGATTCTGGTGTGAGAAGACTGTCAGCATTTTTTTCCTTACCGTCGCTGAAGTGTTCTATAAAGTTAACGAAGTGTCTGACAGACAAAATGAAATAATGATTCAGATGCTGATACTGTGACGGTACCCGAAATGAGCACTAGGCCTATATGTACACGCGAAACGAAAATTCAACTGGAAATTTGGCAATCTTGGCTGAGATTTGACGTATAACCAACACAAAAAATGTTTTGTTCAATATAATAATAATAATAATAGTCTATTTTTATTGCGCAATATCCATGCATGAGCATGCTCAAAGCGCAGCCAAAAATGATCACAACTGTCATAAAGTGAATGCTTTCTTAAACAAAAAGGTTTTAAGTCTGGATCCAAACACAGCAATATTTGGAGAGTTCTTAATTTCCAGTGGCAGATCATTCCACTCAGTTGGGGCGGAGTAGGAAAAAGTCCTTTGTCCAAAACGGAACGTTTTAGGCTTAGGCACTACAAGCAGTTTCTTATCTTCAGATCTTAAGGTCCTTGCAGGAGTATATAATTGTAAGAGATCACTCAGGTATGTTGGGGCAGTGCCATTTAAACATCGAAATGTAAAACACAGAATTTTAAATTTGATTCGGTAACTTACAGGAAGAAAATGGAGTTCTTTAAGAATTGGAGTTATATGACTGTAGCGAGTAGCCAGAGATATTATTCTAGCGGCTGTGTTCTGGATCTTTTGGAGTCGCGAAACAAGAGAAGTAGGAGAACCAGCCAGTAAACTATTACAGTAATCTATTCTGGAAAGAATCAACGAGGACACCAGTATCTTTGTAGAATCAGCATTAAGATACTTCCTGATGCACCCAATGTTCCGTAGAATGAGATAGCACACTATATGGTTGATATGGGTTTCCATGTTAAGGTTACTATCAAACATCACTCCAAGATTTCTTATACTATTTGAAATTGGAATAGAAAGGTTGCCAACATGGACATGGGTTATACCGCAAAGATCACGTCTAGATACAGGACCAAGAAGTAAAGCTTCAGTTTTCTCATCATAAAGTTTTAGTTTATTTGCTGTCATCCACAACTTAATTTGTTCATAACACTTTGAAAGTTGTGATATGGTTGATGCAGCTGACAAGGTAGGCTTGAATATAGACATTGTTTGAGAGTCATCAGCGTAAAAATGTCTATGGAGATCGTGGTCACTAATAAGTGAACCCAAGTCTTTAGTGTACAGGGTAAACAGTACCGGGCCCAAAACAGATCCTTGGGGAACTCCACAGGTTAGATCAACAGGAGCAGAGACACAATCGTGAACTGCAACACTTTGACTTCTGTCTGTTAGATATGACCCAAGCCAATTTAGTGCATTACACTAGAGACCGTGAATCTACAAGTTTTTACGTAAAAAGGTAATAAACTACCATTATTATCTAGAATCTAATACACGTCAAGAATGTGTTAAATACCGTCAAGATTCTTCAAAAACCGTCTAGTTTGTGCTACCGTGTAGATTTAGAAAAACGTTCTAGTTTTGACATCGATAGTCTACTTTTGGAAGGTGTTTAGTTTTTATACAAGACCTAATTTCTCGTACATTTAGATTTTACTCCAAATTACTACTTTACCGAGAGCCGTATAGGTGGTTACCAATTTATAGAAAAAAAGATTTTAAAAATATTCACTGATACAACTTCGTTATCGTTTTATTCTTTCTGTCATTCATATAATATCCATGATGGCTGTACGCGCATCAAACAACGATAAATGTTCATTGGTAAAAGACAGTCTACACGCAGGAAATTTTACAGCAGCTTTTGGCTAACGGCACACACTATAAATAACCGTATTTGCATATTCACTGATACAACTTCTTCATCGTTTATTCTTTCTGTCATTCATATAATATCCATGATGGCTGATATCATTACTACGCGCATCAAACAACGATAAATGTTCATTGCTTAATGGACGGTCTACACGCGGGAAAATTTACAACAGCTATTGGCTAACGACTAGGGCTGCAACGATTCATCGATGAATCGATGAACCGCGATGTTTAAAAAATCCACGATGCACGATATAAACAATGGTCGCATCGCTATTCGTTATCCAAATAATAATTTTACAAAAATAGACTGATATTCTGACAGGCCTTGCTTTTTTAGGTGCGCGCTCGCGCATCTAAATTTCATGTCAGGCGTGTTCATATTCACGCTCCTTTTGAATCCGAGAGCCCTCAAAAAACAATTAAATCATTGAATTGAATCTCGATCATGTGTCGTCATTTATGACTTGTTGATATAAGCAGCCCATACATTCGGAATTCTTCGGTTACTGCTGGCTGAATAACTGGGCCGCTTATATCAATATCAAGTAATATGACCGATCGCCTCTCGCTGCAGCAACATGCGATATGGCTGCACAGATGAATTATTATGTTTATTCGGTAAATCACGGACCTTATAAAGGATAAATCTTGTTTCTATGAATGATAATTTTGTCATCTTCTTGGTGAAAATACCTTGACAACTTCATATCTCATCTAAACTCGCCTACAGAGATCTCTTTCGTCGCAGCAAAAATGGCTGCATTTTAATTGGTGTAATGAATACACCAAATTGATATGCACGATCGACAAAAGGAATATATAGATGAATGAGATCGAAATCCACCTTAACATAAGTCACATAAAAAGTATGGCATTTTTAGGATTTTCTGTTAAGAATGACAGCAAATAAATCCGGTCAGTTGACCTAGCTAGAAAACAACACATTTATATAAAGTAAATCATACAAGCAGACCTTTGAATTTTCACAGAGAAAGACTGTCAAAATTTAACAGCATATTTTATATTTATTTTCTATATCGCGATACAAATCGTATCGTAGGCAATGAATCATGATGCGCATCGTATCGTGACCTGGCGTATCGTTGCAGCCCTACTAACGACATACATTATCAATAACCGTATTTGCATATTGCATAAGCATACTATTTATAGTATTGTTACCTTGAATTATTTTTAAGTCGACAGTCCCAAGGACCGAAATAATACCGTGTTTTGCGTAGTGCAGCATAAAATTGAAATAGTATGCAAGTCTTAAATAATTATATTTGTGAAGTTGTAGTTCCAGTATTACGCCAAGGTTAATCCATGTTAAGTTCACAATGATAAATATTAAAACTATATAATTATAAACCTCAGAATGCCTCGTTCGGCATTTTTGCCGAAATGAGTTAGAAAAAAATGCCTCGTTGTCTGCAGTTCCAAAACGAGGTATTTTAAATTGTCGCATATTTTACTTTTTTTCGGTAATGAAACATTTATAATACACTAAAATCTGATTAAAAGTAACAACTCATTATGTAATTATCAGAAAATCATTCGAATTTGTTTGGCTTTGATAAAGTTCTCCTCCATGCTGTTCAAGTTATATAAATTCATTGAAACTCAATATACTTGTTCATCTCATGACCTTCAACAATGTGTATAAATTTAAGGTCAATCGGATATTGACTTTAGCCTCCAGAGCGTCCACAAAATTTTTTGAAGTGATCAAGGGCCATAACTCTTACAGTAGTTATCGGAAATCACTGAAAATCATTATAGTATTCTTCGTTTCATGACCTTATAAATTTACGTCGATCGGTTATTTATTTTAGCCTCTTGAGCATCCACAAGATTTTTCTAAGTGATCAAGGGCCATCACTCTGACAGTAATTATCGGAAATTGCTGAAAATCATTAGGCTTCTTCGTTTCATGACCGTAAACACTGTGTATAAATTTAAAGTCAATCGGATATTGACTTTTGCCTCCTGAGCGTCCACAAAATTTTTTGAAGTTATCAAGGGCCATAACTCTTACAGTAGTTATCGGAAATCACTGAAAATCATTATAGTATTCTTCGTTTCATGACCTTATAAATTTACGTCGATCGGTTATTTATTTTAGCCTCTTGAGCATCCACAAGATTTTTCTAAGTGATCAAGGGCCATCACTCTGACAGTAATTATCGGAAATTGCTGAAAATCATTAGGCTTCTTCGTTTCATGACCGTAAACACTGTGTATAAATTTAAAGTCAATCGGTTATTAACTTTAGCCTCTAGAGCGTCCACAAGTTTTTTTAAAGTGATCAAGGGCCATAACTCTGACAGTAATTATCGGAAATTGCTGAAAATCAATAGGCTTCTTCATTTTATGACCTTAAACACAGTGTATAAATTTAAAGTCAATCGATTATTAACCTTAGCCTCTAGAGCGTCCACAAGAATTTTTTAAGTGATCAAGGGCCATACATGTAACTCTGACAGTTATTATCGGAAATCGCTGAAAATAAAAAGGCTTCTTTCAATGAAATTTTCTACTCTCCACCCCCTTAAGTTTAATACATAAATACAATTTAGAAACCATAATAAAAAAAAGTCCCCCCCCCCCCCACAATCATACTATATACCGGCAATTGAGTATGACACTGCAGGCACTTTTCAAGTGTGTGCGCAGGCGCACTCAACTTTTATAGAGCCATGCCTTAAACACTATCTATGTAAACATTCAAAGTCAATGGGATAATAACTTTAGCTTCTAGAGCGCCCAGGAGATTTTTTAAAGTGATCAAGACCCATACCTCTGGCAGTAATAATCGGAAATTGCTGAAAATTCATAATCAATTGGAAATTTACTTTGGCCTCTATAGCATCCACAAGATCCATAAATTTGACAGTAATTATCGGAAATCGCTGAAAATCAATAGGATTCTTCGTTTCATGACCCTAAACACTGTGTAAAAATTTTAAGTCAATCAGATATTAACTTTTGCCTCGAGATCATCCAAAAAATTTTTTGAAGTGATCAAGTGCCATAACTCTGGCAGTAATTAGTGGAAAGTGCTGAAAATCAATAGGTAGGGTGCCCCATGCTCTAAAGAAAGTTGGTCTCGACACGGCCACGTGCATGATAAAAGGTCAGCGGAGGAGTGTATGAGACTATATATAGCCCTGGCACGTGCAATTCTCTACAAATCTTTCAGCTATTAGAGCCTTAATAAATCTTAAGATAATAATAATAATAATAATAATAATTGTCTTATATAGCGCTACATTATGTCCAATGGTCATTTCTAAGCGCTGTTCAGCCACATTGTATACGTGGAAAGTATCTCTAGAGTATATTTATGATCACACCACTAGTACACCTTATTGAATAGATACGTTTTTAAAACAGATTTAAATTCTGTAAATGTAGATAGTTCCCGCATTAATTTTGGAAGATCATTCCAGAGAGTAGCACCATTAACCGGGAAAGAATATTTTCCACATAGTTTATTGTATTTCGGAACAGATAGTAATGTGTTATCGTTGGAGGATCTGAGGTTTCGGCGTATTTGTACATCACTATACAGTGTAAACATCTGTTTCATATAGCTGGGAGCGGATATAGAGAAGAGACTTTTATATACAGTTGTTAGGATTTTATATTCAATTCGCGCTCTAACTGGCAGCCAATGCAATTCCTTTAGTTTGTCACTGATGTGTTCACGTCTTGGTGTTTTAGTTACTAGTCTAGCAGCATTGTTTTGTGCAACTTGCAACCTATCCAGAGAGAATTTAGGTGCTCCGGTGAGAAGAGCATTTGCATAGTCAAGTTGGGAAATAACTAATGAAGTCACAGTCCTTACACAGACTGATTTGCTTAAATAACATCTGATACTTGCTATCGGTTTCATTTTAAAGTATATTTTCCTAATAATATTGTTTATTTGTGGAGTTGCAGACATAGAGTCATCCATGACAAAACCTAGGTTCTTCGCTTTTTGAATTGGATGAATGAGACTCGAACCCATTCGTAGTTTTGGTATCAAGTTTAGGCTGTGTGATTTGGACTGAGGGGTTATGATAAGGAATTCCGTTTTGTCATCATTCAGTTTTAATTTGTTCAGGCACATCCATAAACGAACATCATCCAGACATTTCTCTAGTTTGGAGATAGCCTGTTCAGCGGATGTGTCAGACAGATGAAAATCGTGATAAATTTGAGTGTCATCAGCAAAACCATGATTGTTGACTCCATGTTTCCGTATAATTGGACCCAGTGGAAGAAGGTACAACAAGAACAGCAAAGGGCCCAAAACTGACCCTTGTGGGACACCAACAGAAAGTGGAATTTTCGGCCCAAGGGTTGAGTTAACCCTGATTTGTTGGCTTCTGTTGCAAAGGTAGGATTTAATCCATGCTAAAGCTGATCCCGTAATTCCAACTTCAAATTCCAGCCTATCGAAAAGCATAGCATGATCAATGGTATCCAACGCAGCACTTAAGTCCAAGAGTACCAGTAAGACACCACGATTGTTGTCAAGTGAAACATCTATGTCTGATTTGATTTTCAGAAGGGCTGTTTCAGTACTGTGTCCAATTTTATAAGCTGTCTGTAAGTTCTCGTGTAAACCATTAGCTGTCAGGTAGGATGTAAGCTGGGAAGCTACAACCTTTTCCAGTACCTTTCCAAGGAATGGTAGGTTGGAGACTGGTCTGTAATTTTTAAATACATCCTTGTCCAGGGTAGATTTCTTCAACAGCGGTATCACAACTGCACATTTTAATGAAGACGGAACAATTGCTGACTGTAAGGAAGTGTTAATAAAAGTAGTAATTAATGAAATCAAGGCATCCAGTACTCCTTGTTTCTTTAGGAGTTGTGTTGGTAATGGATCTAGACCACATGTAGCAGATTTAGAATTCACAATCACAGATTTGACTTCACTTTCAAGGACCTGTTGAAAGCAGTTAAGCATGGTCGTCGCCAGATGAATTGTAACAAATGGATTGACACTAGGGGTGTCGTTGTCCAGTTCACGCCTTATCTTTGATACTTTATCGAGGAAGAAGTTTTTGATCATTATCACATTCAGGAAGTTTAACTGTTGTATCTTCTGTCAGTCGCTTCAGAATACTGAACATGTCCTTGGAATTAGCAGAAGAAAGCTTTGTGTTGTAGAAATTTGCTTTAGCTCGATCGATAAGTTGAGCCACAGCATTGGACTCAGTCTTGTAGATTTGCTTGTTAACTTCTAGGCCAGACCTCAACCACTTCCTCTCTGCTGTCCGGCGTTTCTTTCTGGCATCATGTATAGTGTCGTTGTACCACGGTTTTGGGTGCTTTCCTTTGGATTTCCGGGATTTAAGCGGAGCCAGTCGATCAAGGGTTATTGCAATCGCAGTATTATAGTGGTCAACAAGTTCAGCCGGGTCTGTTGGAGATTTACTGGAGACTGAATTAATAAGGTCTACAGTAAAAGTTTGCAAATCAAGATTTTTTAGATTTCGACTAACGAATGTGTTTTGGATGCCAACATCGGGGGTTAATGTCAAGTCACATACAATTGGCGAGTGGTCCGAGATTGTATCCTGTACAATATTAACAGAGTTTATAATGGGATCACTTTGCCTCGTTATTATATAATCTAAGATGTGTCCCTTACAGTGCGTAGGGACTTGTATATGTTGCTTTAGTTCATATGTGGTTAAAAGATTGATGAATTTAGAAACTACTGAATCACTGCTGTTTTCAAAGTGTAAGTTAAAATCTCCACAAATAAGTATGCGTGCGTGACAAACCAAGATCTGAGAAAGAAAAGTTTCAAATTCTGTTACAAACTGCTCATTTGTAGTTTTATTCTTTTTAGATGGTGGGGGATGATAAATGACAACTAAACGAATATGATTATTAATGATTGTTTGACAAGACTCAAAGGTTGAAAATTTCTGTTTAGGAGTTACAACTTTGTACTTAATGGCTGATCTAAACAAGAAACCTACACCGCCGCCACGAGCCGATTTTCGGTGGTGACCCGTGAAAGTATAGTCACTATCACATAGTTTATTTATGACCACACTATCATGTTCTTTAAGCCATGTTTCAGTAAGAGCTAAGATGTCTAGATTGTTCTTGGTTGCGAATTCATTGATAAGAGTAGGTTTGTTACAGGCTGATCGGACAGTTAATCATAGGTATTACCACTGACTATAGTGAGTGAACACTATTTTGTAGTGAGTACTGGTCAATGATGAGATAATCAAAAACTTTTCTGCAATAAGATTAGGCAAAATGGCAACCAAACACTGATATATCCATGCACATACAAAACTATTTTCACTGATATTTCACAAATTAAACAAGAATATGTAATCCAAATTTATCAATGATGATCTTGATGATGTTATGATCACATAATGTCCAATTTGGCTATACAAAGCATACATAGTAAGATGAAAATCACATTTATACTCAAGAGCTATTTTGTTGCAGCCATACAGGCGCAGTGAACAGATAAGATAAACTTTATTTACAGTCGACGTTAGATAACTAGGTAACATTAGCTCTGTAGAGCTATTATAACCACACTTTTGTTGACAATTTGGAATAGCAGTAAAATTTAGCTTCTTTGTTAGTACAGTAGCTTTAGAAATTACGTTTGTTTTATTTTTTAAATTGCTTTATTGTTAACTGTACCGTTAGGAGTGCTATCGTTTGGTTTAGTAGAAATAATATCTCTGAAACACTCAGGTTAGGCCACAACATGATACTAGCAGCAGTTTCAATTTACTTTTACAAGTTTCTTAAAACAGGTGTTAAGTTGACAAACGTTCTTATTTCTAAATTCAATTTATTATTCCAGCTTTCTGTAATCTTTCATAAAAATGTAGTCTTGATTATCCCTACCTGTCAATCAATCGTAGAATGATCGGTAGACTGGTTAAGCAAGACCAATGTCAAAACAAGGGCACGTAACTTATATTTTACTCAAAAGTGCTGGATGTTATGAACGACACTTGCCAATTTACAATTTAGTATTTATGTTAGTAAATGGTCATTAGCTTAATAAGTACAACATGGCCATATTTAGTGACTATAATTGGGTGGAACTGATTTAAGGCTTGGTAAATATTGATGAGTAATTGTCAAGATATTTGGTGGGGCACACTAAAATAGGCTTATTCGTTTCATGACCTTAAACACTGTGTATAAATTTACAGGAAGTATGTCTGAGAACCAGAGACGAGATCTTGACAAAGAGGGGCAACGACAATGTACATCCACATGAAAATGTGGTCGTTTAGCAATCTCATTAATTACCTCCTGTAAATATTTTCCCCCCAGTAACTGGAAGGAATGTCTGAGAACTGGAATTGTTTTTTTCGTATGGCCTTATATGTATATTACACAATGTAGGAACAAATAATAAACCAGGTTGACAATTCAGTTACCTCTTTTGAAAGTCTGGTAAAAAGATCTCCACCTCGAAGAAATTCTAGTATTAAATACAATTTTCCTTCTGTCTGAAAGGCTGTAAAAATAAAAATAGAATTATTAAACTGACAATCATGTGCTGATGAAATTAAAAGAAAGGCAATAGGTTTTTGGGGAATTTTTTTTACATGTCAAATTACTACTTTACCAAGTCTAGTCTAGACACTTATGGGTGATTGGTAGTGCCCTTAACCAGACAATAACTAACATGATTATCGATGAATTTTTCACGCTATCCAATGCAATATTTTTTCAACATATGGGCACAATAGTAATTCTATTCTCTTCAAAGATCTGGTAAAGACAATATTTGAGTTCTAGGGCAGTTGCCTACCCTTTCAAATTGTGTATTTTTAAGATTTCTATGTGGGGTTCAAAATCTGCATTAAGGCAGGACACGAAAAACAGTTCTTCTTTAAGATTAGCACAGTCAGTTGAGCCATTAAGGTCAACAGATATGAACTGTTATTTATAAGTTCTATTATGGAATCTCTCTCTACTTTCGCAATGTAGTGTATAAATGTGTCAGTGCTTCATATTGGCACCTTTAAGTTGTTAAGGGGAGTGACAAGGGGAGCTAAAAATCGCGCACCTGAAACTGTTCAGGAGAGTGATTTTTTCAATTCAGCAAAACGTACATCAAGCCAAGCAGCATGCTAGAAAATAATATTCCATTTTTATATGATCGGACGCCATTTTTGTTCTAAAGCAAACATTTTAAAACAACAATGCAGGCGACTGGCCAAAATTGGAACTGTCTGGCCAATCACAACGTTTCACACAATTAGATACTTGACACAAGACAAAATATGTCAGTGTGTTCATATTTATGTATTTTGTCATTCCTTACAAAGCTGTACGTGATGTACACATGTTAATGGAGGTTGGGAATTTGAGAATAAGGCGCGCGAGAGCGATAGCGTTTCTTATAAATGAAGCACTGGTGTGTTTGCCTGTTTATCATTATTATAATGTTTTCTCACATCTAAGTCGTTGTCTGAAGAAGTACCAAATTTTTGTTTTGTAGTTCATTAAATACACAGTCATAGTGTTGAAACTTGTATCCGAATATCTGTTCACAGACATAATCTCACGGATATTTGGATGCTTTAACTATTTGTGCTATCCGATGTTTTTTTTTTATTTTTCATATTTCATAACTGTTTGTGTTATTTTCAAACGACCCCTCTCGTGGTTGCTTTCTTATATTATTATTATTATTAGTATTACAAAATTTATATAGCGCCCCTTTCACAGGTGTGTTCAAGGGCACTTTACAGTGTAACAAAAAACATACATTCAAAACTTAAATAACACCAAGAGTGTTAGAAATACATTAAATAAGCAATTATTTCTAAAAAAGGTGTTACAATTTGTTATAATTATAAGCCTTTAAAAATAAGAAAGTTTTAGTCTGTTTTTTAAAAGTAACTAGTGATGATGAAATTCGAATATTTAAAGGTAATTGATTCCATAGAACAGGCGCTTGATAACTAAAAGAACGTGCACCATAACCAGAAAGGTTTACAATTTTTTGCTTTAAAAGTAATTTATCAGATGAACGTAGGGTTCTGTCTGGGGTATATAATTCCAAAAGTTCTGATAAATACTTTGGTGCTAATTTATTAAGGCATTTGAAAGTTAAAAGTAAAATCTTAAAATCTATTCTATATTTAATGGGCAACCAGTGCAGCTGAGAGAGAACGGAGGTTATACTTGTATATTTATTCGTCAAGGTTATTAATCTAGCAGCATTTTTTTGTATTCGTTGGAGTTTGTTAATAAGTTTAAGTGGTAAGCCAACTAATAGAGGGTTGAAATTGTTGAGTCTTGACGTCACAAGGGAGTTAATATGAGATTTTGTTGCATCTCTTGATATATTAAAATAACAAACTTTAGATATATGATTAACCTGTGCCTCCATATTCATAAAATTATCGAACATCGCACCAATATTTCGACTAAAAGCAGTAGGGTTAATCTCACAATTACCTATAACAATGGATAAGTTAGAATGTACATGTTTATTTAATTGATATTTCGATCCCAAAAGAAGAAATTCTGTTTTATCATCGTTTAATTTAAGAAAAAAAAAAAAAAAAAAAATTTTTTTTTTTTTAATTTTTTTTTTTAATATTTTATTATTATTTTTTTTTTTTTTAATTATTTGATGAGTATAATATAAAAAGTATCGGACCTAAATCTGATCCTTTCGGAACACCAAAAGAGGAAACAGTTTCTTTTGATAATGTGCCATCTAATATAATAGATTGTGTCCTACCCACTAAATAGCTTTCTAACAGTTTCAATGCATCACTCTGTATACCAAATCTAAAACGTAATCTATGAAGAAGGATAGAATGGTCAACAGTGTCAAATGCTGCAGATAGGTCCAATACAGCAAAAAGAGACACTTTTTATCATCTAATTCAAGAAGTATATCATTGGATACCCTTGTTAGGGCAGTTTCAGTACTATGGAATTGCTTATATATGCACTTTGAAATGGCTCATCTAAGCAGTTGTCTTCTATATGGCTCTTTAGTTGGATTGCAATTAACTTTTCAAGTAATTTTGAAATGAAACTAAGATTCGAAACTGGTCTATAATTTTTAAAGATATTGGGGTCCAGATTCGGCTTTTTAATCAATGGAATAACATATGCTAGCTTAAAAACATCAGGAATAATACAGGAATTAATACTAGACTTAATAATATCGACAATAACATGAATAATTTCATCTAAACATTCCTTGAGTATATAGGTAGGTAGAGGGTCTAATGTACATGACTTGGAAGGTGATGATCTAATTACTCTTTAGATACAAGATGAAACTTATTTAAAGTAGAGCAAACATTAGAGGTATCAAACATATGTGGGTTGTAATCTAGGGTTGTATTTATAAATACTCAAACAACAAGTTTATTATTTATTTTGGCTCAAGGGGACTTTCAGCTCGAAATGCAAAGTAATACAAACAAAATTGATTATGCAATACATCACACATACATGTATAATACATAATAAAAGTAACAAATAAAACATAAGTCGAGCTTCCAGTTTGCTAGAGTCTAAGATGATGCCTAGATATTCCAAAACACAGACAGGACCAACTGTTTTCTTTTTCGATAGTGGGATTTTGAGTTTATGAAAACCAGAGTCAGTAATTCCATGCTTCTATTACCGTCAGCGAGGGGTTCATCAACTCAGTAATGCCATGCTTCTATTACAGTCAGCGAGGGGTTCATCAACTGTCAGAAAATCGTCTAACAGGTGAAGAATGTTTTTGATTCCGTAATTGTTGGAGGCGATCCAGCAGACGGCCTGCGAAAGATTGTCGAAGAGTCTAGGACTGGATCTTGAACCGAAAGGCAAATGAACGTAATGGTAATACAGGTTATTCCACTTTACACAAAACAAATGCCATTGGTTTGGGTTTATAGGGATTTGTTTAAAAGCGTCCGCTATATCGACTTTGCCCAAAATACTGTTACGGCCCAATGTTTTGATAAGTTCTGTAGCATCATCGATTGTTACATATGATAAGGAGCAAGAGTCTTTGTCCATTAAGTCATTGATGTTAGAGTGATCAGGCTTATTATGAGGAGATGATAAATCTATATTTAGGCGTTTTTTGCCTGAGTACTTGTGAGTGGCAACACCAAGTGGGCTGACCCTATAGGTTGAAAAAGGGGGTACATCGAAGGGTCCATACAAAAAACCTTTACTAACCTCCTCCTGCAAGAGTTCATTAACCTTGATAGGATTGTCCCTGGCAGAAAGCGAATTTTTACATTCATAAGTTGGGAGATCCGAATGAGACACCATAGTGTCGAAACCTTGAGCAAAGCTGTCACATAGCATTTTCACAAACTTTTGATCCGGATGATTTTAAAGTTCTTTATCTAGCTAGGGCTGCGATGTCGATTGGAGTGGAAGCGTATTGTGGAAAACTGGGATGATTACTATGCGTAGATCTAATTAGTCATGGGTTTCTATGTGGGCGTTTGTTTGAAAAATCTGCTCGTTCTGCTTTCTGATTTGTGTCGGCTGCTTTTTGAGAGCAAGTGCTACGACCATGTGCTGGTGACTTGCAGATTTTACAAGTGTGACCAAAACCACAATTGTAACGGGAGCACCCTTTGATGTTAGCTGTTTCTATTATGTGCGCCATATAGTCATCCAGCTCCTGCGATTTATTAGCGAACCCTGCAACCATTATCCTTTTTAAACGACCAAAAGCCACGATAAACTCGTCTAGTGATAGGTTTCGGGATAGACGTTCATCCAACTCCTTTGAAGGGCGCTTAGATGGTTCAAAATTTGGCATTAGTAAGATGTTTAGATTTACGTCTTTTCCTGACAAGATCTGCTGGCGGACTTCAGGATGGACCATATCAGTTATTGAGTTGGAAGATGCAAGAATGCCACTCTGACTCGGTAATAACGTAGAAGATGGTTGAAATCCGAATTGGAACTGACCTGAATTTTGTTGTTGATCTATTGTCGAGGAAATTGTAGCAGTACCATGACTATTTGCTTGTTGAGCGGCGTAAGCAGATAGACTGCTGGCATAATTTTAGTGTTGACATAATCATGGCTTCCATATTGTTTATGCCGTAAGTAGATGGCATCTGATCATGCGCAGTCGATACGTCACGCCTGGCTGACGCGCATCTCTGGCTGGGGACGCTTGTTGACCCATTTTCCCTTGCTGGGTTGGTGGCCTCTGATGGTCGAAATCGCACCCGGCGGCAATGAAATTAAATTGTTAGATTGTTCTTCGGATGCGACCCTGATAACACTTGTAGTATCCCGACTGTTCACAGTATCCGTTTCGACGACAGCCCTTCTTCTTCTAGTTGTACTTGCAGTAGCGTTCTCCACGACATTCACGTTGTCCAAGTATATTCTTTTTAAAGTGCCGTGACTCAAATTGCCGTTCAAAATAATGCCGATATCCCTCAAAGCTGACTTCAATTCGGCGACAGTAAGATTTACAGGGTTGATATGTTGGGTATTGTCGCTGCTCTCGATGTTGTCAACATTGTTCAGCCTTTTCCTGTTCGAACGCCTTTCTGCCATTATTATTACTTCACGTTCACAAATACGGAGCTTGGCGAGTACGACTGTTGACGGTTGCTGTGTTAGCGCTAGGTTCTAAAATTCATTAGCCACTGTGGCTAATGCATGAAAAAAGTATTATCCACATACATTTATCATTAGCCACTGACCTCATGAAATGTTGTTTGTACCAATACTTATCTTGGTCAATTATATAGTCTGAGGATGTAACATTTTGAAGCTAGAAGCAAGTGCTTATATATGTATTCAAAACATCAAGCAGGAATTTAAAGATATTAACTTTTACAAGAACCAATTTTATAACAACCTATATTGGCTTACGTTTATTTGTTTGACTTAACAGTATGAAGTATCTAGATGTACACATAATTATTAGACACTTATTCCTGTCACATTAATTCGACCTAATTCTACCAACGGTACCACGATGAATATTATTGCGGCTCGAATTGAAAAGTCGCCAAATTCTTTATATTGTGACTGTATTTCAACAATTAAGTTTTTTGAAAAATAAAGTTTATTATGTACCGTCAATATAGTATTTTATAAACATAATTTTCAGCGGAATAGTTGGAATTCGAGGGGGCGTGACTTGTCCACCATACGTACACATTGTATAAATGTCGTCTAATAATAGGTGCGAATCAAGTCGTGTTTTGATATTCAATTACAAATATTTTAGAATCTGAAATCAACGCATTTCTCAACGTCTTTATATTAATTTTAAGGCATTGGAGGAATCTACTTGAATTTGCGTGATGAATCTTCTCTTGGCTGACAGCCAAGGCCGATAGGGAATTCGGGCGAATTTCTTGTCATACCGATGTCGAAGAAATAGGACTGTTTTAAATTACGATATTTATATGGACCTAAATAAGGAATTGTGTGCAATTGGATAATGTATGACATAGATAATTAGGAGTGATAGATTAGTTGCTGAAACGAGGATATCTATGGTACCGGTATCTAAGAATGTGAAAGCTCTAGCCATTTTTAAATCGTGCGTAATTCAGTACACGAAACATGATTGGACAATACATGAATAATATGACAATTTCAGCCAATGAAAACAAAGATAACTAATTGTGACAGTACAATCCCTTCCGTCTATACGCTATCGTAAAACATTATTTTAGAAATTTTTAATGGGTTTCTTGGTTGTTTGTTTTTGTTAAAAAGGCAAGCGTGAGAGAGAAACAATGAACCAACAGGGCCTCATGACATAGGCCTTTTCGCCACAGATGATGAAAATTCGCCATTGGCGAAGTGGCGAGCGGCTAGCGCTCACACTGGGTTGATAACGAGTAACGAGAAAACACAGAACGAAGCTTAGCGTTCTAACGAGAAAACTCAGAACGAAGCTTAGCATGCTATCAGTACTACGGTTGAGACTAGAATGCTGCTGGAACAACGCTTTGTGCATATCTATTTTGGCGGCACTTGCCAGATATACCAGAGCGAGGCTGGCACCAAGTAGCAGCAGGGGGTCGGCACTGTTTGCAGACAACAGTAACAAGGGAGGTAACTCTAGATAAAGGGAAATGTTTTTTTGTTATAAACCAAGATTATGTGTAACATAAATCAAAAATTTATAGCATCTAGCCCCTCTCTTATAACTTGTATTTTAGATGTGAAATAGTCAGAGTAACAGCTAGTTAAATCAGACGACTTATCAATGCTCGTGCTCGGAATAATATTGCACTCTCTCTATCATCAGCTTTAATATTTGTTAAATTAGGCCAGACCAATTTATTCTCTTGTTTTACAGATTTGGGCGACATTCGTGAATTTACCGCGACTTCAAGATTCTTGCCGAAAATATATTATTTATTGAATCCGTTTGCTTATTACCCGACAAGCCAATGATAGTCAGGTAATAATTATACATGTTTCCCGGCCAAGACTTGAGAACGCCGGCTCACTTGATGAGAAGTCATGGCCCCGGACATGTATAATCCACACATGTGATAATGTAACGAAGTCAATTATTGGATTAGCTACATCAGTTAGCCAATGAAAACATGTGGTAGCTTATAAAAAAAGAAATGAAAGTTGCGTCGTATGTTTTACGAACGTGAGGATGGTGAGCCGTTATTTATTTTATTGGTGTTAATTAATCTGTGATCGTCATAGAAGGGTGCTAATTCTATTGGTCAGATAATTAATCAGTGTTGGACATGTGAGCTTACATAATATTGCCAAAACACTAGACTATTATAAATTGTAACAGTTTATGTTAAAATACCGACCGAAATCCCGATTTTCAGATGATGTCGCTATTGAGGGTCCGTATAGCGACATTGACCGTGTTATAGCGATTTCTGCGCCTGATTCGCCCATTAGCGGGACCCCTTAGCAGAATAATATCGATGCCCCACATCTCGAACGAAAGTATTCACATAAACACTGCCTCCACGAACCTTGGCAATGCTAGCCTCGCTCGTCCAAACGCTACGTCTACTCTACTAATGTATTCGGTGACATTCCGTGACCATTCAGTTCTTTCCGTAGAATACCCGTCCAGTTTTCACCTAGCCAATCGTGTGCATTCTTTTATTAAACCTACTTATAACCAGCCAATGAAATATGTTTTCACTTCCTCTTTGGCCAATAAATTTACCATGATGGTTCAATACGTCTAATCTAGGCTTGTTGGTGACATTTGATTTCGCCTTTCAAGAGTGCCTGATAACGATAAGCCTCGATCGAACAGTGGGTGAACTGGCTAATTCAGCAATTTAGAGAGTGGGCCTACTTCCCACTTCTTCCACGTCCAGCATTGCCGATGATGATGGACTACGCATCGAAAAAATTATGGCCTTTGATTCTGCTCCCAGCTCAGACGTTACGACAAATGGTAACATCGTAGACGCATCAACACCCCTCCATGTCATCGTAGGTTTTAATCTGATGTTTGTAACAGTCTTTCTTGTTTGCAAAGTAAAAGTCAATGGTTCAAAATCAAACTCAACTCCTTCAAGTGGTGACAATGATAAGCAGGGAAAAAATGCTTTTGATGAAATGATGTCCAGTAACATAAAGTATGATTGTTTATCCCCCTCAAAAAATTAAAACAATCTTAGAAAAGAACATTTAGTTTGTTGAGAGAAATGAATGTTGGATTCACAGCCCATAATGTTAATAGGCTTGGGAAGCAATTTGTCAGCACACTCCACAATACATTATGGTATATTACCTCACAGCATCATAAGTTTAAAGATCGTGGATTACAAATTCCAGATATATTCAAAACATTTTCTGGATATTATGATAACAAGGCCTGTCACAAAGGACCTCCCCAGGTAGGTAATTTTGTTTTCTAGAACAAGGCTAGAATTTATTCACTCTGTAGGAGTTGTGGTCAACAATTTAATTAAATCAACAAAGCTTACCAAAAGAATATTAGCTATGTGGACTCTCCTTAAGAGATGGCAAATTGACACCAAGTTGTAGAGTGGCATCATCAAGTGTTCGACAACATTTAGTATATTGGAGTGTAAGATGATAATCTGAGAGTGTGTTGAGAAAATAAGTGTTCCTTTGTTTCTTTGGTAACCTCTTCTATTTTATAATTTCAGATGCAAGAGAGTAAGCTTAGGTCATTGATAGATGAAATGTCAGATTTTTTAATGATTCCATGGACCATGAAGTTTACTAAATTATTCAATGCTGTGGAAGGCTTGATTAACATATTGAAGAAGTATGCCGACTTTTTATGTCAACAGAACATTCGATCACCATGTAATCACTGAGGAATCCAAACATCAATTTTTCATTAACCCCAATCCAAAAACTCACAGGTCCAATTAGAGCGGATTACATGGCATTAGATGCAACCTTGTCTGTGAAAGAATCTTACGAATTCCTTGATTTGGTTGAATTCTTACCAGAAGACCGATTTGACAGGCGTTCATGGTTAGAACATATGCAACTTCAGTATTCTGTCGCCCATTACACATATTTTCATGGTAATTACTTTGGGAATATTAATTTCATTTGGAAGCTTCCACCTGAAGATGAAAGATCAGATGATAAAACAGTTAAAACTGTACAGCAAATAAGTGAATATATACCTACATTTTCCACACGATACATCAGGCAACAGTTCCTCAACAAATATGTGTAAGCTACAAATTCACCCAAAGCAGTCCTCAGAAACTTGTATCGATTTCTAACTAACGACTGCTCGTCTGCAGAAACCGAAGACCAGGAGGTTATTGATAAACGTGTGGAAGAAGTTATCTCCCTCCATGATCCTGAACTCACATGGGAGAAATTCAAAGTTTGATATATTTTGGACTGAACTTGACAATTATTTCAATGAAATAAATCTAGCTGTACATAAGAGACGTCATGGTCAACATATGTACTTACCATACGCAATATCTATTGAAGACCTTGTGTCAATTATAAGAAAGCGGTTGCCCGAAAAACACTCCGATCCCATCAAACGAATGGGTGAGATTACAATTCTGGCCAACTAACCCAAACACAATAACAGCACTGCAATATACTGCAGGGTTTGAAGTTAAGTTTACCATTCAATCCAGACAAATACGAGGTCAGCATGAGGATAGTCACTATGTAGCAGTACAACTACAGTACATCAAAGCCTTTGCGGTAAAATATAGAGAATTTACAGATTTCTTGTGGATGGATGACAAGGCTATTGTGCCAATTGGAGAACCAGGATTACCAGTTTCAACAGGAGTAAGACCTTATAATCGTTCTCTGGCTCCGAAATCAGGCCATTCGAAAAGTGCTCTTGACCATGACTACAATGTTTGTGGTGCTATCCCCTCAGTTACTTTCAAATGTGATATCCCTGAGGCTGCATCTAGTTCCTTCTTCAACAGAATAGCTTTTGTGACGGTTAAAGATAAGGTTTTCGGTCCGTCAAATGCCATCCGCCATGGTTGTGAAACAACCAATATATTAAGAACACATTATAGCCAGGATGATACCCAAGTAAATGCTGAACACCCAATTTTGATCATGTATACAGACGGTGGCCCAGATCATCGGACAACATTTGGTTCGGTTCAAATAGCGACCATCTGCATGTTCATGTGGTTAGATCTAGATTTTCTTATAACTGCACGCACTGCACCTATGGGTAGTTGGGCAAATTTAGCGGAACGAGTTAACTCTAATCTTAATCTTGCTTTGCAAAATGTGAGTCTTTCTCGAGATCATATGCCAGACAATCTAGAAATGAAGATGAGGGGTATAAATAGTCTAAAAACAAACTAACAAAACCTGATCTAGAAAAATCAGCAACACTTCAAGATTTCATGAAGAAGCACTGTCGTTTACGTAATTACACGTTTCAAATTAAAAAATGTGCAAATGCTCTGATAGAAAACTGTGCTTACTGTCTCTTTAACCCACCAAGACTTCCTGATGAGGTGTATGACACTCTATCCTTCGTTCCAGATCCTGTGGTAGCATCCAACAATAAATATGAATCATTCGAAAATGTTTATGGACAAGCAACAAATGATTTGACAAGTCCCTCGCTAATGCTGTCTTCCCAAAATAAGGAAATTGACAAAAAGAATAGAAAAATTCTCAATGCTACTAAAGTAAGAGATGCGGTGTTATGTGTCGAATGTGGGAAACCACGGTGTGTGTACTCTGAAACTAAACTAACATATATAAGCTGTTGATCGTCTCAAAGAACTTAATTCTTTCACATGTGGTTCCCAACTCTTCCCACATTCCAGCAAATATAATAGTTCTATAATAGTTCGAGAAGGATTGAGATGATGCTCCACAATGGAAACAACTTACTATTCAAAGAGCACTGTATCATTACCCGCAGTTTGTTTCTATTGTGGAGTAGCAAAGTCTTCAGACTTTGCTGCAGATCAAAACATTCAATGTTGTTCGACCGATATGTGTGAAATGTAAAGATGATGGCAAGGAAGCCATAGTGAGAGGGAAAACAGAGATGTCACTAGACTTTAACACTGTAGAATAGCTGTTTCAACTTTTATTTTATTAAATGTGTTCACTTAAAGGTTGTTTTGGTGTTAAGCAGGAAGATGAAATGAAATGGAGTTTAAGGTCCCATTTTTATGCACCGTAAGGCTAATTAGAGACAGGCATATGCCAAGTATGTGCAATGAGGGTGAATTTTGCCAAGGCAGCGGCACATGGCCTACTCTTACAACTGATTTTAACTGCCGAGGTGTCTTTAACGTGCTCAATCGACTATGATGAGCCATGTATGAGGTCGATAATTCGATCTTATGCTGCTTTTTTTCTCCCCTGCCCTTTACACAATTTTGGTCTTTTTTTTTTTCTTTTTTTTTTCCCCTCCTGCCTGTACAGATTTTTCCAGAAAAAATCTGTAAAACAAGAAATAAATTGGTCTGGCCTTACTATAGTTTTTAGATGATAAGTTAGTCTTATTAGTTATTTTACGGTGTACATAATCTGTTTTTGTTAGATGAACCAAATTACCATAATTGATCTCACTGAATTGATTAGGTTTATAAACATTGTCTACTCTATTGGTAGTGATAACTTATATTGTCCGTTGTTTATGCTTACCAGGTCTACAACCCCTCATCTGGTGAACACTGGTATTGTCATGTGTAAATCCGTTAGCCAGTGTTTGTTTTAGAAAGTATATTATGATTATGAGTAAGGGCACCAAACTAAGATGCTTAAACATAACAGTCAACACGATTACTAATAATCACTGGTTCACAAACACAATGAAATATATAAAGATAGGTTGCCAGGCAACGAAACATACGCCCACAGCAGCTATATCGTCCGGGCAGTCAACAAGAGTTGTCGCATATTTTACTTTTTTCAGTAATGAAACATTTATAATACACTATCATCATATAACAAGTAACAACTCATTATGTAATTATCAGAAAATCATTCGAATTTGTTTGGCTTTGATAAAGTTCTCCTCCATGCTAACGTTTAGTATACGAAACAGTTAATATTCTGAAAATCAATAGGATTCTTCGTCTCATGACCTTCAATACTGTGTATAAATTTCAAGTCAATCGGATATTAACTTTAGCCTCTAGAGCATCAACAAGATTTTTTGAAGTGATCAAGGGCCATAACTCTAACAGTGTTAAATACCGTCGAGATTCTTCAAAAAACGTCTAGTTTGTGCTACCGTGTAGATTTAGAAAAACGTTCTAGTTTTGACATCGATCGTCTACTTTTGGAAGGTGTTTAGTTTTTATACAAGACCCTATTTTCTGTCGATGTCGAGAAATGAACAGAGTGTTTAATAACACAAGACATTTAGCTTTTACTCCAAATTACTACTATACCGAGAGCCGTATATGTGGTTACAATTTATAGAAAAATAGATTTTAAAAATATTCACTGATACAACTGCCTCATCGTTTTTTTCTTTCTGTCATTCATATAATATCCATGATGGCTGTACGCGCATCAAACAACGATAAATGTTCATTGGTAAAAGACGGTCTACACGCGGGAAATTTCACAGCAGCTATTGGCTAACGGCACACATTATAAATAACCGTATTTGCATATTCACTGATACAACTTCGTTATCGTTTTATTCTTTCTGTCATTCATATAATATCCATGATGGCTGTACGCGCATCAAACAACGATAAATGTTCATTGGTAAAAGACGGTCTACACGCGGGAAATTTTACAGCAGCTATTGGCTAACGGCACACATTATAAATAACCGTATTTGCATATTCACTGATACAACTTCGTTTTATTCTTTCTGTCATTCATATAATATCCATGATGGCTGAAGTAACATTACTACGCGCATCAAACAAGGATAATTGTTCATTGGTTAAAGACGGTCTACACGCGGGAAAATTTACAACAGCTATTGGTTAACGACACACATTATAAATAACCATATTTGCATATTGCATAAGCATACAATTTATAGTATTGTTACCTTGAATTATTTTTAAGTCGACAGTCCCAAGGACCGAAATAATACCGTGTTTTGCGTAGTGCAGCATAAAATTATAATAGTATGCAAGTCTGAAATAATTATATTTGTGAAAAATTGTCTTACATTAGGCGACAGTACACACTGATTTGAAGCCAAAGTTGTAGTTCCAGTATTACGCCAAGGTTAATCCATGTTAAGTGCACAATGATAAATATTAAAACTATATACCGTAATTATAAACCTCAGAATGCCTCGTTCGGCATTTTTGCCGAAACGAGTTAAAAAAAAAATGCCTCGTTGTCTACAGTTCCAAACGAGGTATTTTAAATTGCCCTTTTTTGGAACGAGGTATTTTGTTCCGAACCAGGTGTGGTAAAAAAAATTTCAAGATAGTAATTAGCAGTATTTGCTGTCAGCAAATTTGTAAAAATTAAAAATTTATATTATTTAATACTAAAATAAAACCAGTTCAAACTATGATATTATAACCAGAGATATAGACAAGAATACACACCATAACATAAATTTTTTTTTTGCATATTTATACCCATCTGTCTTCATAATTAAACGTTTTAATCAGGCCCGAAGCCAGAAATCAAAATTTAGTCGACATAGGGGTGCGAGGAAGATAAATTTCCGACAACAAAAAATTAATGAACGAAGGTCATCGCCGACTGCCGTAAGCAGGAGGAGGGGAGAGCACGAAAATTAGAAGCTGTGAGAGGGAATTTAGGCCTCTATGACATGCAGGTGGCGAATGTGTCGGAAAATTAAGAGTTTCCAGCCAACAACTATCTCCCTGCCGAATTTGAGAGGATATGTCGTACTAAAACTCTCTCCCGGTGAAAATGCGAGCATAGCTAACCAGCGATTTTTTTCCGACGCAGACAGAAAAATTCCGACAGGAACGGTCAGGGGGGGGGGGCGAGCCGCTAGCCTCGGGCCTGGTTTTAATTAAATTTCCCATTTAATTGACAATTGGTGTGCGTTTATATGACTTTGCTCCAATAATATTTTGCGCAATGTTATGGGGTATCAACAGAAACAGTTCAATGCTATGGTCAAGTTATTTTTTTACAATAAATATAAAAAATAAACTGGCGTATTTTTTAATAATAAGAATGGATTATTTGTTGTATTTAGATCAGATAAACACTAATTTGTTGTCTACCATGATTAATTTACAACCCCAATTTAGCTTCCACAACACCACAGTTTTTATTTAACACCTAAACCTGATTGGGCAATAAATTAATCAAGGCAATGTAGCTATGTGTCTTCAATAGTTTTACATCTTCAACTATGGCGTGTATTCTTGCCTTTCCTATTTCCCTGATTATAATATCATAGTTTGAACTTGTTTATTTTCGTATTAAATAACATAAATTTTAATTTTTACAAATTCGCTGATAGCAAATAGCGCTAAAAACTATCTTAAAAAAAAATGGTTAGGAAACGAGGCTTTTTTACCAAGTCTCATTCTGAACAAGATACCTCGTTCCAAAAAAGGGCAATTTAAAATACCTTGTTTTGAAACTGCAGACAACAAGGCATTTTTTTTACCTCGTTTGAACAAAAATGCTGAACGAGGCATTCTGAGGTTTATAGGGATAGTGTACGTATTCATATTAACGTGGAAGGTGTTGTTTCGAATGAAACCCGGCCATATGTCTGGATTAGGGGATTAATTAAACAATAGATTGCGGCTATTCAAAGAATCTTACGACCGACATTTATGACTGCTGGCGAACTGTATCCATGCGACGGTGGTGTAATTACATGTACACGTCTGTGAGCGATATGGTTTCAGACAGAACCGAGTCATGTGACATGTGGAATTTGTGATTGATATAGACAATAGCAGGCAGTCGTTCAAATAATATAACCTAAATTATAATGGTATTATTCGTAGACTGAAACCCATAGCCCATTGTGTGTCGGGTTTTTTTTGTGAATACGTCGTTCTCGTACAGTAAGCTTCTTTTACAACTTCGTCATCGTTTTATTCTTTCTGTCATTCATATAATATCCAAAATACGGCACTACGTTGGTCCTTGGGGCGATCGAATGAAAAATAATTCCAGCTAATTTAATAATACTATAAATAGTATATTTATGCAATATGCAAATATGGTTGCTTATAATAATAATAATAATAATTGTCTTATATAGCGCTACATTATGTCCAATGGTCATTTCTAAGCGCTGTTCAGCCACATTGTATACAACGTGGAAAGTATCTCTAGAGTATATTTATGATCACACCACTAGTACACCTTATTGAATAGATAAGTTTTTAAAACAGATTTAAATTCTGTAAATGTAGATTGTTCCCGCATTATTTTTGGAAGATCATTCCAGAGAGTAGCACCATTAACCAGGAAAGAATATTTTCCACATAGTTTATTGTATTTGGGGACAGATAGTAATGTGTTATTGTTGGAGGATCTGAGGTTTCGGCGTATTTGAACATCACTATACAGTGTAAACATCTGTTTCATATAGCTGGGAGTGGATATAGAGAAGATACTTTTATATACAGTTGTTAGGATTTTATATTCAATTCACGCTCTAACTGGCAGCCAATGCGGTTCTTTTAGTTTGTCACTGATGTGTTCACGTCTTGGTGTTTTAGTCACTAGTCTAGCAGCATTGTTTTGTGCAACTTGCAATCTATCCAGAGAGAATTTAGGTGCTCCGGCGAGAAGAGCATTTGCATAGTCAAGTTGGGAAATAACTAATGAAGTCACAGTCCTTACACAGACTGATTTGCTTAAATAACATCTGATACTTTCTATCGGTTTCATTTTAAAGTATATTTTCCTAATAATATTGTTTATTTGTGGAGTTGCAGACATAGAGTCATCCATGACAAAACCTAGGTTCTTCGCTTTTTGAATTGGATGAATGAGACTCGAACCCATTCATAGTTTTGGTATCAAGTTTAGGCTCTGTGATTTGGACTCAGGGGTTATGATAAGGAATTCCATTTTGTCATCATTCAGTTTTAATTTGTTCAGGCACATCCACAAACGAACATCATCCAGACATTTCTCTAGTTTGGAGATAGCCTGTTCAGCGAATGTGTCAGACAGATGAAAATCGTGATAAATTTGAGTGTCCTCAGCAAAACCATGATTGTTGACTCCATGTTTCCGTATAATTGGACCCAGTGGAAGAAGGTACAGTACGTGCAGCGAGGAGGTTTGACGAAACTCGATATTACCGTGTTTTTTATCGTGGAATTCCGTGAATTACCGAGTGAATATCGAGTGACATTATAGTACTGCCTCGGTGTTGGAAACACCGTGTGACTCGGTGTTTATATTAATCCATGCCTCTGATACCCTGATCGCTTGTTTGCCGTTAAGTACATGTCTAGCGACAAATTAGTGCGTGCAAGGCAAAGTTTTTTGTGGAAAATATAAGAAATGGCTACGATCAAAGTGGGGTAATTTATTAGAAATAGGCCAATTTAAAACACGAAAGAAAATATTTATTAACATGAAACACGTGATTAGTAAAAGGCTCAACCAAACGATAAATCATCCTTTCTCATAAAAGTTATATTTATTGAAAACGAATAATATGCTGATGAATTTATTTGAAAATGACCTAGACAAAAACAAAATAAATCTTACCGGGGTGCGTAGTTTTATCCATCTAAATAGTAATTACCATTATAGTTTGCAATTTAAAACTCTATCTTTGTCGTGATCCGAGAGTCTTTCTTAACAACGTACTCATAATACAGAAATATCCAAAACAATATAAGAAATGGCAACGATCAAAGTGGGGTAATTTATTAGAAATAGGCCAATTCAAAACACGAAAGAAAATATTTATTAACATGAAACACGTGATTAGTAAAAGGCTCAACCAAACGATAAATCATCCTTTCTCATAAAAGTTATATTTATTGAAAACGAATAATATGCTGATGAATTTATTTAAAAATGACCTAGACAAAAATAAAATAAATCTTACCGGGGGGCGTAGTTTTATCCATCTAAATAGTAATTCACATACTGATATATCTTTTCTGGTTTAAATAACAAATTAATTCACATAATGACAAATAAGTCACACTCGACATGTAATATTGGTAAATCACACCTCAATTAATATGTTTTGCTGGTTTAAATCACAAATGAATTAAATGAATTTGTCTTCTGGTGTAATCACACAAAATCAGAATTAACCGTCAACAAGTTTATAGAACTTACTGAATACATGTACCAGTCCATAATAACCTGCTGACGTTTTCATTTCGACAGTAAAGATTCCATAATGAGAAGTGACACGTGCCATCAACATCAAAGGAAACTAATACCTTGTAATGGTTTCTGGCGCCATCTAGTCTTAACCTATAAAAACACCACGTGCTGTTCTATTCTTTGATCTTTTATACACGGGACATTTCTGCAAATCTGCACGAGAATGACAACACACATGTACAAGTTGACAGTTACCACTGACTTGGGGTACATGTAGAATATGCTCTTGGATCAGAATACTGTTATTCTTTTCTAAAATAAAACGAGTGCTTGGATTTGTGTGTGGATTTGATAGTTGTTATAACTTACTAATATTCTTTGACATCGGAGTGGCGTTCATTTCATTTTTACGATAAGTACGAGCTTATGTCTGATTTGAAAGCGCCTTGGACTCCCGTTGCAAGTTCTATTTGTCTTATTTCTATTTGTAAGACGGGTAACCTAAATACCATTATAGTTTGCAATTTAAAAGACTATCTTTGTCGTGATTCGAGAGTAATTCTTAACTACGTACTCATAATACAGAAATATGCAAAACAATTTGAACACAGCATAAATACCGAAACATGTATCGTCTTATGCATACCTGTCCTTCAAAATGTACTAGACATGCAGCTTTGCATGACTGGTTGGAAATGTAACCGCATATATCGTGCAGAATATGTGAACACGCTTGTTCTTGATATACAACTTTACCTAACGCGTCAGTATTATATTAACGAGAATATTCAAAATTCATACATCGTGGCAGTATATCGTTTTGACATCGATTGTTTATGACAAATATAATCGTTAATTATGCATGTAAATTTACACCGGGGCCTATCGTGCCCCGCGACTATCGTGGCACACGATAGCGTCTGCTACACCGAGTTATTTATCGAGGCAATATCGTGCCGTTATCGTGGCAATTTTTAACAAAAAACGACACGATAATCGAGTTTCATCAAACCTCCGCGATGACTGTACTGTACAACAAGAACAGCAAAGGGCCCAAAACTGACCCTTGTGGGACACCAACAGAAAGTGGAATTTTTGGCCCAAGGGTTGAGTTAACCCTGATTTGTTGGCTTCTGTTGCAAAGGTAGGATTTAATCCATGCTAAAGCTGATCCTGTAATTCCAACTTCAAATTCCAGCCTATCGAAAAGCATAGCATGATCAATAGTATCGAACGCAGCACTTAAGTCCAAGAGTACCAGTAAGACACCACGGTTGTTTTCAAGTGAAACATCTATGTCTGATTTGATTTTCAGAAGGGCTGTTTCAATACTGTGTCCAATTTTATAAGCTGACTGTAAGTTCTCGTGTAAACCATTAGCTGTCAGGTAGGATGTAAGCTGGGAAGCTACAACCTTTTCCAGTACCTTTCCAAGGAATGGTAGGTTAGAGACTGGTCTGTAATTTTTAAATACATCCTTGTCCAGGGTAGATTTCTTCAACAGCGGTATCACAACTGCACATTTTAATACAAGCTGTTATCCAATAGCTACTGTAAATTTTCCCGCGTTGAGACCGTCTTTAACCAATGAACAATTATCGTTGTTTGATGCGCGTACAGCCATCATGGATATTATATGAATGACAGAAAGAATAAAACGATGACGAACTTGTATCGGTGAATATTTTTAAAATCTTTTTTTCTATAAATTGTAACCACATATACGGCTCTCGGTAAAGTAGTAATTTGGAGTAAAATCTAAATGTCTTGTGTTATTAAACACTGTTCATTTCTCGACAACGTACGAGAAATTAGGTCTTGTATAAAAACTAAACACCTTCCAAAAGTAGACGATCGATGTCAAAACTAGAACGTTTTTCTAAATCTACACGGTAGCACAAACTAGACGGTTTTTGAAGAATCTTGACGGTATTTAACACATTCTTGACGTGTATTAGATTCTAGATGATAATGGTAGTTTATTACCTTTTTTCGTAAAAACTTGTAGATTCCTGGTCCCTAGTGTTACCAGCAAGTCCATAGTCATCTTTCAGCCTCGAAAATAGGTTATTGTGGTTGGTGGTATCAAAAGCTGCGCTGAAATCAAGTAGTACCAATAGAGCAGCATTGCCACTGTCAATACCAATGCAACTGATACATATATCATTGGACACACGAAGAAGAGCAGATTCTGTAGAATGGAATGGGCGATAGGCAGACTGATAAGGCTCGAACAGTTTATGTAGTGATAGATGTTTCGAAAGACGAAGACAAACTGCACGTTCTATCACTTTGGAAATAAATGGAAGGTTTGATACTGGGCAGTAGTTCTTCAACTCCTCAGAATTAAGACCTGGTTTCTTCAGCAAGGGTTTAACGAGAGCTGTTTTGAATGTTGTAGGCATTCTTGCTTCAGTAATACTCAGGTTAACTAATTGTGTAATGACTGGTAAAAAGAGGTCGAGATGATCAAAAATCAGTGTTGTAGGCACAGGATCAAGCTTACAGGTTGTTGGTTTTGACCTTTTTACAATGGGCAGTACATCAGCCTCAGTGAGAGTTGCAAATTCAACTAAGGGGGGAGGAGCGGAGGTAGTACTTGATGATACAAACTCCATGTCGTCAAGTTTTCTTCTGATACTATGTATCTTCTCTGTAAAATAATTTGAAAAAGCCTCTGCTATCGCTTGATGTCCATCAAGATCAGGAAGAGTTGTATCTTTGTCTTTCTTACCCATAAGCCGAAACATCAATTTATAGAGAGCATTGGGGTCCTTCAGTGATTCAGCTATCTTGGTATTCATGTAACTTTGTTTAGCTGTTCTGATTTCCTTGACAACACGGGTTCTGGCGTCTGCATATGCTTGACGATGAACCTCCAGAGATGATTTTTTCCATCTTTGTCCAGCTCTACGCCTTTCAGATTTAAGTAAACGCACATCATCAGTATACACCCATGGCGTATCAGGTCTGAACGGAATCTTCTTGGTTTTTACTGGAGCATGCTTATCCAAGAGAACCCTCAATGTACTATTATAGTTGAAAGCAAATTCATCCAGTGTTAGACGGTGGATGAAGAAAAAGTTTTGATGTCATTAAATCATGAAGGAAAGCCTCACTGTTCATTGGTCTCAGATTTCTGAATTTGATTTCTGTCAAGTTGTCAACGTTTGGGAAGTGGTTGGATATTAAGAAGGCATGACAATATGTGAAAATCGAAAGTCAGCAATAGTTTTACATCTATCAAATTTGATGCCCATCACTAAAATAATATCCCGGATCTCCATAAATCCTTTTCCAGTTGGGCTAATGTGAAGCAAAGAAGGATTTTGTAAATTGTAAATTGGAAGCCAGTGTGAGCCCTGGTTTCAACAGTGCTACCGAACCGTACCGCTTAACTGAGTAATCGTTAACATACTTACTGTCTGGGCATATTTCCAGGATTGCCATGGCTATCTTTTAAAACTTTCCTATAATTCTATACCATTAAGATTCAGTAAGCCGAGGTGGTTGATTGTACTGAATAAATTTTACCTACAATATCTCTGTCTAGAAAGGCATGATTACATGTTTTCTACAACAAATAAAATTGTTTTTTGTTCCATTCAGGTATTTCTTGTAAGAAAAATTAGCGGAGAAGATAGTGGAACACTCTATGCAATGAAAGTCTTGAAAAAAGCTACATTAAAAGGTAAATATATATATGTCAAAATGATGCATTTGTTATTAAAATAAGTTGATATACAATAATTCATAGAATACTATATCCAAAAAACATTGTTTTATCCAAAAAACATTGTTTTATCCAACATTTTATCAGTAAAACTACCAACTTCTTCAGGGATGAAGAACCAAATACAAAGTGACAGGACGTGAGTTATGACATCATAGCAAGTTGGATATCATGTAGTAGCATGGCCACCCGCCCTATGATGCAATATTCATCAACACACTTTAGCGAGCGTAAAAAAGAAAAACGGCTCTCACGAAATTGTTGGATTCATAATTAAATATTCTTTTGATTGATATATATTATATTGCTGTGAATGGTTTCATTAAGAACCAATTAGCAAGTTAACCGGGTGTGCCGTTCGGTGTCAAGACGTCATCTCGCAGCAGCTTGATAAAGTCAATATGGTAACGTCCGTAGTGAGGGAACCCCATTTCATTGCAATCCCGCAGTATTGAATGACAACTGAATTATTCGATATTGTCCAACCAATCACAGAAGGAATTCCCCTACAGTCCGATGCAACACCGGAGTTCCGTAGAACTGAGATACAAATAGTTGAAGTCGGAAAATACTCACCATTCTTATAATGTAAGTGCCTAACCCTTATAATAAAATTTTATAAATTATATTGATACCGGTTTCATGCAAGTTAAATAAAAAATACCACTGCAGAGATAAATCCAAAGTCATAAGACGATATATTTTAAGAGTGCTTAGCGGGTCATGACGTCATTGTTGTTTTGCATAAGCATCGTAAGGGGAATCGTGTGTAGGCTATTTGTTTACATTAACTCTTTAAATGAACAAGGCTGCTCAAATGGGCTATTTTAGAAATAAATCATGAATAAGTAAATAAATGTTTCCGTTTGAGAATATCCACGTATTTCAAATTGGTATCTTGATCACATAGAATTCCTACAAAATCGAGAAATAATCATAATTACCCTGGGCGTCTGACTGGTCTTCTTTATTACCATTTTTAGGTCACCGAATGACGATCTTATGAATTACTAGTTAGTATGGTGAGCATACCCATAGCCTATTAGTAATTTCTTTAATCCAGTTCATTTGATTAGTAAAAAATATATTTGATGACTAATTAAAACCCAGACAGATTATTATTAATGTTTAAATAATGTATTCACTTAATCACTACCCACCATAAATATTTTATTAGTGTACAAAGTAGGCCTAGTGGCCTAGTCGATAACATGTTTTGTTTATACATAGAAATATATACTGACGGGAATGTCCACCTGACGAGTTTAGCGTTATGACGTTGTATTATGTTGTGCAGCGCCTGCGCGAATCGGTTTTGGCATAAGCATCTTCCGGTAAACTCCAGTCCTGTATGAAGTAATGGAGGAGGCGAGTTGTTTTCTGGATTTAGAGGTAAAGTTATGAATAAAAAATTAACCCATTTGTTCTTAAAACTTAACTAGCCGATTTAGATTATATCGAGGCTTCTCAAGACTATAATGTCAATAGTGTGCCGTTCATATTTTTCTGTGTGTCGCCATCCATTATAGGCCCAACTCTTGGGGATTTGTTTTGCTCAAGACGATCAAGTGAATATGTGTCACTCTCTCATGTTTATTTATCGTCATAGGAATTATTCTCAGATTTTGTACTATGGGTTATTATAACTTATGTGGTGGGACAATCAATATAAAACGGCCGTAGCACCACACATGATTTGATTCGAAAAATACTGAATACTGCAAGTAGATCAAGCTAGTATTAGTATGTACGATGTAGGCCTAGTACTTAGTAGTACTACTAAGTATAACGTGATTTGTCAACCCAAAAAAGAAATGTTGAATTGTTGAATATATTTTTTTTTTTTTTTCATTTGATTGTTATCCACAGATGTTTAAACAATATAATAATCTATGCCTCATGAGATAGGCCTACAAATGATCAGCTGTCAAAAACAAAACCTGGATATGCAGGCAGAATATATCACAGCATTTCTAAAAATAAAATAATTAATACTATTCATACAAGGCATAATCATATGTCTACATATTGCATTTAAAAAAGCAATATGCAGGCAGAATATATCTCACTCGCACTGCATTTTGTGAAAATATTATAAAAATTAATACTAGGCCTCTTGATATACGGCCCTACATGATAAACACTGCATTTTTGTAACGTTAAATTAATTTAGGCCTACTAGGGCAGGCTTTGTGTTTTATGCCTATCCATTTCTAAAAACTAATCAGCTTCCCCCCGAAAAGGTCATGATATGCAGTCAGAATTCTAGCGGTGCATTATTATGAAGACTTGTAAAATGTAAATAATACTAGTCCTTGTGATACATGCCTACATATTTCTAATATATATAGTCGATTAGTTCTCAAAAGATAATATGGCAAGATATCTAACAGCATTTTTTGTGAGGATTTGTACAATTAAAATAATACTAGGCCTAGTGATATACATGTAGGAGGTTGCGGGTTCTATCCCAGTCTTGGCCAAGAAAATTAAGCGTGATTCTAGTTTTCCCCCATTTTGTGTGCCGTGCAGGACGGGAGGGCCTGGTCTAGCCAGGAACAATGTCTAGTCATTGTGATTGTATCAAAAACCGAAAGGCCTGTTGACATGCACATCAAAAAAATATTTAGAATTTTATTTCTTTTCAAATTTCTACATTCCAGGTTGCATTGTAAATATTGTGGAAGCTACATGTACAAGCAAACCGATGTTTGAAAAGAAGCCTATTTTTTATGAAAATAAGGTGTGAATTAGATCTCAAGTTTAAGTGTTTATTGGCACAAAGTACGGGTCTCATCGACTATCAAGAACATTTGTGGGTCTGCAAATTGGAACAAAATAATTCTTAATGGAAATCATAAATTTGAAAAGTTGTGGATTTGAACGCCCATGTGGATTTTCATTTGCATTATACAAGAGATCCACAAAACCCAAAAGCATTACTATTTTTATAAATATGACAATAGTGAACTAATCTATAATCAAAAAATAAAAATATTTTGTAAATGATCTGTGTGTAAAAGTTATAATAAATGGGATCACGGTGGCTAGGTGGATAAGTTGCTGGCATGCTAGCCTTGTGGTCAGGGGTTGGATCCCTGCATTGGGCTTGCTGGCCTTGAGGTCGGGTGTTCGATCCCTGCATTGGCCGAGGCCCAAGGAGGTTTGTCCTTATTTTCCAGCGTAGTTTACCCTTGTCAGTGATGGAGGACAAAGGGCCTGACAAGGATAGCTGTTTCATCGTTCGGATGGCACGGAAAACGGAGATCCTGACCTGTGTACACATTGGTGTGCACATAAAAGATCCTTTGGCATTTGGAATTCGATATAAGAGTAGGGCCTAGCGCGGTAGCACGATTTACCCAAACAAATCAAATCACCATTATTTCAACTCGTATATAATAAAAATTTATATCTATATTTCGTGAGTTATGTCCCTTGGTTACTGCTTCCAAACTTGCTACGAAATCACATTTTGACACCAAAACCTTACAACTGTAATTAAATATGACAATTTGGCAAAAATCAATATCAAGTTGAAATAATGGTGAATTTGGGTAAATCGTGCTACGCGGTGTAGTGCCACTGCCCGGGCAATATTTTTTTATAGCACACTGTGTAGCATATCTTCTTCATTAGTCCAGGTTAGCAGCAGAAAATTAGGATGTTAAACCCCATTTCATTTGTATGAAATATTGACCTAGCCCTGAGTTCACAAAGCATTCTCAGATTTAAGAATTTACTCAACTTTCGAATACAGTACTGTTTTTGAGAAATATCTTTGACCCAGAAATACAAAACTTTGAACATTGTCTCTTATTGATGTATTTTGATAACTAAAACAATATAAGTTTTTTAAAGGACTATATTATTTTAGTTAAAAAAAGGTGAACAATTTTGTGAAAATTCTTAACATAAGTCTGAGAATGCAATATGTATCTTGCAGTGGTAATACCCAGCACTAATGTATACCTAGAACATTCTTCAAAATATTCAGTTACTGAAAAAATTTACAATAATCCATTGACTTCATTCAATATATTTATTGGAATTGTATAACTAAAAGTTGTTAATGTACAGTTCTGAACTACCGTAAGTGTATTCCAATTCTTCACAAGATGTGTTTTAAAGTCATTCAGGCAATCACATAACTAGCCTGCTTTTCGTTCAATGCAGAAAACAACTGTTTTAAAATTGGGATTTAGCAATCAAACAATCACTAGTTATTTAAGCCTAACATTTTATTGTCAGTTTTCCAATGTTAGAAAATATTGGTTTAAAACTCCTTGTTGACATCAAAAAAAAGTTCTTCATAAAAGTAAATACAATGGCATCTATATAGGTGGTCTGAAAAAAAATAAAATATACACATAAAACGACTCTCATGTACAGGGTGTGAACTCAAAGGAGAGAAGTATTGTCGTTTACATTGGTGGGAGTATCATTCACAAATTTCTTAAAAAATATAAAGAAATCGATTATAAAAATCGCCATGACATATTCAGTTGCATGAAAAGTGAATGTTGTTCCACTGATTTTAATAATCAACATGATTTAGTTAAATTATTTGATAGAGGGGGTTTAACTTACATTACAAATAAAACTGCAGATTTTTTTATTGATTTAGAGATGTGTTTTAGACGCATTTATCCCGGTGAACAGATACATATGAATTTGTCAAAGTCCATCTACCTATAGGTCATTACGAGACTGTGGAATTTTAAGACTTCCAGGAGAGTCAACTCTTCGTGATTTTACTAACTTTATAAAACCTCAACCAGGATTTCATCCAGATGTTCTCATTGAAATAAAGGAAGCAGCTATTCAGTTAAAAGAGGAGCAGAGATGGGTTGGCTTGCTGATGGATGAGATGTCTAGTAAATCTGATTTGTCACTTGATTTGATAATTGTTTAGTTTTTGCAATGTCTATTTTCTGTCTCGTCCGCAGGTTTATCTTGTAGATTTTTTGTTTTTTTGTTTTGCGTGTAGTGCAGTCCTCCTGCATTTACTATTAGAGTAGAGTTTTAGCCCTTCGTACTGCAGAATGTTCTCGTTGTCGGGCTTTGCTCCTGTTAGCTCACTACACTTTTTTTTTTTAGCGTTTTCCAAGTTTCTGTCTGGATTATCGCCCTTATTGTTAAAATTATTTGACGTTCTAACACCTGACGTCAATTGACTGACTATCGCCATTGAAGAGATGACCACTTACAAGATCGGTCGCATTTTTTTTGTTACGTCTTTTATGTAAATCATTTTAGTGAAGCCTGTACCAAGACAGGCCCGGGACTGTACAGCGCAGTGGACGCTTACGGCTGACCCCCGGATCCATTCACTTGATTTGATAATTGTTTAGTTTTTGCAATGTCTATTTTGTCTTGTCCGCAGGTTTATCTTGTAGATTTTTTGTTTTGCGTGTATATAGTGCAGTCCTCCTGCATTTACTATTAGAATATTTCAGACTATTTCAATTTAGTAATAAAAAAGTGAGCCTATCAAAATTAAATGATTATTTAAACATATTACACTTACCGGTGGTTTCCTGGCAGGTAATTTGGGAGTTATTATCGTCTTTTGAGGCTAATGTAGAGTGGGTAAACTCCCAGGTTTTAACTGTCTTCTTAATTTTCCAGTACTGCAGGTAGTAGCTGTAATATAAATATACACAATTTTAGGAATGCTTTTATACATTGCTTAAGCTATGTTGTTGGATATTATGATAATTAAATCTGTAGTATAGGAAATATCGGTACCTATATGTCAATTATTTTCAAACTAAACAATGCTCAACCGTCCAAGGGTCAGGGTCCAAGTCCCCCCTTTGACATCAGACAGACCTACCTAATTATAAATTTTAGTTTTGTTCACTTAGCCAAACATTTTATAATATGATGACGCAATTCAATAACTGAATTATCAAAGATGTTTTTATTAATCCAATCAAATGAATAATATCTAAAAAAAATATTATAAGATAAGATAAGATGTTTATTTATTGCATCAAAACATCCCACTGCTCTATAATAATTCATAAACTATAAAGTATTGTAATAGGGATAGGCCTACAGTACTACATAGTACTACACTAGCCTTATTAAACGTCAAGTGTCAGTTTTATCATGAATTGTCAGTTTTAAACAAGTGTTAGTTTTATCATGAATTGATAATTAATAATTCAAAATATAAAATGATCTGCCACTGTATTGCCAGTGCAACTAGGCCTTTAAAGTATAACTTATAAGATCAGCCTTAGGCTTACATTAACATTTGTCATTACATAACACATACTATTATTATTATGTGGCATGTCACAGTCATACTGATACTCATGATACAATGATACTACTAGTACCTACTACTAGTAAAAGCTGCCTATTATTACAGTTCTATCAATATCATTGCATTGTTAATATCGAATTTAAAACGCTATTTCAGCCATTTTAACGAATCCGTGATTTCCGATTGCTTTAATTTTTTTGTTTACATTTATTTAGGCCCATATTATTACTTACCGGTAAAAAAGCACTCATCTTCAAAATGTCTTGAGCAAATCGTTAGTCTGTCGATGTTTACTCGATCCTCCCTAGTTGATCTGCAGTAGTTCCGACTTCCATACAGGGTTGTTTTTTGGAAGTCTATGAAAGGATAGGCCACGGTTTCTAGCGTGACAGGCGGGGCATCCGACGAAAACACAGTTAGTCCCCGGCATTTTGACATCAACCGGAAGTAGCCAATGCCGCAAGCTCCATTACGAGGCTGTACCGTAACATAACGCGATGACGTCACACGGTTGGCATTCCCGTCAGTATATATTTCTATGGTTTATATGACTAAACCCCACCTCATTTTAATCCATCTCAATCAGTGTTCGGGAAACAAGTTGATTAGTTAATTAATCATTCCAAAGGCCTACATAATAAAAATTCATATCAAGAGAGATTTTATGTATGGCTCATAATAATACACATATTTTTTTTTTTCAAAATCCTTTTCTTTTCAAAATCAGTTCAAAATTGTTATTGTCCGTCCACAATTTCTTGTGAACACTCTAGAGGCTAAAGTTCATATCTAATTGACTTTATATTTATTCACAGTGTTTAAGGTCATGAGACGAAGAAGCCTGTTGATTTTCAGCAATTTCCGATAATTACTGCTAGAGTTATGGCCCTTGATCACTTTGAAAAATCTTGTGAACGCTCTAAAGGCTAAGGTTAATAACCGATTGATTTTAGATTTATTCACAGTGTTTAAGGTCATAAAATGAAGAAGCCTATTGATTTTCAGCAATTTCTGATAATTACTGTCAGAGTTATGGCCCTTGATCACTTCAAAAAATATTGTGGGCGCTCTAGAGGCTAAAGTTAATAACCAATTTGACTTTAAATTTATACACAGTGTTTAAGGTCATGAGAAGAGGATCCTATTGATTTTCAGCGATTTCCAATAATTACTGTTAGAGTTATGTCCTTGATGACTTAGAAAAATCTTGTGGACACTCTAGAAGCTAAAGTGAAAAACCGATTGACTTTAAATTTATACACAGTGTTTAAGGTCATAAAATGAAGAAGCCTATTGATTTTCAGCAATTTCAGATAATTACTGTCAGAGTTATGACCCTTGATCACTTTGAAAAATCTTGTGAACGCTCTAGAGGCTAAGGTTAATAACCGATTGATTTTAGATTTATACACAGTGTTTAAGGGGGAATGAGGGGCGAATTTGGTTTTTTTTATATTTAATGTTATTTTGGGTTGAAACTTTGTATAAACTATAAAGACCATTTATATTAGCTGATTTTTTTCACCAAATCCCAAATCGGACATTGGTTGCCATGGTTACCAACGAATCAAGAAAAAATGAGGAAATTCGTAGGAGCGCTATATCTCTGTTAATAAGAACTCTACAGTTCTGAAACTTTCACACCTTATAAACAATACACAAAGCTAGGAAATGACAGAGAGACATTTGGAGTCCACTGTATTTTTATTAATTTATAAGCATTTATAAAATTGTGTGATTTTTTTTTGTCGAAACATAAACTAAAAACTGAATTATTTACAAACATAAAAACAGTAAATACAAAAACTCTCTGTTATCCCATTCAAAAGACTTTAATCTATAACTGTTGCAAATTTGAAGTAAAAATATTAGTAACTTTTTGAGATCTAGTAATTTGAAATTGCATTTTCGTCCAAAAAATCAAATCAGAGAAAAATCACATTAAAGTTTCATTTAGTTCAACTGGTTTTATTTGGGTCATAACAAACAAGACTAAAAACAATTACCGGTTGACAAAGATGTACTTGGCTATAAATTACGATCCCCATAAAATATTTTATTTTTTTAATCACGGTTTATTAGAAATAATTAAAAAGAAACCTATTAAATTTATCGGTAAATATCGCTAAATCAGCTTCCGGGACATCGTTCGTAGTCTTGGACTTCGTACAAAGTAATATTGTTATACAAAAAAGAGTGGTTAACGGTGTCTATATCACGGGCGGTGGCGAATTTCCGGTAGAATCCGTTGGGCCAATGAGGAGATGTCGTTGTTATGACATCGTATATATTGACCCCGCGATCGGGTCACCTAACCAAATAAGGAAATTTTCGAGCACTTTTCACTATAAGAAAAACGAGTCCACACGGAAACTGACGGGAATTAATGAATTATTTTTATTCCCATCATGCTGTTCTGTGTTTACTCTATCCAATGATATATCAAACATGGTGGTCAATGGACATGCCGAGGCTTAAAATCAGGATTTCTTAGACGTTATTTTATCAAAATTCGGACATGACAGGTTCAGAAATGTTTACCAATCGACAGAAATAGTACTTTTTTACATTAATAAAATGAAATTTTTGATATTTTTCTTTTGGGGACTCAAAGGTAAGGCTTCAAAGTATCAAAAACTGTCATGAAATTTTTTAGGAAATTCTATTTTTTTCGACCCGCGTTCTCCCTTAAGGTCATAAAATGAAGAAGCCTATCGATTTTCAGCAATTTCTGAAATTTTACACGGGCAGCAGCGCTGCGGCTTACTCTTATATCGAATTCCAACTGCCAAGGGATCTTTTACGTGCACTCCAATGTGTACACGTGACCACGGTTTTTCGTCCCATGTGAACGACTAGGCAGCTGTCCTTGTCAGGCCCTCCTTCTGCATCACTGACAAGGGGAAATCACGTCGGAAAATTGAGATGAACTTTCTCGGCCAATGCAGGGATCGAACACTCGACCTCCAGGCTAGCGAACCAGCGCCTTATCCACTTAGCCACTGTGACCCCCGCTGGGCTAGTAATTATAGGCTTTAGATATTTGAACGGGTCGTCCATTTCTAAACCCCTTTCATAGAAATTAATCGGTGTACCATTAAATTAAGCCATAGTAGTAATTAAACGATTTTTCATTTTTTTAAATGTTTTTATCAATTATCACAGGGTATTTTGAAATTAAAGGGTGTTCCATCAAATTTAAAAGGCAAAACGACCAAATTAAAGGATACCAGTTTGCTAGTGATCTTGGCCACATATTTATTAAACCAGCGGCTGCCAGGCAGGATACGCCCACATTTTCGAGAGATGGATAGAGAACAAGCAAAACCGAAAGTGATTTTTCCTACAATCAAAGGCCATAATTCATTAAGTTACAATTTGATATGCGCAAATATCGAAAAGTATCAAGATATTTAGGTTATAAACACGCAATTTAAGTTTCATCAAAATCGAAATTAAAATTGTGACCTCTACAGGGTCCACAACCTTGAAATACCATTTTTTAACAGTATTCGCGTACAAACCGCAGCCATTTTGTATTGTAATTACGTTCCTATTTTCCCGGAATTTGAACTCAACCTTCCTTAGCTTGTAACGGTGATATAATCAAACGATTTTTTAAATCGGATAATAATTGTGACCTTCAGAGAGACCACAAGCTAAACAAAGGCGATTTTGCGTATAATCAGGGGCATTAATTCAGGAAGTTACAATCCGATATGCGCAAATATCGAATGGAACCAAGATCTTTGGGTTATATCCATGTATTTCAAGTTTGATCAAAATCAAATTAAAATTGTGTCCTCTACAGGGTCCACAACATTGATATACCATTTTAAACAGTATTCGTGTACAATCGGCGGCCATTTTGGTATGATTTTTCCGAAATTCAAACTCAACCTTCTTTAGGGTGTAACGGTGATAAAAAAACGATTTTTTAAATCAGATAATAATTGTGACCTCCAGAGGTACCACAAGCTAAAATAGGTGATTTTTCGGACAATCAGGGGCAATAATTCAGGAAATTACGTTCTGATAGGCGCAAATATCAAAAGGAACCAAGATCTTAGGGTTATAAACATGAATGTAAAGTTTCATCAAAATCGGTTCAAAATTGTGACCCCTATAGGGTCCACAAGCTAAAAACATGATTTTTCGTACAATCAGGGGCCATAATCCATGAAGTTTTGATCCGATACATGCCAATATCGAAAGCAGCCGAGATCTTTGGGGGATAAACCTATATTTCAAGTTTCGTCAAAATCGGGTAAGAATTGTGACCTGTAGAGAGTCCACAAACAATTGTGGACAGACGGACGGACAGATGTACAGGGGCGACGACATAATACGTCCACATGAAAATGTGAAAAATCCGAATATAAAAAGTTGTACACAAAAACCAATCATGAAGATGTCGATGGTGATCTCAGTTCTGGAACTAGATACATATGGCAGGAACAATAGTCTTTAAAAAAATTATAAAACAGCTGCCACTAAAACCATCATTATTTTAATCCAACGTTTCGTAGGTAAATATAACACTACATCATCAGGGTAATACAAATACTAACTGAAAGGCAAGTAATAAACTCAATGACATCACAAAAATCCTTAGTTACGTAGATATACAAAATCAAAGACCTATGACGTCATAGTTAGCAACAAGGAAAATGAAGTTAGTTTCACAATAAAAGGCCTATTATAGATAATTATCATTAAATTTAATCAGATATTAAAAATTGTAGATTCTAAAAAAAAAATAAAATCAGTTAGGATTTTTAATGGCGACTGGATGGTTCCGAAGCAAAGATTTCTTGAGATGCACATGACGTTTCGTCCACAATCATAAAACGTGTATCTATCTATATATCCATTTAAAACAATATTTCCTACACTGACAACACATCTCACACATTTGATTTACGTGTGTACACGTCGACATCCTGGCCTGATTAAATCCTTTTGTTTAATTGTCTTCGTAATTAAGACTGGCAGCATGGGTATTGTACCAATCATATATGACATGATACAGGATCTATCGAAAGCACTTTGGGTTGAAGAGTAGAGCGATTATCTGGGGCAACAAAAAAGAATGCAGGCTGTTTCGTTTCTCACATTGATTCATACTATTTCCTATATTGTTGGAATCAGTTGAAAGAAATTGAATTTACCGAACGATAATAAGAATATGCGCGAGATTTGTACATCAAATTGATCAGTACCTAAATCTGGTCGAAATAAGTTTCAAGAAATTGATAATAAACTATGTTGAAATAAATTGAAATAATAAACGATTTACCTGCTTTTGTTTTTGTACGCCCACATTTTCATGTGGACGTATTATGTCGTCGCCCCTGTTTGTCCGTCTGTCTGTCTGTCTGTCTGTCTGTCTGTCTGTCTGTCTGTCTGTCTGTCTGTCTGTCTGTCTGTCTGTCCGTCCACAATTTGTTTGTGGACCCTCTACAGGTCACAATTTTTATCCGATTTCATCGAAATTTGAAATATAGCTTTATCTCTCCAAGATCTCAGTTCCTTTCCATATTGGCAGGTATCGGACTGTAACTTCATGGATTATGGCCCCTGATTGTACGAAAAATTGCGTTTTTAGGCTTGTGGACCCTTTAGAGGTCACACTTGTGAACCGATTTTGATGAAACTTGACATGCATGTTTATAACCCAAAGATCTTGATTCCTTGCCATATTTGCGCATATCAAATTGTAACCTAATGAATTATGGCCTTTGATTGTAGGAAAAATCACTTTTAATATTGTTTGTTCTCTATCCACCTCTCGAAAATGTGGGCGTATCCTGCCTGGCAGTGCCAGCTTACTATCTTTTTAATCTGATGTTAATTATTGAACCCATTCTGCTCAGTGAGTTGTGATTATTGACAATTGATTGGTGATTGTTAAAGCAGTTTATAAATCAATTGAAAAAATATCTAGTGTTGATCATTGAACCCATTCTGCTCAGTAAGTTATTAGTGATTATTGCCGATAATTGATTTCTGGTATGGTTGGATAATATGAGCATATTTTTATAACTTTAGCATAGCTGTCAGACCTTCTATGCCGAAATAGCTCTTAGGAATTAATGCCTTGGTCACAAATTTGAACATTTACGTGTAATTCATTCAAGCGATATATAAGGATATAGAATGTTTGATGTATCAAGACAGGTCTGTATGTGTGTGAATATTGGTGTCTATTCGATGTTGATATTTACTAATAGTTATAATTTTTTTTATTAAACCGGCATGTTTTTATTGTAAACATTACATCATAGAAAAACACGTACATCACAAGCTGAGGCATATGTAAATTCGTTTCCAATATAAATATTATAAATATATGACATTAACACTAGGGACCGGGGAATCTACAAGTTTTTGCGAAAAAAGGTAATAAACTACCATTATCATCTAGAATCTAATACACATCAAGAATGTGTTAAATACCGTCAAGATTCTTCAAAAACCGTCTAGTTTGTGCTACCGTGTAGATTTAGAAAAACGTTCTAGTTTTGACATCGATCGTCTACTTTTGGAAGGTGTTTAGTTTTTATACAAGACCTAATTTCTCTTACGTTGTCGAGAAATGAACAGAGTGTTTAATAACACAAGACATTTAGATTTTACTCCAAATTACTACTTTACCGAGAGCCGTATATGTGGTTACGATTTATGTGGTTACAATTTATAGAAAAAAAGATTTTAAAAATATTCACTGATACAACTGCGTCATCGTTTTATTCTTTCTGTCATTCATATAATATCCATGATGGCTGTACGCGCATCAAACAACGATAATTGTTCATTGATTAAAGACGGTCTACACGCGGGAAATTTTACAGCAGCTATTGGCTAACGGCACACATTATAAATAACCGTATTTGCATATTCACTGATACAACATTCATATAATATCCATGATGGCTGAAGTACATTACTACGCGCATCAAACAACGATTATTGTTCATTGGTTAAAGACGGTCTACACGCGGGAAAATGTACAACAGCTATTGGCTAACGACACACATTATAAATAACCGTATTTGCATATTGCATAAGCATACTATTTATAGTATTGTTACCTTGAATTATTTTTAAGTCGACAGTCCCAAGGACCGAAATAATACCGTGTTTTGCGTAGTGCAGCATAAAATTATAATAGTATGCAAGTCTGAAATAATTATATTTGTGAAAAATTTTCTTACATTAGGCGACAGTCCACACTGATTTGAAGCCGAGTTGTAGTTCCAGTATTACGCCAAGGTTAATCCATGTTAAGTGCACAATGATAAATATTAAAACTATATAATTATAAACCTCAGAATGCCTCGTTCGGCATTTTTGCCGAAACGAGTTAAAAAAAATGCCTCGTTGTCTGTAGTTCCAAAACGAGGTATTTTAAATTGCCCTTTTTTGGAACGAGGTATTTTGTTCAGAACCAGGCGTGGTAAAAAAAATTTCAAGATAGTTATTAGCGGTATCTCCCGGCCGAATTTGAGAGGATATGTCGTACTAAAACTCTCTCCCGGTGAAAATGCGAGCATAGCTAACCAGCGATTTTCTTCCGATGCAGACAGAAAAATTCCGACAGGAACGGCCAGGGGGGGGGAGGGGGAAGAGCCGCTAGCCTCGGGCCTGGTTTTAATTAAATTTCCCATTTAATTGACAATTGGTATAAAGCCTACAAATTTATCGCTGTGCGTTTATATGACTTTGCTCCAATAATATTTTGCGCAGTGTTATGGGGTATCAACAGAAACAGTCAATGCTATGGTCAAGTTATTTTTTTACAATAAATATAAAAAAATAAACTGGCGTATTGGAAATATGTGATGAAATTTAATACTTTTTTAATAGATTATTTGTTGTATTTAGATCAGATAAACACTAATTTGTTGTCTGCGATAGTTAGGTGGAGGTGTAAAACACACAGCTACCATGATTAATTTACAACCCCAATTTAGCTTCCAGGGGCCTGTTTCACGAAATTTTAACTTAAGATAAAATCCAAATTTTAGTACATACTTAAATCTGATTGGCTAAGCGCTAAAATCAATCTAATACTATCCAATCGAATTACTAAAATCGGATTTTATCTTAGTTAAAATTTCGTGAAACAGGCCCCAGACACCACAGTTTTTACTTAACAACTAAACCTGATTGGGCAATAAATTAATCAAGGCAAGGTAGCTATGTGTCTTCAATAGTTTTACATCTTCAACTATGGCGTGTATTCTTGCCTTTCCTATTTCCCTGATTATAATATCATAGTTTGGACTTGTTTATTTTCGTATTAAATAACATAAATTTTAATTTTTACAAATTCGTTGATAGCAAATAGCGCTAATAACTATCTTAAAAAATGTTTAGGAAACGAGGCTTTTTTACCAAGTCTCATTCTGAACAAGATACCTCGTTCCAAAAAAGGGCAATTTAAAATACCTTGTTTTGGAACTGCAGACAACAAGGCATTTTTTTTTACCACGTTTGAACAAAAATGCCGAACGAGGCATTCTGAGGTTTATAGGGATAGTGTACGTATTCATATTAACGTGGAAGGTGTTGTTTCGGATGAAACCCGGCCATGTGTCTGGATTAGGGGATTAATTAAACAATAGATTGCGGCTATTCGAAGAATCTTACGACCGACATTTATGACTGCTGACGTGCTGTATCCATGCGACGGTGGTGTAATTACATGTACACGTCTGTGAGCGATATGGTTTCAGACAGAACCGAGTCCTGTGACATGTGGAATTTGTGATTGATATAGACAATAGCAGGCAGTCATTCAAATAATATAACCTAAATTATAATGACAGTCCCAAGCGACGGTGGCATTATTCGTAGACTGAAACTCATAGCCCATTGTGTGTGGGTTATTTTTTTTGTGAATACGTCGTTCTCGTACAGTAAGCTTCTTTTACAACTTTGTCATCGTTTTATTCTTTCTGTCATTCATATAATATCCAAAATACGGCACTACGTTGGTCCCTGAGGCGAATTAAAAATAATTCCAGCTAATTTAATAATACTATAAATAGTATATTTTATGCAATATGCAAATACGGTTGCTTATACGTGCTGTTATCCAATAGCTGGTGTAAATTTTCCCGTGTTGAGACCATCTTTAACCAATGAACAATTATCGTTGTTTGATGCGCGTACAGCCATCATGGATATTATATGAATGACAGAAAGAATAAAACGACGACGAACTTGTATCAGTGAATATTTTTTAAAACTTTTTTTCTATTAATTGTAACCACATAAATCGTAACCACATATACGGCTCTCAGTAAAGTAGTAATTTGGAGTAAAATCTAAATGTCTTGTGTTATTAAACACTCTGTTCATTTCTCGACAACGTACGAGAAATTAGGTCTTGTATAAAAACTAAACACCTTCCAAAAGTAGACGATCGATGTCAAAACTAGAACGTTTTTCTAAATCTACACGCTAGCACAAACTAGACGATTTTTGAAGAATCTTGACGGTATTTAACACATTCTTGACGTGTATTAGATTCTAGATGATAATGGTAGTTTATTACCTTTTTTTGTAAAAACTTGTAGATTCCCGGTCCCTAGTGTAAATAGAGGAATACTACAATGTAGCCTACATTGGAACAAACACTTAACAAATTCCACTTAGGCTACGGCTTATAATTTTACGATATGGAAAGTGAAATGGAATCCGATTTTTTACGATTTACTGCCAGACATATCATGGAATATTATAATGTCGAAGAAATCAACTATTTGCTATTTTTTTTTGCCTTATGAAGCGAAGAAGATTGATATTCGAGCCGAAGTCAAGCTTATCTTACGGCTGATAATTCTAGACTTTGAAAAGTAAATTGAATCAAAACATTTGGGATTTAATACAAGCCAAATAGATGAATTTCAACAATATATTTTTATTTTCGACGCAATAAAGCAAAGAAGACGACCATTCCCGTCATCTAAAAAAAGGCAGAAATGTTAAAATGCCGATCGTGATTGTCACTTGGGGTGATATTTCTTTTTTAAAAGTTAGATTTATACTTATTTTGAACGCTGTGTCCAACGGAGGGGGGGGGGTGTGTGTATTATTTGTGTTTTATTTTTAAACAAAAATTATTAGGGGATAATGGTTTTCGTTATTTTACCATTATGACAAAAAAAAGTCATTATTTTAATGGAACTGACTTTCAATGTTATTTATAGTAATATAATTTCTATTTTATACAATTGAATTTTATATCATCAGAAAGAACACAACAATCTGTACATTTTTGTAACAGAGTATTTCTATGTATAGCAAATATTTTTTTAGTTATTTGTAATTTTGTAGAGGGTATAAGGATTAACAATAATCCACTAATTAGCTTAGGAATAAGGGCCCTACTGATTTAATGAGCTTAGGTGGAGACAGCTAATCTTTGATAGGGTTAAATGGGTTAATTACAAGAGATCCTTGTATAAATTAACACCAATTAATTTAGCGACAGTGCTTTAACTATTAGACGAAGCGTTTAATCTCCCGCAAGTCTTTTTCTGATCGGGTTAATTTTGATTATGATTATTTACGTATGAAGAACGAAAATAGCCTTAATATCTGAAGAGGAACTGTCAAATTGATTTCTTTTTTTAAAAATTAAAAACCAATTTGTCATTTGACATGCGCTATGACTGATTTCATTGGTGACCTCCCTGTACCAATTAAACATTTTGATGTGTATGAAGTATGACACAAGTTTATTACAAAGATTGGTTGCCTGGCAACGAAAAATAAAAACTAAACCATTGGTTAGTCCCGAAATAACATAGTTTGTGTCAAGTGGATGTTAAACCCAATTTCTCACTCTTTTTAATTTCTTGTAATTTCTTTTACCATGACAACGGTTATATTTAATTTTCTAGTTATTATGCCAGTTACTTTAATGTATATATCTTATTCTATGTTACATGATAGTTTTTATCTTAATGTCAATATTGATGTAATTCGTATTACTGATTTAATGTATGACAATGGTTATATGCAATCTAATTAATATGCAAGTAAACTAAATTTATATTTAAGTTCCAGGCATTTAGAGCTTTATTTTGATATATTACATGATAGTCTTTATCTTGGATGTGAATATTGATGTAATTTTAAGTACTAATTTAATTTCTGTTACCATGACAACGTTTATATGTAATCTTATTAATATGCAAGTAACCCTAATTGATATTTAAGTTCCAGGTATTTGGAGCTTTAATTTGATATATTACAAGATATTCTTTATCTTGATGTGAACATTGATGTAATTTTAAGTACTTATTTAATTTCTGTTACCATGATAATGATTATACGAAATCTAATTAAACTTACAAGTTACCTGAATTTATGTGATATGATACGTACTAATTTATTATATGTTACCATGACAATGGTTATATGCAAATTACCAAATTAAATATGCAAATTATATAATTATATGAAAACGATAAAAAGAAAATTTCATATTCACACGGTAACATGACTTAACCTGCCATATTTTGTTTTACATTAAATCAATTAGTATGTAATATAATTTCAATCGTTTGTTTTTTGTTATATGCCCACATTGAAATGTGGTCGTATATTGCCGTCACCCCTGTCCCTCGGTCCGTCTGTCGGTCCGGTGTCCACAATTGCTTGTGGACGCTCTAGAGGCCAAAGTTAATATCCGATTGACTTTAAATTTATACACAGTGTTTAAGGTTTGGACTTTTATAGTTTAATATTTTGAAGAGAAATATATATTTATTAATCAAATGACGCTGTTGAATGGTAGGCAGTTTTAAAGATTTTGAAAGGATGGAATATGAAGAATCAGAAGAATTATGTTTAATAATGGGTTTGTTGAATATAATTTTAAATGATAATTTTAAGTTTATGAAGAGAAGAAATTTGACAGGAGTCCCAAATGGTAGAGCAGTAGTCAAGATGTGATTGAAATTGAGCGTTATAAAATAATTTCAATACATCAGTTGGAAGTAACGATTTGATTTTCCGGAGTTGAAAGTTTTTCTGTTTTAGAATAGTACATAAATGGTTTACATGAGTGTACCAAGAAAGATTAGAGTCAAAATATACTCCTAAGAGTTTAAAGTCAGAAACATGTTCAATGAAGGTAGAATTAAAAGAAATGGACAGATGTGTTGATAAAGAAATTATTTAAGGTTTTGAAGCAATAATCATACATTTAGTTTTAGATTCATTGATTATCATGCCATTGGAGATGCATCATTGTATAATTTTATCAGTTTCTGACTGAAGTGTAGAGTTAAAAGAATCAAAATTGGTAGAAGAAGAATATAATGTGGTATCATCAGCAAAAAGATCACATTGAGCTGTCAAATTTAGAGGAAGGTCATTAATAAACAGGTTAAATAGTAGTGGTCCAAGAATGGAGCCCTGAGGAACACCATGCGTTATGAGATCCAGAGAGGACTTGGTTTTACCAATTTGAGTGCATTGATAACGCTCAGATAAGTACGATTCTAATAATGTGCATAATTTGGTAGAAATTTGGTATAATTTTAGTTTCTCAAGTAACAGAGAGTGATTGACCGTATCAAAGGCTTTACGGAAATCAAAGAAAACTAGACCAGTGTATTGACCTTTATTAATGGCAGAATAAACATTTTCTGCAATATTTGTAAGGGCAGTATGACAAGACAATTTGGACCTAAAACCAGACTGATGAGAATAAAGTAAATCATGATTCAGGAGAAAGTTATTAATGTGATTACCAATATGCTTTTCCAAGGGTTTAGAAATAGTTTGAAGTATAGATATGGGGCGAAAATTATTAGGCTGGGATTTTGGACCTGATTTATATAATGGAAGAACTTTAGCCTGTTTGAGGATGGACGGAAAAATATTCTTATCTATACAAAGATTATAAATAAATGTCAAAGAATTGGAGCATCAAGTTTAAGAAAATGAGGACCAACTTGATCTAATCCTATTGATTTGGAAGTATCAAGAGAATGAAGATATTGGAATACATTAAAAATTGATATGTAGGGAAGATGACACAAGGTATTGTTTTCAAGAAGATTAGATACAAATGTAGATATCACATTAGATGTAGGGCGATCTAAATGATCTGATGGACTAGGTATGATGGACTTTGCAACATTAATAAAATGAGCATTAAAAGTATCAGGGGCAACAGGAATGGAAGAACAATCATGAGATTTACTCTCCGAATTAGCAGTATTGATGGCTTTCCAAATTTGTTTACTGTTTTTGCGATCAGTGACTAAAAATTCAAGACATTTCCTTTTATTACTACGAATACGAGATTTAACTTTATTACGAAAATGTTTAAATTGCAGAGTATTGCCTATTTTCTTATGAAAATCACGTTCATGAATAATATAATGAAACACTTCAGGGGTTAGCCAATCAGGTCTATGCACATTTTTGACTGGTTTGGTTTTTAAAGGGGCATGTTTATTAATAATGGGCAGTGTAATATCATACCAGTTGTCTAGTGCAGTATTGGGGTCACAGTGATCATATACAGAATTATATGGAGCACATTGTAAATCATAGAGGAATAAATCATTATTAAAATGTTTAAATGAGCGATAAGTAATATTAATATGTGAAGATTTGGTGAATTTTACACCTTTCTTTTGCCAAGTAAAACAAATAGGGAAATGGTCTGATATTGAGTATGAAGGAACAATAGATTCTTTGACATGTTTAGTTTCAGATACAAATATATGGTCAATTAGTGATTTAGAGGAAGAAGTATTTCTAGTAGGTGACCTAATAATTTGGTGTAGACCATACATGTATATGTCAAGAAGATCGGTCCAAGATTTATTATGGTTAATATTTAAATCTCCTAATAATATTATCTCACAGTGAGAATTCCATGCTTTTTCTATCATAAATGGGAAGTCAGTATTCCAGGAAGATAACGAAGATGGATTACGATAAATATTACAAAGTAATAATGGTTTAGAGTGTTTAAGACTAATTTCTATCCATATAGCCTCAATATTATCATGTTCTAAATCTAACCTACGATTACATATGATATGATTTCTAACATACAGAAGTGTTCCAGAGGAACTTACATTACAAGTATCTTTCCTAAAAGGTTGTTTAAAATTTGGGATTGAAATATCGTTATTATAAACAGATATATGTAAATGTGACACAGAAAATCCAAATATATCAAAATTTTGAAGAAAAACGCCTAGTTCCAAAATTTTGTTCTTAACATGACATACATTTAGATTAGCAATATGTAGACCTCTCTTAACTAACACAGTATTCATAATATTCATAAATAAACAAATAAACTGGTTAGTGTATCTTACTTAAATAAAATGACTGACCTGCACAACCAAATAAAATATAAAGAATCAGATAATAGCATTGATACACGCAGTACGTAAATTCGTACACGACAATAAATAATTAATTAGATCTAACAATTTGAACTACAAAAGCACTGTTAAAACAATCTTGTCATATACAAAGAGTTCAGGAACAATGTTTTTTAAATTGGGTTTCTTGAATAGTTTGACAGATTATGTCAGAATTGAAACGAATAATTTGACAGTAGCTTAAAATACACTTAAAACATAAAAGTCCCCTCTTATCCACTTATCTTACAAATATTTTAAGCTTGTGGCCTATAGAAGTCACAATTTCAAACCGATCAGAACGTAACTTCCTGAATTATTGCCCCTGATTGTCCGAATAATCGTCATTTTTAGCTTATGGTCTCTCTGGAGGTCACAATTATTATCTGATTTTAAAAAAAAGGGTTGATTATATCACCGTTACACAGTAAGGAAGGTTGAGTTCGAATTTTGTGAAATTTGATTATATCAACGTTAAACAGTAAGGAAGGTTGAGTTCGATTTTCGTGAAAATCAGACCAAAATTGTCATACAAAATGGCCGTCGTTTGTACACGAATACTGTTTTAAAATGGTATTGAATCGCTTTAATTCAAGCTTCTTGTTTGAAAAGGCCCGCTAATGTCATAATAATTAATTATTTTTTAACAAATTTATTCAGTGTTGAAGGTCATGAGACGAATAAGTATATTGAGTTTCAATTAATTTTGATACCTTGAACAGCATCAAAGCCAAACAAATTCAAATGATTTTCTGATATTTACATAATAAGTTGTTACTTTTTATACACCCACATTGAAATGTAGTTGTATATTGCCGCCGCCCCCGTCCGTCCGTCCGTCCGTCCGTCCGTCCGTCCGTCCGTCCGTCCGTCGTCCACAATTGCTTGTGGACGCTCTAGAGGCTAAAGTTAATATCCAATTGACTTTCAATTTATACACAGTGTTGAAGGTCATGAGACGAAGAAGCCTATTGATTTTCAGCGACTTCCGATAATTACTGTTAGAGTTATGGCCCTTGATTACTTCAAAAAATCTTGTGGATGCTCTAGAGGCTAAAGTTAATAACCGATTGACTTTAAATTTATACACAGTGTTGAAAGTCATGAGATGAAGAAGCCTATTGATTTTCAGCGACTTCCGATAATTACTGTTAGAGTTATAGCCCTTGATTACTTCAAAAATCTTGTGGATGCTCTAGAGGCTATAGTTAATAACCGATTGCCTTTAAATTTATACACAGTGTTGAAGGTCATGAGATGAAGAAGCCTTTGTGGATGCTCTTGAGGCTAAAGTTAATAACCGATTGACTTAAAATTTATACACAATGTTTAAGGTCATAAAATTAAGAATCCTATTGATTTTCAACAATTTCCGATAATTACTGTCAGAGTTATGGCCCTTGATCACTTAAAAAAATCTTGTGGACCCTCTAGAGGCTAAAGTTAATAACTCAATTAACTGATTGACTTTAAATGTATAAACAGTGTTTAAGGTCATGAAACGAAGAAGCCTATTGTTTTTCAGCGATTTCCGATAATTACTGTCAGAGTTATGGCCCTTGATCACTTCAAAGAATCTTGTGGACGCTCTAGAGGCTAAAGTTAATAACTGATTGACTTTAAATTTATACACAGTGTATGAGATGAAGATGCCTATTGATTTTCAGCAATTTCCAATAATTACTGTCAGAATTATGGCACTTGAACACTTCAAAAAATCTTGTGGACGCGCTAGAGGCTAAAGTTAATATCCGATTGACTTTAAATTTATACAGTGTTGAAGGTCATGAGACGAACAAGTATATTGAGTTTCAATGAATTTTCTGATAATTACTTAATGAGTTCTTACTTTTAATCAGATTTTAGTGTATTATAAATGTTTCATTACCGAAAAAAGTAACTCTTGTTGACTGCTTGGACGATTTAGCTGCTGTGGGCGTATGTTTCGTTGCCTGGCAACCTATGTTAATCAGATTTTAGACAGTGTATTATAAATGTTTCATTACTGAAAAAAGTAAAATATGTGACAACTCTTGTTGACTGCCTGGCCGATTCAGCTGCTGTGGGCGTATGTTTCGTTGCCTGCCAACCTATCTCAGAGGTCACAATTTTGAACCGATTTTGATGAAACTTGACATGCATGTTTATAACTGAAAGATCTTGGTTCCTTTCGATATTTGAACCCACTGTAACCTAACTCCCTGAATTATGGCCCCTGATTGTCCGAATAATCGCCTATTTTATCTGTGCTCCCTCTGGAGGTCACAATTAATATCCAATTTTAAAAAAACGTTTGACTACATGTATATACTTGTTACACCCTACGGAAGGTTAGGTAGGAATTTTGAGAAAATCAGACCAAAATTGCCAGACTAAATTGCTGCAGTTTGTACGCAAATAGTGTAAAAATATGGTATATCGAAGTTGTCACAATTTTAAATCAATTTAGATGAAACTTGAAATGTATGTTTGTATAACCCAAAGATCGTGATTCTTTTCGATATTTGCGGATATCAAATTGTAACTTAAAGATACATATTAGTTAAGAGCTAAATCGGATCACTACAAGTCTAAATTTAGGCTTCAGATGTTTAGGCCGCATTCAATGGCCACAAATTCTCGCTGCAAAAATATTTTCGTTCCTTCGATTAGGGTCTAGAGGAAATTAAAAGTTTACTCGATGATATTCTTCCTTGAAATTCGGATTATTTAGTCAAATTCAGGTGGTCAGTTTTTTTTACACAATCGACCAATCATGTCATTGTCTTCATTCCCTCAGCTTGGTTTTTGATCCTAATGTATACCGTGCATTAATAGGAAGGGAGGGAGGGAAAAATAGGGTTTAACGTCTATTCGACACAGACTAGGTCATTTCGGGAATAACATGGTTCAATTTTATTTCAATAATTTGCTTGCGCATAGGGGTCTTTAGAAGTAGGAGAAAACGAAGTTGGACAGGCGACCCTATTCCTTATCACGTACAACCCGGAAATCGAAACCACACCAGTTGACTCAATGACAGACGGGTTAAACAGTGTCAGACCTGTCAACTCTACCGCATCACACGGTAAAATGCCGCAAAATGGCATCGTGTACCGCTCTACTGCGTGGTAATAGATTTCTACCGCATTCTTAAACAAAGGTTTTTTTTAATTATCTCGCCAAAACTTTGGAACTAAGGGAAGCAACTCTTTGCATGTAAACAAAAAAGATTGCGACTTTCTGTTATCAACATCGACTTGGGGTGTTGTTAGGTGTAATTTAGCTAAGAGATTTGTTCTCGAATTCGTTTCAACCTTTTTTAGAGTTAATAAAGCGGATATATTATTGCCACGTGTTCCAAATACTCTTAAAATATGTAGCGATAAACTAAACAAATAGCGACCAATTTACGGCAGCAATGGCTGACATTTTCGTTTGCGCGCGTACGTACAGCATGTAATACAATACTTCGAATGCAACACAACCTGGAACTTTAATTTCAAGATGAGAATACGTCTTACATGGAGGGCTCTCTCGAATAAATTTAAAAGCAGATTTATGGAATTCCGTGAAAAAAAATCCCGTACACTGAATTGCATTAGAGGATGAACGTCACAGCATGAAAAGCATGTTTGATGCCAATATAATATTTTATTATTTACTTATTTAGTCGCTATGCAAAACTTATTTTTTACGCCCTCCTCTCCCTATTCCTAAACAAGAATTGCTGTAGAATCTATATAATAAGTACAATTATCTTACATTAAATAAAATTGACAAAAACTGTCGGAATAGGAAACCCACGTCAGACGAGGATTTTTTTTCTAATATCATACTAATACTAATAAGTTAAAACAAAAGAAAAATGGTAGAATCTACTGCCAGTGTAGGCCCACTACTGGACTGCTAATTTTAATTATTTTTCCTTTGCTAATAAATACTAATTATTTCTTTCTGTAGGGTACATATTTAATTTTGGTTTAATAAATAATTTTAGATATGGTTCATTGCTAATGACTGTGTGTATTTTATTTATAAACCATTTAATGCAATTTTTGTATTGTTAGGCCTACAATTCAATGTATCATTTGACATTTCCAAATTAATTACCCTTGGAAGTGAGAATTTACGCGTTTTTGGAAATCTACTGCCAAATCATGGTTTCTACTGCCTTTTTTACACTACCCTACTGCATTTCAGCTCTGAGGGGTTGACAGGTCTGAACAATGTTCAAAATGAAATGAAATGGGGTTTAAAGTCCTACTGTTCAGTATCTATCCTTGGCTTATGAAGACGAGCATACGCCATACAGTGGGCTATGAGGGAAATTTTGCCCAGACAGCGGCGCTACGGCCTACTCTTATATCAAATTTCAACTGCCAAGGGATCTTTTACGTGTATGCTACTGTGTACGTGGGACCGCGGTTTTCGTCCCATCCGACCGACAAGATAGTTGTCCTTGTCAGGCTCTCCGTCCTGCATCACCGACAAGTGGGTAAGACACTGGCTCGCTAGCCTGGAGGTTGGGTGTTCGATCCCTGTTTTGGTAAATGAAGTTTATCCGGATTTTCTGCCGTGGTTTCCGCTTGTTAGTGATGCAGGAAGGAGGGCCTGACAATCACAACTGTCTAGTCTTTCGGTTGGGACGAAAAATTGAGGTCCAGGGAACACATTGGCGTGCACGTCAAAGATCCCTTGGCAGTTGGAATTTGATATAAGAGTAGGCCGTAATGTCACTGGCTAGGCATAATTTCCTCATAGTACACTGTGCCCTTCTTCATTATCCCACTTTAGGAGCATAACAGTAGGACGTTAAACCTTATTTCATTTCACGTCATTTCATCTCAAAACAATAATGGTTGGACTGTACATAATAATGAATTAGAATTTGTATGGATGACTAACGACTGTGCGCCCAAATTCTTATTTGATGTTGTTCACTGTAACTGTAAAACAGGATGCAACAGTGGATGCTGTGTTTGTTTTAAGGGTAAAATTTCATGTACTGATTTGTGTAAATGTTTGACATGTAAGAAGTACTGGGTGTTGCAGACAGTGAAATTGATATAGATATTGAGTTAGATGATGAAAGTTATAATGAATATATTTTATTATGATTTTGTTTTTATTGCTTCAATGGTATTTTATTTAACAGTGATACTCTTTCTTGTTGGGTGAAAAATCGTTGTTTGTTTCTCAATTGAATATTTCTTATTAGAATTTCACGTATAGAAACAGTTGCCTGGTTGGTATCCTTCTTATGTACCTTTAATATTCTTATTGACTGACTCATTGTGTGTCAATATGGTTAAATATCTTTTGGGGCTCTCTTACACAGGGCTCTATAAAAGTTGCGTGTGCCTGTGCACACACTTGAAAATGTGCCTGCAGGGTCATACTCAAAAAGAGATTATTCAATTGCCAGGTATATAGTATGATTGGGGGGGGGCTTACGAAAGCTTCTTGGGTCGGACTCGGCAGCAGAAAAATTAAAAATTATAAATAATTTTTAGTATATTGGTTTCTAAATTTAATTAATGTGTACCTGCCGCTTCAATAAATAACCTCAATTATCAAACTCAAAGACTAAATGTATACCCTTATCCAGTACACACACACGTTTGTTTAAGTATTGACATACATTGCTTCATATAAATATCGTAATATGAAACCTTTTAACTTCTTCGGCACAGAATGCCTAAAAGTTCTTGATAGTCAGCAAATCCGCTTTGGTTCAGCGACTCGTACAACAACAATTCTATCATCCGTATCCATGTGGATTCCGCAGAGTATCATTGTACATGTAGGTAGTGGTACCACACTTCGGTGCGAAATAGAATACTTCGCTGTTGAGGTGCAGAATTCATAATTTAAAATATCCATATTAAATTGAAAATCAACACACAAATCACACCTGTGCATGGCACAGTGTTAAATGTACGTGTTAAATGCACCACGTGCAAAAAGACAGGTAGCGCCACCTGGAATTCCCTTCTCACATATATATCCGGACTATATTTACGCTTTAAATTATATCTATACACAGGATACTTTTCCAACCAGATTATTTTATTTTGTCAAATTGTCTTGTAAATTATTCATAGCCTTCATATTTATGGAATTTTTTAAAAACTTTTTAAATGATTAAATACACGAAGCAATGACCGATCTGTGTACATTTCAATTCAAGACACTTTTTATTATTTATTTACTGTGGTGTCGTGACGGTAGAATTATTTCAGGTGACGTTTTAATTTATTTAGAGATGATCCCATACTGTTATAAACTAGTGTCGAGCAGGTGAAAACAAGCGTAGATGGTGTGAAATTCATTCTTATAAAACTGCCTACTTTCAAACTGTGTGTGTATGTGTCAGAAGTCTGCGGCAGGGTGAAATGTAAACAGTGCAAATGGCGGCTTTTTGCGGTATTTCCGTGATCAATTCTTGCATTTAGAAACGAATAATTAGGGGCTATATGTAAGTTACGTGGATGTGAGTATTGTGGTCAATTTACTGAACATCCAAGTAAAATTAAGTCCACTTTTCGGGTAGTTTTATTTGCTACCTGTCGGGTGGAATCTTAATGTCGCGTGCTGATGTTTATATCATTGACTAGCTTATTCTAGTAAATTATTTTACTGTAATTTTGTGCCTACAAAAAAGGTTTTTAAAGCAAATGTGCCTGTGCATGCCCTGCCCATGTCGTGCGCATGTGCACGGAAATATAGATGCCTGCTCTTACACCATTTCCCCATACAGACGGGTCGTATATTTGGCTCATTGAATCACTGTTATTACTGACTGCGAGCAATTTTCAAGGTAAATCGTGCACATGGCTTTGTTTACAAATCCTATGAACTGGCACTTTTAACCGCGACCCCTCAAGTCTGCCCACTGATTGGTCAACTTTTGAATAGATGCACAGCATCCAACGCACATCTACGCAAATATGGCCTCGCACTATAAAGATTTCTGGCCTTTTTCGAGCTTAAACTACTTAATTAACAAATTATATTGGGTTACTTTATTGACATGTTGATTACACAATTATTGATAGTCCAAATCGTAGACCCGTTTTGTGGGAGAGAAGGTGACAGGTTTTTCGCCCTGAGAATGCGGCCTAGTTATAGAAATGATAAATTAGATCTTTATTTAGACATCAAGCCCAAAATAAACTCTGTAGACCCACTAATGGCTAGCTTACAAGTTACAGCTTGGATTTGAATGGGATTTCACAGATTGATTTGCCCAAGCGTAAATTTACCGTTATGGAAACTGTCCATAAAAATGCAGTGATGATCAAGGCTTTTTCGGTGTCATTATGTTGATTGATGAACATCATAGTTAACATCAAACCGGTTTTTAAATTGCAGCCCTACTGGATCTCTGCTTCCTATTTGTCTGCTTTGGAATTCACGTAGGCCTATAAGTACCTACCTTACAAGTTACAGACACAGTACAGTACTAAAGAGCTAGTAGTAGTACACACAGGCTAACAAGAAGTGGGCTATAATTATTGCCTCATAGATTTGGCCCATTCATTTCAAACTTTAAAATGATATTCAATTGCAGACTTTCTCTTTTTATTTTTAATTTGTAGTAAAAAATAAATGTAATACGAATTGAATTGCAGCGCCTGTCTCAAACCCAACAGGCTAACGGTACCGCAGCTATTGAAAACATTACTTGATAATCGAGATTATGTAGGTGGAGTTAACGCCTGTCACTCAAACGATCAGAGATTGTCAGAAAAGGTGAATATGCATTTGGCCCCCATTTCTAGTCAAATATTAACGCTAGGGACCAGGAATCTACAAGTTTTTACAACAAAAAAAAATAAATTACCCTTATCATCTAGAATCTAATACACGTCAAGAATGTGTTATATACCGTCAAGAATCATCAAAAACCGCCCAGATGATGAAAGAAGAATATATTGAAAATTTCAGTCAAATTACTTTATTCTGTACGGTACATATTTAATAGCATTTTACACTGGGGACCGGGAAGTCCTAAAAAAATCTAATACACGTCAAGAATGTGTTAAATACCGTCAAGATTCATCAAAAACCGACCACTTTGTGCTACCGTGTAGATTTAGAAACTGTTCTAGTTTTGACATCGATCGTCTACTTTTGAAAGGGGTTTAGTTTTTATACAAAGCCTTATATTCTCGGTCGTTGTCAAAAAATGAACAGTGTTTAATAACAGAAGACATTTAGATTTTACTCCAAATTGCTACTTTACCAAGAGTCGTATATATGTGGTTACGATTTATGTGGTTACAATTAATAGTTTAAGGTCATCAGAGGAAGTCCGCTATTGATTTTCAGCGATATCCGATAATTGCATTTAGAGTTATGGCCCTTGATCACCTTGAAAAATCTTGTGAACGCTCTAGAGGCTAAAGTTAATATCTGATTGAATTAAGATTTATACACAGTGTTTAAGGCCATGAGACAAAGAAGCCTAGGGATTTTCACCGATATCCGATAATTACTGCCAGAGTTATGGCCCTTGATCACTTTGAAACATCTTGTGAACGCTCTGGAGGCTAAAGGTAATATTCGATTGACTTTAAATTTATACACAGTGTTTAGGGTCATGAGACAAAGAAGCCTATTGATTTTCAGAGATTTCTGATAATTGCTGTCAGAGTTATGGCCCTTGATCACTTCATAAAGTCTTGTGGACACTCCAGAGGCTAAAGATAATAACCGATTGAGGCTAAAGTTAATAACCGATTGACTTTAAATTTGTAAACAGTGTTTAAGGTCATAAGATGAAAAAGCCAATTGATTTTCAGCAATTTCTGATAATTACTGTCAGAGTTATGGCCCTCGATCACTTAAAAAAATCTTGCGGACGCTCTAGAGGCTAAAGTTAATAAACGATTGACAGTGTTGAGGGTCATGAAACAAAGAAGCCTAGGGATTTTCAGCAATTCTTGATAATTACTGTTAGAGTTATGGCCCTTGATCGCTTCAAAAAATCTTGTGGATGCTCTAAAGGCTAAAGTTAATATCCGATTGACTTGAAATTTATACACAGTATTGAAGGTCATGAGACGAAGAAGCTTATTGATTTTCAGAATATTAAGTGTTTCGTATACTTAATGTTAGCTTTATCAAAGCCAAACAAATTCGAATGATTTTCTGATAATTACATAATGAGTTGTTACTTGTTATATGATTTTAGTGTATTATAAATGTTTCATTACTGAAAAAAGTTAAATATGCGACAACTTTTGTTGACTGCCCGGACGATTTAGCTGCTGTGGGTGTATGTTTCGTTGCCTGGCAACCTATCTTTTTTTGTCTCAGTGATTTTCCTTGGCCGCCATTGGCTAATTTAGATTTTCAGTCCTAGATGATTTATTTATTGTTTGATTTTTATAAACCAAAGTTTATATGCTCTGTTGTCTCAATTCTCTCTTCTTTTTTTTTTACCGGAAGGATTAGCTGTCGGCACTGGAAGTGGCGTAATTTTACAAAAAACTACAATTTTCACGGTTAGGTACCATTTTTCGCAAGCAAATATTATTTTTTTTAAAACTGATATAACTTAAAGAGTGTGCCCTCTAAAAGCGCAAAGAAGTGTGAGCTCAGTTTTTTTAATTTCGATTTCATTTTCTAGCAAATTCGCTTAAGAGTTGAAAAAAGGTGAAATATTGACCTATTTACAACCAATACATACTTTTTAGATTTTAAAATATTTCTACATAACTTTAATAAACTTGTAGCTATAATCAATACGAAGAAAATGTATGTTAAAAGTAGTTTGTTATAATAGCAGTTGCCTAGAAATTTTGCATAAGACATTGTTTTCGTTATTTTGCCTGTAAAATAGTCAATTTTATTCGATGTTCACAAAAGTGACACCATTTGATTCAAAAAGCAAGTATGCGTCATATCAAATTGATTACAATTTAAAATTGACACCGGAAGTGATGCCTTTTCTCAAAAACTGCATTTTTGACTTTTAAAATCCTTTTTTTTTTAATCAAAAATAATTTAATATGTATTGATATTTTTAACTTTTGGTTTAAATTTAAATATTAATAAATTTTATACGGTCATATAGATATCATAAAATTGTTTCTAACTTCTTCGGTTGCCGAGAAATAGACGTTTATTTGCATGTCACTTTTGAAGGTTTTTGGTTCATAAAAGTGTCAATTATTATTCGATGTTTATAAAAAAAAATTCCACTGTGTAATACCTAATACCATTTACAATTTCATACAAGTAATTTAAGATTTTCATTCTCACCGGAAGTAACGTCATTTTTCAAAAACTGTAGTTTTAGCCTTCAAATTTGATATTTTTTTTCAAATGACTCTGTAATGTTTTTAAAAATATTATATTTGATTGCATTCAACAAAAAGATTGAACCCATACAATCATAAAAATACCACAAAGTGGTTTCTAACTTGCGCGGTTGCAGAGAAATAGATGATTTTCGACAAGTCACTTTTCAAGGTTTTTAGTCTAAAAAAGTGGCAATTATTATTCAATTTACATGAACGTTTCACCAGTGATGCCTTATGCCATTTCTGATTATGATAAACTAATTGAATATTTTCTAGATCACCAGAAGTAATAAAATTTTGTCTAAAATGTATAAAATGAATTGATACACTGGATTTGGTTGATTCTGCGTCCATTTTATTTGATATGTGCAATGTTCATCTGGAAATCTGATTATCGGTTCCATTGGTACTGCAAGTGATTTGAGTTTAAGGGTAATGTGGCATTGAAAGTGCAAAGGTAATGTGGTACCAGTGAAACCTGTCATTGCTGCTTCGCAGGTCTAGTTTCCTACTGTTCTGCTCCTAAACCGGGCTAATATATGCCATACAGTGTGAGCGCTGTGAGGGAAATTTTGCCCGAGCAGCGGGTTACGGCCTACTTTTATATCGAATTTCAATTGCCAAAGGATCTTTTAAGTTCAAGCCAATGTGAACACAGGACCTTGTTTTTTTTATCCCACCCATACCACTAGACAACTGTCCTTGTCAGGCCCCCAAGCCTGCATCACTGACAAGGAGGAGCCAGAGCGGAAAACCTGGATGAACTTAAGGGGTTGGTTGGCCGAATGATTAGCACGTGCGTGCTGTATCATAAAGCCTGTAATTGAATCAACTGGTGTGGTTTCGAATCCAAGGCTGTAGGTGACAAATCGGACAATAATTTCCATACAAAATGGCCGCCGTTTGTTCGTGAATACTGTTAAAAAAATGGTATAACAAGTTGTGGACCCTGTACAGGTCACTTCAAAAAATCTTGTGGAAGCTCTAGAGGCTAAAATTGATAACCGATTGACTTAAAATTTATACACACTGTTTAAGGTCACGAAAAGAAGAATCCTATTGATTTTTAGCAATTTCTAATTATTACTGTCAGAGTCATGGCCCTTTATCACTTCAAAAATTCTTGTGGATGCTCTAGAGGCCAAGTTAAAATCCGATTGACTTTAAATTTATACACAGTGTTTAAGGTCATGAGACGAAGAATCCTATTGATTTTCATTGATTTCCGATAATTACTGTCGATGTTATGGCCCTTGATCACTTCAAAAAACCTTGTGGACGCTCTAGAGGGTAAAGTTAATATCTGATTGACTTTAAATTTATACACAGAGTAAGGATGCAACGATACATACAAAAATAATCGTGATTAATCATGATTATTGCAAAATTAATAATAGCGATATCTTGGATGATCGTGATGAGATCTTTTATCATGATAATTGAAATAATCATGCTTAAAGGATTCATTATTGCGATTATTATCACTAATAAAACCGATTTTTAAAACTAATAAAAGCATAACCAGTCTAGATGAAATATACAGTATTACTGTGGGATTAGTGATGCATTGATATGGCTACACAGGGATTTTACTGATATCAGACGTTGACAGTGAAACATATCGGTGATACAGATACAAAAATGGATAGTGGCCCATTAAAAAATATGACGTATTAAAATGCCTCGAACAGTGTTCGACACATACGTTGGTCTGGAGGCCCGAGGCCGACTGATTTACCAGAGGACTCCTGTTTGCCTATTACACTAGGAGTGTCCGCCGGGCCTTCGCCTTTTTACATCGCTTAGTTAGTGTCGGCATACGACACATTTGGAAATGGTACTGTAACTGTCATAGAAACTCAATTTCTGAGTCTTCGATAGTTTATACGATTACGAGCGTCGACGGTTATTGTTTATTTGTCATCGACATGACGGAAGCTCTTGTTTTGCCTAACATCGACTCGCGTAACCAGCCCCGGATTTGTTGATGGCCATAGGCTATGGTGCTAACAATCTCGGGCTTGCTAAGCGAGTTTACGGCAGCATCATTCGTCAACGCCACACGCCAGGGTTAGTTTGTAACTGTTTAAGTCCACGAAGTTTAATAATAAGACCCCTAAATCATGTACCTATGTATTGAATTGTTCGCATGAAATTGAAATAACACACTAATTCGATTTTGTCTTTTTTCTCTTTCGCTAGTTACTAAAACCGTAGTCCTTCAGTATGATGCATTGTCATGTCAATCGATGACAGACCTGTCAACCCCTCAGAGCTGAAATGCAGTAGGGTAGTGTAAAAAAGGCAGTAGAAACTATGATTTGGCAGTAGATTTCCAAAAACGCGTAAATTCGCACTTCCAAGGGTAATTAATTTGGAAATGTCAAATGATACATTGAATTGTAGGCCTAACAATACAAAAATTGCATTAAATGGGTAATAAATAAAATACACACAGTACATTAGCAATGAACCATATCTAAAATTATTTATTAAACCAAAATTGAATATGTACCCTACAGAAAGAAATAATTAGTATTTATTTGCAAAGAAAAAATAATTAAAATTAGCAGTCCAGTATTGGGCCTACACTGGCAGTAGATTCTACCATTTTTCTTTTGTTTTAACTTATTATATTACTTTTATTAGTATTGTATTACATTAGTATGATTTTTTAAAAAAAATCCTCGTCTGACGTGGGTTTCCTATTCTATTCCGACAGTTTTTGTCAATTTTATTTAATATAAGATAATTGTAATTATTATATAGATTCTACAGCAATTCTTGATTAGGAATAGAGAGAGGAGGGCCTAAAAAATAAGTTTTGCATACTATGCATAGCGACTAAATAAGTAAAAAATAAAATATTATTGGCATCGAACATGCTTTTCATACGGTAAGCATTTGTTTCCATCCACCGGAGCCTGATGTGATGACGTCATATATGTGGATTCTGGGTTAGAATAAGGGATAGGCTTGGCCCAGGGTTAGGGTTAGCCCTGTCTACATCTCAAGACTCTGACGAAATCTGCAGGCCACAACCCTTGCCCTAACCCTTATTCTAACCCAGAATCCACATATGACGTCATCACATCAGGCTCCGGTGGATGGAAACAAATGCTTACCTTTTCATACTGTGACGTTTATCCTCTAATGCAATTCAGTGTACGGGATTTTTTCTCACGGAATTCCGTAAATCTGCTTTTAAATTTATTCGAGGGAGCACTCAATGTAAGACGTATTCTCATCTTGAAATTAAAGTTCCAGGTTGTGTTGCATTCGAAGTATTGTATTACATGCTGTACGTACGTACGCGCGCAAACGAAAATGTCAGCCATTGATGCCGTAAATTGGTCGCTATTTGTTTAGTTTATCGCTACATATTTTAAGAGTATTCGGAACACGTGGCAATAATATATCCACTTTATTGACTCTAAAAAAGGTTGAAACGAATTCGAGAACAAATCGCTTAGCTAAATTACACCTTACAACACCCCAAGTCGATGTTGATAACAGAAAGTCGCAATCTTTTTTGTTTACATGCAAAGAGTTGCTTCCCTTAGTTCCAAAGTTTTGTTTAAGAATGCGGTAGAAATCTATCCAGCGCAGTAGAGCGGTACACGAGGCCATTTCGCGGCATTCTACCGCGTGATGCGGTAGAGTTGACAGGTCTGATCGATGATGACAATTTTATACTTACGCATGCGCATGCAGTCGCTTTGTACTTCCTTTCCCGTGTTCTTCGCCTCGCTTGTAAACAAGAATCCCGTAAACAATAACAATAGGCTAAGTTATTAGTCATGTGGAAATACTTGACCAACACAAGTACTCCGCCTTAGAAGAAGGCGTAGCATGATGTGTTGGACAGACAACAGATCCAAAGGGAATAATATGACCAAAATTCGCGAAATAAAATACCACCTAAGTGGGGCCTGCGTGTCACCCGAAGGACCCACATGATCAGGTTTCACACTTGTCGTGCGGGCCTGTGCTTGAAAATGTTTGTTTCGGACACTGGCCTCGAATGTCATCAGGGTAATGGATATAGATGCCATGGTAATTGATATAAATGTCATGGTAACTGATCTCGGGGGGGGGGGGGGTCATGAAAAACGAACACGATGTTTATTGAAAGAATGATTGGGTCACTCTTTAAAAAAATGCACACAATCTATTGAGAATTTGATCATCTATGGCATTATTAATAAAAGTGAAGTGGAACAGTGCTTGCAATTAGGATTTTTCTACTATGTCACTATGAACCTGAAAATGCCCCACTGCATTTCTTCATATTTAATATTGTTGAAATAAAAAAATTGTCTATCAGTCACTATCAGAATCATATCAGGAAACATGTAAACTTTTTATTCATTTATAGATAGACAAATGACTCGTCATACAATGATTTCCAGTGTCCATTAATCTGGTTCTAATATGTTTTGTGGTACTGTCATAAATTTCAAATTAACAGAGTTTTGTTGGAGTATTATAAATATTAAAGTTATCGAAACTTGTAAAGCCATCTTCCCTTCGATCATTTCGTTTTCTAACCATATTAAAAGAAATATTATCCAGACGCATTGTTTGTACTATAACATACGAATAGTTGCCGACTGGATAATCAATCATCAACAATCGGGTCATGGTCTCTATGACAACGACGCTCTATTCAGCTCGCATGCAGTAACCTAGTGGGGTAACTAGAAACTGTTTACACAAGATGTTTTATCATCCTTCTGTCATTTTGATGAGCATTCGGTGGAAATAATACAATATACTTGAATCCACATTTTATAAATTTGATTATTTTAAATCATTATCGTGATTATTTTAAAAATATATCCTGATATTAAGATTATTGAGAAAAGAGAAGATTATTTAATCACCTGACCCAATAATCGCGATAAATCATAATCCCCTGGGTATTGCTGTATCCTTAACACAGTATTGTAGGTCATGAGAAAAACAAGTATATTGAGTTTCAATGAAACTTTATAACTTGATCACATAAATCCAGAATATAAATTGTTTGAAATGTTTCATATACTAAATGTTAGCATGGAGGAGAAATTATCAAAGCCAAACAAATTTGAATCTTTTTCTGATAATTACTTAATGAGTTGTTAATTTAAATCAGATTTTAGTGTTTTATAAATGTTTCATTACCGGTACCGAAAAAAGGAAAATATGCGACAACTTTTGTTGACTGCCTGTACGATTTACCTGCTGTGGGCGTATGTTTTGTTGCCTGGCAACCTATCTTTTACGAGACAAAGCTCCTGTTTGTGTGTTTTCTTTTCAATTTTCATCTTGTATATCATCCAGATATATTATTTTGTATAAACCAAAATATTGTCCAACTCTACCGGGCAAATTATTAATTGTTGCTTCTTATATTATCAGTTCAAGATAGAAAAAGAACTAAGATGGAAAGGGATATATTAGCTGATGTTTGTCATCCTTTTATTGTAGAACTACACTATGGTAAGTCATGATCGTTATATAGTTTATATAAAATTGTTTAGTTTATAATATACAGTACGGACATCGCAATTGTTTTAACATTTTTTGTTGGAAATGACTACAATAATCCCACGATAAATAATTTGGTGTAGCAGTCACTATAGTGTGATACGATAGGCACCACTACCATTCTCAATGTCAAGAAACCAGCAACAGATCAGCCTATAATCAAAGCCATAATAAATTTGAAATACATAATTTAAAACTTAATTTTGCATTTAAGCTCATGCTAATTCGTCTATTGTATGGAGTGTGGTCCCTACAATAAAGACATTATAAACCATAATAATAATTATTCAAACAGATGATTTGAATTATCAGACATCCTTTTGGCAATGCTTATCTTTTTAATAGCCTATATTGTCATTGTCACTAATAAATAAGCTTAATGCAGAACTTTTCAAACAATCATGCCATTGTTTTGAAAACAAATATGGCCGCATGCGTAGAGGCTTTTCGTCAAGCTTTTATTTTAAAACATTGTCTAAATAACTAGAAAAATCATTTCATAGTTTTCTAAAACTTTTTTTTTTCTAAACTAATTTATTTGAAATGATCAATCCTTTTATTATACGCCCACATGGAAATGTGGTCATATATTGCTGTCGCCCTGTCCGGACGTCCGTCCGACCGTCATCCACAATTGACTCCAAAGTCATACACATTGTTTAAGGTCATGAGACTTAGAAGCCTATTGAATTTTAGCGATATCCGATAATTACTGCCAGAGTTATGGCCCTTGATCACTTTGAAAAATCTTGTGAACACTCTAGTATTTCGTTACAAACAACCCGTGACCGACATTGGAAAGACAGGGGTCGGCGCAAAATAATCAAACTGTCGATAGTAAAACTTTACCACAAAAAGTTTTATATAACAACCCTAATAAATGGCACGATACATGCATGAACTGTTCAAACAACAAGTTTTAATTGAGTACTGTCTAAAACTTAATACAGCTTTTGATCTTTTAAAATCTCACGTACATGTAAGAATATTAGTACACGGTCGACCGTGTCGCTGTGTCAGGATCCAGAATTGATCTTACAGTGGTAGGCTAACTATATTTCCTGTGGGGAAAACACATGCCCAAATAGTACCAAGGTGGCTAGAATACTAACTAAATTATGCAGAGGAAGTAAACAAAGACCATGTGTAGGCCTACCGCATGACTATGCATGAACACGCCAGACCCGTCATCCCCCCAGAGCTAAAAAGCAGTAGGGTAGTGTCAAAAAAGCAGTAGAAACCATGATTTGGCAGTAGATTTCCAAAGACGCTTAAATTCGCACTTTGAAGTGTAATTAAGATATGACACATTTAAGTACAACACAATCATTTTATTTAATTAATCAATAATTTGAATGAATAAAAAAATATATAAACACATGAGCCATGATGAGCAATGTAAAGTATAAACATTTAATTGATCAATAAATTATTGTAAAAATAATTTGAAAACTGATTACATACACTATATACAGATATATACATGCAACTAAATATATATTATTTTTTAAATTGAATATATTTACAAATATAATTAAATGGCAAAAATACACAATAAAAATAAAAACCTCACCCGACCACAAACTCTATTTATAATTATGTCCTAACTATATCTGTGTGATGTCAGTCTAGACTACTACTGTTTAGTTCTAGGCCTAACACTTGAGGATGTGCATGAATCAAAACTTTGTGGATTAGGCAGCTACAGTTTTTATACGGCCACATAGAAATGTGGTTGTATATTGCCGTCCGTCCGTCCATCGTCCACAATTTCTTGTGAACGCTCTAGGGGCTAAAATTAATATCCGATTGACTTTAAATTTATACACAGTGTTTAAGGTCATCAGAGGAAGTCCCCTATTGATTTTCAGCGATATCCAATAATTGCATCTAGAGTTATGGCAAGTTAATATCTGATTGAATTAAGATTTATACACAGTGTTTAAGGCCATGAGACAAAAAAGCCTAGGGATTTTCAGCGATATCCGATAATTACTGTCAGAGTTATGGCCCTTGATCACTTTGAAAAACCTTGTGAAAGCTCTAGAGGCTAAAGGTAATATCCGATTGAATTTAAATTGATACACAGTGTTTACGGTCATGAGAGGAAGAAGCCTATGGATTGTCAGCGATATCCGATAATTACTGCCAGAGTTATGGCCCTTGAACTCTTCAAAAAATCTTGTGGACGCTTCAGAGGCTAAAGTTACACTAGGGACCGGGAATCTGCAAGTTTTAATAAACTACCATTATCATCTAGAATCTAATACACGTCAAGAATGTGTTAAATACCGTCAAGATTCTTCAAAAAACGTCTAGTTTGTGCTTTGTGTAGATTTAGAAAAATGTTCTAGTTTTGACATCGATCGTCTACTTTTGGAAAGTGTTTAGTTTTTGTACAAGACCTAATTTCTCGTATGTTGTCGAGAAATGAACAGTGTTTTATAACACAAGACATTTGGATTTTACTCCAAATTACTACGTATATGTGGTTACGATTTATGTGGTTACAATTAATAGAAAAAAAGATTTTAAAAATATTCACTGATACAAGTTCGTCATCGTTTTATTCTTTCTGTCATTCATATAATATCCATGATGGCTGTACGCGCATCAAACAAGGATAATTGTTCATTGGTTTAAGACGGTCTCAACGCGGGAAAATTTACAGTAGCTATTGGATAACAGCACGTATAAGCAACCGTATTTGCATAATGCATAAATATACTATTTATAGTATTATTAAATTAGCTGGAATTATTTTTAATTCGATCGCCTGAAGGACCAACGTAGTGCCGTATTTTGGATATTATATGAATGACAGAAAGAATAAAACGATGACGAATTTGTAAAAGAAGCTTACTGTACGAGAACGACGAGAACGACGTATTCACAAAAAAAAACAACACACACAATGGGCTATGGGTTTCAGTCTACGAATAATGCCACTGTCGCTTGGGACTGTCATTATAATTTAGGTTATATTATTTGAACGACTGCCTGCTATTGTCTATATCAATCACAAATTCCACATGTCACATGACTCGGTTCTGTCTGAAACCATATCGCTCACAGACGTGTACATGTAATTTTACTACCGTCACATGGATACAGCACGTCAGCAGTCATACATGTAAATGTCGGTCGTAAGATTCTTTGAATAGCCGCAACCTATTGTTTAATTAATCCCCTAATCCAGACACATGACCGGGTTTCTTCCGAAACAACACCTTCCACGTTAATATGAATACGTACACTATCCCTATAAACCTCAGAATGCCTCGTTCGGCATTTTTATTTAAATGAGGTAAAAAAAATGCCTTGTTGTCTGCAGTTCCAAAACAAGGTATTTTAAATTGCCCCTTTTTGGAACGAGGTATCTTGTTCAGAATGAGACTTGGTAAAAAAGACTCCTTTCCTAATCATTTTTGTTTTAAGATAGTTATTAGCGCTATTTGCTATCAGCGAATCTGTAAAAATTAAAATTTATGTTATTTAATATGAAAATAAACAAGTCCAAACTATGATATTATAATCAGGGAAATAGGAAAGGCAAGAGTACACGCCATAGTTGAAGATGTAAAACTATTGAAGACACATAGCTACCTTGCCTTGATTAATTTATTGCCCAATCAGGTTTAGGTGTTAAGTAAAAACTGTGGTGTTGTGGAAGCTAAATTGGGGTTGTAAATTAATCATCAGGGATAGAAACTAACGCTCGCCCGCTCGCCCATGGCGGGTAAAAGTCAGTACGGGCAAATGAAATTCAAAATCAATTAGCCCGTGTGGCGACCTGATATTTTGGTAGTTCTAATAATTGATAATTTGTACGTAATGAACACTGTCATCATAGGTTGTTTAAGTGGCATTTAGTAACTGGATGAGAATAACACATGACACAATTATATGGAATACAAGTTACTTAAAGAGTTTATTTCAGCGACGTTTCGACAAGGGTTCTCTCGTCTTTATCAAGCAAAGAATGACAACCATCTTCTTCTTCTTTTGGTGTTTAACGTCTGCTTCCACTTAAGTGATATCACAGACAAGACATAGGAGAGCCGAAGCTGCTTCCTGATTTTTAGAATATGATTTTGCAATCTTTCCATTTTGGCCTTAGGCCATGGATTAGGTTTTAGTGGGAAGTTCTTCCCTTTATTTAATAAAAACACATCGTTGGTAGATGATCTCTTTTGTTTCTGGATTGGTAGATGTCTTCTTTGTGGGATTTGTGTTTTTAGGTGCCAGACCTGTCTTCTCGTGGTCTCCCCTTACTCCACTATCCCACTGGTATTTGTTTTGGCAGAATAGTGTTTAGATGCAGAGCCCATCTGATCATGACTCCCTCTTACTCCACTATCCCGCCAGTTTAGTAGATGTTAGTAGTAAATTAAACTAATATAAAATTAAATAAATAAAGAGAGTATAATAAAGTTGTAGTCAAAATAAATTAAAGGTAATAAAATAAAGTAAATTAAAGTAAAAGTAAAGTAAAGATAAAGTAAAATGAATTAATTAAAATTTATTAGTTAATTAATTTAAAGGTAATAAATAAAATAAAATTAAATAAAATAAAATAAATTAAAGTAAAGTAAAGATAAAGTAAAATGAATTAATTAAAATAAAGTTGTAGAGTGGTTGGGCTTCCTTCGAGAGGACGTTTTTACTTCCCCACCCTACGTCGTATAAAAAAAAATAAGTTGAGATAAAAAATAAGTAGAAAAAATAAAAAATAAATTGAAGGTAATAAATAAATATAAAATAAATTTAAGTAAAAGTAAAGTATAAAGATAAAGTAAAATGAATAAATTAAAATAAATGTATAGGATGGTTGGGCTTCCTTCGTGAGGACGTTTTTACTCAACCATCCTACGTTGTATGGAGAATTTATCTAGCCGTGACCCTTTCTTATTTCACTAATTTACTTAGTCCAACTGTGTCCATTAGGGTGTGGACTTCTTCGAAGATTTGTAGCTTCAGATCTGGTCTAGGGAAGAGTAGATTCTTAGTGTTGAATGGTATGTTATTGGTCTCCATCATTCTCACTAAGTCCCGTCTCTCTTCCTTGTAAACCTCGCAGTCTACCAGGACATGGTTGGTGGTACACTCTTCTCCGCACTCACAGACGATGACTTGGTGTTTGTAGTCTCGCAGCCTCTCTTTCACCCTTAGTTTCGATATGAGTCTGCATATATCTCGTCTAGGGTGATTGGTTGCTGTCTTGGTGTAGATCTCGTCATCCAGTCGGAATCTGTATGTGTCAAGTTCAACGAGATTTAATTCCCAGATTGAATTGACCTGTCTTTTGACCATACTGTAGATTTCCGTGGTGCTGTAGTCTATGAGGCGGCGTGTAGCTGTGTCCTTGAGACCCTCGCTGGCGAGTCGATCTGCCTCCTCGTTTCCTTTAATGTTGACATGTGATGGAATCCACACGAGCTCTAATTTGCTTCCCTTCTCTAGGACCCTCTGATATAGCTGCCTGATTTCCAAAATGACTTCTGGTCTTGATTCCGAGTTGTCATTTTGGATTGAAATCAGACTGCTCAGAGAATCGCTTGGAATGACGAACTTGTCGGTCTTTTGATAGGAGATCCATGACAACCATAGTACAATAAAGATATATATACAAAATATGGAACAAAGACAAACATTTATATACAATGAGAGATAATCATTTGGAAACCATCAAAGGGTTGGGAAGCCATAAGGGTGGGTGTAGTGGACTAACTACTAAGAAAACTGATTATGAAAACAACTAATTGGGCGGTGACTATGATAGCACAGATCAAACCCACTAAGACTAAGAGGCCACAAAGAGAAACCATATTGTGTAACAACATAAAAAACGATAATCCAGTATCCAATCAATAGGCATTACAAATTGATAGTGGGTTTGATCTGTGCTAGCATAGTCACAACTTATGGACCTATGTCGTATGATATTAAATTTTAAGAACATTACATCATACTATTTTGCTTCTCACAACTGAATTTATAAAAATATGAAATGAAATGAGCCAAATTGTATTTTAATATATGTCTTCATACAGAGGCAACAATGAACAAAGTCTATTTTTGTTGTATTATTTAATGTGCCAAAATAAATTTAAGTGCATGTATTTTCTTACTGGGCTAGTAGAATGTTGGCTGGGCTAGTAAGATCTGAAAGCTACTAGCCCAAATGGCTAGTGACCATTTTAGGTTAGTTTCTACCCCTGATGGTAGCTGTGTGTTTTACACCTCCACCTAACTATCGCAGACAACAAATTAGTGTTTATCTGATCTAAATACAACAAATAATCCATTCTTATTATTAAAAAAGTATTAAATTTCATCACATATTTCCAATACGCCAGTTTATTTTTTATATTTATTGTAAAAAAATAACTTGACCATAGCATTGACTGTTTCTGTTGATACTCCATAACATTGCGCAAAATATTATTGGAGCAAAGTCATATAAACGCACAGCGATAAATTTGTCGGCTTTAAACCAATTGTCAATTAAATGGGAAATTTAATTAAAACCAGGCCCGAGGCTAGCGGATCGCGCCCCCCCCCCCCCCGACCGTTCCTGTCGGAATTTTTCTGTCTGCGTCAGAAAAAAATCGCTGGTTAGCTATGCTCGCATTTTCACCGGGAGAGAGTTTTAGTACGACATATCCTCTCAAATTCGGCAGGGAGATAGTTGATGTCGGCTGGAAACACATTCGCCACCTGCATGTCATAGAGGCCTAAATTCCCTCTCACAGCTTCTAATTTTCGTGCTCTCCCCTCCTCCTGCTTACGGCAGTCGGCGATGACCTTCGTTCATTATTTTTTTGTTGTTGGAAATTTATCTTCCTCGCACCCCTATGTCGGCTAAATTTTGATTTCTGGCTTCGGGCCTGATTAAAACGTTTAATTATGAAGACAGATGGGTATAAATATGCGAAAATAATTTATGGTATGGTGTGTATTCTTGTCTTGTCTATATCTCTGGTTATAATATCATAGTTTGAACTGGTTTTATTTTAGTATTAAATAACATAAATTTTTAATTTTTACAAATTTGCTGACAGCAAATACTGCTAATAACTATCTTGAAATTTTTTTTACCACACCTGGTTCTGAACAAAATACCTCGTTCCAAAAAAGGGCAATTTAAAATACCTCGTTTTGGAACTGCAGACAACAAGGCATTTTTCTTTTAACTCGTTTCGGCAAAAATGCCGAACGAGGCATTCTGAGGTTTATAATTACGGTATATAGTTTTAATATTTATCATTGTGCACTTAACATGGATTAACCTTGGCGTAATACTGGAACTACAACTTCGGCTTCAAATCAGTGTGGACTGTCGCCTAATATAAGACAATTTTTCACAAATATAATTATTTCAGACTTGCATACTATTATAATTTTATGCTGCACTACGCAAAACACGGTATTATTTCGGTCCTTGGGACTGTCGACTTAAAAATAATTCAAGGTAACAATACTATAAATAGTATGCTTATGCAATATGCAAATATGGTTATTTATAATGTGTGTGTCGTTAGCCAATAGCTGTTGTAAATTTTCCCGCGTGTAGACCGTCTTTAACCAATGATCAATTATCGTTGTTTGATGCGCGTAGTAATGTACTTCAGCCATCATGGATATTATATGAATGACAGAAAGAATAAAACGATAACGAAGTTGTATCAGTGAATATGCAAACACGGTTATTTATAATGTGTGCCATTAGCCAATAGCTGCTGTAAAATTTCCCGCGTGTAGACCGTCTTTTACCAATGAACATTTATCGTTGTTTGATGCGCGTACAGCCATCATGGATATTATATGAATGACAGAAAGAATAAAACGATGAATATCAGTGAATATTTTTAAAATCTATTTTTCTATAAATTGTAACCACATAAATCATAACCACATATACGGCTCTCGGTATAGTAGTAATTTGGAGTAAAATCTAAATGTCTTGTGTTATTAAACACTCTGTTCATTTCTCGACAACGTACGAGGAAATAAGGTCTTGTATAAAAACTAAACACCTTCCAAAAGTAGACGATCGATGTCAAAACTAGAACGTTTTTCTAAATCTACACGGTAGCACAAACTAGACGATTTTTGAAGAAACTTGACGGTATTTAACACTGTTAGAGTTATGGCCCTTGATCACTTCAAAAAATCTTGTTGATGCTCTAGAGGCTAAAGTTAATATCCGATTGACTTGAAATTTATACACAGTATTGAAGGTCATGAGACGAAGAATCCTATTGATTTTCAGAATATTAACTGTTTCGTATACTGAACGTTAGCATGGAGGAGAACTTTATCAAAGCCAAACAAATTCGAATGATTTTCTGATAATTACATAATGAGTTGTTACTTGTTATATGATGATAGTGTATTATAAATGTTTCATTACTGAAAAAAGTAAAATATGCGACAACTCTTGTTGACTGCCCGGACGATATAGCTGCTGTGGGCGTATGTTTCGTTGCCTGGCAACCTATCTTTATATATTTCATTGTGTTTGTGAACCAGTGATTATTAGTAATCGTGTTGACTGTTATGTTTAAGCATCTTAGTTTGGTGCCCTTACTCATAATCATAATATACTTTCTAAAACAAACACTGGCTAACGGATTTACACATGACAATACCAGTGTTCACCAGATGAGGGGTTGTAGACCTGGTAAGCATAAACAACGGACAATATGAGTTATCACTACCAATAGAGTAGACAATGTTTATAAACCTAATCAATTCAGTGAGATCAATTATGGTAATTTGGTTCAACTAACAAAAACGGATTATGTACACCGTAAAATAACTAATAAGACTAACTTATCATCTAAAAACTATAGTAAGGCCAGACCAATTTATTTCTTGTTTTACAGATTTTTTCTGGAAAAATCTGTACAGGCAGGAGGGAAAAAAAAAAAGAAAAAAAAAGACCAAAATTGTGTAAAGGGCAGGGTAGAAAAAAAAAAGCATAAGATAGAATTATCGACCTCATACATAGCTCATCATAGTCGATTGAGCACGTTAAAGACACCTCGGCAGTTAAAATCAGTTGTAAGAGTAGGCCATGTGCCGCTGCCTTGGCAAAATTCACCCTCATTGCACATACTTGGCATATGCCCGTCTCTAATTAGCCTTACGGTGCATAAAAATGGGACCTTAAACTCCATTTCATTTCATTTTCCTGCTTAAAACCAAAACAACCTTTAAGTGAACACATTTAATAAAATAAAAGTTGAAACAGCTATTCTACAGTGTTAAAGTCTAGTGACATCTCTGTTTTCCCTCTCACTATGGCTTCCTTGCCATCATCTTTACATTTCACACATATCGGTCGAACAACATTGAATGTTTTGATCTGCAGCAAAATCTGAAGACTTTAATACTCCACAATGGAAACAAACTGCGGGTAATGATACAGTGCTCTTTGAATAGTAAGTTGTTTCCATTGTGGAGCATCATCTCAATCCTTCTCGGACTATTATAGAACTATTATATTTGCTGGAATGTGGGAAGAGTTGGGAACCACATGTGAAAGAATTAAGTTCTTTGAGACGATCAACAGCTTATATATGTTAGTTTAGTTTCAGAGTACACACACCGTGGTTTCCCACATTCGACACATAACACCGCATCTCTTACTTTAGTAGCATTGAGAATTTTTCTATTTTTTTGTCAATTTCCTTATTTTGGGAAGACAGCATTAGCGAGGGCCTTGTCAAATCATTTGTTGCTTGTCCATAAACATTTTCGAATGATTCATATTTATTGTTGGATGCTACCACAGGATCTGGAACGAAGGATAGAGTGTCATAACCCTCATCAGGAAGTCTTGGTGGGTTAAAGAGACAGTAAGCACAGTTTTCTATCAGAGCATTTGCACATTTTTTAATTTGAAACGTGTAAGTACGTAAACGACAGTGCTTCTTCATGAAATCTTGAAGTGTTGCTGATTTTTCTAGATCAGGTTTTGTTAGTTTGTTTTCAATCAGATTTTGGTCTATCAGATCCTTCACAATCTTAAAAAAGTCATCAATTAATTCTTGATTTGCAGATGGACTAATAACTATTGGTTCCCCTTTTAACTTCAAATGACCAAATCTCTCCTACAACAATTCTATAATAGTCCAGGCAAGATAACATAAGTGCGGGCAGTTGCTGCAATAGAAATGCCAACCATGGTTTATGGTAGGTCTAGACGTATATTATCACCAAAAAAAAGTCCCAGTCCGAAATCCGTGCCCAAATGGGTCAAATTGGCAAAAATGGCCGCCAGTTTTGGAGTTAAAAATCTAATTTTCACCAATTATCATAATGTGATCGAGTTTGGTATCAAAATATATGTTTTTGGGGTTGCTGAATCCATTTCCATAACAAATTTCGTGATTAGTGATACCCATTAGTCTATATCAAGGCTTCCATTTTGGCCGTATATGCCGGTCGGGACCTGCGGCTCTGGAAAATGACCTACACCCGAGCAGACCCGTAGGTCATTTTGCATGCCGAAAAAATAGCATATTTTGTGCTAAATCATAAAATCCTTGACACGGCGAAACTCCGTGCGTGTCGTGGTGTAAACTGTAGGGTGTAATAAAATTAACAGTATTCAGTAGTCCACGAATTGAAACCACTGCCAATCAATTATCCTTGTGTATATTGCTGCACTCACAATCAACACAACGGGGGATCAACATCAAACAAATTAACGCTCAACATTTAATCAATTTATTTAGGTGTGTTTTGTTTTATAATTAGTAATACTGTGATCATTCTTTAAATTGAGTTGTTACAGCATATTTGCCGACTTTCATCAGCCGTGCGGCCATATTTACTGTATCAACATCAAACAAATTAAAACCTATATCATTTCAAAATGTTGAAATTCCCACCTCCGAAAATAACAAACGAAAGCGGGATGATGATATTTCCGTCAATAAATCCCACGAGAATCACAGTTCCGCTTCAAAAAACAAAGTTAGCCGTAAATTCTCTGCTAAATGGTCACTCACAAATATTTCACAGTTCCGCTTCAAAAAACAAGCCGTAAATTCTCTGCTAAATGGTCACTCACAAATATTTCCCGTGGTTAAGAAATGATATTCCCACACAAAAGATGTATTGTCGGGTGTATTTTTAATCCATATTTTCCTTTAATATAACAATTGATAGACGTCATTTTGCTTGAAACAATGCGCTTTCACGGTGTCGGCCATATTGAAATACGTGCTAATGTTTTTACATGTTATAGAGTTAAAATACTAGCTCGATATTATTTGAGCTCACAAAATACCAATACGAGTTAATATATTGATAAGTTTAAGAATTATGTTAATTATTGTACATTTTTATGACTTTAAATTATTTACATGAGCTAATCAATCGGAACTACTTTTTCCCCGTGTATGGAGAAAAGTCAACAGTCGAATTTGTCACGTACACTAAAATGTGATAAAACCCAAGTTGCGATGTTCTTTGAGCATGGAAACCTTTGACTAACTAGTGAGGATTTCTACGGAGGAACCCAAACGTGCCGAAGTTCAACCAGCCCGTGCTTTACAGAAATGGAAATCGTGTAAAAAAACGCCCAGTACATACGAGTGGTGTTGTAAATAAATTACGAAAATAGTGTCCTATCGATGAATAAATGTACATTGTTATATTTTATGAATGTATAAATAAATAAATGATAATAATTGATTACATATGTTCTTTTATTTATTATGGAGATGGGTGGGTGGTTATAAATGTTGATGTGAGATTGAATTTTTGTGTGACTGTCCTTGACCCAATTAAAGCTGATCGACATTCAGATAATAAGAAGCCAAAAACTTCATGCTATGTGCTAAAAAAAGCACCACTTTCTACGTGAGAAAAATGACCGTTTGGGAAAATTTTGAAGTGGAAGCCCTGGTCTATATGACAAAAAATTCAAGATGGCGGCCAGTTTGAGTGGGAAATTTCAAATTTTATAAAAGGATCGAGTTTGGTGTAGATATATACGTTTTCGGGGAAGCTGAATCCACTACACCACATATTCATGGATTGGGACGACCCACACTGTTATACGAACAAAATAAACTATATAACATTCATCAAAAGGGTCACAAATACAGCACCACTTTAAGTCCGGTAGCCAACCCAATTTTTCGAGCGAACCTGGAAATTATATACAAAGATTTTATTGTGATTGATTTTAGTAGCCTATGGTGTCCTCTTTCAGAATCTGTTGGGTGAACCTCGGTCACCATATTGTCTGGCATGATTAATTTTACTATTTCACAGAACCAAACTAAATCTAGAGACAAACTATATAGGTGGGGATGATGTCAATACATTTCCAGTTTTGGATGCCTATACCTTCCAGGCGGTTGGGGCGATTATTTCACCGAACCAAACTAAATCTAGAGATGATGTCGATACATTTCCAGTTTTGGATGCCTTTACCTTCAAGCGTGTTTCAGTCATCGATTTGCCAGAGCTCTTTCCAAAACAAGCTTACAATCAAAGTTTGTGGATGCAATAGTGGCAGCTCATATGTGGTAACTGTGTTTGTAGCAGCACTTAGAATATACGATACTTTGCGCTTGTGATGTCACAGGTTGCGGCCAGAAACACGACTAAAGGATTAAACTGGATATTACCTAGTTTTGTGGAGGTTATGTTCCTGTTTTGCGGGTAGAATTTGTTTTTTTAAATTATCAACAATCAGTTTGTGCCTCCCTTTTTTCAGGACCGATCCATGTGGCCCTGAAGCACCTGATAGGGATGTATGTGGTGCTATCCTATCACTCATACGCTCCTTCGTCCAGAAATATATAATTTGTCTCTAGATATAGTTTAGTTCGGTGAAATAGATGCCCCCAACAGTCACTAATTAGTTAAAGGGCCATATTGTCTGGTATGTTTGAATTTACTATCATCTAATCATCTCACAACACGATAAATGATTTCAGTGTATTCCTTGTCCCCACAAACACACGGTTAGACATCCAAATTATCATCCTAGAATAAATACTATAGAAGCTATATGGGATTATTTGATGTGGCAACCATCTTGGACGCCATCTTGAATTTGTCAAAACGCTTAAGAGTGACCAAGGTTCACCCTGCAGATTCTGAACGAGGAGACACCCTAGGCTACTAAAATCAATCACAAAAAAACTTTGTATATGTTTTCCAGGTTCACTTGAAAAATTGGGTTTGGCTACCGCACTTAAAGTGGTGCTGTATTTGTGACCCTTTTGATGAATGTTATATAGTTTATTTTGTTCGTATAACAGTGTGGGTCGTCCCAATCCATGAATATGTGATGTAGTGGATTCAGCTTCCCTGACAACATATATATCGACACCAAACTTCATCCTTTTATAAAATTCAAAGTTTCCCACTCAAACTGACCGCAATCTTGAATTTTTTTGTCATATAAACTCATTGGTATCACCAATCACCAAATTGGTTATGGAAATCGATTCAGCAACCCCGAAAACATATATTTTGAACCAAACTTGATCATATTATGATAATTCAGGAAAATTAGACTTTTACCTCAAAAACTGGCGGTGATTTTGGATTTTGGCCAATTTGACCCATTTGGGCACGGATTTAGGCCTGGGACTTTTTTTTGGTGGTAATATACTTCTTGACGAGCCATAAACCGTGGTCGACGTTTCTATTGCAGCAACTGCCCGATATGGTTCAAAACTGAGCTAAAATGCCTGGCGTATAACGGGTGCTACTGATTGGATGAGACCCTCTTTAAACGCAGGGTATCATCTTGCTGTGTCTCTGGCTGCTTTTAGACTATTTATACCCCTCATCTTCATTTCTAGATTGTCTGGCATATGATCTCGAGAAAGACTCACATTTTGCAAAGCAAGATTAAGATTAGAGTTAACTCGTTCCGCTAAATTTTCCCAACTACCCATAGGTGCAGTGCGTGCAGTTAAAAGAAAATCTAAATCTAACCACATGAACATGCAGATGGTCGCTATTTGAACCGAACCAAATGTTGTCCGATGATCTGGGCCACCGTCTGTATACATGATCAAAATTGGGTGTTCAGCATTTACTTGGGTATCATCCTGGCTATAATGTGTTCTTAATATATTGGTTGTTTCACAACCATGGCGGATGGCATTTGACGGACTGAAAACCTTATCTTTAACCGTCACAAAAGCTATTCTGTTGAAGAAGGAACTAGATGCAGCCTTAGGGATATCACATTTGAAAGTAACTGAGGGGATAGCACCACAAACATTGTAGTCATGGTCAAGAGCACTTATCGAATGGCCTGATTTCTGAGCCAGAGAACGATTATAAGGTCTTACTCATGTTGAAACAGGTAATCCTGGTTCTCCAATTGGCACAATAGCCTTGTCATCCATCCACAAGAAATCTGTAAATTCTCTATATTTTACCGCAAAGGCTTTGATGTACTGTAGTTGTACTGCTACATAGTGACTATCCTCATGCTGACCTCGTATTTGTCTGGATTGAATGGTAAACTTAACTTCAAACCCTGCCGTATATTGCAGTGCTGTTATTGTGTTTGGGTTAGTTGGCCAGAATTGTAATCTCACCCATTCGTTTGATGGGATCGGAGTGTTTTCGGGCAACCGCTTTCTTATAATTGACACAAGGTCTTCAATAGATATTGCGTATGGTAAGTACATATGTTGACCATGACGTCTCTTATGTACAGCTAGATTTATTTCATTGAAATAATTGTCAAGTTCAGTCCAAAATATATCAAACTTTGAATTTCTCCCATGTGAGTTCAGGATCATGGAGGGAGATAACTTCTTCCACACGTTTATCAATAACCTCCTGGTCTTCGGTTTCTGCATTTGCTGTACAGTTTTAACTGTTTTATCATGTGATCTTTCATCTTCAGGTGGAAGCTTCCAAATGAAATTAATATTCCCAAAGTAATTACCATGAAAATATGTGTAATGGGCGACAGAATACGGAAGTTGCATATGTTCTAACCATGAACGCCTGTCAAATCTGTCTTCTGGTAAGAATTCAACCAAATCAAGGAATTCGTAAGGTTCTTTCACAGACAAGGTTGCATCTAATGCCATGTAATCCGCTCTAATTGGACCTGTGAGTTTTTGGATTGGGGTTAATGAAAAATTGATGTTTGGATTCCTCAGTGAATGGTGATCGAATGTTCTGTTGACATAAAAAGTCGGCATACTTCTTCAATGTGTTAATCAAGCCTTCCACAGCATTGAATAATTTAGTAAACTTCATGGTCCATGGAATCATTAAAAAATCTGACATTTCATCTATCAATGACCGAAGCTTACTCTCTTGCATCTGAAATTATAAAATAGAAGAGGTTACCAAAGAAACAAAGGAACACTTATTTTCTCAACACACTCTCAGATTATCATCTTACACTCCAATATACTAAATCTTGTCGAACACTTGATGATGCCACTCTACAACTTGGTGTCAATTTGCCATCTCTTAAGGAGAGTCCACATAGCTAATATTCTTTTGGTAAGCTTTGTTGATTTAATTAAATTGTTGACCACAACTCCTACAGAGTGAATAAATTCTAGCCTTGTTCTAGAAAACAAAATTACCTACCTGGGGAGGTCCTTTGTGACAGGCCTTGTTATCATAATATCCAGAAAATGTTTGGAATATATCTGGAATTTGTAATCCATGATCTTTAAACTTATGATGCTGTGAGGTTATATACCATAATGTATTGTGGAGTGTGCTGACAAATTGCTTCCCAAGCCTATTAACATTATGGGCTGTGAATCCAACATTCATTTCTCTCAACAAACTAAATGGTCTTTTCTAAGATTGTTTTAATTTTTTGAGGGGGATAAACAATCATACTTTATGTTACTGGACATCATTTCATCAAAAACATGTTTTCCCTGCTTATCGTTGTCACCACTTGAAGGAGTTGAGTTTGATTTTGAACCATTGACTTTTACTTTGCAAACAAGAAAGACTGTTACAAACATCAGATTAAAACCTACGATGACATGGAGGGATGTTGATGCGTCTACGATGTTACCATTTGTCGTAACGTCTGAACTGGGAGCAGAATCAAAGGCCATAATTTTTTCGATGCGTAGTCCATCATCATCGGTAATGCTGGACGAGCAAGAAGTGGGAAGTAGGCCCACTCTCTAAATTGCTGAATTAGCCAGTTCATCCACTGTTCGATCGAGGCTTATCGTTATCAGGCACTCTTGAAAGGCGAAATCAAATGTCACCAACTAGCCTAGATTAGACGTATTGAACCATCATGGCAAATTTATTGGCCAAAGAGGAAGTGAAAACATATTTCATTGGCTGGTTATAAGTAGGTTTAATAAAAGAATGCACACGATTGGCTAAGTGAAAACTGGACGGGTATTCTACGAAAAGAACCGAATGGTCACGGAATGTCACCGAATACATTAGTAGAGTAGACGTAGCGTTTGGACGAGCGAGGCTAGCATTTCCAAGGTTCGTGGAGGCAGCGTTTATGTGAATACTTTCGTTCGAGATGTGGGGCGTCGATATTATTCTGCTAAGGGGTCCAGCTAATGGGCGAATCAGGCGCAGAAATCGCTATAACACGGTCAATGTCGCTATACAGACCCTCAATAGCGACATCATCTGAAAATCGGGATTTCGTTCGGTATTTTAACATAAACTGTTACAATTTATAATAGTCTAGTGTTTTGGCAATATTATGTAAGCTCACATGTCCAACACTGATTAATTATCTGACCAATAGAATTAGCACCCTTCTATGACGATCACAGATTAATTAACACCAATAAAATAAATAACGGCTCACCATCCTCACGTTCGTAAAACATACGACGCAACTTTCATTTCTTTTTTTATAAGCTACCACATGTTTTCATTGGCTAACTGATGTAGCTAATCCAATCATTGACTTCGTTACATTACCACATGTGTGGATTATACATGTCCGGGGCCATGACTTCTCATCAAGTGAGCCGGCGTTCTCAAGTCTTGGCCGGGAAACATGTATAATTATTACCTGACTATCATTGGCTTGTCGGGTAATAAGCAAACGGATTTAAAATAAATAATATATTTTCGGCAAGAATCTTGAAGTCGCGGTAAATTCACGAATGTCGCCCAAATCTGTAAAACAAGAGAATAAATTGGTCTGGCCTAATTTAACAAATATTAAAGCTGATGATAGAGAGAGTGCAATATTATTCCGAGCACGAGCATTGATAAGTCGTCTGATTTAACTAGCTGTTACTCTGACTATTTCACATCTAAAATACAAGTTATAAGAGAGGGGCTAGATGCTATAAATTTTTGAATTATGTTACACATAATCTTGGTTTATAACAAAAAAACATTTCCCTTTATCTAGAGTTACCTCCCTTGTTACTGTTGTCTGCAAACAGTGCCGACCCCCTGCTGCTACTTGGTGCCAGCCTCGCTCTGGTATATCTGGCAAGTGCCGCCAAAATAGATATGCACAAAGCGTTGTTCCAGCAGCATTCTAGTCTCAACCGTAGTACTGATAGCATGCTAAGCTTCGTTCTGAGTTTTCTCGTTAGAACGCTAAGCTTCGTTCTGAGTTTTCTCGTTAGAACGCTAAGCTTCGTTCTGTGTTTTCTCGTTACTCGTTATCAACCCAGTGTGAGCGCTAGCCGCTCGCCACTTCGCCAATGGCGAATTTTCATCATCTGTGGCGATAATTATTGTTATATAGTCGCCACTTTGGCGAAAAGGCCTATGTCATGAGGCCCTGTTGGTTCATTGTTTCTCTCTCACGCTTGCCTTTTTAACAAAAACAAACAACCAAGAAACCCATTAAAAATTTCTAAAATAATGTTTTACGAAAGCGTATAGACGGAAGGGATTGTACTGTCACAATTAGTTATCTTTGTTTTCATTGGCTGAAATTGTCATATTATTCATGTATTGTCCAATCATGTCTCGTGTACTGAATTACGCACGATTTAAAAATGGCTAGAGCTTTCACATTCTTCGATACCGGTACCATAGATATCCTCGTTTCAGCAACTAATCTATCACTCCTAATTATCTATGTCATACATTATCCAATTGCACACAATTCCTTATTTAGGTCCATATAAATATCGTAATTTAAAACAGTCCTATTTCTTCGACATCGGTATGACAAGAAATTCGCCCGAATTCCCTATCGGCCTTGGCTGTCAGCCAAGAGAAGATTCATCACGCAAATTCAAGTGGATTCCTCCAATGCCTTAAAATTAATATAAAGACGTTGAGAAATGCGTTGATTTCAGATTCTAAAATATTTGTAATTGAATATCAAAACACGACTTGATTCGCACCTATTATTAGACGACATTTATACAATGTGTACGTATGGTGGACAAGTCACGCCCCCTCGAATTCCAACTATTCCGCTGAAAATTATGTTTATAAAATACTATATTGACGGTACATAATAAACTTTATTTTTCAAAAAACTTAATTGTTGAAATACAGTCACAATATAAAGAATTTGGCGCCTTTTCAATTCGAGCCACAATAATATTCATCGTCGTACCGTTGGTAGAATTAGGTCGAATTAATGTGACAGGAATAAGTGTCTAATAATTATGTGTACATCTAGATACTTCATACTGTTAAGTCAAACAAATAAACGTAAGCCAATATAGGTTGTTATAAAATTGGTTCTTGTAAAAGTTATTATCTTTAAATTTCTGCTTGATGTTTTGAATACATATATAAGCACTTGCTTCTAGCTTCAAAATGTTACATCCTCAGACTATATAATTGACCAAGATAAGTATTGGTACAAACAACATTTCATGAGGTCAGTGGCTAATGATAAAATTATGTGGATAATACTTTTTTCATGCATTAGCCACAGTGGCTAATGAATTTTAGAACCTAGCGCTAACACAGCAACCGTCAACAGTCGTACTCGCCAAGCTCCGTATTTGTGAACGTGAAGTAATAATAATGGCAGAAAGGCGTTCGAAGAGGAAAAGGCTGAACAATGTTGACAACATCGAGAGCAGCGACAATACCCAACATATCAACCCTGTAAATCTTACTGTCGCCGAATTGAAGTCAGCTTTGAGGGATATCGGCATTATTTTGAACGGCAATTTGAGTCACGGCACTTTAAAAAGAATATACTTGGACAACGTGAATGTCGTGGAGAACGCTACTGCAAGTACAACTAGAAGAAGAAGGGCTGTCGTCGAAACGGATACTGTGAACAGTCGGGATACTACAAGTGTTATCAGGGTCGCATCCGAAGAACAATCTAACAATTTAATTTCATTGCCGCCGGGTGCGATTTCGACCATCAGAGGCCACCAACCCAGCAAGGGAAAATGGGTCAACAAGCGTCCCCAGCCAGAGATGCGCGTCAGCCAGGCGTGACGTATCGACTGCGCATGATCAGATGCCATCTACTTACGGCATAAACAATATGGAAGCCATGATTATGTCAACACTAAAATTATGCCAGCAGTCTATCTGCTTACGCCGCTCAACAAGCAAATAGTCATGGTACTGCTACAATTTCCTCGACAATAGATCAACAACAAAATTCAGGTCAGTTCCAATTCGGATTTCAACCATCTTCTACGTTATTACCGAGTCAGAGTGGCATTCTTGCATCTTCCAACTCAATAACTGATATGGTCCATCCTGAAGTCCGCCAGCAGATCTTGTCAGGAAAAGACGTAAATCTAAACATCTTACTAATGCCAAATTTTGAACCATCTAAGCGCCCTTCAAAGGAGTTGGATGAACGTCTATCCCGAAACCTATCACTAGACGAGTTTATCGTGGCTTTTGGTCGTTTCAAAAGGATAATGGTTGCAGGGTTCGCTAATAAATCGCAGGAGCTGGATGACTATATGGCGCACATAATAGAAACAGCTAACATATGGCCTGAAAAATTCTACGAATATCACAAATTTTTTAGTGCTAAATGTGCCACTGTTCTTTACCAATGTAACCAAATTATTGACTGGTCATATGGGGACCCAGGCCTGCGTCAACTCGTGTGCGCAGGATCCAGAGTCAAGAATTGTGACACATGCAGATCCACAGCTCATGTTTCAGCTATGTGTCCTGTGGCCTCGAGGTACGACAGAGGGAAACGCCTCGCCGCACGTACCAACCGTACAGCCAATGTCCTTGGCCGAGAGATAATTTATACCAATGGCCAGCAAATTTGTAACAATTTCAACAGTCTCAAAGGGTGCTCCCGTTACAATTGTGGTTTTGGTCACACTTGTAAAATCTGCAAGTCACCAGCACATGGTCGTAGCACTTGCTCTCAAAAAGCAGCCGACACAAATCAGAAAGCAGAACGAGCAGATTTTTCAAACAAACGCCCACATAGAAACCCATGACTAATTAGATCTACGCATAGTAATCATCCCAGTTTTCCACAATACGCTTCCACTCCAATCGTCATCGCAGCCCTAGATAAAGAACTTTAAAATGCTATGTGACAGCCTTGCTCAAGGTTTCGACACTATGGTGTCTCATTCGGATCTCCCAACTTATGAATGTAAAAATTCGCTTTCTGCCAGGGACAATCCTATCAAGGTTAATGAACTCTTGCAGGAGGAGGTTAGTAAAGGTTTTTTGTATGGACCCTTCGATGTACCCCCTTTTTCAACCTATAGGGTCAGCCCACTTGGTGTTGCCACTCACAAGTACTCAGGCAAAAAACGCCTAATTATAGATTTATCATCTCCTCATAATAAGCCTGATCACTCTAGCATCAATGACTTAATGGACAAAGACTCTTGCTCCTTATCATATGCAACAATAGATGATGCTACAGAACTTATCAAAACATTGGGCCGTAACAGTATTTTGTGCAAAGTCGATATAGCGGACGCTTTTAAACAAATCCCTATAAACCCAAACCAATGGCATTTGTTTTGTGTAAAGTGGAATAACCTGTATTACCATTACGTTCATTTGCCTTTCGGTTCAAGATCCAGTCCTAGACTCTTCGACAATCTTTCGCAGGCCGTCTGCTGGATCGCCTCCAACAATTACGGAATCAAAAACATTCTTCACCTGTTAGACGATTTTCTGACAGTTGATGAACCCCTCGCTGACTGTAATAGAAGCATGGCATTACTGAGTTGATGAACCCCTCGCTGACGGTAATAGAAGCATGGCATTACTGACTCTGGTTTTCAACAAACTCAAAATCCCACTATCAAAAAAGAAAACAGTTGGTCCTGTCTGTGTTTTTTGGAATATCTAGGCATCATCTTAGACTCTAGCAAACTGGAAGCTCGACTTCCTCGAGACAAAGTCGAACGTATTATAACTTTTATTCAACAAGTACTTCGTAAGACGTCTTGTACCCGTAAAGATTTGGAACAACTTTTAGGACATTTAACTTTGCTATGCGAGTGATTCTACCAGGCCGTGCTTTTGTATCCTATTTATACAGACTTATGACCTCTGTTAAAGAAAGTTATTTTCATGTACATTTGTCCAGAGACTGTAGGGATGATTTGTCAATGTGGCTAAATTTCCTTCAAAATTAGAATGGCATTTCTCTGTTCTATGAGCCTCACATCACAAGTGCTCCAGACTTTAATCTATTTACGGATGCGTCATCTACCAAAGAATTCGGAGGCTATTACCAAGGAAAATGGTTTTCCGAACAGTGGCCCACTAATCTACCAGATATAGCAGACTTTTCTCTTTCAATGGCTTTTTTAGAACTGTACCCTATCGTTGGGGCAGCTGTGCTATGGGGTCATAACTGGAAACGTAAGCGAATCAAGTTTTACTGTGATAATCAGGCCACTGTGCATATTATTAGCAAAGGTAGATCGAAAGAGCCAGTAATTATGAAACTGATGAAAACATTAATTATGTGTGCAGCAAACAACAACTTTGCCATTTACAGTGAGTTTCTTCCAGGCCAATCAAACTCTATAGCAGATTCTTTATCTCGTTTTCAGATGTCCCGCTTTCGACGTCTGGTCCCAGAAGCCGACCTGGTTCCTACACCGTGTCCCCCAGTGGATCAACTTATTTTGGATTCGAAAGTAGACAGCTTATGGAATCATGCGATCTCCGACAGTACTCAGCGTCAATACAGCACAGGAACCAACACTTATTTTCGTTTTTTGCATCTTCATGGTTCAAACTGGAAAACCGACCAAATGCCCCCAGTGGATGAACATTTGTTAATGAAGTTCTGTGCTTACTGCGAAGACCTAAAACTGCGTTACACAACAATCAAACTGTATCTGTGTGCTTCCATTACCTTAGACACTGGGGATTTAGCCCTCTAGAAAAATCAAACGGTCAAACTTTACCATGCCTACATGCAATTTTAATAGGCATCAAAAAGAAACAATTGTGTAATGTGCGACGTACTTGCCTGCCAATAACTGCAGACATTGTCCGGAACATGTGCAACCTGCTTGATTCTGGTGTTTTTTGCATGTTTGTTAATACTATGTTACACTCAGCTTTTCTTATCGCATTTTTTGGCTTGTTGCGCTGTGGCGAATTTACATGTTATAATTTGTTTAATCCGAATGTTAATTTATGTTCTGAAGATGTCTTAGTGTTAGAAGACAGACTGGAACTGACTCTCAAAAACACAGGGTGTTACAATTCAGATATTTAGTAAGGCACTACTATCTGCCTTGTAGCTTCTTGTAAAAGATATCTAAAATTAAAGTCTGCATGCTTCAGCCACCATAATAGGCAAGCATTTTTCATTACAGAAGATAACAAACGTGTTTCTAGAACTTACTTCATTACTCATGTCAAAACCTTGCTTGAAAAATTAGGTCTAGATTCAATGCTGTATAACGGTCACTCGTTCAGACTCGGATCGGCAACTTCAGGTCACCTAGCACGTTTAGAAGACCATTTAATCAAGTCTCTCGGTAGGTGGTCTTCAGATTGCTATACTCGCTACATTCATACCTCCTCAATTGTTCTTAAGCAAGCACAAAATCAATTGTGTAACACGGCCTTTGTCTAGTCTGTACAGTGTACAGTACCTTATGAATATCGTTATTATTATGTATAGTTAGTCATATTAAACTTCACACAATTTAATTTTGTATAGGCAGACACAGCAGATGAGGGTTCCATTACTTTTATTTTATATTTCCAATCACTACTATTTCTGTTCACAACTTGGGGACTACAGCCGTGCATTGTACCAATATCACACCTGTATCTGGGAATTTCCTAACCAGTTCAGTCTAGCAAATACACCTTTTAACTTAACTGGTAAATCAATATCCCCAAGCTGTTTTGCCTTGGGAAGGAAGGCTATTAATAGAATGTATCTTTTATACATTTCTACAACATCCGCATTGTTATTTCCAGGTATTATATAATACACTGATAAGGTTATGTTTAATTTGTTACTTTTATTATGTATTATATGTGTGATGTATTGCATAATCAATTTTGTTTGTATAATTTTGCATTTCGAGCTGGAAGTCCCCTTGAGCCAAAATAAATAATAAACTTAAAAGTTGTTTGAGTATTTATAAATTTTTGATTTATGTTACACATAATCTTGGTTTATAACATGAAAACATTTCCCTTTATCTAGAGTTACCTCCCTTGTTACTGTTGTCTGCAAACAGTGCCGACCCCCTGCTGCTACTTGGTGCCAGCCTCGCTCTGGTATATCTGGCAAGTGCCGCCAAAATAGAAAATAGATATGCACAAAGCGTTGTTCCAGCAGCATTCTAGTCTCAACCGTAGTACTGATAGCATGCTAAGTTCGTTCTGTGTTTTCTCGTTACCGCCACCACCCCACCACTCTCCTGTTGTCTGCCTATGCCTTAGGGGACTTTTGTACATTATTTTACTTGTTTGTTACCTATAATTGCATGTATTATTTTCTTGAAATTATGATATCCTAGTCAGTGCCTTATTTATGTATATATGTTTTTACTGGTCAGACTCCATTGGATTGGTATTCAAGTGCTGAGTCTCTGCACCATTCACGTCCCTGTGTACACATGGTCGCTCAGTGTTTTGGCACTAATTACTTTCCCATGTTGCAGGGTTTGTTTCTCTCTGCTACATTCACATTCATTTTCCCTTGTACACATGGTTGCCTCGTGCCTTCGGTGCTATTTACTTCCCCATGTTGCAAGGTTGCAGTGATGCTTTTCACCTATGAATTTTCCCATGTACTCATGGTTTCTCCAGGTTACATACACATGGTTGCCTTGTGCCTTTTGGTACTATCTACTTTCCCATGTTGCAAGGTTTCAGTGTTCGCTTTTTACCTACTTATTTTCCAGAATGTAGGGAATTTCCTAACCAGTTCAGTCTAGCAAATACCCCTTTTAACTAAACTGGTAAATCAATATCCCCAAGCTGTTTTGCCTTGGGAAGGAAGGCTATTAATAGAATGTATCTTTTATACATTTCTACAACTTCCGCATTGTTATTTCCAGGTATTATATAATACACTGATAAGGTTATGTTTTATTTGTTACTTTTATTATGTATTATACATGTATGTGTGATGTATTGCATAATCAATTTTGTTTGTATTCCTTTGCATTTCGAGCTGAAAGTCCCCTTGAGCCAAAATAAATAATAAACTTGTTGTTTGAGTATTTATAAATACAACCCTAGATTACAACCCACATATGTTTGATACCTCTAATGTTTGCTCTACTTTAAATAAGTTTCATCTTGTATCTAAGGATATGGTTAAAAGAGTAATTAGATCATCATCTTCCAAGTCATGTACATTAGACCCTCTACCTACCTATATACTCAAGGAATGTTTAGATGAAATTATTCATGTTATTGTCGATATTATTAAGTCTAGTATTAATTCCTGTATTATTCCTGATGTTTTTAAGCTAGCATATGTTATTCCATTGATTAAAAAGCCGAATCTGGACCCCAATATCTTTAAAAATTATAGACCAGTTTCGAATCTTAGTTTCATTTCAAACTTACTTGAAAAATTAATTGCAATCCAACTAAAGAGCCATATAGAAGACAACTGCTTAGATGAGCCATTTCAAAGTGCATATATAAGCAATTCCATAGTACTGAAACTGCCCTAACAAGGGTATCCAATGATATACTTCTTGAATTAGATGATAAAAAGTGTGTCTTTTTGCTGTATTGGACCTATCTGCAGCATTTGACACTGTTGACCATTCTATCCTTCTTCATAGATTACGTTTTAGATTTGGTATACAGAGTGATGCATTGAAACTGTTAGAAAGCTATTTAGTGGGTAGGACACAATCTATTTTATTAGATGGCACATTATCAAAAGAAACTGTTTCCTCTTTTGGTGTTCCGAAAGGATCAGATTTAGGTCCGATACTTTTTATATTATACTCATCAAATAATTAAAAAAAAAAAAAATAATAATAATAAAATATTTTTAAAAAAAATTTAAAAAAAAATTTTTTTTTTTTTTTTTTTTTTTCTTAAATTAAACGATGATAAAACAGAATTTCTTCTTTTGGGAGCGAAATATCAATTAAATAAACATGTACATTCTAACTTATCCATTGTTATAGGTAATTGTGAGATTAACCCTACTGCTTTTAGTCGAAATATTGGTGCGATGTTCGATAATTTTATGAATATGGAGGCACAGGTTAATCATATATCTAAAGTTTGTTATTTTAATATTTTTTATCAAGAGATGCAACAAAATCTCATATTAACTCCCTTGTGACGTCAAGACTCAACAATTTCAACCCTCTATTAGTTGGCTTACCACTTAAACTTATTAACAAACTCCAACAGATACAAATTACTGCTGCTAGATTAATAACCTTGACGAATAAATATACAAGTATAACCTCCGTTCTCTCTCAGCTGCACTGGTTGCCCATTAAATATAGAATAGATTTTAAGATTTTACTTTTAACTTTCTAATGCCTTAATAATGTAGCACCAAAGTATTTATCTGAACTTTTAGAATTATATACCCCCGACAGAACCCTATAGACTGTCGTCTGTATGGGGAAAATGTGCTTAGAAATCGATTTTTGTTTCACCCCCCCTGGGTCTAAAAATTTTTGCCATTTTCTTATAGTACAAGGTTCCTAGTGATGGAAAATCCATATTCTCACCTTCAGATAATGCCAGTTTTTAAAATATTACCCATTTACCCAGGGTCTCGGTCAATTTATCATGCATGTCTAACATGACTTTGACGTTGTGATTTTGGGTGATAAAATTACTGCAGGTGAATGATTTTTTTTCGTGTGTACTGCCAATATGCATAGCAACATTTGAAAAAAAAATTATGGAAATATCTCAATTTGCATTTGCACAGGGCCAATAATAAGCGCCCACCAAGCAGCAATGTTGCGCATGGTAGCATGTTTTTGTCTATTTATGAAAATACAGCGTCATTGAATTGATATTGAATTCAATTTATTATCAGAAATCATACATAAATTTGATAATTGCATAGACATATTCGATTTCAACCAAAAAACAATGCACAAACGTGATATTTCAAATAGGGGTTCCAGATAAAAAGGTATAAGGGGAGATAACTCGTATCATAAATGTCCTACAAATATTGAACAAAGACCAAATTTCCCCCTTGAAAACCCACCCTATCCCCAAACAAAGAATGAAAACAAAGTTAAAACATTATTCTTATATTTAATTACTAGTATTAAAGGTTTAAATATATATAAATTAGGCCTGTGTATTGTAATTTACAACATTTCAATCAATATTTTTTTTTAAATACAGAAAACATTTTTTTAATTTTTAATAACTGTTATATCAATAATTTATTTAAATCTTGCTGTAACAGTTGTGCAATAATTAATGCTTGAAATAAATGGAGTTTAACAATAATAAAGTCACAACCAATGTACATAAATAACAAATTATTACAGGTAATTTGAAATATCTAATAACTTGGCCATTCGCAGAATTTCTTTGTGGAAAATAATTCTTTTTCTAATCACATCTTCACAAAATATCAAAGGTTGTCTCATATGCAGACATCTCAGAAGAGCTGAAAAATATAAGTTCATAGTTACTACACGTACAAGGAAATCTCATCGTAGATGCAAGAATTCATGTTTGGTGATATTTCCACTTAAGATGTATTGGTCGATGGTCGATTAAGTAAAACAAACATATTAATACACTTTAAACTTATCATATCACAAACAAGTCTTGACCGCGCAAAAGTGCTAGTAAATAATGTTCACACATTCTTAGAACGGATGGACTTTGTTTTAATGCATTTGAACACCACAATCTGGTCATTTTGTGCCAATCCACTTGCCATCAAAGATACCAGCACTACTTATACTATAGAGTAAATCGGCCACTCCCACACCTTGTCATTGAGGTCACTGATAATGGGATGCGAACTGATGACAGACCTTTTTTTTAACCACCCGCTTGGTTATATAAATCCCTTCCCACTAGTTGTCTTTGATATAAAATAGATATATAACAAGTCACAAGGACACAACAACTACTACAAGTATGAAATAAACTTACCCTGACGACCAAACTTTGGGTTTTCTTATCAGGAATCGAACATAATCCTTGTAGCACCGTAGATGGTACCTAACTTCAATGCCTGAGAATGGTTTCATCTGCTTTCATAACTGCTGTTTCTCTAACTCGACCTTAAAAGATATGGACAATTGTAAATATTATGGATATCATAAACCAACTAGAAGTAGACTACATATTCAATTTTCACCAGTCCACATGCGAAATAATTGGTTGAGAGATTGAACAACCACTGTCATGTCTATACATAGTAACACCAAACTCGACAAGTGATTTCGTAAAATCTGGTTATTTATCGCCAAAGTCTGGCCCCCACCCCCCCCAAAATAAACAAAATTTGTCTACCTACCTACCCATACATTATCACCATGAGTCGGGTTTGGGCAAACGGAAATATTTTTAACCCTGGCCTGGGAGTACTTGCGCTGCAGGGGTAAATACATAACCCTGCATGTTTGGATAGGCTACTCCCCCACCTTGTCACTGAGATCGCAGAGAAAGAGAGTCGAACCCTCGACTATTGAGGCAGATTGATAGGTAACACCTATCAGCCACCTGACCACTGTCCGCAATAAATGCCTTTTACGACACCCTGAGGAGGGGCGATGTTCTTATTCCACAATTTTAATCACAACGATTGAACAAATAATAAAAAATTACCTTCATGTTTAGTTTCTGCTAAAATCAGCTTATCAGAGACAGTCTTTTTTTGACACATGTAGAACAGAGGTACTTTCTTGCAGATAATGCAAACAGGAGGCAAGACATGCCCTCGCAGGTTGACAGCTAAAAATGGTTCCACTACTGCTGTCTTCCGTCTTACTCCAGTCGCAGTAGTGGTTTTTCCTACAGAGTTCCTTTGCGCAAGTTTTTTAGTCAAATGACTACAAAAAGTTTACTAGCCTATAGCTCGCTGTATTTACAAATAAACTGACCCGAAGCACTACTGCACGCAGCTTAACATATAATAAATCAATTCTTCTTGAAATAAAGGTGAGGCCTTACCGCATAATTATATGATTTGATGAAACCCATCTCCGACGCGAAATTTCAACTGGCCGACCGTCATGGCCGAAAGTTGCGTAATACGTCATTAGGCCTACAACATAAACAGCGCTATGCAGAGAAAAACTGTTCAGTAACTCTTTTAATGGTGCAGTCTTCACTATTTGTGATGGAATTACTTATTTTAATACAAATTGTAATGATATGTGTTGACAGCTTGCATTGGGTGGTTGAAGATTTAGTTGCGGCTGATCGCAAACCTTGTGACCTAGATATGTGGATTGACTGTTATCACTTGTTTACCAGGCTGTAATGCAACTCTTTTAGTAGCTCGATCAATCTTTGTTCTGTCTGTTGTGAATCTCGAATAACACTTGGAATGATAGCCATAATTTATAAACTGGTAGTGCACCATCTTTTTTCCCTATATAAATACAAACATACTCCATATATTATTGCACACGTACACAAAATAAGCAAATTAGAACCTGAGACTGAGAAGAATTTAGGTGGCAACAAATATCCATAATAAAAATTACTCTTCTTTTATGAAAAGTAAGACACTGCCACATGTTTGCACTTGATTTGTGAAAAGACACTTAAACAATCTGGGGTTAATAAAATAAAACCAAAGGCTAGCGTGAATGCTGTCTATTTTAAAACAAACCTAATCTACTCTATGAACTAACGAGACTATACAATATGAATTGAATGAATGTCAACAAACATTATTATTAGGCCTATTATTTATCGTAACAACTTGCACACAGCAATGACATCAAACAAGAAATATTATATATGGACGTAAGCTCTCGTTGCATTGTACAGTCCCGAGAATTTGTGATGAGTACAGGTGTCTATAAAATGTAATCCGCCTACCAGTAAGAATTTAATTTAAAATGTAAACAACAAAAAATTGTGTTTCGTAGAAAAATAAAATGGCGACTCGTAGACTTCGTACTATCAATTTTAGTTTGATTTAGTTGATAACTTACCCTCAAATACATCTTTATACTGTTGGCACACTTTTAGCTCGATTCCATCTTGATTAGCCGGCCATTCTTTATAACTTAATACAACCTTATTCCAACTCGTATCTGTAAATTTATTCAGCTTTCCACAATCTTTGTCTACGAGGTGAACAAGACACTTCGTGGTCTCAAAGTAAACACTACAGCTCAGACTGGCGTTTTGACCTGTGAACTTGAGGTCAAATTGGCGCAATATTATCTGGAGTGGTTTTGATTGGTTGTTTGGCTAATTGATATTCATCAGGTGTAAGAGTGGTTGATAAACTCCATGGCGCGAACAGAAAGTAATTCAAAAACTTGCGAGGACTCGTTTATAAAAACTGGCACATTCTAGAAGCGGGAATAAAGCTTCCTATCCTTATTTTATTCACATTTTACTAATGTGTGAATTACAACTAGACCCAGTGTATAGATTTTTTTTGAGACGATAGCTATTGACAGATGACAGTCTACTACGTTCATCTGATAAATTACTTTTAAAGCAAAAAATTGTAAACCTTTCTGGTTATGGTGCACATTCTTTTAGTTATCGAGCGCCTGTTTTATGTATCATCGGGGGTTTAAGGACCTGCTGTTAATCCAACCTTCGACGATGGGTTGTATGTTCAATCTAGTGGGGGTATACGATTGAACATACAATAACTCAACAACTCACTTCTTCTTGGTATAATATTATATTCTGTACAATACTTAACAATGATAATATGTTACAATAATGATCCACAGGCTAGGTAATCTAATAAGGAACAGCATCTAAGAAGTAACTTATCAGAGACCTGCCCTATGGTATTAATAATATTTTATGGTTGTTAATGGGTAGTATTTAAGTGACATCCATTCATTCATTTACTAAGTTGACTAATGTTCCTAGATGGATTATCTCATTATTATTATAGTCTCTAATCCCTTTCATAGCTGACATTGATAACTTAATTAAGGTATATTAGTCTAGTGGGTGAATGGCTCTTTAAATACTACCTGGTCATATATGGAATCAATTACCTTTAAATATTCGAATTTCATCATCACTAGTTACTTTTAAAAAACAGACTAAAACTTTCTTATTTTTAAAGGCTTATAATTATAACAAATTGTAACACCTTTTTTAGAAATAATTGCTTATTTAATGTATTTCTAACACTCTTGGTGTTATTTAAGTTTTGAATGTATGTTTTTTGTTACACTGTAAAGTGCCCTTGAACACACCTGTGAAAGGGGCGCTATATAAATTTTGTAATACTAATAATAATAATAATATAAGAAAGCAACCACGAGAGGGGTCGTTTGAAAATAACACAAATATGAAAAATAAAAAAAAACATCGGATAGCACAAATAGATAAAGCATCCAAATATCCGTGAGATTATGTCTGTGAACAGATATTCGGATACAAGTTTCAACACTATGACTGTGTATTTAATGAACTACAAAACAAAAATTTGGTACTTCTTCAGACAACGACTTAGATGTGAGAAAACATTATAATAATGATAAACAGGCAAACACACCAGTGCTTCATTTATAAGGCACGCTCTCGCGCGCCTTATTCTCAAATTCCCAACCTCCATTAACATGTGTACGTCACGTACAGCTTTGTAAGGAATGACAAAATACATAAATATGAACACACTGACATATTTTGTCTTGTGTCAAGTATCTAATTGTGTGAAACGTTGTGATTGGCCAGACAGTTCCAATTTTGGCCAGTCGCCTGCATTGTTGTTTTAAAATGTTTGCTTTAGAACAAAAATGGCGTCCGATCAGCAGAGCGTGCAATTGTATGATCATGGCTGAGTTTCAAAGTACAATTGCGCATAAGAGTAGTATGCTTCACGTGACTGGCAGTATCTATTTATAATCGTCTGTTCTATTTATAAAATGCTATGGCTCGTCGGCATGCTGGTAATTTATAAAACTTGTACAACTCAAAAATGGAATGCTGGTAGAGCCATTCGGTTCCATCCGAGTTCAGATGGTCACAAAATAAAGAGATTTGTTGTGCAGTATCGAGTATGCGCTAAGCACAGTAGTAGTACTAGTAGCAAAATAATGAAGGATCATAGAATCCCAAAATCTGCGGGCAAGTCACATTCTTTTTCACATTTATACAGCCTGCACTCAGAAAACCACTATAACGGTGTGGTACTTTGGTCTGGCAGTACCATATAAAAATGGAATATTATTTTCTAGCATGCTGCTTGGCTTGATGTACGTTTTGCTGAATTGAAAAAATCACTCTCCTGAACAGTTTCAGGTGCGCGATTTTTAGCTCCCCTTGTCACTCCCCTTAACAACTTAAGGTGCCAATATGAAGCACTGACACATTTATACACTACATTGCGAAAGTAGAGAGAGATTCCATAATAGAACTTATAAATAACAGTTCATATCTGTTGACCTTAATGGCTCAACTGAATGTGCTAATCTTAAAGAAGAACTGTTTTTCGTGTCCTGCCTTAATGCAGATTTTGAACCCCACATAGAAATCTTAAAAATACACAATTTGAAAGGGTAGGCAACTGCCCTAGAACTCAAATATTGTCTTTACCAGATCTTTGAAGAGAGTAGAATTACTATTGTGCCCATATGTTGAAAAAATATTGCATTGGATAGCGTGAAAAATTCATCGATAATCATGTTAGTTATTGTCTGGTTAAGGGCACTACCAATCACCCATAAGTGTCTAGACTAGACTTGGTAAAGTAGTAATTTGACATGTAAAAAAAATTCCCCAAAAACCTATTGCCTTTCTTTTAATTTCATCAGCACATGATTGTCAGTTTAATAATTTTATTTTTATTTTTACAGCCTTTCAGACAGAAGGAAAATTGTATTTAATACTAGAATTTCTTCGAGGTGGAGATCTTTTTACCAGACTTTCAAAAGAGGTAACTGAATTGTCAACCTGGTTTATTATTTGTTCCTACATTGTGTAATATACATATAAGGCCATACGAAAAAAAACAATTCCAGTTCTCAGACATTCCTTCCAGTAACTGGGGGGAAAATATTTACAGGAGGTAATTAATGAGATTGCTAAACGACCACATTTTCATGTGGATGTACATTGTCGTTGCCCCTCTTTGTCAAGATCTCGTCTCTGGTTCTCAGACATACTTCCTGTAAATTTATACACAGTGTTTAAGGTCATGAAACGAATAAGCCTATTTTAGTGTGCCACACCAAATATCTTGACAGTTACTCATCAATATTTACCAAGCCTTAAATCAGTTCCACCCAATTATAGTCACTAAATATGGCCATGTTGTACTTATTAAGCTAATGACTATTTACTCACATAAATACAAAATTGAAAATTGGCAAGTGTCGTTCATAACATCCAGCACTTTTGAGTAAAATATAAGTTACGTGCCCTTGTTTTGACATTGGTCTTGCTTAACCAGTCTACCGATCATTCTACGATTGATTGACAGGTAGGGATAATCAAGACTACATTTTTATGAAAGATTACAGAAAGCTGGAATAATAAATTGAATTTAGAAATAAGAACGTTTGTCAACTTAACACCTGTTTTAAGAAACTTGTAAAAGTAAATTGAAACTGCTGCTAGTATCATGTTGTGGCCTAACCTGAGTGTTTCAGAGATATTATTTCTACTAAACCAAACGATAGCACTCCTAACGGTACAGTTAACAATAAAGCAATTTAAAAAATAAAACAAACGTAATTTCTAAAGCTACTGTACTAACAAAGAAGCTAAATTTTACTGCTATTCCAAATTGTCAACAAAAGTGTGGTTATAATAGCTCTACAGAGCTAATGTTACCTAGTTATCTAACGTCGACTGTAAATAAAGTTTATCTTATCTTAAGATTTATTAAGGCTCTAATAGCTGAAAGATTTGTAGAGAATTGCACGTGCCAGGGCTATTTATAGTCTCATACACTCCTCCGCTGACCTTTTATCATGCACATGGCCGTGTCGAGACCAACTTTCTTTAGGGCATGGGGAAACCTACCTATTGATTTTCAGCACTTTCCACTAATTACTGCCAGAGTTATGGCACTTGATCACTTCAAAAAAATTTTTGGATGATCTCGAGGCCAAAGTTAATATCTGATTGACTTAAAATTTTTACACAGTGTTTAGGGTCATGAAACGAAGAATCCTATTGATTTTCAGCGATTTCCGATAATTACTGTCAGATTTATGGATCTTGTGGATGCTATAGAGGCCAAAGTAAATTTCCAATTGACTATGAATTTTCAACAATTTCCGATTATTACTGCCAGAGGTATGGGTCTTGATCACTTTAAAAAATCTCCTGGGCGCTCCAGAAGCTAAAGCTATTATCCCATTGACTTTGAATGTTTACATAGATAGTGTTTAAGGCATGGCTCTATAAAAGTTGAGTGCGCCTGCGCACACACTTGAAAAGTGCCTGCAGTGTCATACTCAATTGCCGGTATATAGTATGATTGTGGGGGGGGGGGTACTTTTTTTTATTATGGTTTCTAAATTGTATTTATGTATTAAACTTAAGGGGGTGGAGAGTAGAAAATTTCATTTTTATACGCCCAAATTGAAAGAAGCCTTTTTATACGCCCACATTGAAATGTGGTCGTATATTGGCGTCGCCTGATCCGTACGTACGTACGTCTGTCCGTACGTACGTCTGTCCGTACGTACGTCCACAATTTCTTGTGAACACTCTACAGACTACATTTATCACCTGATTGTTTTGAAATTGATATATATTGTTTACATGAGTGAGATGAAGAAGCCTATTGATTTTCAGCGATTTCCTATAATTACTGTCAGAGTTATGGCCCTTGATCACTTCAAAAAATCTTGTGGACGCTCTAGAGGCTAAAGTTAATAACCGATTGACTTTAAATTTATACACAGTGTTAAAGGTCATGAGACGAAGAAGCCTTTTGATTTTCAGGGATTTCTGATAATTACTGTCAGAGTTATGGCCCTTGATCACGTCAAAAAAAATTCTTGTAGATGCTCTAGAGGCTAAAGTTAATAACCGATTGACTTTAAATTTATACACAGTGTTAAAGGTCATGAGACTAAGATGTCTATTGATTTTCAGCGATTTCCGATAATAACTGTCAGAGTTATGGCCCTTGATCACTTCAAATAATCTTGTGGACACTCTGGAGGCTAAAGTTAATATCCGATTGACTTTAAATTTATACACAGTGTTAAAGGGCATGAGACGAAAAAGCCTATTGATTTCCAGCAATATCTGATAATTACTGTCCGAGTTATGGCCCTTGATCACTTCAAATAATCTTGTGGACGCTCTAGAGGCCAAAGTTAATATCCGATTGACTTAAAATTTATACACAGTGTTTAAGGTCATGAGACACAGAAGCCTATTAATTTTCACAAATTTCTGATAATTAGTACCAGAGTTATGGCCCTTGATCACTTTGAAATATCTTGTGAACGCTCTAGACTAGAGGCTAAAGTTAATATCCGATTGACTTGAAATTTATACATACAGTGTTGAAAGTCACGAGACGAAGAATCCTATTGATTTTCAGCGATTTCCTAAAATTACTTTTATGGCCCTTGATCACTTCAAAAATTCTTGTGGACACTATTAGAAGCTAAAGTTTACATCCGATTCACTTTAGATTGAAACACAGAGTTTAAGGTCTTGCTTGCGACGAACAATTATATAGATTTTTAATGAATTTTGATAACTTGAACAGCTAAATCCATGATATTAAATGTTTCATATACTAAACGTTAGCATTGAGGAGAACTTTATCAAAGCCAAACAAATTGTAATGATTTTCTGATAATTACTTAATGAGTTGTTACTCTTAATCAAATTTTAGTGTATTATAAATGTTTCATTACCGAAAAAAGTTAATATATACAACAACTTTTGTTGACTGCCCGGACGATTTAGCTGCTGTGGGCGTATGTTTCGTTGCCTGGCAACCTATCTTTATTTTCAGCGATTTCCGATAATTACTGTCAGAGTTACATGTATGGCCCTTGATCACTTAAAAAAAATTTGTGGACGCTCTAGAGGCTAAGGTTAATAATCGATTGACTTTAAATTTATACACAGTGTTTAAGGTCATAAAATGAAGAAGCCTATTGATTTTCAGCAATTTCCGATAATTACTGTCAGAATTATGGCCCTTGATCACTTTAAAAAAACTTGTGGACGCTCTAGAGGCTAAAGTTAATAACCGATTGACTTTAAATTTATACACAGTGTTTACGGTCATGAAATGAAGAAGCCTAATGATTTTCAGCAATTTCCGATAATTACTGTCAGAGTGATGGCCCTTGATCACTTAGAAAAATCTTGTGGATGCTCAAGAGGCTAAAATAAATAACCGATCGACTTTAAATTATAAGGTCATGAAACGAAGAATACTATAATGATTTTCAGTGATTTCCGATAACTACTGTAAGAGTTATGGCCCTTGATCACTTCAAAAAATTTTGTGGACGCTCTGGAGGCTAACGTCAATATCCGATTGACCTTAAATTTATACACATGAACAAGTATATTGAGTTTCAATGAATTTATATAACTTGAACAGCATGGAGGAGAACTTTATGAAAGCCAAACAAATTCGAATGATTTTCTGATAATTACATAATGAGTTGTTACTTTTAATCAGATTTTAGTGTATTATAAATGTTTCATTACCGAAAAAAAGTAAAATGTGCGACAACTCTTGTTGACTGCCCGGACGATTTAGCTGCTGTGGGCGTATGTTTCGTTGCCTGGCAACCTATCTTTTGTAATAATTGAGGTAAAGTTATCATTCTTACACATCTAAAAACACATCCATTGAGTAATACAAAAACGTCCCAAAATTTTCCTGGGGGTACCTGTTGCTATCGAAACGATGGCCATCTTGGATTTATGCATATAGTTTTAGTCATCTAGTTTCTCAGAAACTATTCAACAGAATGTTTTCAAATTAAGCAGAGAGGTTACTGGTATGTTCGCTTGTACAATAGGCAAGTTTCATTACAAAATAATAATTAGAAAGAAAGTTATACACATTTTAATGTTAACTTTCTTGTGTTACAGTTGCTATGGCAACAGTATATCAGGAACTATTTTTCTGATTTCCGAAAAAAAACTCTATTGCACAAAGTTATTAGGATGTTATATTCCAATTTTGAAGAAAATCTGACCATAACTTTCAGAGATATAGCGTGACTAAAATTGGTAACTCTTGAAAAAACTGTTTTGAGAAACAACAACTGAAGTTCAAGTATAATCAGAGACAGTACTAGTAGTACTACATATAGGCGTACCACTACTAGGTCTAGCAGACGAATATTCATCTCCCTTTTGTTTATTATGAGTGTCTAACATACGTATTTAGTCATCTAAACAATTTCAAAAGCATTTTATTTGAAAATCTTCACAAAAATATTGAGAAAGAATGACTTAGTCATGCATACAGCAACCATGATTGATATAGGTCACAAGCTTAGTGCGCATGCCCATTGATCTGTCCTAGAGGATTTCCAGCATCTGATTTGACACTTCACAATTGACCTATGTGACCGACCAATCAAATAACGTATTCTCAAAATAACCTCATTATTTATGCAAAGCTTGTTTTTGATTGCTATTTTTATCTCCATACAGAGGAAACGTTTCAAGAAACACCCCAAAAACGTCATTTCCATTTAATAGGGGAATTCCAAGCTTTCTAATTAACCATATCCAACATGGCTACAGTTTACCGATCGGAAACCCAGTATTTCGTGTATGAAATGTCTATTGTTTCCCTTGACGATGACAAGATATTCATGTACCGTAACTAATTCTTTATTTTACATGATTAACGTGACAGTAATAATTTTTGAAAAAAAAAAAAAAAAATTTCCATGAACAAAAAATAGAAAAAGTATGTGCATAGAATGAATAAACACATGTGAGTGTACGGGCTGTTTCTATTTTTCCCCCAGTTTTCTCTGCTTATCTAATGAAATTCAATTACTTTTATGATTTGCTAGATATACTTTTACAATCTCATATAACAACTTTTGGTCTTTGAAGGAATTATAAGTGAGCAGAAATTTGCCCATATATCTTTTATCAGGCGTCACTTCAGATTGTATAGTATATAGAAAGAGAACTTGTGTTTTCCTTTGACGTTCGTCACTACCGATTGATGAAAAAATGTTTACGCATCTATCCTCATTTTGTGATAAAATAATATTTGGAATGTGTATAACCAGTTCTTTCACATTATGTGATAATGACTGGAACCAATATTGTACTTTAATATTAGTAAAAACGTGTTGCCTGGTCACTACTTTATTTCTATACACCGACTGAAATGAGCGTGTGCTACTCGGTATTTAGTGCAAAATATCGGCGATATCAAACGGTTTTATGATGGTGATATACAGGTTTCAGATTTTTCCTTAATCGTATTGTCTGTTTTTGAGATCCATACCGGTGTTTTCAAAAATATTGAATTATCTTTTAAGTAATGGTTATCTAATGAGTAATGAAAGATTTCAAAAGTAATGAGTAATTGATATGTAATTACATTTCAATTACTTTTCAATTACATTTATGGCACATTTAAATCTGTTCAATATACCTAGCCTCAAATTTTATAGCACAAAGAAGTAAATTAATCCATTTCATATAATTTTTTGTAAAAAAGTTTAAATTAGTTTTTATACGCCCACATTGAAATGTGGTCGTATATTGGCGTTGCCCGGTCCGTCCGTCCGTCCGTTCACAATTTCTTCTGAACGCTCTAGAGGCTAAAGTTAATATGTGATTGACTTTAAATTCAACACAGTATTTAAGGTCATGAGACGAAGAAGCCTCTTGATTTTCAGCGACATCCAATAATTACTGCCAGAGTTATGACCCTTTATCATTTTGAAATATCTTGTGAATGCTCTAGAGGCTAAAGTTAATATCTGATTGACTTTAAATTGATACACAGTGTTTTAAGGTCATGAGACGAGGAAGCCTATTGATTTTTAGCGATACCCGATAATTACCGGTACCGCCAGAGTTATGGCACTTGATCACTTTGAAATATCTTGTGAACGCTCTAGAGGCTAAAGTTAATATCCGATTGACTTTAAATTGATACACGGTGTTTAAGGTCATGAGAAGAAGAATCCTACTTATTTTCAGCAATTTCCGATAATTACTGCCAGAGTTATGGCCCTTGATCACTTTAAAAAATCTTGTGGAGGCTCTTGAGGCCAAAGTTAATATCCGATTGACTTTAAATTTATACACAGTGTTTAATGTCATGCGAAGAAGAGCCCTATTGATTTTCAGCGATTTCAATAATTACTGTCAGAGTTAAGGCCTTTGATCACTTCAAAAATTCTTGTGGACACTATAGAAGCTAAAGTTTACATCCGATTCACTATAGATTGAAACACAGAGTTTAGGGTCTTGAGACGAACAATGAATTTTGATAACTTGAACAGCTACATCCATGATATTAAATGTTTCGTAAACTAAAGGTTCGCATGGAGGAGAACTTTATCAAAGCCAAACAAATTCTAATGATTTTCTGATAATTACTTTTTAAGTATTAAAATGAGTTGTTACTCTTAATCAGATTTTAGTGTATTATAAATGTTTCATTATTGAAAAAATATAAAATATGCGACAACTCTTGTTGACTGCCCGGACGATTTAGCTGCTGTGGGCGTATGTTTCGTTGCCTGGCAACCTATCTTTAATAAATTATAATAGGAATAAGAAGGCATTTAACATTTTTTTTTATAACTTTTGGGATTAGTGCTAATTTACAGTCAATCATTCAGTCAATCAATCAGTTAGATTAAAAGACAATAGTCTAACTACACTTTAATCTTAATCTCAAGGTAACAACGTAGCTTGTGAACACGGTAGACGTCACAATTTTGAACCGATTTTGATGAAACTTGAAATGCATGTTTATAACCCAAAGATCTTGGTTCCTTTCGATATTTGCGCATATCGGATCGTACAGTAACTTCCTGAATTTTGGCCCCTGATTAAAATTATCAAAATGGCGTCCTCTGAAATAATTTTCTACAGATATCATGACCTTAACCCCCCAAAACCGGTGTTGTGTCGTAAATTTTACGACTTCAGTCATTAGTTGAAAAATTAAACTAAATTTCTATTGGCTAATTTACTTATTGAAAGAGAATCAGTTTTTCTTATATAACATTATTGCTCAATAAAACAGTGCATGAAAGATGCCGACAGCAGTCGATGAACTTAAAAATTTCCTCCATTTTTCACGTGAGTTTACAACCTAACACCTTGTTGTGACCTTCTACCTAGACATTTTACGACCCCAATCATTAGATGAAACTATTGTTTTATGGGATTACAACTTTTGGGAAATCAAACGGATTTTGTTTATAACTTTTATTATTGATCAATAAAACAGTACATAGCGATCGGACGTCCAAAATGGCGGCCGATATGAACCGAATTTTCTCGTGAACTCGCGGCCTTATAGTCTGACTAAACACTAGTCAGTTACAAGTGGCGTAAGACGGTGGAACTCAGTAGCAAATTATGACGGCACTTGGCGAGAGTAGGTACGAATGAGTTAAGAGAAGTGTCAATGACGCGTTAGATATTTCTGGTGTGATCTTTGTCTTTCTCCATAATTTTTCGACCTTCCTTCATAGCTAGATGAATGTGTTCCCTTTTTCTGCTCTCTTCAATGTCTTTCAGCCAAGTCCAGTCTTGTTTGCTTTAAATTACATTTTGGATTCAATGAATCCTGCCTTTGCTCGAAACATTTCACTGTCTGACATAGCAAACACCCTTTCATCACTGATATTGGTACTTTTGCAGGATTTTGCTTGTTCTTGAACAGGAATCCAATCAAATATGGAAGGTGGCAGCTTAGAGAGGATTTTCAGTTTTCTTTCTGCTACTTCAAATTTGCTATTCATTTCAAGAATGTTCTGATTTTCTCCAGCCAATTGTATTCAAGGTGCAGTTATGACCTTCCCTACTATGCCCATTGCTCGCAATGCCACAAGATCATCATGTTGGAGAGCATTGTTCACTGCGTGCTGTACATCATTTTTTGGTCGATATATATCACTGAAGAAGTCCTTGATTTTATCAGCATAGTGATACAGACATCCACTTGATAATAAGAGTACATGAAATCGATTTCCAACAAATCGTGGAAACAGAATGGACTGGTCCTTTTGCTGTAAAGGAACTACATTTTCAGATTTCAAATGTGTAACAAGTTCTCTGTCACAGTTAAATTGGGTATCATGGAACAGATTTGTAGCAGTTCTGACAAGAGTTTGCATATAACTCTCTCCTCTGTGAGAGAAAGGATATTGTGCATTTTTCCTTTCTTGATTTCAGTGTTCTGTTCTTTTTCAAAGTTTTTCACTTCACTGCAGCAAATTTTTGCAAATGAATCCAAAAGATGCATGGCACATTTGAATTGATTCATGATGCTGCCTTTTTCCTCTTCCAGAATTTTGTCCACAGCTGCATTTGTTGCGCAACGGTCAGTCACTGTATTTGTAACATTTTCGAGTATATTTACGTTTATCACAGGTTCAGGTACTGGAGTGCTCTGTATTTTTTCAAACGCTGCTTGTATGGTTTCAGCATGACTAGTTGCTTTGCCACCCACTTGTTCATTCACACCAAGTAGATATGTTTTAGATTTTGTTGCAACCTGAGTCTGAACTAAATGGCCCAACTTTTTTGTAGTTCCGTCGTACTTCAGGGTCGTATCCTTTTCACCTAATAACCCTATTTTGATCTGCTGTTGAGAGAGCCCCTTCATTTCTTTGGTGAACAAATTTTGAAGACTGTCACTTCGTAAGACTGATTTGGAAAGTTGCTTTCCTGTTGAACCAGTCATGATATTGCCAATAGTTTCAGACACATTCCTTTGTTACACACCAGCAGACTGAAGATGATAACTTGATTCGCGAACTTAAGGGGCATTAGTCTTACCATCAATCTTCGTTCTTAATTCTTTGGCCTCCGATTCAGCCTTAAGCTTTTTATTTAGCAATTCAACATCATTTTCCAAGGCGGATACATTGTTCTGAAGTATCTGTGATTGTCTGTGTCTCTCATATAGCTCCGTATTGAAATGATCACTGACTTCCTTGACCTGAGTCTCCCTAATGCACATAAGATTCACCTTCGCACTTTTATATCTCTTGTTCATCTGATGGGCTGCTTTACTGAGTTTCGATTGCTTTTTTACTTTCTCAAGTTTCTTTTTCAGTTTCAATACTGCATTTGATTCAGATAGACCAGTAAATCTATGGAACAGACCCATTATGACCTGGAATAAATTTGCAGAAAGCTAATTCCAACTGTTTTTGTATCTAGGGTACTTGCTTATCAAAATATCAAGTCTTCCAAAATTGGATTTGCGGGTCTACGCGAAGATCGATTTGGCCTTAAATGTCAAATATCACCAAAAGGAAGCGTTTTAGACCATATAAATGTATTATGAGTCAATATAAAAGTGATATCACTGAATCAGATGATGGGGTCAAATGGTTGCTATGACGTCATAGTGGAGCCATATCGAGTCAGAAAACGAACAAATAAAGTAGAAAGTAACGTCATAACACAATATCGAGTCAGAAAATAAACAAATTAGACAGTCTCAGTGTCTTTTAAATAAACGTGAGAATAAAATATGTTTTGCTGTAATTGAATAATATACACACGGCAAATATAGCTTGTTCGCTATATACCCGGGAATATTTAGAACAACAGCTATCAAACCTTCAACAAGCCATAAAGAAGTCAACCAGAACCATGGAATCACAAACAGATGATATCACTGAACCCATAGAAACACCTGTTAACAGCGTAATTAAACCTCATATACATCAACCAGAAAACAGCTCAAAATGCAATCCTCCCGAGAATAAACCTTGCTCACCAAAGAAAACTCTGATTGTAGGCAGTTCGATACTTCAACGAATTAGTACGAGAGGATTATCTGGTAATGTTGAAGTTCACACCCATCGTGGAGCATCGCTTCAAACAATTCTTCATAAAATAGTTGGACTCAACATTCCAGATTTCGATAAAATCATCATCCAAGCAGGGGGAAATGACGTCTCCCAAGGCCAGACAACAGAATATATAAAACAAGACTATACTAAAATTTTCCAGCGTATAAAATACAGTTCCCCATCAACAGATGTTTATTTCTCTGAAATTACCCCCCGAAGAGATGTAGAAGTTCTACCAATTAATCACTTATTAGAAAAATTAAGTAAAAAACTAGGAGCAACTTTCATTCGACATTCAACAGACCTCATACTGGAATCTTCAAGCTTTTGGAAAGATGGTATACATTTATCTGACAGAGGTACCTCAAGACTACTCCAATCCTACGACAAGCACCTGCCCATAGTTAAACCCAAAGAGAATGTTTATACCAAACGGAGTGACTACTGTTTTTACTGCCAGCAACGAGGACATAATACCAATACCTGCAGAAATGGAGATTATGTTACTTGCAAAACCTGTGGTGTTGCTGGGCATAAGGCTAAGTCTTGTATCTATAGAAATTTTTATTAACATAATGGCAACGATATCGCCGAAAATTCCTTACTCAAATGTCTTCCAGCACATGATGGCCTCAGAAATGATCTTAATGAATACAATAACTTCCTTACCGTGCATTTATCTAAGTATATGTCATCTTTTAACTCGCTTAACCCAACTACCGAATCAAATAGTTTTAATAATGTGCACACTGCAAGGGATCCTATTAAAAATGATAATACCTCTACACCCGATATTGATTGCAGTGTTATATCTTCTTTAGGCTCTCACATTTCATCAAGTTTGTCCCTGAATAACCCTTCTGGTAAAATGACACCACTTAATTTGAATTCATCATCTATAACCAAACCTTTTAAATTGGGTGATGGGAAATCAGATTACATCATTGGTTATCTAAATGTAAATCGTTTAATTACAAAAAAAGAAAACAAGCTTGATGAAATGCGTGAAGTTTTATTTCAACCAGAAAATAATATAAGTATTGTGGGTTTTACTGAAACATTTTTACATAAATTAATATTAGATGATCTGCATGTTGACAATTATGTGACTGAAAGAAAGGATCGTCTTGGTCAGGAGGGAGGGGGTATTTTATTCTATGTCAAAGATACAATTAAATATGAAAGGCTTTTTGAATTTGAAATGGACGAAATTGAATGTATATGGCTTATTGTCTCGCATGAATTTTCCAAATCTTTTATTTTATGTTTAATATATAGACCACCTCATTCTAATGTTATTTGGTATGAGAAATTTGAACAAATTTTGTATAATATTTCATCGAAATATGCATCAGCACCATTTTATATAATTGGTGATTTTAATATTGATTTTAATTCTCCGGTGCCTAAACATTGGCAGACAATTATTTCATCATATTCTTTATCACAGATGATTACGAAACCAACGAGACAAACCGATTCTACAGCTACTATTTTAGATCATCTTTATACTAACGTACCAAATAATATATTAAAGAAATTAAAATACCTCCATACAGTCTAAGTGATCATTTTCCTGTAATCTTCTCAGTGAAGAATATTCAAAATTGTAAAACTTTAAAAAAAAGGCACACCCTGATTCAATATCGACAATTTAAGAATTTTAAGGATTCTGATTTTTTATTTGATTTAATCAACTCACCATTTTCCAATATAGAGCTAATGAATGATATTGAAACCGCCTTGCCAGCTTTTTATGACCTCATTCTTACTGTATTAAATAAACATGCCCCTATTAAAACCAGACGTGTAAAGTACCATACTCAACCTCCATGGTTTAATGATGAAATTAAAGATGCAAGAAAGAAGCGTGACTATCATAAAATGATTGGAAATGACACTTTATATAAACAATGGCGTAATAAAACCAAGAAATTAATTGAGCGGGCTAAAACTGACCATGTTAAAGATATCATCATAAATAAAAAAGACAATAAAACCATTTGGCAATATCTAAACTCTCTACAAGGAAAAACTTCATTAGGCCCAAATTACCCGCAAACTATCGAATATCATGACTTTAAAACAACTGACCCTTCTCAAATTACTGAATTTATGAATGAATATTTTACCAATATAACCGACTCTATAAAGCCTCCCTATAAACCGATCCAACAACCACATATTATTCAAAATTATATAAATAACAAAGTCCCCCTAAACTTTCTCTATGACTTACCTCCTATATCATTTTCAAAAGTACTGAAACATCTTAAAAATCTACAACCAAAAAAGGCAACTGGTTTAGACAATCTTGGACCAAAAATTTTAAAAATGTCAGCTGAGGTGATTGCGAATCCACTAACTCATATTATTAATTTATGTTTAAAAAATTGTATTTTTCCTGATCAAATGAAAGAAGCAAAAATAGTGCCAATTTTTAAAAAAGGATCCAAAGAAACCATTTCCAATTATAGACCAATTTCAATTTTACCAACCATTTCTAAAATTTTTGAGAAACATATATCTATCAATATTAAGTCCTACTTTGATAGTTTCAATTTATTTTATGTAAATCAGTCAGGTTTTAGAGAGTATCATTCTTGTTCTACAGCACTAGTTCGAATTACTGATCATTGGCTTGAAGCTTTAGATCAAGGTAAACTAACAGGTGTTGTCTACCTGGATTTTAGTAAGGCTTTCGACCTTATTGATCACAAGCTCCTCCTTGACAAACTTGTGTTATATAAATTTCATCCTAATTTGTTATATTTGATTAAATCTTATCTAGCAAACCGAAATCAAAAAGTCTGTCTTGGTAATTTCCAATCAATACAAAGGAAACTAAAATGTGGTGTTCCCCAGGGATCTATCCTTGGACAACTTTTATTCCTGATTTTCATAAATGATCTTCCACTTTTTACTAAAAATGTCATACCCGAAATATTTGCTGATGATACTACCATTCATTTTTCTGACAAAAATCTTGAATGCATTCAAAGTTGTCTTCAAGAAGATTTAGACATTATCAGCCAATGGTGCAATGATAATGGTATGGTTATTAATATAAATAAAACTAAAAGTATGTTAATAAAAAAAGTAAGAGACAGTGAAAAATGTATCTCCCTGTCCATCGGAAACCAAAAATTACAGAATGTAACGGAAGCTGTCCTACTCGAAATTACAATAGATGATCACTTAGACTGGGGAAAACATATTATGAAGCTTCACTCTCTTGTTGGGTCAAAAATATATCTTCTAAATAGAATTAAAATAAATCTACCTATAGAAACCCGAATTTTGTTTTATAATGCCTATATATTGTCTCATTTGGACTTTTGTAATATTGTTTGGGGTAATGCTTTCCAGAACAAAATTGACTTCCTATTTAAGCTTCAAAAACGTGCAGCGCGGAGTATCCTTGACGCGAAATATGATGCAAGATCGGCAGACTTGTTTTCTCAATTAAATTGGCTAACTCTTGAACAACGAATTAAATATAACACTGGGATACTGACTTATAAAATTATGAATGAAAAATGTCCACGTTACTTTCAAAATTATTTATGTTTACAATCTTCTATGTCTACTACAACTCTCTGTCTACGTTCGGAAACAAAAAACTCATTACATCTTCCAAAATGTCGTATGGAGGCCATGAAAAGAACTTTTAAATACAAGGCTAGTTTACTCTGGAATTCATTACCTCAGGTACTCAAACAATCTAACGATATATTGAGTTTTAAGACAGGACTGAAAAGGGAATTAAAATCTTAATATGCAATTCTTTTCCTATAGTTTTATACTCTCTTTTCATCTTCAATATACATATGTAAATATTAGCTTTAGTTCATTTTATTTTAATGTGTCAGTCACATAATTTTATATTCATGTTACGCTTTCATATATTGACTTACATCATAATATTCTTATTTTCATTTTCTCACATTATTATTTTGTAAATATGTTATTGTAGTTTTATGTAGACAGATCCCAGGGAAGATTGCCTTGGGCAACTGGGTCTCTAATAAAGTTATTATTATTATTATTATTATTATTATTCAAATTGGGGTTTCTGTACGGGATATCTATACAACTACCTGAAAAGAAAAGAAAGAAACAAATGAATAAGTAATTATACACATACGGGAAATTTAGCTTGTTCGCTATATACCCGGGAATAGTCAAATTGGGGTTTCCGTGCGGGATATCTATACAACATTATAGTCACTTTCCGTACATTTTTTATATACTTAAAGGCGTGGCAGTATAAAACGTATATTACGTGTCAATTCGGGCATATGTGTTGCTGTAATTGAATAAAAACGGCTATTATGACTTGTTTGACGCTGGCTCCTGGATATTTGTAAATGACGAAATTACATTCGCCTTTTCGTATACGATAGATTAAATTCCTAATTTTGTTTGATTTAATGAAACTTTATAATAATATTATATGGTACGCAATACAAACGTAGATCATAGTGAGCATACACGGCTGGCTAAAGACCCGTCTTAAAAAGACCTGGGTAAAACACACGGTAGGAAGATAAATCGCACGGTAAAACAGTTTTACTTCCCGCATTTTCATTTAACACGTACGTGTCAGATAAAGCATACTGGTCCTGGATTATACTCCTTTTGGTGCAGTTATCACAACCAGCGAGAAAACACGCCAATTAAACAATACACACTATTGACATTCATTTTTTACCGGTTGGTTAATTAACACAACTCTACAAAAAACGTACCATCGCACAGTTTTTCAAACCTACCGTTAATTAACTCAACCCTCACACAGTTTTCAACACTTGTTAATTAACACAACTTATTTACAATTTTAACCTGCTAATACCGAGAAATAGTCGGTTAATTAACTTTCTTCCAGTTCGCACAGAAATAACACAAAGGATAAAGAAATATATGGGGTTGGTGCACAAATGACGGGGAACCCAAATGACAACCTTAGTGGATCTCAGTGTAAATTTATACACAGTGTTGAAGATCATGAAATGAACAAGTATATTGAGTTTCAATGAATTTTGATAACTTGAACAGCATGGAGAACTTTATCAAAGCAAAACAAATTTGAATGATTTTCTGATAATTACATAATAGGTTGTTACTTTTAATCAGATTTTAGAGTATTATAAATGTTTCATTACCGAAAAAAGTAAAATATGCGACAACTCTTGTTGACTGCGCGGACAATTTAGCTGCTGTGGGCGTATGTTTCGTTGCCTGGCAACCTATCTTTATATAATTAAGTCCATTGATTTTAATCTAACCACTAATTTCAATTTATTAAATTTGTCAATAATGCGTATTAATGAATTGTGCATCTAGAACGAATGAAACAAGGTCAAGGTCGTAATGTGAAACATATTTTTACATTTTGGTTTATATTTCTTATAGGCCTATATCGTGGCTAATCGTCGCAATAATGAACCTAGTACCGGTACTAATAGTAATAGTAGGAAGCGACTACCCCCATTTGATAAATTTGACGGTGCGCAATTAAATCGGGACCTAGTCTTAGCCCATTTTCTGTCTTTTGAAGATTTTTTGGTGTATAATGATGACGGGCTGGATCCCCAGTCTGTAGCAGCAATTGCTACACTTTTGAAGATTTTTAAACAATTTGAAAGGAAAAACCCACTTATGGTTTGAAGGCAAAGTATTTCGCAGTCGTCAAGATTTAAAAACACATTTTCTCGAAAGATTTTCTGAAAATAAAACGACTTATGGGTTGCATCAGGATTTCCACTCTTTCAAATATGACGCGTCTTCTACTCCTGCTGAGAACCTTGAAGCATTAGAGAAACTTGGAAATCAACTGGAAGTCAGTCGTGCACAACTTAAGCATAAGTTTATTTCAGTTCTCCCCACAAATTGTCAGCAAGCTGTGGCAATGACCACTTCTGAAAACACTTCACTAGCTGATATACAAGCTAAGGTTAATTGTTATTTTGATGTTCACAGTAAAACTTCAGCTGTAACATCTAAAGAGGTCTGCTTCGCTACCTCTGATATTTCTTCTATGCGTGAAGACCTAGATGCCTTGAAGCTGCAGTTCGTGTCTAATGTAAGATCTAACCGATCTACAAGCCCACATAATATGAGACAGAATTCTCGAGGTCGTACAACCTCACACAGTCCACACTCTCATAATCGATATGACAGTCCGCACAGATCTCGTTATTTAGATAGATCACGTCCAGACACTTATACAGATAGATCACAAAAAGATTCCCAGTCCCCTAGTAGAAACCAGCATTCTAGTAGGGATCAGAATCGGACATATCATAATTCACAAGACGCACGTTCTAATCGTTCTTCAGGAACAATCTTTTGTGAATATTGTCTAAAACACAATCATACCTGGCGATCATGCTATCTTCGTGAAAAGCTCCTCGCTGCTAAACGTCAACAGGATTTTTAACTGAGGGAATTTGTTCTACTGCTCAGAATGAATTCCTAATCACCCGAAACAGACAATACAAAGCCTGACTTCTTCACAAAATCCTACTGAAATAATTTCTATTCAACTTACAAAGAGAAACTATTGTCAAGGTGAATTTTCTGATGGTCAAAATGCGCTCTTATTAGTTGATAGCGGTGCATCACTTCGTCTTATCTGAGTGACCTGCCTGTTCACAACCTGTCACAACCAGTTAAATTCCGAATGGGCAAAATGGTAATGTTTTGCTATGTAACCATACTATTAAGTTTGGTATTACAATTCAGAATGTAAGGTTTACACTTGAAGCCTATGTCGCGCCAGAATTAATTGGCATTGATATCATAATTGGCCAGGAAACTCTTGCAGAATTACATGGAACTCTTAATTTTCGAGACAACACATTCAGTTGCAAAACTTCTAACATTACGACTTCTACTGCCCACAGCGTCTACGTTAAGCCACATCACAGCCATTTTATTACAGTCCATGGGAAAGTTCCTTCAATGTTTCGGAATCGTGATGTTGTTATAAATTGTAGCCGTCATATTTCTGATGCATGTCCTTCGACACTTTTAGTCAAATTAGACAGAAATAAAGCTATTATATACCAATTCACAATACAACTTCTAAGACTTTACATATTAGACCATCTAGAGCGATTTCATCAATATCTCTACATGATATAGTTAGTTGTTATGGTGCTAATTTTTCATCAGACTCAGATCTGGGTCAACAGAATGTTCCATTACACAAGGTCAAAATGGCTCTTCAGTCTCAGATTGACTTGTCTCAAAGTATACTAAGCCCTCTATTCAACGAGACAAATTCTTTGATATAATATGTCAGAATCAAGAAGCATTCAGTATAAATGGGGAAATAGGAAAGTGTCCTAACATACAGGTAGACATTGAAGTTAATGATGACAAGCCCTTCTACATTCGTCCTTATCCTAAAACTGAAGCAGAGAAGAAAACTGTTAATCATGAATTACAAAAGCTTGTTAAGTTAGGAATAATAGCTGTACTTATTCTACCTAAGAAAGGAACAAATGAAAAACGTGTAGTTGTTGATTTTCGATATCTCAATTCTAAGATTAAACGTCTGAATCACCCCTTTCCCTTTTTTTCAGACACCATAAAGAGGATCGGCCATGCTATGCCCACTGTTCTTAGTTGCTTAGATCTCAAGTCCGCACTTTTCTTCTTACCATTATCGCCAAAAGCTCAACAATATACAGGAATTTCATCTTATTCTGGTGGGAAACACTATTATTTTAAAAGGTTAACTCAAGGTTTGAGTGTTTCACCTTCTGTATTTCAGTCTAAAATAGATAATATCATATCTACAATTCCTGACAGTTATTCCTTCTGTATCGCCCATCATGATGATATCATTCTCTTTAGTCACGATATTGAGTCAAACAAAAAGCATTTAAGCTTAGTATTCAGAGTTTTAATTCAAAATGGATTAAAAGTTGCACCTAAGAAGTCTTCATTTTTTCGTACTGAAGTTGTTTATATGGGTCATAAGATTCAGACGAACAGTAAAGGTTTGGTAACAATTCAGCCGCTGTCCGATAGATGTCGCTCAATTCAGAATATCTCTAGCTAGACCTAAGACAGCTAAGGATGTTAGGAAGTTCATAGGTGCAGTCAATTATGTGTCAGATTTTCTTGCCCCAATTACAATCAGTCCTGCAACCATTACACAAAATTTCTAACAAAAAGGCACATTTTGTGTGGACTGATGTACAGGAGGAAGCATGTAAGAACGTCAGGTCACTTCTAGTTAAACCTCCTATTTTGTATATGCCCAATGATACAGGTCGATTAACCTTATACAGTGATACTTCAAGAACTGCTACAGGATCTTATCTTACACAAATCATAGATGGACAAGAACGAATTCTAGCATATTATTCCAAACGTCTTCCTAAAGCATGTGAGCGTTATTCTGTTACAGAGTTGGAATTATTTGGACTTCTTATCAATATCGTAAATTTCCAATATTTACTACGAGGGGTCGAGTTTGATGCTTATGTCGATCATGCTGCTGCCATTGTTAATCTTTTAGATTCCAAACGGCAACCATGTACCTATCGCTTACAGAAGCTTTTTTAGTCAAATTGTCACATTTCTCTTTCAAAATACGCCCGTCTTCAGTTGGCCCAGGTACGGTGCTTAAGCGTAGGACGTTAAACCCCATTTCATTCTTTCAAAATAGGCTATAAGAAAGGAACAGAATTAGTTTTAGCTGATTTTCTTTCAAGAAGTCCACTTGAAAATGATTCAGAGATTTAATACAATTGTTCATACAGTTTTTGCATTCGCTAACCCTTCATCTGAAAGACCAGGGGGCAGTTTCACAAAGCAACTTACAATGAAATTTTGCGTAAGTTTATCGTAATGTAGACTTCAGTAAAAATCGCGTTTCACTAAAATTCTTAACTTAAGAAATTTGTAACTTTTATCGTAAAGTCTACGACAACTCTAACTTTATCGTAAGTTGGACATTTTTACGTATTTTTGACAAAATGCCCGCCTTGTTACTTCATGCGGATCGGCAACTTCGGCGAGAGAGAATATTCAGGGATAAATTAAAGTAGCTAAGTCTCTAACTCATTATCACCTAGAGTCTTCCGCATTGAAAATACGAATTATTTGTCAATTTAAATCAAGATTGATCTTGTAATCTTACCGGGAAAAGATGGGCTGGGTCAGTTTCATAAAGCAACTTACGCTGAATATTTTGCGTAAGTTTATCGTTACGTAAACTTACGAAAAAATCCCGTTTTACTAAAAATTTTAACTTACAAAATTCGTAACTTTTACCATAAAGTTTACGGCAACTTTACCCTGCAGTAAGTTACTTTATGCGGATCGGCAACTTCGACGAGAGAGAATATTCAGGGAAAGATTAAACCCGCTCGACACCTATACGGACGAGGAGTTAGATTCACAGTACATACTTGATCGGACCAGTATATTACATGTTGTTAACTTTATTATTGATGATATCGAAACCGCAACCTACCGATCGAAATCCTTGTCACCTGTACAAGTTCTGATTGCATTGCGATACTATGGCACAGGTAGTTTCCAAAAACTCATTGCTGATGCACATTGTGTCGGTGTACCATCAGTGTCTAGCGATAAATTATCAATAAATTTCCCCTATGCCATGAAGAAATGAAATGCAGGCCATGAAATTTCATTTGGCGTAACCAGAAAAACATTTACAGGTTTAAGCTCTGCGTAACCAATTTGCTTGGTTACGCCAGATAACTATTGCGTAACCAATTGGTTACATAAAATGGTTGCACTATTTTCATGTTTTATCCCGATTTAAATTGTGCTATTATTCATTTCCACTCAGTGAATGTATTTTTTAAAGAAATAACGTGACTAATTAAAATTTATATTAATTTATATTCTTTTATATTCTTTTATATTTAATATTATATTTTGAGGTTAAGTGTTTATGATTTTAAACTCTAATCCCACGATGTCCCCATTTAAACATTAAAAAAATAGTTCCAGTTCACTAAATCCCTATTTTTTATTAATTCTTTTATCAATCGACTTTTTCAAACATCAATGAATGGTAGCTACATGTACATACGTACTTCATACAACACTGTCATTTGTAATCATTCATTCTTCCCAGCACGTGTGACGTACTAAACACGTAGCATGAGGTGGCCTCACTCATTTTAACATAGGTATAGCGACTGATTGACACAGTATTTATTAACCTCTGCACTCAACACAAAGTCTCAAAAGGAAACAGAATAGTTTGATGTCATGAAATAATATTAAAATCATTTACATTATCGCTCGAGCAATGGAAAAATCCGACCCTGTCCATAAAACTTAAAGGGGAATGGAACGCTAATATTTGGGTCCTAGGAATGGGTTGCAAAGCATAAAATATTGTAATATAAATGTATATAAACCGATTTAATTCAAACTTTGCGGTTTCTATTGTAAGAAATAACTTACGCCCGCCTTTGTGAAACCGAAGTAAATAATTCGTATCTTTTTCGTATTTTTTTCTTAACGTAGTTTTTATTCTTAAAGTTACGAACTTTTGTGAAACTGCCCCCAGTTACTCGTAATTATGCCAGATCACGTAATATAAATGTTCCAGAATTATTTCCTTCAATCAGGCCCGAAAGTGTTCCACCTGCTTTGTCTTCTAGTCACCAATCTGCATGTAAAGGCAAACAGCAGTCATTCAAGAATACAAGAATGACTTGTTCCGCTGAACAGCCAGCTGCTAAAAACTTAGCCCTTCATCCTTCTGAGATACCATCTTCTTCAAGAGACACGGTAACATGCATAGTGGTTACTTTTGATCTCTGGGTGCTTAATACCTGGCCTATGTATGACTATATTCATAAAGTCAGTACAAATGCTTAATTGTGATTACTATTCATGGAAACTCGTGAGAAATATACGTGTTGTCAGTAGTCGCTTAATCCCGTGAGTACTTGAATCGTACGTCCGTATTCCTGTTAATGGTCACTAATTAACATAAAGTGAGTATGTAAAGATAACGTGACTATTTAAACAAACGTGATTTCAGCCGACCATATCACTAGTCGGGCGCGTGTGGGAGAAATTGAGAAAAGCGTGACTATTTATTAAAACGTCACTAATGAAGATCTCGTCACTATCTGAGTGAAGTCGCCAGTTATCTTTGATGTGCGTCAGTAACCGGACCCGACGCCAGTAGAGCGTGAACTCGTTAACTATATACATTTTTAGTGAGTATTGCTACTACACGTAATTAATTAGTATCAGTTAAATTGTAACTTGGAGGACAGCAACTGGGGTATTTGTCGTCGATTTCGACTACCGCCGTAGATGGCAGAAAGTATATGTCCGTGATATAACACACCAAAGAAGACTTGCTGTTTTCTATTTTTGGGCTCAAATAATCCGACCAGATCAGAAAGCATGCAGTAGCACCTTACAGTAGTGATATAATCGTATATACGACTCATGGGATGCCATGATATAACTGTCATCAAAGTGAAGCGTCAATGCACCAATCGGAGACTTGCTGTGTTCTATTTTTAGGCTCAAATAACCAGACCATATCAGAAAATATGCACAGTTAGATAAATTGATTTAAGGTTTATTATGTAACATATAATAATAATTGATTTAAGATTTTTTATATGTAACAAATAATAAATTACGTGTTGCATTTTGCAATTCTAAATTAATTCAATCGTTTTTAAGCGCTTTAAAGGGACAATCTAGATAAGAACAGAGTCTCAAAAATTAAAGTCTGAGTATTTGTGAAATTTATGGACCAAAATATAAAAGCATGGCGTATTTACATTGTCTGAAAATTTCAGCTGAAAATATTGAGTAGTTTGGACGTGAACGTCAACACTGCTTATCCGGACACGTAACCCTTTAAAAGGTTTCGGGTCGTTTTTTTCATTGGGTGACCTGATAATCGATATACGTTTCTTGAGAGGTCTATACAGTGAATGACCCATGTACTGTACTAGATAACAAAGGTAAATTTCACCTACATATTATTTTTATAGAAAAAAGTCTGGTTTTATCCAGATACTGTATAATACAAAGGTCTCCATTTCCAGATGCAGACTGTCAGGTTTAAGTTATTTAAAAGCGTATCACAAATATCGGGTAAGTTTGTCGGCCTTAGATAATGGGTTTTAAATGATTTTAACACAAAATTAAGCAGTTTTTCTCCAAAAAAAGTTATCGGGATTGGCCCTTTAACAATCACCAATCAATTGTCGTCATTAGTCACAACTCACTGCGCAGAATGGGTTCGATAATCAACACCAGATTAAAAAAAGGCAGGTTATGATAATTCAATTGGCATTTATTTAATTAGTTGATCGGCGATTGGGACATGGAGATATGGGCGCCTACTCAACTTCGTGGGTTTCCTCCGGGCACTCCGGTTTCCTCCTACTGCTAAAGACCCCTACGCGCAAGCGAATAATTGAAATAAAAATTGAAAACCATACAATAGTCCCAAAATGACCTAGTGTCGATTGCGGGTTTGTTCATTGTTAAACACGCAATTATTTGGTATGGATAAGTAATAAAAACATGAGGCGAGAGTTGAGTTAGAGAGTATTAGACGAAGCGTTTAATTTTATTTTGATAACGATTATTAACATATGAAGTACGAATAAAATCGGGAATATAAATCGGTAAAGCACCTTACCGTGGTCGTAATATTATTATCCATTCAAAAAAGCAATGCCGCCATTGACAAATATATCATCAATCGCCCAAATCGGTAAATCAGGCTCCATGCCGCTGATCGATTATTTTCGTTGAAGTACAGGTAGAGCTATACATTGTTATAGATCAGTTACTGCGTTGGGCCTTTTCATGAATAAAATTGAAAAAGAAATACTATCAATTGAGGTTCAACAATGAGAATATGCACGTGTCATCAAAAGAAATAGCCCCACGTGACACCAAAAGAAATAGCCCCACGCTAAGCATTGTTTTTCCTGTTCGACACTTTTATTCTATACTCCTTGATGTGCTTTCTAGACTAATTAATATTGTAACTATTGAAGAGGCCCAATTCTTAAGATGTGATTAGATGTTTACTTCTTAAGATGTGGCTAGATGTTTACTCTGTGTGTTAATGCATAAAACAATCAAAATTAATATTTGTGTCTGTGATAATTATTGAAAACGGAACGGTTTTATTAATTATGATATTTATTGTCGATGGGATATATACGGTAAGCAGTTTGTATTTGAAAGTCTTACAAATATTCACCTCTTTTTTTTTTGTAGCCTACTTCATACGTAAATAATCGTAATCAAAATGAACCGATCGGATAAACAGCTCACGGGGGAAGTTATTATGTCCCTCCTACTCTATAAAATTAGCAACTACACATTTATAATATTTACAAGGTGCATATATATAATATTATCACCCAATAATACATTCTACAGTAGATATCGCTTGTGTGATAAATGTTATAATCTACTAACATAAACAAAATTAACAACCGTAATTCAACTCTCTAATACACATTTTGGTTGAAATAAATAATCCATGTGGCTTGTTAATTAGTTTATTACTTTATGACCCCAATCAAGTATCAACACACTGCATTTGTTACTCTTCAAAACATTCTGATCAACCAACCATCACAAAAAGATGTCAATATTTGCCCCCAGTTTGACTGTGTATAATATTGTATTTAAAAACGATAAGAAATATAGACGTTGTTATTGATGAACTATTTAAATGTTCACTTCATATCCCAAGCATGTATATCGTCTAGTTCTATCGAAAAATAATTGACTTTATCCCATGATATAAAAAAAATTGGCGATGGTTAATATTGCGTCAAAAATAATTGCGTCGGGGGCCCCTTTTAGATAAATTGAATTCGCATAAAAACAACAAAGAGTGGCCACGTGCGATTATATTCTTTGACCTTTGATACACCGGACATTTCTGTTATTCAAACAACTCTCTCTTCATCTAAATACAGTTATTTTTCAAATATGGAGGTATTTATAGACCGATATATCTCACCATCTTTGGTGTCTACGGCGGTAATCGGAATATTGACATCCATACCATTAAATAATATTGTGAAGAAAACAGGTCCATATTCGAAAAAGTATCGACTCTGACAAATTCACTGACCATAGCTGAGGAGCATCTCGTTGATAGCCTTGCTCTTATGAACTTTTGGCAGGCCGTAAAAATTGCTTTCTCTACATACGAAGTGTGTCATATAATCGTGGCTGTTATGTGATTTAGTGTTACACATTACGATAGCTTTAACTCGCTTTTTCTCAAAACTACGTACTTTTTCTGACATTGGCGGTCCCAAAACGGATATAGCTTAGTCATTTTAACAGTTTAATACCAGTCATCTTTTTAAATAAAGCAACCAAACTACGGTTGCCTTGACACCAAACGTTTTCCAATATGAACCCCAAATAAGTTTGTGCACGCTTGTACATGTATAAATAGAATTCCTTCTTTCATTGCTTTGCACGGGCTATTTGTGATACGGTTAGAGGCGAAGTCTTAAAATGGTTGCGTTGACGTTTGAATTGTATGTTATTTATTTTTGTTTATCAGGAATCGGGTTATATGACACATATTTACAATAATAATGTAATTATAGATATTCACACGATTCTTCAGTGCTCAGAATTTCAGCTTGTATATGTGTATGTGTATGAAGTTCAATATTATCTGCTATCATATTATCCGTTTCAATAAATTTAGCGTAAACAGATTGGCGTTGATCCTTTTTTAATCATTAGTTGTGATTCCAAAATAATACATACAGTTACCAAAGTGCCGCCTGCGCCAAAATATGTGTCAATCTGCATGTAAAATTTAACGAGAATAAATATTAATTGTAAATTAAATAACAATGCACATTGCTCCGTATTCTGCATGGGAAACTCGTTATAAGAACGGGCACAAATAGTGTCACGAATCAAACCTTGCCAATGTGCATTTAAATTCATATTTAAATATGAAGGTATTTTTAGATTGATATATCTAACCATCTTCGGTGTCTTTTGCGGCGGTAATCGAAATTACTGAAAAATAGTCCCTTTAATCACTACCATCCATAATTGTTTAAAAGATTTCCTCCGATTGAGAATATTAATAAATAATAATTCATTTATTCAGTATACTTAATCCTTGTATATAATGATCACGTATAGTAAAATTACTCACTAAAAATTTATATAGTTAACGATTTCACGCTCTACTGGCGGCTTCACTCAGATAGTGACGAGATCTTCATTAGTGACGTTTTAATAAATAGTCACGCTTTTCTCAATTTCTCCCACACGCGCCCGACTAGTGGTATGGTCGGCTTAACTCACGTTTGTTTAAATAGTCACGTTATCTTTACATTCTGACACAAGTAAGGAATACTAACCAGTTACCTTAAATACTCACTTTATGTTAATTAGTGACCATTTACAGGGATACTGACGTACGATTCAAGTACTCACGGGATTAAGTGACTACTGACAACACGTATATTTCTCACGAGTTTCCATGAAAAGTAATCACAATTAAGCATTTGTGCTGACTCTATGAATATAGTCATACATAGGCCAGGTATTAAGCACCCAGAGATCAAAAGTAACCACTATGCATCCAGCAGTGAGACCCACGCCTTGTTGATCCTGTTATTGAACCTAAAACTTCAGAACCTGTCGAGTTACCAATAGAATTGTGTATTCCTCCAACACCAGTAGTACATAATGCTGATATTGTGATTCGTACACATTTCCCAAAGCAGAAGGAGTTAGATAAATTAATGAATGTGATCAAAAAGAAGATAATTTGTGATTACAATCTCAATGTGGATAAAAACAAACTTAGGTTAGAACAGGAAACTTCCGTCTTTTTCAAACCTATTTACGATTTCTTTTCTAATGGTATTCTTCCTTCTAATCGTAAAGCCGCCAATCAGTAAGACACAAGAGTGACGAATATATCATGTGCAATCATATTCTCTTTCGTCTACTCATTCATAACGACGAGAGTTTTTCTCTTCAATTGGCTATTCCGGAGTCATTATGCAGTAATCTCATTGCTATATATCACGATAGTGTCTTATCCAGTCATCAAGGTATCATAAAGACATACCTAACAATAAGAAAACTGTTCTATTTTCCCAGTATGTTCAATACCATCTCTACGTACATCAATAGTTGTCAAAAGTGTCAACAGTTTAAAGCCAAAACAGATCATGCACAAATATATCATCCACGAATACCTATAGAATACCGTACCTTTGATAGGATATGTTTAGACTTTAAGTCTATGCCTGAATCACCAACAAGAAACAAACATATCATGGTTGTCTGTGACGAGCTTACTCGTTTTCTTTCCTGTGTTCCACGTAAGACTTTAGATGCAGAGACTATTTGTGAGGCCATTATTCAAAAGATTGTCTGTACATTTGGTCCTCCGTCGGTTCTTATAACTGATTCAGCTTCGTCATTAACGGGAAAGCTTATTTCTGTATTATGTTCTGCTCTACAGATTGATCATAAACTCATTAGTGTTGCCAATCATGGTAGCCTTTTAGTAGATAGGCATATCAAGTCAATTTCTGATTTATTAAAGATCAATTAAACCAATACGGTACAGATTGGGTTAGGTTGTCTGTGACGAGCTTACTCGTTTTCTTTCCTGTGTTCCACCTAAGACTTTAGATGCAGAGACTATTTGTGAGGCCATTATTCAAAAGATTGTCTGTACATTTGGTCCTCCGTCGGTTCTTATAACTGATTCAGCTTCGACATTAACGGGAAAGCTTATTTCTGTATTATGTTCTGCTCTACAGATTGATCATGAACTCATTAGTGTTGCCAATCATGGTAGCCTTTTAGTAGAGAGGCATATCATATCAATTTCTGATTTATTAAAGATCAATTTAAACCAATACGGTACAGATTGGGTTAGGTATGTGTCCACTTGTTCTTATGCATACGATTCCTTTAATTTGCTTCCCCTCAATTAGGCAATCACAGTCCATATGAACTTGGTTTTGGTAAATCTCCAAAGAATTTAACCTCATTAAATTGGAATTTTGATGGTGTTTGCAAGTCATATGAGGATTACTTAACCCATATACGAGACAAATTTGATGCTATTTCATCTACGATGCTCGATATTCAACGACGACAGCAAGAGAGTCAAAACATAAGCATATCTCATAGCTTGAGTAAAAATCCTATATATGGTTTGAGCCAGTTTGTATATGTCTTAAAGCCCTCGTTGTCTTCCCTCACTTCGAAATTGAGAAAGATTAAAGCTGAATGGTGTGGTCCCCTTATAATTCACCAAATTTTAGATCAAACGCACTATGTACTTTCCACTTTAGATGGTATTGTACTTCAAGACGTGTTTTCTATTAATAGATTAAAACCATGTTTTGTTCGTTCTGATAAACCAAATCAACATTTAACACATGTTGATTAATTAAGACAACATTTGGGTAAAACTGTTAAAGAAAATACTCATTTATCTTCTAATAATGATATAAATTGCTGATTTATCAATGAAAATGGTTTAGTTTTGCCTGAATTTGATTTTGCAAATATTGTTAGTAATAGAGTTACTACACCAGTTGATATTTCCCATTGTGTAAATTATCTTAAAGACAATCAAAACCTAGCTTCAACTTCTAAGTTAGATTTTTCACAAATTGAGCAACAGTTGAACCATTTAACTGAAGTTGTTAATGATGATCACTTAATTCATATCAAGAAAGGTTGCATGAAATATGGAACTTTGCAAATGTTCAGGCCCGAGGCTAGTGGGGGGGCTGGGGGGGGCGACACTATGGCTGTTCCTGTCGTAATTTTTCTGTCTGCGTCGGAAAAAAGACGCTATGTAGCTATGCTCGAATTTTCGCCGCAAGGGAGTTTTAGTACGACATATCCTCTCAAATTCGGCCGAGAGATAGTTAATGTCGGCTGGAAACTCTCAATTTTCCGACACATTCGTCACCTTCATGTCATAGAGGCCTAAATTTACTCTCACAGCTTCTAATTTTCGTGCTCTCCCCTCCTCCTGCTTACGGCAGTCGGCCATTGATTTTTTGCTGTCGGAAATTTATCTTCCTCGCCCCCCTATGTCGGCTAAATTTTGGTTTCTGGCTTCGGGCCTGCAAGTGTTGGTAAATTTTAATTTGGCCAAACCAAATAACTGTGAATGGATCAATGTAAATACTAATCCAGAATTATGTCACATTACTAAACAATTGTGTAAAGATGATGATTTGTCAATTACTGCTAAGATTAGTTGTTACTAATTTAATTTGTTCTTATTCGTGTTCACATCAGATGTTTTAAATATTGTATTCCTTACAATAGTCTTGATATGCAATTTAAGTAAACCTATTATAACATATCTATCTTTCATTCCTTACTCACCTTTGTTGTGATGTTCAAATCTTCATTAAGTAAGGTATTTGAATTTTTTTTTGGATAATTAAATATACACTTGTATTTTCAGAAAATATATATGTTAAGGTTAGAGCAGTACTTAAACTCAAGTTCATTGACAAACATTATTGTGAACTCATCATGTAGATATGTTTAACTTTTCATGTTAATCGAATTTTAACTTTACATATTTCATAATATACGAGTGAAAGTGTGCAAGTTTTTTTTCTTTCTGGTATTAGCAATTCACCTATTCGTCATTGTTGAAGGGAGGTAACTCCGCCACTGGTGGCGCTAGTTGAGGGGGGTTTTACATTGTTAACAATATTAGTGGCTTCGCTTGACAACTTGATGTCGGCGACTATAAGTCAATACATACAAACTGAACTTTCCCCTCTTCAAATTAGTTATTATCAATTGATGATGTAACTTTAAATAATGTACCTTTTCACATTTTTAATATAATTATACATAATTGTGTTATGTCGGAACATATCATAAAATGCTTCGATGGATAGGGCTATTTTTAGTAACATGTCATGTCATTTCTTTGCGACCAAGTGAAGTATTATGACCCGTCTACTAAATAAATAGCCTTCATTTGATTCAGCTAGTATGCCCCCCCACCCTCTTTAAGAGTCTGCATTCTTTGGGTGAACAATAAAAATGAGCTGGGTGAAAATTCGAAGTAGGAAAATGCTGCTTTTTGTATGTCCATATCAGCCGTCGTATGTTCGGAATTCGCCGTTCATAAATAAATATAGACCTAGGCCTATAGTATTGGAAAATGCGATGCATGTATGAAGCGATTTTAACAAAAAAACTTAAATATATTTTATTGAAAAACAATTCATTTCTCTTTTTTTTTCAAAGACTTAAATTCTTCTTATTCTGACCCGTAAATAATAAACCCTTTGTAAACATTTGGACCCTCTGATCTTAAGGATATATATAACTTGGATGCAGTTGAATTAGTAGCCTACCATCTTTTATTACGGATTGGCCTATATAGTCACAGAATTATTACCCTAAAAATCGATATTAGAAAATATCTTGATAGCTGGAGACAAAATACAAATAATCATGACTTTATGACTTTCTTTGCTGTACTGACTCTTGAATTAATGAAATTGAATCATTAACAAAAAAAAACAAAGTTAAAATAAAAACTGGTTTTATTATCGAAAATGTACCATAACATCCAACAAAATACATAATATTTACACAAGAGTAAAATCAGGCAAAACATTACTTCATCATGGGAGGAATGACTCTGTACTATCTATAGTAATTGTAATATTATTAAAATCTTTAAAACAGGAACCTTTAGTTTGCACCGATTACTAAAAAAATTATATTCGTCAGTTTTATTCCCTTTATCATATTAAATAAGGCTAAAAACACTGAATAAGTAGGAAAACCAGTATAATATCGAAATAAATTGTCATTAACTTTTAAATTATATAAATAATGCAGAAAACTCGGGATGTTGACTTGTCAAATTATCAATAGCATTGGCCAGTCTACCTGTTCCGATTGTACTTAAATAATCATGATCATACTGGGTTGACTGAAATAAAAAGAAAAGAACACATCATTTAAAAATGTAACAAAAGATCACTTGATTGAAATATGTAACTTATATATATGAGAAATTTTTTTCTCACTAAGACTTTTGCTGTGTTTCATTTTGTGTGAAGCATGTACATGTAGGCCTATCACTACAGCCTCAGGACTTGTTTGACTGTTTGTACATGTATATGTCGAACTATTTATAGTAAAATTGTGTGACAGTATTGAATACTTATTAAACTCTGGTGATAGTTTGAGCCAAAAGCCGAGTAGTGGAATGATGTGAATTGCAAACAACTGAACAAGAACAAGGCCTTGATTGATTTTATTTTTGGCAATCCTAGCTATTTTTTTTAGTATTTTGACTATATGAATACACTATACTACTGGGCCTAAATAATACAGTCGACTGTGTGTACTGGATATGCTAGGAAAAAGCTTTTTTTAAAAATTATAATATGACAATAAATTATAAATATGAAATAGGCCTCGCCCTCAACACCTCATGGCATTTTTAGATAATTTAATGAGTTGGGTGTAGAGAGACATTCGACTCGACGAGTACGTATTCTAATCTAGGCTACTGGCGAGTAATAATATTACAAAGTAGTAGCCTAATGGTTACTAGTAGTTACTAGTAGGCTAGCCCAAAAAGGCCAAAGGCAAAGGCCTAGCTTACTGTTTACCTTGTTGATCGTATCACCATCACTGATCAGGCGTTCGTTTCCTTTTCAAGACTACAGGTGGTTGATCCATTGAAGTGGATTTGGTATACAAACACTGTTGGAAGTACGTATTTGTTATCTTTTTGTCTTGAGTGGATGATGGATTTGGCGGATTCAGGAAATGACAGCTACACGTAACACAAAGCTTCGAGCTATCACTAGGTCTAGGGATCCACGACTGAACTTTCCCGTCGTCTGTCACAATATTTCTTTTGACAGCTTGCACCCATAGCTAACGCCAATACTCATGGCGCTTTTGAGTGCGCTCATATACGAGAAGTGAAAAGGATAAGTGTATTTTTTATCCTTTTCACTTCTCGTATATGAGCGCACTCAAAAGCGCAACAAAAAGTGTGTTTACCCATCGCTGACGATACGTGTTTACGCTTGCACTTTCAACCACCCGCACCTAGCGCCTCTAGCGGTGGAGTTATCACCCGTTGAACAATGACGAATAGATGAATGTTTTCAAAAATCCTATATGGAGTTTTTGTTTAGAGCAGGGGGATGTCATATATAGCCCCTATTACTATTACTTGCTCACTATTCTACTCAAAATAGACTAATACTAATTAGTGGTCTGAAGCCTCCTTAGAACTATTATTATGGTATTTAGAGTTGTTCCCCATGTTAAAGGACGGGAGTTGTTTCCCTTGTAAATAAAAGGCCTTAGTCTCGTTGTCCATTGTATTTAATCATTCAAGAAGTTCAAAACTATTTCCAGAAATAAAGACTATACATGTATATGAATAGTTTACTGGAAAAAATGACCCAATCAAGTAATTAGGTGGGGAAAATACTTCATACGATATAATTTTTAGCTTAAATATCGACGGGATGCGAGAATGGAATTTCAGGGGGCGTTACATGTCCGCCGCACGAGGTACATGCGCAGGTGCGAAGTTGTATTTTGTTAATCAATTGACGGTATTACAGATATTTTAGAATAGGAATTCAACACCTCAACGGAGAAGTACTCATTTAAAATGCAAGTCTGGTACTATGATACTTATTTGGTGGAATTCACGTGGATATGGATAACAGAATTGCACAAATAATTTTTAGTTCCATCAGGATTTTCTCTAAACTATGAGAAAGGGAGAACTGGCAGTAAAAAATTATCTACGCAGGACTGCTTGTTTTTGACACTAGTGAGAGTTTGTCATAATTTAGGATATAAAGACATTTGTATGCGGTTTGACATTACAGTACAGACTGCTGGGTCGCCATATTGAACAGGTTGATGTGGTCAAAAGGGACGGAGCTTATATCTCCAAATCTCGGAACCATGAATTTTTTATTATCTGATTTAAAAAAACGTTTGATTACATCACCGATACACACTAAGGAAGATTACGTTCAAATTTCATGAAAATCGAACCAAAATTGCCGGACAAAATAGCTGCTGTTTGAACGCGAATAGTGTAAAATTATATATCAAGTTTGTGGATCCTATAAAGGTCACAATATTGAACCGATTTTAATGAAACTTGACATGCATATTTATAACCCAAAGATCTTGGCTCCTGTCGATATTTGCACCCATAGGAACGTTACTTCCTGAATTAAGGCCCCTGATTGTCCTAAAAATAGCCTATTATAGCTTGTGGTTCCCTTTGGAGGTCATTATTATTATCCGATTTAAAAAAAATGTTACACCCTAAGGAAGGTAGAGTTCGAATTTTTAAAAAATCGGACCATAATTGCCAGACAAAATGGCAACTGTTTGAACGTGAATAGTGTAAAAATATGGTATATCAAAGTTGTGGACCCTGTAGAAGTCACAATTTTAATTAGATTTTGATGAAACTTGATATGCATGTTTATAACCCAAAGATCTTGATTCCTTTTGATATTTGCGCATATCTAATTGTAACTTAATGAATTATGGCCTTTAATTGTAGGAAAAATCACTTTCGGTATTGCTTGTTCTCTATTCATCTCTCGAAAATTACTATAAGTTTTAATTGTATATATGTAACCTGTTTTATTTTAATTGTTTATATTCATAAAATATTTGATATTTATTTTTAATTTAATATATTATCTGTGATATTTGTTTTTATACGCCCACATAGAAATGTGGTCGTATATTGCCGTCGCCCCCGTCCGTCTGTCCGGCCGTCCGTCCATCATCCACAATTTCTTGTGAACGCTCTAGGGGCTAAAATTAATATCCGATTGACTTTCAATTTATACACAGTGTTTAAGATCATGAGAGAAAGACCCCTATTGATTTTCAGCGATTTCCGATAATTGCTGTCAAGAGTTATGGCCTTTGTTCACTTCAGAGGCTAAAGTTAATAAATTTATACACAGTGTTTAAGGTCATCAGAGGAAGTCCCCTATTGATTTTCAGCGATATCCGATAATTGCATCCAGAGTTATGGCCCTTGATCACTTTTAAAAATCTTGTGAACACTCTAGAGGCCAAAGTTAACATCTGATTGAATTAAGATTTATACACAGTGTTTAAGGCCATGAGACAAAGAAGCCTAGGGATTTTCACCGATATCCGATAATTACTGCCAGAGTTATGGCCCTTGATCACTTAGAAAAATCTTGTGAACGCTCTAGAGGCTAAAGGTAATATCCGATTGAAATTAAATTTATACACAGTGTTTACGGTCATGAGACGAAGAAGCCTATGGATTATCAGCGATATCCGATAATTACTGCCTGAATTATGGCCCTTGATCACTTTGAAAAATCTTGTGAACGCTCTAGAGGCTAAAGGTAATATTCGATTGACTTTAAATTTATACACAGTGTTTAGGGTCATGAGACGAAGAAGCCTAGGGATTTTCAGCGAATCTGGATAATTACTGTTAGAGTTATGGCCCTTGATCACTTCAAAAAATCTTGTGGATGCTCTAGAGGCTAAAGTTAATATCCTATTGACTTGAAATTTATACACAGTATTGAAGGTCATGAGACGAAGAAGCCTATTGATTTTCAAAATATTAAGTGTTTCGTATACTAAACGTTAGCATGGAGGAGAACTTTATCAAAGCCAAACAAATTCGAATGATTTTCTGATAATTACATAATGAGTTGTTACTTGTTATATGATTTTAGTGTATTATAAATGTTTCATTACTGAAAAAAGTAAAATATGCGACAACTCTTGTTGACTGCCCGGATGATTTAGCTGCTGTGGGCGTATGTTTCGTTGCCTGGCAACCTATCTTTATTTATGGATATAATAATAATAATAATAATAATCGCGTCATTTTACAAGGGTAGCAAATTAGGCCTGAGGCCTTTTTCCAATTTGGCCCTTGGCACAGATCATGCGAATGATAAATATATTTCTGTAATTTCTTTTTTTTTGTCTTGAATTTTTCATCAAATGTTTGGCGCAATATAGCCTGGTTGGAGCTGACAAGGCACAAAAACACATTTCATTCATTTCAATAGTGTAAAGTATGTAATAACAAAGTTGATATTTGCCCAGATCAGACCATAACTTCCTGGATTATGCCCCCTAATTCTTTGAAAAATCACGTTTGTAGCTTGTCACAATTTTAAAAATTGTTTAAATATATTACTGTTACAAGTTAAACCTTAGTACTAGTGAGGGTTGAGTTTGAATTTTGTGAAAATCATACCGAAACTGCCTTACAAAATGGCGCCTCTGTGTATGCAAATAGTCTGGACGATTTATCTGCTGTGGGCGTATGTTTCGTTGCCTGGCAAACTATCTTTATATTTGTGTTGTAGGTTATGTTTACAGAAGAAGATGTTAAGTTTTATTTAGCTGAATTAGCATTAGCTTTAGATCATCTACACAGCTTAGGAATTATCTATAGAGATCTGAAACCAGAAAAGTAATTATGCCTTTAGTTACTTTTATGTAATTTTCTGTAGGATTCATTTAAAAAATAATTACTAATCTGTCATCTTTTCACATCAAAATTTCTCTATTCTGTTCATACTTAAAACACTGTGTTGGTTATCAGTTGTTCAGTTGGTTTAATGCTAGATTGTTTATTTCGATACATCTATATTTCTGATGGGATTCCGCCCATTTATTCTGGACACCTCAAACGCTATTTTCCCTAAGTCCTGAATTGTCTGACCATGAATATGCCCAATCAGAAGTCAAGACATGGTGAATAATATTCAAATTTCCAAAATGAATATAGTGTACTGAGTGTATACTTAAGACTGAACCATATTATAGTTGATAATAGGCTGGATTAATTGAGTAATTAATAATAGCCCAAGAGCCAGTGACGAAAAAAACTGCCTCATAAGTAATAGAAAGTTTGACAATATTAATTGGCAGCTATTGATACGGCAAATTCAAAACATCTCATCTTACGAGGTTTTATTGGGGGCATTTGGCAGGGAGGGGCAGATAAATTGGGGAAAAATATTTGACAGGCTTTCTATTACTACTAATTAGGTCTATTGAATGTTGGTTATATTTCTCCCAAGGTACACTAAATTCACATCTAATAGTTAGTGCAGGGGGACTGCGCCACATATGATTTACAAAAAGGACAAATACAACGACAAGACAGCATACTCCGAAACAGCAAACAAACAAACAATAAAACAACAATTCAAAAAAGAGTGAATGGATCCGGGGGCTAGCCGTAAGCGTCCACTGCGCTGTACAGTCCCGGGTCTGAAGCAACACAGACTTCACTCAAGATTGAACATATTTACTCGTACAAGAAAACGCACAAACAACCCAACACAATGAAGCAAAGAAAATGGAGACCGCCTCGGGAGGCAGTCGTCTGCTAACTGAATGGTGTGACGTAAATACGTCGTAATGTTATCAATGACGTCAATAGAATTTCTTAACAAAAAGGGCGATAATCAAGATTTAATAATGCTAAAAGCTATAAGTTTAAACAACCAATCAGAATTTTTAAGTTGTATAATTGCACAAAACATAATACTAAATACCCCATACAAGCAATGCAAAACAGGAATGTAGAAGAAAGCATACAATGTAAGTGTATTTATGAAGTAATAAAATAATAACAATAAGGGCGATATAAAATAATAACAATAAGGTCGATTAACCGCAGTTTATTTGTACATGTCTATATTTAAAAAGTTAGTGCAGGGGGACTGCGCCACATATGATTTACAAAAAGGACAAATACAACGACAAGACAGCATACTCCGAAACAGCAAACGAAACAAACAATAAAACAACAATTCAAAAAAGAGTGAATGGATCCGGGGGCTAGCCGTAAGCGTCCACTGCGCTGTACAGTCCCGGGTCTGAAGCAACACAGACTTCACTCAAGATTGAACATATTTACTCGTACAAGAAAACGCACAAACAACCCAACACAATGAAGCAAAGAAAATGTAGACCGCCTCGGGAGGCAGTCGTCTGCTAACTGAATGGTGTGACGTAAATACGTTGTAATGTTATCAATGACGTCAATAGAATTTCTTAACAAAAAGGGCGATAATCAAGATTTAATAATGCTAAAAGCTATAAGTTTAAACAACCAATCAGAATTTTTAAGTTGTATAATTGCACAAAACATAATACTAAATACCCCATACAAGCAATGCAAAACAGGAATGTAGAAGAAAGCATACAATGTAAGTGTATTTATGAAGTAATAAAATAATAACAATAAGGGCGATATAAAATAATAACAATAAGGTTGATTAACCGCAGTTTATTTGTACATGTCTATGTTTAAAAAAAGGGCACATATAGCTATTGACATCCTCTTCAAGCAATACACAATAATAAGACAAAATGTCTTACTCAGATTTAGCACTTGTATAACGCATGTTTAAAAAGGTTGGGTTTTTTTGGTTTTGAAATTGTTAGTTTTTGTTAAATATTACCACATTGGTAATAAATATAAATGTAAAACTTTAAATAATTTTGATTCATGTGGATTGAATTTTGTCAAAAAAGGGTAATAGCTTACAAGACTAAAGTAAAGTCTAATAATAGTAATATCCATGTTACGTGCCTGCTTCTCGCATGTATCAGAATGGACAATTGTACGTCAATCCTTCGGCTGAATGTGTTTGGGAATACGTTTTTCACTTGGAAACCCACTATGATAATTAAAAACTTATTTATTTGTATTTATATATCTAAAAATGGTAATACAGCAGAACATAATTTTACACTTGTCCATGTTACATGCCTGCTTCTCAAATGTATCGGAATGAAAATCTTCATGTCATTCCTTCCGCTTAGTGTCTTCAGGAATACGTTTTTGCACTTGGAAATCCACTTTGATAATTAAAAACTTATTTATTTGTATTTAATGATGTAAACAGGTACGTAACAAGACCAATTTTGGTAGTATGCACGTAACATTATAGCAACACCGGTCCCAAAAAATTGAAATCACTCGTATGTCTGGTTGTTCGCGTACATTTCACAATAAATGGATTAAGGATGTAACGGGTCAAAAAATATTTGGACCGGTTAACTGATTAGCCAAAAACCGACCGTGACCGGTCAACCGGAGGTAGTACAATATGGCATGCTACCACGTGGTCATCACTAGCGCAGGTATCACATGCCGTTGTGTGACAGATCGGAAAATTGCTTAAATATTATAAGTGTTCGACCCGTTATAAATATAGGAATATTCTACGGCCCCCACCTACCTCCACCTCAATATGCAGTGTTATAATCCATGTATTCCATTTATTCGCGCGCACATCATTACTTTAATTTTCATACGCATACCAGCAGTCAATAGTCAACCAGTAGTGTCCTGTAGTCAAGATTATCCAACCCGAAGATACAACGCAGTAAGAAACGATGAAAAGATTATACCATTTACCCATGTGCCAGAGGGACGATTTGTTCACGGCATAATTTTAGTACTACGTTTTCGATCACTGAATACGGCCGTATTATTACCGGGAAAGTTTTGTATCAACGTGTAATATAAACAAGAGAGCGTGGGTTAATGCTAGTTTACTACTAGTCGATATACACTGACATTTTTTTTATATAGAACGAGTAACGGTCAGGGGAATATCGAACCGGTCAGCTTGCCAAACTGAACGGTAACCGGTCAACGAGTGACCGTTTACATCCTTAAAACGGATCTAATAGTAGCAATTAGGTCTATATTGTTTATTGGGGTCATGAATTGTCGTAAATATCAAGCCATTTGTTTGGAAAGCTTCGGTAAATTTTGCCGAAAGTAACTTAATATTGGACACGAAATCAAGTTCACATGGGTTGGCATTCAGAAATAGCGGCTAATGAATATCTTCACCACCCGAATTGTGCAACAAAATGCGTGGACTTCGTACACATTTTAAAACATAGTTGCGGCTTCAACCCAACCGTCTGTCAAGTTGAAAACTGATGGAGAACGTACGTTACGGAGTTGGACACAAAGCCGTAACGTGCGATACCCACATTTATTTTGCTCAAATTTTCCGAAAAGATAAATGAAATGAAATTGTGGCCATTACCTGTAGATAGCCTATTTATACTACTCTGACAAAAATCAAAAATACTATTTTTTAAATGAAAATTAACTGGTGTAATTCGATTATCTGTGAGTGATGCACTGAGATTTGCAAAATATTTTTTACAAAATGTGGGAAATTAGTGATGGACATAGAAAATTTTTCATTTAGTCTTTTAAAGAAACACTTTATTCTAGCATCTGTTATCTCTACAGGGTGTTTTCTAAATATACAAATAAAAAAAATCCAGGTAATACTACATTTATACATTTTATAAAGGTTTTGCTCAGTGTAGTAACCTGTGTACCAGTACTGTGGCCTTACCCATATGCAAATGACTACGAACAAAGTCACTATAGAACCTAACAGAAGAAGCATTTCCAGTTAAGTGTGACGCCCAAACGCACCAATAGCTACCGCATGGAATGCAGGTGATGCTTGGGATCATCATGGGGGTCCAACCCAAGATTTGCACGACTCTGACTTTGAATGTTACAGTCATTGTGGCATTGAATTCCAGGGTGGAAACATGAGTTTAATTGTTTTAGTCAACAGAAAACAAATTTTGATATGCGTAGGCTTACCAAAAATGAAAGGTTACATGCCCTTGGTATACTACAGATCGGCACAACACAGGCGGTTGTGGCGCGGGCGATGAATATTTCTCAGTCTGTCATAAGCAGGCTATACCCAATCTGTACAGGACAGACCATGCTAGGGTCGACCAAGGGCAACAACTCAAGACCAGGATCGATTTATCTGTACCTTGGCCTTGAGAAATCGTGTCATCACAGCAAATCAGATCAGCGCTCATCTTCAAACAGACACTGGTGTGAGAGTGAGTGGCCAGACCATTCGGAATCGACTGCAAAGGAGTCACCTACGCACCCCCTTTGTGATCACTTGTTTGAGAGATCATCCCATTCAGGCAAGACGTCGTTGGTGTAGGGATTGTCAACACTGGGATAATCGACGCTGGAGCAATGTGATGTTTTGAGATGAGTCAAGGTTCACTGTTGATTTTTTTGACAGATGTATGAGGGTGTGGCGTCTTCGAAACGAGCGCTTCCAAGACGTTAACGTCATCAGACATGATTGATTTGGGGGAGGTTCTGTTATGGTGTGGGGCGGCTTTACATGTTGTTGCAGGGCGTGTTACAGGCCAGTTCTACCGGGACAACATCTTGGCAGTCCATGTTGTGCCGTTCGCAAGACGTCATGGCTGCCGTTTAATCTTCCAGGATGACAATGTCCAAGTATGCCACGTCGGATCAATGCTTGTTTGGCAAACAGAGGAGGATTCACCTGTTACTGACTTTGTTGTGATGCTGTGGTAACTTTGCTGTTTGACCCCGGGTATCATTTTACCCTTATAATGGTCAGTCTGTGCCTTACTTAGTCTAACGATCATTTGGAATAAATTGATGAATGTGAATTTCATTTCATTTTGTCATTTGTTTCAGTCAGTTTCATTAGGTGACTTTAATAACACTTAAAAATCAAATATCCCCTACTTTATTTGAATAGTATTTTATACGTTAAATAATCAGTTAGAATAGAAAAAACATACATCAATATATTTATTTACATAAATGATGAGAAGGGTTGCAATGTACAGTAGGGCCTATATATTAAGGATTACATTACGTAAATTTAAAACAAATATTGTAAATTAGTATATATGGGTGGATTTGGCACACTCATCAATATTCATCAATATCATTATCTGATAAGTAATCAGCATCAATTTCTGTGGTTTTAAGATAATAGTATTATTGCAATCCCTACATCCAAAAAGATGAGAGATTTGCAAGTCTACATGAACATCTTTTCGAGTCGTTTTGCAATTGCAATGTACATATTTTAAAATGTCCTCTGGCGCTGGATCAAGTGTCATCCACTTGATTGATATGTCATGATCAGTTATATTCTACCCATGCTCTGATGGGAGTGGGGTGAAATTACATTTATCAAAGAATGCCTATGGTAGGGAGTTCAGTCAGTAACGTCATACGTCATAAAGAAATGGCGAATCTATAAATTTTCATGTTTCATAATTCATCAGTAGAAATAATATTGTAGGCCTTAACAAGCAAAATACTTTATTTTTATTTCATTTAAATATCATTCTTCAAGATAAACTATTTGGTGTGGGTTTTAAATGTTTTGTAGTAATAAATATTTATCGTTAAAACTACGTTACTTTCTGCTACCGCTCGAATTATGGCACCGTTTTTACGCTCTCGATAAAATGGGTTCCCCGCTATGTTTATAAATAGACACGATTTCGCGTTTTCCCACCTAGTTGAACCTTATATGGGTATTTTCGGCATTTTCCGTAGATTCCCGTCCTGTGTGACGCGTGTTGATACAAGCAGACGCCCGGAAACCCTACGTCAAAACCTGGAGGTAAGTGACATTTTCAATCGTTTTAGTAAAATTTCGGTAGACTCAATTTTTTTCCATTGGAAGCACCCATTTTAAGATAGTTAAACATGTTAGCTAATTAATGATTATAATTATGAAATGGTTTCCATTTATAAAATGATGTGCAAATTGGGTTTTTTATCGGTAGGTTTTCTCAACTTACGGCGCTTGACGGCAAAATGGCCGAACTTGACAGTTCACCACTTGCACCTCAACTTGCAGATACAACAAACCACATAAATGTTGATTGTTTGAAAAATCCGCCTAGTATTGGTAAGAATTTTTTTTTTATCGAAATGTATGTTTGGTTTGAACAAAATAGGCTAAATACTCTTGTTTATTGTAAAAAAAAATAACAAAACAGTAAAGTGTCACAAAATACGAGGGTGGAAGGACAATAACTAGAATAGCTCTGTTGGTGGCATTTGTACTTACTTGCTGTTCAAATTTTTATTTTTCGCGCATGCGCAATGATAAAACGGCAATTCTGTTAGTCATCTTCCCTCCCTCGGCACGCACACGTTGATTTTTTGTTTGTTTAATTATTAACAAATAATAGGTAGTACAGGGCTGTAAATTCATACGAATCTCCGAAAACGATTGCGAGCGAATTCTAATAAATTGTGACAACTGTCATTTACTTTTTATTCACTTATTGATGTCAACAAACACTGAATTGACAAGACGAATCTTCGACTCGCTCATATCGGCATCGCTGTCGAGTGTCGACCAGGACAACATTGAAACAAAATATCTTTTACATTGAAGTATTTTTATGTTCAAGAATGTTTTAAGAACAAACGGATATCCATTTATTATTCGGCAATATTATAAAATCATCAATTTATCTTGTCAATATTTTAAATAGCAATTTTTTGCCGAAACTGGCACAGTTGTTTATTTATGTTAGACTCGAATAACACCGATACATTTCCATTATGCCATATAGTAGTCTCGATTGTCATATATAAAGAGAGACACGGTTAGATGTCAACAAACAATTTGTTTGTTGACGAAATTAATAAATATTGTTTTATGGCACGTCGACACCGTAAATTAAGCAAATTTGTATGTTAATAAACCCATGTTAATACGTTATTAAAAATAAGAAAAAAAGCTCCCTTTGATTACTTTGAATAAAAAATAAATCAAAGTTACAGTTACAAAGTAGCAGTAGCCACTTCATAAAACTATAAACATCAGATATTATTTTGGTATACACATTTGGACAGTAAATCCCAATTTGACATTATTGGTCTTGTTTAACAAATTTTGAGTTATAAATTATAAAATTAATAAACGCTATTTTGTTATGTTTTTTTTTTTACAATATTACTATAGATTTGATCAGATCGCATATGAGGGTCATCTTAGATTGATATTTACAAATTAATACTATAAGTTTTTAGTCAACACGTCAAACAATTTGGTTTTTTTTTTTGCATTTAATTTAAAAGCTGGCTAAACACTGTGATTATGAACTTAATATTATTTAAAAGGGCCTGTGTTAGGCGACTGAAAAAAAAAATTAGTTGGTGATTGTCCACGCCCACACACCTGTCCTGATTTTTTTTTTAAATTTTTATTTTTAAAATTTACCCTCTTATGCTGTTTTAAACCAATGATAAACGCGTAAAACTCCTATGTGAGCGCAAATTGTGGCTTCAATGTGAACATTTTGTAAGCAATGAAAATAATTAATGCCGTAAACATTTAATCTGAATATTAATTAAACATATCCACACAAAGTAAACTGTTAAAAACAGTAAAAGACAAACACATATATAAAATAAACAAAACTAGTTATGTGAACTTTCTATATGGCTTGAAAAGTGGTATCAGGTGTTCTGAATGGGTAAGCATACCCTGCCCTGTGCACATCACCCGTTACAAACCAATAAATAGCAATGAAACACAACCTTTATGTAATCGGCAAATGATTTAGTAGGGCCAGGGGAGTTATCCCCGCTATCAGGCACATAAAGGCTATGCAAGCTAGACAAGAAACAAAACATATACAAACAGTAAAGCCACTAAAGGACTTGGATTATTATCTAAAAGCTACAGTACTGGGTTGGATATTACATTATATCTGAACGGTTTTTCTGCTTGTATGCAGATGACTTGTGTTTTGACTTGAAATTAAAGCTTTATTCCTACAGTATTGCATGTTCATTTAAAAATAATAAAATCCTCCCTCCCGCCTACATTGAAACAAAAAAAGGACATTCACCAACTTTTTTTTTTAAGTGGCAAAATACTAGACTATGGCAAGTCAAGTCATGCCTACAAGTGACAAGGTATCCACATTTGTATTTTTAATTAGCTTACAAAGGCCTGGCTTTAGTTTTCGAATTTAAAAAAAAAAAAAAAAAAATTAATAATATTTAATAGTTTTAATTATTTATTTTATCAAATCATTTCAGGACCACACTGTAAACAGCTTGGAATTAGCTTTGAATGGCTTAATGGCTCTACTGGGTCTTCAAAACCATTAACCAGTTCAGTTACCAATGGTGTTATTATTGAATTGCTGATCCTGAAAAAAAAACACAATTATAGTCTAGATCAATGCGCTGATTGGGTTAAAATACTTTTTAACCTGAAGGAAGCTCCCCAACCTAAAACAGTGCATTCTCAATGGACAAGGATTTCGAAAAGAGCTACAGAACTTAGAAGAAATAAATTAAATTATAACATTTACATCAATAGCCCTTACACTCCACCTGACTCTGCCACTAAATCTACAGACCTAACGCATAATAAACAAACTAATACAATTAACATATCTTCTTCAGAAAAATCAGTAGAGTGTACTATTTTACCCTTGTCTACAAAAACAGAAACAAAATCGTCACAAACCAATATTTTACATTCGACTATCGAAATGGAAGCAACCCAACTTGGACAGAATTTAAGTTTAATAAAAAAAGAAATAAAGGAGTCTCAAATACAGTTTAATAAAATAAAACTTAGGAAAGGACATTACAGTATAAGAAATATTAACAAGCGTGACAAACGTGCAAAACAAAAAAATAATGAGTTGAGTAGAGAGCTTAAAAATAAATTATTAAAACTTGAAGTTCAAAAAAGAAATGCTGTTAAAATGACATCAAAATGGCGCAGAAAGGCAAAAATTGTAAATAAACTAGAATGTCCCAAGTGCTTGGAAAAAGATATAAAAATAATAAATTTAAACGATTCTGTTCGGTCACTAGAAAGTGAAATTGATATTGCCCCCATTTGTATTTCTGATACAGAAAGTGAACAAAAAAATAAAAAAAGAACAGAGCTCAATTTTAAAGAAGTAAGAGACGGCCATATTGGATATTCAGATAATATACGTTTATTATATATGAGACTATTGTCACTTGGTATTCCAGTTTCCAAATGCAGTGATGTTGTACATAGTGTATTAACAGGACTGACAGACCTAAAGTTTGGAAAGCTGCCGTCAAAGGGAACAACTAGTTTAATTCAGTCGGAATGCGAGGTGGCCGGACAGATTCAAGTTGCTGATATTCTTCTTCACGGTAACAATATGACACTCCAACTGGATGGAACCAAGAAAAAATTTAATGAATATGGAGCATATCAAGTTACTCTCAATAATGCTAGTGGTCAGAAAGAAACTTACTCTTTAGGAATGAAGGAAATGTTAAAAGGTGACACAGACTCTTTCATAGACACAATGTTGTCAGTTTTTCGTGACCTGGCTGAGACATTTAGTGATGATTCTGAACAAATAAATGAAATAAGAACTAAAATGTTGGCTAACATTAAAAATCTGATGACAGATAGACATATTGTAAATAAAAGTTTTAAAATAAAGTTTGAAGAACTTAGAGCAGAACTATTTGATAAATACCTTAAGAACTTTAGTACATTAAGTAATCAATCAAAAAACCAGGTTGTTGAACTACACAGTCTATTCTGTGCGTTACATGTTATTGGAAACATGGGTACTGTTGCGTCAAAGGCACTAAAAGTGTATGAGTCTATAGTATTGCCACCTGAAAATAAAATAACTGAACATTCATTTGACAAAGGTAATGCAAGAACTTTTGATTTAATCTTTGAACTGTCCCAATCTTTAACTATATCTGGCAGCCAAAGGTTTGGACGCTTTACAGATTGGGAAGCATTTTTGGAACAGAGAAATATTCACAATTTTCTGGTTTCATTTCTGAGACATCGATTTAATATTTTATTTGTAAATGGTGGTGCAGCATTTTATCATCGTGAACATATAGCAGAGTTTTTTCACTGTCTGACTGCCCCAAACAAATTAATGAAATGTATTTCTGAGAGTATTATCTCACCTGTTTGTGTTGCTGAATGTAGAGCACTTGGTATATTTGGAGTTTTGATTTCACAACCTCTATGGAAGATAGTAGAGCGTGATATTCACGTGTTGGATTTAAATCCATATTGGTTAAAACTTAAAAACGCGCTTTCAGAGTATTCAATGGATGCCTCTAATTTATTGAAAGGAAAACAATTGTTTAGTGAATTTGCTATGCAGGAAAACGAAGTATATGTTAGTCTTTTCGTTCCTCTCACTGATGAAATACAGAAATTTACACAAGAATGCTTACAAATTATTTGCTTCCATGTACTTCAATTAGTTAATCGCCAATTGATGGACCAATTACCAAATGGTTTATATTTTAATGCTACTGATACCGTACGTAATGAAACTCAATCATGTCCTACGACTAACCGATTAGGTGAAAAAGATTTTAGCGACCTCGATCGAGAAGTCAACTGTGCCCCCCAACGTAACACCTCGAATATCTCCGGTATAATATGTTTTCGCAACAACAACGCATGGAAATTTTACAGAAATATGAATCCCGAAAAAAGAAAATTATGTTTAAAAAGAGCTTTACGGTTAGCTCCCAAAAGATACAGAAAAAATAAAGCACATAGAAAACAACTAAAAAAGAAGCGATACCAATTTATTATGGAAAAAAAATCAAAACGACAAGAAGCTGACAACAAAAAACAAAAACAAATACTGGAAATATCGGAACACGTCAAAGAAAATGGACTCTGGAATTCTAAAACTATAAAACAGAACATTCAAAGTATTGACTCTACCAACGCAAAAATTAAATCTGTTAAACAACAATTGAAATATCATCAAACTATTTTACACAGTAAAGCTGATAAAACATTATTTTTATATTCTGTTAATGGAAAACCTCATTCATTGGAACAATTAATTCAAAACTTAAATCAAGTCATAACTTTTGAGACAAATAATGAAGAATTAGAAGAGATATCATCATCAATTAATGCAAATACAAAATTCCGCTGCGAGTCTCAACGCAAACTACTAATTAACAATATTATTGAAAAAACAAAATCAGTTCCAAAAAAGGTTAATTCTTCATCTGCTAACCAACAAGTTGCGCGAAAAATTGTAAAAAAAGCTGAAAAAAGGAAAATGCTAGCAACATCTGTGCCGAATAAACACCTAAAAACATTTAATTATTTACCAGTAGAAATTTCCTCTGATGACAAAGATAGTTTTGTTGCAATTGCATATGAAGATCGATGGTATTTAGGTCAGATAACCCATGTTATAGACAAAAGTTCTGTTACTGTTTCATTCATGAAACAAGTTGGACACGATTTATTTAAATGGCCTTCAAAACCAGAAACAAAATGTGTTGAAACTATATTTATTTTGATTAAGGAATTATCAATAGAACCAAAGGACTCTGGCTTAAGGATTTGGAAATTAAAGGGCTAATTCCGATATTTGTTTTGGGAATAAAACTGCTTAATTTTGTGTTAAAATCCCTAAAATAGTCGAGTCAAGGTCCGAGCAACTACTTCAGTATTTATGATACGCTTTCAAACGACTTAAATCCGTCAGTCTTCATCCGGAATTTGAGACCGGTGCCCCAAGGTGTATTTTGTGGTATCTGGATTAAACCAAACATTTTTTTTATAAAAATAATGTGTAGTTGAAATTTGCCCTTTCTATTAAGTACAGCACATGGGTTTTTCACTGCATAACCCTCTCAAGTAACCGTAATCGGTCATAAGGTCACCCAACGAAACAATTGACCCGAAATCTTAAAAGGGTTACGTGTCCGGATAAGCAGTTTTTGGCTTTCACGTCCAAACGACTTAATATTTTGAGTAGAAATTTTGAGACAGGGTAAATACACCATTCCCCTATATTTTGGCGTTTTATTTCCATACATTCTCAGACTTTTATTTTTGAGCCCCTGTTTAATTCGGGACTGTCCCTTTAAGTAGCTTGGATACCATTGAGGAAAAATATAACTATTATAAATTAAATTATTTCTAGACATGAGCAACCAAACTTTCGATTTCCTAAACCAAATAAAGTTTATAAATTACAAAATTTATTTATATTTTTATTCTATCCTTTAAATTTGTAAATTTGAGAAATTTTCGTCAAAATATGCAAATTATTCCTTTTAATTACATGTACAGTTGTTCAGTACTCATTGTATTCTGTTTAATGGTTTAGATAATATCGAAATGATGGACACGGTCAAAAAGGCTCAAAATATGCAAATTAGGTGCAAATGGAGTATAATATTAAGATAATTAGATATCTTTCTTTTTTTTTGTATAGAATTCCTCTCAATTACATGTACAGTTGTTAAGAACACTTAATACTCTGTTAAATGTCTTAGATGATAACGAAATAATAAAAACAGGGTCAAAAAGGCTCAAAATATGCAAATTAGGTGCATATTATGCAAATTAAGTATACCTTATGATAATTGACTATCTAGGTTTTTGTAAATAATAAATCTCAATTACATGTACAGTTGTTCAGAACACTTTATACTCTGTTGAATGGCTTAGATGATAACGAAATGATAATAACAGGGTCAAAAAGGCTCAAAATATGCAAATTAGGTGCATATTATGCAAATTAAGTATACCTTATGATAATTGACTATCTAGGTTTTTGCATATAATTCCTCTCAATTACATGTACAGTTGTTCAGTACACTTTATACTCTGTTAAATGGCTTAGATGATAACGAAATGATAAAAACAGGGTCAAAAAGGCTCAAAATATGCAAATTAGGTGCATATTATGCAAATTTAGTATACCTTATGATAATTAACTATCTAGGTTTTTGTAAATAATTCCTCTCAATTACATGTACAGTTGTTCAGTACACTTTATACTCTGTTAAATGGCTTAGATGATAACGAAATGATATAAACAGGGTCAAAGAGGCTCAAAATATGCAAATTAGGTGCATATTATGCAAATTAAGTATACCTTATGATAATTAACTATCTAGGTTTTTGTGAATAATTCCTCTCAATTATATGTACAGTTGTTCAGTACACTTTATACTCTGTTATATGTCTTAGATGATAACGAAATGATAATAACAGGGTCAAAAAGGCTCAAAATATGCAAATTAGGTGCATATTATGCAAATTAAGTATACCTTATGACAATTAACTATCTAGGTTTTTGTGAATAATTCCTCTCAATTATATGTACAGTTGTTCAGTACACTTTATACTCTGTTATATGTCTTAGATGATAACGAAATGATAATAACAGGGTCAAAAAGGCTCAAAATATGCAAATTAGGTGCATATTATGCAAATTAAGTATACCTTATGATAATTGACTATCTAGGTTTTTGCATATAATTCCTCTCAATTACATGTACATTAAGTATACCTTATGATAATTAACTATCTAGGTTTTTGTGTATAATTCCACTAAATTACATGTACAGTTGTTCAGTACACTTTATACTCTCTTAAATGGATTAGATGATATCGAAATGATGAAAACGGGTCAAAAAGGCTCAAAATATGCAAATTAGGTATGTATTATGCAAATTAGATGATCTAATTTGCATGGTTTTTTTTGTCATCACCAAGCCTTGAAATAAGGCACCTGTCACTGACAAGAGTACCTGACATTTTCAACTTAGTGCCAGACATGTATTAATAATATCATTAAAAAAGACAATTCAGTGCCGGACAAAATGACAGGCACCACTGCCAGAGGTTTAGTGCCTGACAAACCCTGAATCTGTGCCTGACATTGTCAGTGACAGGTGCCTTATTTCAAGGCTTGGTCATCACATAAAAAACTAATAAATGTTTAATTGAGTTAAATTTTGAATAGTTGTAATTCATAGTTTAAGAAATATGTTACCTTAAAGTGAGAAAACAGACAATTTTATGCTAATTAGATACACATTAAGCTAATTAGCATAAATTATTTAAATTAGTTTTTTTAATTATTTTTCAAATTCCCATTAAAAAATATTTTATTGTTAAAGGTGCGAAATTTTTAATAAGATATCTCGTAAAATAAAAAAGTTATGATTTAAATAACAATAAAAAATCAAAATAATGTGACATTCTTGGTGCCATTGTGCAATTAACCTCTATGTTAAATCGCTATTGTTTTAAGCCGCAAATGTCCTCAATATGTCGCATTTGTTAAGAATAAAAACATGCATAAAATCTGAACCCCTTAACCGATTTTAAAAAAAATTATGTTTTATAAAAGCTTGGAATCTCAACTGTCATAATATTATATTCTTGATTGTGTTTCTGTATTTATGATTTTTTGACTGAACTCCCTACCTATGGATTGCAACCTGATAGTTAGATCTTTTAATATGTAAAATCAAGGCATCTTTAGTCGGGGTGTGCTTTAAAATGGACTCATCTTCTTTCTTTGTAGCAGCTTCTTGTAGCAAACCTGTGTTTATATTTTTTAAAAAATGAAAATGTAATATAATTATCCTGACAGCTTAAAAAGAAATTATACTAAGAAGGCTTGAGCTTTTAATCGATAAGACTTCCATGAAATAAAACCAAGTACGAACAATCCAAACCATTAGAGAAAATTCGAAGTCCTGTTTACCATTAAAGGGGAAGTCCAACGATTTTAAACAAGGTTTCCATAAATCTTAAATATATATTTATAAATAATCCCCTCTGGCTCTGTAACACACAGCAAAAAAGGTTATGTAAGAGAGAAATTAATTTTTATTTAAACCGAAAGTGACATAGTTGGTTCAACACGCTCACTGGAATGAATAAAGTTTGAATGAATAAAGGCTGTACATATCGGAGATCATTGTCATTATTTACTTGGAGTCAAATTTTGAGGGGGGGGGGTACTTGGGGGGGATGGGGAATCCAAAAAAGCCTATTTTTCCCTAAAAAAAAAACGGCACTCAAAGGGTTATACTTCGAGATACTTAGTCAAGATGATGAAAAAAAAAACACACACGGTTTTGTTGATATTTACATCAGTGCCTGTAATGACGATTTTACTGATTGCTGATTGGCTAAAATCCCGGGTCCTGAACTTTCAGACGCAAATTCTCCCAACCTTTTCACCTGCGCATTAATACGGCGGTGAAAAAAACAAAGTCCGCAATGTTGTCCAGGTTCTCTTCTGTAAACACGCTGCAGAAGAAATTATTGAGGAGTGATGCCTTTTCCGAGTTGTTAGAGACAGTATTTCCTTCTTCATCTTTCAGATCTGCAATTACCTCTCTAGGTTTCATTTTGTTTCTCAGTATGCGAAAAAGGCTTTCGGATTTTTCTCCAGGTTATATGTGGCATTCCGACATTCTTGTTTTGCTTGGTTTCTTGCTCTAGCATAGATTAAGTAGTCTTTGCCTTCTCTCGTCTTGGTTTAACGTTTGTATGCAGCATTTTTCTCTTTAACCTTGGATCAAGGCCTTCTCATTCGTCCATAGAGGAAGTTTGCATTTTTCTCTGCTTGTTGAGCATCTCGTTTTTTGGATATTGGCGCTAATTGCTGTATTCAGTGTTGTCTGTAAAAACTCCCACTGACTCTCAATATCCTTTGTTTCCATACATACCAAACTGCTATTTTTCAGATGGTTTCTTAGCTTGTTGTAGTCCCCTTTGTTGAATTTGAACTTTGACACCTTCTTCTGTTGGGAGTAGCACTGGTATTTAAAATTAAGGATTTGGTGTAGGCTTTTTCCTAGAGGAGCGCTATGCGCAATCTTGCTGATCATTCCCTCTTCATTGGTGAAGACTAAATCCAGAAGATTTGGATTTTGATTACTTCTGTAGTGTGTCGGCACTTTCACATGCTGCACTAAAAAGCTATCTCTGACTGCTTCCATGAATTTAGTGGCTTTGTGACGTACATCTTGTGGGGTTGATTCATCAGTCCAGTTGATTTCAGGGGAATTGAAATCTCCCATAATTAGCATGTGTGAGTTGCTGGTTAGGTTCGAAATCGCCTCATTTAGCTTCTTGTTATTCTCTTCATTGCTGTTTGGGGACCTGTATATTCCTCCGACGTACAGTCTATCTGAGTTTTGTAACAGGATTTCGCACCAACAACTTTCCTTGAACTCCAGCGTCTCTTTCAGTCTACTTGGTACTGCTCCTGGTGATTTATGTGTAAAAATCGCTATTCCTCTTTTACAGTTTATTTGGTTGGGGGGCATGCTGTCTGCTTGATCTGGTGGGTCTCTTATTGTAGTTCTTCTGTTTGTGTCGACTATTTTCCCGTTTCGGATCACCCAAGTTGCCGTTTCTCCCTTCAGTGTAGATTCTCTCACTTTATCCGTCTTCAGTTTTACGAGTGCTCTCATCTCGTCCCGCTCTGACGGGGTCAAGTTTTTTGCAATGCTGACTCATTCAAACTCTTCAAAATCTCTGAGCTTTCGTGCTGATTTCGCACTGTCATTTGATCATCATCGTTGCGCATTGTTACTCTGAGAATTCAGTTTGTTTTGTCTTTTTGTTGTCCTAGGTTCATGTGTCTATGGACTTTTCTTGTGTCTTATGTTTTCTTTGATTTCGCTGAGTTCCGTTCTGATATCCTCTGTCAGTTCTTTCTTTGAGGCTGCAAACTTCTTCTTAATCTTATTATCTATGTGTGTCATCACTCATCAGTTCCCCTCTTAGTTCATTTGCGTATTGTTGGCATTTTGTTTTTATCAATTCTGCTGTCTTAACAGCTGATATTGCGTCCTCATTACAAGATTAACTAAACCAATGGATAAAAAAAAGTCATGCTGAAAATCAAGTATTTTCTGATTTGAAGCGTTTTTGAACACCTTTATCTCAAAACGGCGCCACAGATTTTTCTTAAACTTTTCCTATCGAGAGTCCCTTGGGTGTTCTTTGACATGAAGCCAGGGCTCATGCGAGGGGGCGATCCGGGCGAATTCGAGCAAAAATGTGCGCCCGGAACGAACGCCTTGGGGCTTGACCACAGCGACTTCCCGATCGCCTTGTGTCGCCATATCATGTCTTGGTGGCGACTTGATATTTTTTAAAAAGTTACCGGTAGCCTACGTGGATTGTGATCTTTTCATCAAGCATACATACACGGACGGCTTGAGTCGCAAAAGTCAAACCAAATGTGACGTAATACTAATAGTTGCTAAGGTTTTATGATTTTAATGATAAGTCATTTACTTCTTTGCGTTTATATAAATGTTTGTTTGAACTATCGTGTACGAAAATGATTAATAACGTGACCGTCGAAGCGTACCATTGTCTATTTTTATCACAATTTTATAGAATCAGCGTGTATCCGGCCAATCGAAGCCTTTGTTTTAAAAATAATCTATTTTTAGTAACAAACGGTCTCGCAATATCACTCAGAGAACATTAGACATTATTAACTCAATGTTGAATAAAAATTACTGTTTTACTCCTTGAAATATGGCTTATATGTGGGGTCTATTGTCATACCAAATGCTAGATATAAAAGAATAGCGAAATGAGTGGCTCTGACGGTTCTGTATGTAATGTAAACACAATGAAATTGAGTAAAAATCTGACAGCGGTGGTATATAAAATGTGATATTTGATGGAACAGTTATTAAATCATTTTGATATCTAAAATCATGTCTGCAACAAACTGGCTAAGTCAAAATTCTCCTAAACCGGGTACTAAAAGAAAGGATTGTGAAGATTCGACTGACATTCCTCCTGCAAATGAAAGTACGGCAAGGAATTACACAAGATTCTTTCGATTGGTATGTGGTCGACGAAAACGGAAAATGGCATTGTCAGATATGCAGAGCAGCTAAATTTGATTCTAATTATGCTATAGGCCATGATCGTCCTGCTAAAACAACCAATCATACTTGTTACAAAGTTTGTAAGTGTAGTTAAATTTTTGATATTTTTGTATTGTAATTTTCTTGCCCTATTTTATATGACCTAAATAAAGTGATTTCTAACTACATGAAATGAAATATACAATCTCATTGGTCAATAATACATTGGTGTTAAAAACAGATCATTTGATTGGCTGAATAACCTAAATATTTTAAAGAGACGTAACTCCATTTTTGATCAGACCACAATTATTCTTCTTTTTTTACATTTTTCGTTTACATTTTGTAATATAAAGAATTAACTCAGTTGTTACTTTCATTGATAATTTTGTTATTTCAGCACAAAAACACCTGAATTCTGTGACAAAAAGCCAACTCAAAGGACAGAAACCTCTTCAAAAATTGATAGCAACGAAATTGGATAGAGATGAAGAATATATTTTGGGATACCTCAAGCTGGCATATTTTTTGGGAAAGATAGAACATCCTAAGAATGACTTTCACAAATTTGTAGCAATGGCAAAATGTTTAGGATTAAACATCAACAACAACAGTAGCACTTTATATACCAGTAATCAGGCCGTCACTGAGTTTCAAGCTTCATTGTCACAAGTTGTGCTGAATGAATGCTTACTTAAGGTATCAGATTCAGTGTATTACTCACTGTTACTTGATGAAAGTACAGACAGAGCTAATAGTAAAAGACTATTAGTATACATACAGTATTTGGATACTAAGAAAGTGTCAATTAATTTATTGAACAACTTAGAAATTACTGGGTCTTCAGCTAATACAGAAACCATTGTTGCAAAAGTTATAGAGGAACTTAAACTCAAAAATCTAAACATCAAGAATTTAGTTGGCATAGGAACTGATGGTGACAGTGTGATGACTGGTAGAAAGAATGGTGTAATAGTAAAGTTCAGAGAGCATTCTCCTGCTTTGATTGGCTTGCACTGTTCTGCACATAGGCTGTCTTTAGCTGCATCACAAGCAGCTAATTCTGTGGAGCAAGTTAAAGCGTATTCAAAAACTTTGAATAGTGTTTTTTATTATTTCAGTAATTCAGCATTACGATCGAACCGACTTAGATATATCCAGAATGTTTTAAATTTGCCAGAGCTAAAATTTTCGAAAATCTGTTAGATGGTTGAGTTTAGACAGGGCAGTGACTGTTATTTACAGAACATATCCTGCTCTTGTAATGGCTCTGTCAATTGAGGCAGAATCAAACCCCATTGTCCAAGGCCTTTACAAAGAAGTGAACCAGTACAGGTTCATTGCAATTACACATTTACTAATGGATATATTGCCCTTTTTAAGTAAGCTATCCAAAATCTTTCAATCTGCATATGTGAACCTTGAAAAGATGGATCCAATGGTAAAGTGTAATTCAGACTCTTTGCTAGATTTGCTGGACTGCAATGGGGTTTTTATGAGTAAATTATCAGATTTCATTTTAAATACCGATGAAAAATGCATTTACAAAAGGCCAGTATCAGAAGGGTTAATTTCTGAAATAAAGAAAAATGTTGATGAAAATGTAGAAGGGTTTTCAGGTTTTGATGATAATCATGTAAATGATAAAATTATTGATGACTGCAATGAGGTTGAATTGAGGTATTATGTCAATCAAAAAAACAGTGTAAATAGAATTGCAAATGATTATGTCAAGGCAATTGTGAATAACCTAAAAGATAGATTTGTCCATTCCAATATAATAAATTCTATTAATATTTTATTACCAAATAAAATTGTAGAACATAAGGATAATTTAAATAGCTTTGGGGAAGCAGAAATTACTTTATTAATTGATAACTATGCTCTGAATTTTGAAATAGAAAAAGATGGCTGTAAAGCTGAATACAGAATGTACAAAAGATTAGTTGTAGGCAGCTATGCAACATCTTCATTCTTAGACATTGTCAATACAATGAATTGTAATTATAGAGAATGTATGCCAAATTTAATCATAATATTAAAATGTGCATTAATAATTCCAATAACTACAGCCCATGTAGAAAGGGGATTTTCCACCCAAAAAAGAATCAAATCCAACTTCATAACATCCATTAATAATCAAAGTTTGATTGATTTAATGTGGATTTCTGAAGATGGACCAGAAATGTCCGAATTTGATTTTAAAGCAGCATTTAGGATTTGGAAGTCTGAAAAGAATCAGAAATTATTTTCACAATAGTGAGAGTAGACTAAGAGCACATCATGTATATATATATTATATTGTTATTTGTATCTTGTAAAATAGATGAAAGATTAAACTGTAAAATAAATGGTAATAATTAAATGTTTTTTTTATTTATTCTTGAGCATGCAATTCCTCTTGTTTGTAATTGTCTTGAAGTCCCCCTAAATTTCCAGAAGTCCCCCTGATATTCAAAAAGGGGGACTTCAAGTCTCCCTAAACTTTAGTCCAGCTTGAGCCCTGGAAGCCATTCAATAAAATAAAAACCAAGTACGAACAATCCAAATCATAAGACAGAGTTCGAAGTCCTAAAAACGTTATAGGCAAAATAGTGTATTCAAGCAAAATAGTGTAAACAGCAAATGGACTGCTCCTCGTGTACAAAATACACGACAAGCAGTGGTAACAGGTGTCCGGAAGAGTAAGCTTACCCTGCCTGGCGCCACACCCACCATAGCTGCATCCGTTGAAATAATTGTAATAGGACAAAAAAGGGACTGAAAATCGAAAAAAGTCCAAAAATTGTGAAATTTTGGAAAATACTCTATTATTTTTTTATTTTAAAAGATTTTCAAAAAATGGTTATACATTCAGATAGCTGACCTAATTAAAAAAAAATTTTTTTTTTTTAAATTTTATTGTTGAAGATATTCATAAGTACAAAAAATTGTATTTAGACTGTCGTCTGTAAAGGGAAAATGTGCTTAGAAATCGATTTTTGTTGCACCCCCTCTGGGTCTAAAAAATTTTGCCATTTTCTTATAAAACAAAAATTTCTAGTGATGGAAAATCCATATTCCCACCTTCAGATAATGCCAGTTTTTAAAATATCACCCATTTACCCAGGGTCTCGGTCAATTTATCATGCATGTCTAACATGACTTTGACGTCGTGATTTTGGGTGATAAAATTACTGCAGTCGAATGATTTTTTTTCGTGTTTACTGCCAATATGCATAGCAGCATTTGAAAAAAAAAATTATGGAAATATCTCAATTTGCATTTGCACAGGGCCAGTAATAAGCGCCCACCAAGCAGCAATGTTGCCCATGGTAGCATGTTTTTGTCTATTTATGAAAATACAGCATCATTGAATTGATATTGAATTTAATTTATTATCAGAAATCTTACATAAATTTGATAATTGCATAGACATATGTGACTGGTGACAGCATAATGAGTCTTAATGACCAAAAATTAAAAACAGAGTAATATATGCCATCTTAAAGAGAATGCCATAAGCTGTCTAATGATACCAAAATCATTGCCCTACTTTACTACATCATTGAGATATTCAAGTTCAAAGTCCAGGAGTCCAGATACGCCTATTTCGAGAAAACCTTGTTTAAAGATTATGTTAAAAATGTATGTTATTCATGATGAAAGTCATGGTTAAAAATGCCAAATTTGCCACTAAACTTAGACACAATTGTTAAGAATATTAGATTTTAACATAGCCCAGTTATTTTCAATAAAATCCTGCTTTTGGGAAAGTTCCTATTTAACGTTGTCACAAAAATAATCCAAAACAAGATTGTTCCATTGTTGAACACTGGCCGATGCAGACAAGTCGCCATTTAAACAAGGGAGGTTAATGTACAGTTCTAAAACTACCCATTTTCTTTTTTTTTTAAAAAGTGACTACAGTTTTATTCATAACTTTATGATTTTATGTCTATTGACGAAAGACGACATCGCCAGAGATCAACAAATCAGACGTTGCGACGTCATTGACGTCACTGGGTTACAACCTCCATGACGTCACATAGCAACAAGGCTGGTTTGTTTACTTTTTCGAACGCCGCTATTGGCTGAGAAGTGTGTTAGATATCAGAATGAGTACTATAAATAGAAAGAGGAGATTTTGCCTGTTGTTTTGGTATAGCTCATGTACAGGGCTTCCTTCGGCAAAATGGCTACATTTTCCAGCGAAATTGGTCAATTATGCCTTCGTTACAAGTAATTCTGACTTACTTTGAGTAAACTACTAATTACTAATTGCTCAATTTCTACCCTTTATCAACATTTTCTTGCTAGAAAAGTGTGCCAGGCTGAATTCTAACATGATAAAGTATTCAAAAAAGGTCAAAACCAAATTTTGAATTTTTTTTCACTCAGACACAAATTAGCATATAATTAGAAATCTACTTCTGCGACTTAAGACTCATTTTGCTATCACCGGTCACATATTCGATTTCAACCAAAAAACAATGCATAAACGTGATATTTCAAATAGGGGTTCCAGGTAAAAAGGTATAAGAGGAGATAACTCGTATCATAAATGTCCTACAAATATTGAACAAAGACCAAATTTCCCCCTTGGAAACCCACCCTATCCCAGGCCTCAACATATCGGGATGCATCGAAACCTATGTGTAGGTTCCATGTAAACCAAGGCTCATAACCTACAGGTTACGATATTATATGGACATGTTTTGACCTTTTTTATAAATTCGGTTGTGAGGTGCAAAATAATATGATGTGTTGTCCTTAAAATTTAATATCATAATAAGTTATAAGTTGTCCCCAAGTGATGAAGATATTTATAGATTAGCAATAGCAGACCATGTGTATTTACGAGTGTCTTCATTGCCGTTATATATCGTTGTTATAAAACCTTTTAACATCCATGTTCTTCGCTAACTTGCTTCATGTATCAATGATTATGTTACCGGTAGACGATTTATGATAATTAACTTGAAATATGACTGAAAAGTTATTTAATTATATTGACTTTTGCTTCATAATTCTTCGAGCCTCGTTATCATACAATTTCAACCAATCAGCAAGCTCGCTTGCTCTAATTTCATACCGGTATGGCTATATGAAACAGCCAAAGATTAACTCATTGAACCCTAGACCTAATTAAGTAACTACCCCTTAATCTCCCTGAGCCAATTAACTAGACAATAGCTTATCTCCCTGGAGCTAATTAAAGGATTATCCATTAATCTCATATACTGTAGATTAAACAAAATAACACGAAAACTATCACTCCAATCAAAAAATGTTTATATTATCAAATGCAGATAAAAAATCAGGCATTGCAATGGTATAAAATTTAATCAATAATACAAAATAACAACAGAGTTATTATTTAATAAAAAAAAACATAAGTAAAAAAACATTCACATTACAAGATTATACATTTTGGCAAGTCAATAATTCTTCCTAAAATGTCTTTTTAAGTCAACAATTTGAAAAAAATAGTTAGTCCAAATATATATAATAATATTATAGGTTTACAAGAATATCAGTGTGGATTTAGCCATTTGGGATTTTAGTTCACAACAGATTATAAATGTTTAGCACTGAGTAAAGTTCATCAATCAGGATGTCTGTTTACAACACTCACAATACTGTTGTTTTATTAAACCAGCAATTTGTAATTACCTAAATAATAGTCTCGCGACCAATACATATTACTTCTTGGCTGCGTTGATATACTCATAAACACACGTAAAGCCAAAAATTCTCGAATTTCTTCCGGGGTCGCGTTTCTCCTATTCTTCTCTCCATTTTCATATTTTTAGCATCCTCACACGTGGTACCGATTCATTTCATCAGCGATTAACGTGTATAAATTTAATCCGACAAACAAACTAAATAAATCAAACTCGTTCTTCCCCTCTTCTAATATATTGTTGGCCCATGCTCAGGCCCTAAAAATGACTGACTGGTCACTGGATTTAATGTTGTTTGCCAAACTGGTTATACTGCAATCTGACGGGCCGCCATGGGCCATGCTGGTTTTCGCTGGCCGTTGTTTATATCAAGATCCTCGCCTTCTTCGCTCGAAATATCGGAAAAATCACTTCCCACGGCATTAATAATATCGATAGCACTATCCAAAATATCTTCGGGTAAAAACCCTTTGAATTCTGAGTCCGTATCACTTTCCATAATGAAGATATTGTAAGAAAACAGAGCGCAGTAATAATCGATAATAATACGTAACAAAACAATATGGCGACCAGTGAAAAAAATTTCTACCGCAAAGTTCATGACCTTATAACCCCTAAATTTTTGTTGTGACGTATGCATTTTTTGTGGTCATTCGTTAGCCAAAACTATATTTGATTTGATAAATTACTTGTAGTTAGCCAATTGGCTTTTATTTAACTATTATGGTTCGAGGAAACAATGCATCAACGGGACCACAAATTTAAGTCTCTCGGATATGACACAAATAAGCAGTGGACCGTATATTCAAGCAATCGGTATTAGAGAGGGGTTTAATTGGCCCTTATATTTAAGCAAACGGACCCAATGAGTTAAAAACACGTAAATAATGATGGCGACGATTTTCGGAAATTAGTTTCACGACAGCATAGCTCGTGTACAGTTCTATGATGACAGTGTTCATTAAGTACAAATTATCAATTATTAGAACTACCAAAATATCAGGTCGCCACACGGGCTAATTGATTTTGAATTTCATTCGCCCGTACCAACTTTCACTTGCCATGGCATGGGCGAGCGTTAGTTTCTATCCCTGTGTGAACTCTGTTCCAATTTGTTTTATTGAACTTCCGTTTGAATCTATAAATCCAGAACGTGCAGAACTCTTCAATAGAGCGAGCCAGAGATTTCCTTCCACAAAAATAAGATGGAGGCCTCCTACTAGTTTAAAGTAATTTGCTATTTTTTGAATTTCCATTTCTCGGGAACGAGCGTCCGTTCTCGCCAAACTGAATCGTCGTGATCGCCGCCTAACCTACATGACCGTTCGCGATTTATGTCGAGCCCTGCTATCCCCAAACAAAGAATGAAAACAAATTTAAAACATTATTCTAATATTCAATTACTAGTATTAAAGGTTTAAATATATATAAATTAGGCCTGTGTATTGCAATTTACAACAACATTTCAATCAATATTTTTTTTTAAATACAGAAAACATCTTTTTAATTTTTAATAACTGTTATATCAATAATTTATTTAAATCTTGCTGTAACAGTTGTCAATAATTAATGCTTGAAATAAATGGAGTTTAACAATAATAAAGGACACAACCAATGTACAGAAATAGCAAATTATTACAGGTACTTTGAAATATCTAATAACTTGGCCATTGCAGAATTTCTTTGTGGAAAATAATTATTTTTCTAATCACATCTTAACAAAATATCAAAGGTTGTCTCATATGCAGAATTCTCAGAAGAGCTGAAAAATATAAGTTCATAATTACTACAGGTACAAGGAAATCTCATCGTAGATGCAAGAATTCATGATTGGTGATATTTCCACTTAAGATGTATTGGTCAATGGTCGATTAAGTAAAACAAACATATTAATACACTTTAAACTTATCATATCACAAACAAGTCTTGACCGCGCAAAAGTGTTAGTAAAAAATGTTCACACATTCTTAGAACGGATGAACTTTGTTTTAGTGCATTTGAACACCACAATCTGGTCATTTTGTGCCAATTCACTTGCATCAAAGATACCAGCACTACTTATACTATAGATAGAGTGACCCACGGCCAACAATATTTGTCCTTATAAAAACTGACCCACTTATCTGTCGTATTGCCTCTTCGGGTGTATTTTCTCGAGTGAGCAAAATGTAGTATCGCGCACGTGAATTTGAAGGTCGCAGCAAATATACGTCAGAAATAGCTTTCCACGTGGTGTTATACAAACATGTATTGGTATATAAAGCCAAGTAAAAATTAACTCGATACGCGCTTCGACTTTCGTGTTTATTTAATCGAGAACGTGAGCAAAAATTTCGATTGCAATTCTTGATTTAATTTTTGATTTGGGGAATTTTATCGATTTCGGTACAGAGCTAGCTGTAATAGCTTCGTTTTATTTCTAACTTTCGTGTTTGAGAGACCGCCCTGATAAACTCATTACAGCCTTTTGGGATTTACTTTTATTTAGTGGTTACAACCTTGGTTTACGTGCCACGCTGTGTGGATAAGGAAATAAATATTTACTAGCTCTAAATACGCAGAATTATTTACAACCGGAAAATAACCGAAACGAAATTTTATTGGTAGTCCTCATTTTCCAGACACTTTCCGGTAACTTGGTTAAAATTATTTTCATACTTATAGTATCTTATTTGATTATTTTGTAGCCATAAGCCTTGATCGACGGACCTAATTTTTTTCTAGATTTGAGACTTAGCCCTGCAAGATGGCGTCCACCGATGATTTGCTATCCAGCATTGGATTGGACAAGTACCCCTATGATTTGAGCACTGTAACCAAACTACCCATGGCAAAAATCACAAATAGGCTAATACTAGGCATTGTTAAAAAAATCCCGACAACTACGGAGCATCGGTCTATCATAACAGCTTTACATGACGACTGTGTGACGTTTGGAGACCAATACATTAAAAATAGACTGATCAGATTGACGACAAAGACTAGGAAGCTGGGTAAAAGTAAGGCTAAGTCTAATAAATGTATGAAATTATACGACGATTTTCTTGACACCCCATTTTTTCCCGGGATAGTGGACGAGACTCCATCGGCAGATACTAGTGAAATTAATTTAATAAATAGAGAGACTCAGACATCTGCCGATGCGACCTTGACTGAATTAAATAGGAAAAATAAGTATTTGCGGCGATTGTCAAAGTGTCATAAAAGCACAATCGCCCAGTTAAAAAATCGACTTCGGAAGACTAAAAAAGAAATGATACGCATGAAGGCTAATAATGAAAATAAAAAACAATTGGCAGGTAAAAAAATTGGTTGCAAGTCCAAACCTTTTAAGAATAACGAAGTAATTTTGTATGATGTCGACAATCAAAGATACACAGCAGAATGCCATAATTTGGTCATGGAACTCAAAAATCTAAACGTTTCCAATGGTAACGTAGCAGCGGTTATAACCGCATGTTTGGCTGTCGCGGGACTAAAATCTAATTACACTCCGTCAAAATCTACAGTTCAAAGAATATCATGTGAGCGCGTCGGTGTATCTTTAAAACATATTTCGGAAACCTTGAAGTCAGCGAAAAATACCACTCTTTATACAGACGAAACTACAAAATTTGGCTCTAAATTCGGTACCTACGCAATAACCGCTGACTCGACACATACGCCACTTATTCTTGGTCTTCGTGAAATGGCTGATAAATCTGCGCAAACTACATTAACTACATTAAAAGAAATTTTGGCAGATCTCGACGAAATTGCTGGAGAATTTAGTAAATCCGTTATTTTAGAAATTAAAAATACCATGTCAGACAGAGCCAGCACCGAAAAGCTATTCAATTCTTTATTTACCCAATACAGAGGCAGTATTTGCGCTAAAGTAGTAAAAAAATGGTCAGGTTTATCAGATTCGGAGCGAAAAATTCATATGAATATTAATCATTTCTTTTGTGGTCTTTATTTATTAACTGGTTTGGCGGATAAAAGTGTTCTGGAATTAAAAAAAATTGAAGAACTGTATTTTAAAACATTCTCAGCCCAGACGTTCAAGACCGCCACGTCATTTTTGCCAAACGAATCGGGGTGTGTTCGATTGTTCGAACCATCTGTAAGGCCTTTACTCAGGGTGGAGACGAAAAGTCGGGTTGTTATTTTCCTTTTAAGTTATATTTAAATTCTTTGGGAATTTCAAAATTACCGCTAACGCCATTTCATGGTAACCGGTTTAATATCATTTTTCACAATGCCGCAATTGTAACTTATATGGCCAACCATATTAAGACTTTTCTTGGTGATTTTGGCGCAGAAAATCGATTGACCCAAAGCATTTCACTAGATATTAAAATTCCTGTATTTCTTATAGAGTGTCAGGCTTTGGGTTTGATAAATAAACTAATAACTGCCCCACTGTGGCGCATATTAGAAAGCGGCATTAATGCTCTTGATATGAAACATATTTATCAAAAATTACATGATTTTTTCGAAACGGCAAACTTACATGACTTTGCAGAAGGTAAATCACACCCGTTTGAATCTCTGATTAAAATTGAAAACGATTCGGTCCTTGATCACTTAACAAAATTAGATTTTGATTCTGATATTAATTCAACCCTCATCCATGTTTTGGAAATCCTCTTTGTCGAGTTTAAAAAGTACATATCAAATATTTTACTTGAGTATCGAGATGACTTTAATCCTTCATGTTCGGATTCTGCCATGCCTCACAACAAATTGCCGGAAACCGTGTTCAGTCATCTCGATAGATTAATGAGGATCGCGCCCTCGTCTAATACTTTTGGCAACGAAGCATCCATTTTATATAAAATGAACAAATCTAACGAATGGCTTAAAACTCTTTCTCCTGATAGACGTAATTTGGTCATAATGGATGCTCGAATTATAACAAAAAAACAACTTTCTAAATTTAGACAAAGGCGCGAAGAGATTGAGAAAAAACGGTTTGAGGTTCTTTTGGCGAAAAGGGATAAATTAAAAGAAAGGGGGCGACTTGAGATTAGGAAAAAAGAGCGCCTAACAGCAGAAATTGCCGGGATGGGACTTTGGATAAGTAAAGAGGGAATGGATTATGGGCTTTTAAAGTTTTCGTCACTCGGGGAAACAAAAGAGGCATTGAAAGCACAGCTCCGATTTCGTAGATACGTCATGAATCAGCCAGTTTCGGACAAATCACTTTTTTATTTTTCTTTGGCGGGTAAGGAACGTTCTGTTCCAGATTTAAAGGCAAATTTGGAAAAAATTATTTGTATGGCTCGCCCTACTTAATCGGAAGAAGTTTACAATGCCTCTTTCTTAGCGGTTATAAAATGCAGTTTATTGATTTTTTTTGTATTTCTATGTTCATTTTATTCTTCATTCCAGATGTCCCAGCAGACAGACATTATGACACCGTAAATACCTTTTTGATCATTAAATTCCTTCTATTTACAGTTTCGGTTGTTTCCTGGTTCATTTTAACGGTGCATATTTATTAGTGTGTAGTAAATCCTTTTGTTCCGTGAACAATGTTTGTTCATTTAATTTTAAATTTTATTGTTTGATAAAGAAGAGGCTATTATCAATTGGCATTTTCAGCGATCATCTTTTTATTCATTGAATTGTAGCAAATCCTTTTGTCCCAGGAATTATATAGCCAAGAATGTCTGTTAATTAAAGTTTGCATTTATTGTTTGACAAAGAAGGGGCTATTATCAACTTATGTATTACATTTTAGATATAGATCTTGGTATCGGGTGACCATTAGGTAACTGATTTAGAAAGTAAAATTTAAATAGGTTGTGTGTGAAGGCGATTACAAATAATAGATTAATTTAATTTCAACTCAAATCATCTTTGGGAAACTTGTATTTCTGTGATATAATAGCCGACATGATAACATTGATTGTTATAAAAAAAATATCTGAACAGACAGATATATGGTTATACTGTATAAGTACATGTATATGAGTTAATTATGTTGCAAAAGACAACATTCGGTAACAAATGCAGCTCTAACATACAGACATATTCATTCAGAGGGCGTTGGTCACGATGAAATGTGTTTGGTAAATGTTATTGAGCGCTTTGAGCCTGTATAAACGAATATAAAATAGAACAGATAACAACATAAATATTCGTGTGTAAATGCTAGCATACCACACGAGAGAACGTGTTCCTAATTTTGAATTTTTTGTTAATATATTATCTATTATGTTGTATTTACCCCTCTCCACTATACCAAACTCGAATTCAATTCCCTGAAGCTCGATCTTTATTGTATATGTAATACTTATAGAATAATGTCCTCATACTTTATCTGGCAATGTGTTCTTTTTTCATAACAAACATCATACAGCACAATATATTTATTTATATGAGGGACAAAAAAAAGTCTTAAATTAATATATATATATAGAGGTCTTTATCTCTCCCTCTCTCTCTCGCTCCCTCTGTATAACATGCCATTATAAACAGACCAGTGTCTGTGGGTATACAGAAATGAGAGCATTGTTCATTTTAATACATTTAAGCTAATCTACAAACAATGTTAAAAGTCGATCGTTTCATATCCAGCTAAACGTTTATTTTAATTTCAACTGTAGCATTATAAACCGTTAATATTAAAATATTTGAAGGCATGGGTGTATTGTCGAAACAACTAAGAGTTTGTGTATGCGTACATAATATGTCAAATTCGAGCGTCTCGTGGAGTGTATTCCGTTACTTCGCAGCAAGGAAATAAACGATGTTTTCCGACTGCGATAAAATTATTTCGTTTTTCAGTGGCGCCCGTGGTGCCCGTTCCTTGTTTTACTTGCAGCCAAGGGACATAACTCTTATTCTCACTACCTTGACAATGGCAGCCGGGTAGATTTTGAACCAATTATAAAATATTTCCAAATGGTTATAATCCTTAACAATTGAATGTGATCAGACTCTCACTGTTGATGAATGGTGCTTTTATGGTAAGCCTTATCATATTATGTTAAAATAAACCCCAAATATTGTCTGTAGGATGAAATTTTTTGTTGCTGTGGGTCACTCTACTATAGAGTAAATCGGCCACTCCCACATTGAGGTCACTGATAATGGGATGCGAACTGATGACAGACCTTTTTTTAACCACCCACTTGGCTATATAAATCCCTTCTCACCCACTAGTTGTCTTTGATATAAAATAGATATATAACAAGCCACAAGGACACAACAACTACTACAAGTATGATATAAACTTACCCTGACGACCAAACTTTGGATTTTCTTGTCAGGAATCGAACATAATCCTTGTAGCACCGTTGATGGTACCTAACTTCAATAGCAACACAGTCATTATCTCTGATGTGCCTGAGAATGGTTTCATCTGCTTTCATAACTGCTGCTTCTTTAACTCGACCTAAAAAGATATGGATAATTGTAAATATTATGGATATCATAAACCAACTAGAAGTAGACTACATATTCAATTTTCACCAGTCCACATGCTAAATAATTGGTTGAGAGATTGAACAGCCACTGTCATGTCTATGCATAGTAGAACCAAACTCGACAAGTGATTTCGTAAAATCTGGTTATATATCGCCAAAGTCTGCCCCCCCCCAAAAAAAAAAAAAAAAAAAAAAAATTTGTCTACCTACCTACCCATACCTTATCACCATGAGTCGGGTTTGGGCAAACGGAAATATTTTTAACCCTGGCCTGGGAATACTTGCGCTGCAGGGGTAAATACATAACCCTGCATGTTTGGATAGGCTACTCCCCCACCTTGTCACTGAGATCGCAGAGAAAGAGAGTCGAACCCTCGACTATTGAGGCAGATTGATAGGTAACACCTATCAGCCACCTGACCACTGTCCGCAATAAACGCCTTTTACGACACGCTGAGGAGGGGCGATGGATCTATTCCACAATTTTAATCACAATGATTGAACAAATAATACAAAATTACCTTCATCTGGTAGTGCACCATCTTTTTTCCCTATAAATACAAAAATACTCCTAATATTATTGCACACACACAAAATAAGCAAATTAGAACCTGAGACTGAGAAGAATTTAGGTGGCAACAAATATCTCTAATAAAAATTACTTTTCTTTTATGAAAAGTAAGATACTGCCACATGTTTGCACTTGATTTGGGGTTAATAAAATAAAACCAAACAGGCCCGGCCGGATCCAGGATTTTTTCGAGGGGGGGCCCATACATTGTAACTAATGGTAATCATTAGAGTGCCGCATACATTAGTGGTTTGGTGTAATCCCCAGAGCCTTGACGCATTGCCTGGGCATAGACAATGCGAAAATCATGTTTATATCATCAATTAAAAAGCAAAAATTCCGGTCTCGCCGGGGCTGAGGGGGGGGGGGGCATGGCCCCCCTGGCCCCCCCCCCCCCCCTGGATCCGCGCCTGCAAAGGCTAGCGTGAATGCTATCAATTTTAAAACAAACCTATCTACTCTATGAACTAACGAGACTATACATTATATACAATATGAATTGAATGAATGTCAACAAACATTATTATTAGACCTATTATTTTTCGTAACAACTTGCACACAGCAATGACATCAAACAAGAAATATTATATATGGACGTAAGCTCTCGTTGCATTGTACAGTCCCGAGCATTTGTGATGAGTACAGGTATCTATAAAATGTAATCCGCCTACCACTAAGAAGTTAATTTAAAATGTAAACAACAAAAAATTGTGTTTTTCGCAGAAAAATAAAATGGCGACTCATTGTCGTACTTTCAATTTGATCAACTTACCCTGAAATACATCTTTATACTGTTGGCACACTTTTAGCTCATTTCCATCAAGATTAGCCCATTCTTTATAACTCAATACAACCTTATGCCAACTCATATCTGTAAATTTATTCAGCTTTCCACAATCTTTGTCTACGAGGTGAACAAGACACTTCATGGTCTCAAAGTAAACACTACAGCTCAGACTCGCTTTTGACCTGTGAACTTGAGGTCAAATTGGCGCAATATTATCTAGAGTGGTTTTGATTGGTTGTTTGGCTAATTGATATGCATCAGGTGTAAAGAGTGGTTGATAACTCCATGGCGCGAACAGAAAGTAATTCAAAAACTTGCGAGGACTTGTTTATAAAAACTGGCACATTCTAGAAGCGGGAATAAAGCTTCTTATCCTTATTTTATTCACATATTACTAATGTGTGAATTACAACTAGACCCAGTGTATAGATTTTTTTTGAAACGATAGCTATTGACAGATGACAGTCTAATTACTAACTTATTGATTATTATAAAAATGGAAACCTGAAAGTGTAACACTTAAGTGTCATTCCACGAGAAAACCATGCAAAATCGTGCAAAAGTGATAAGGTGGGGGGTCGGAACTTCAAGTTTATATTCACAGGATCTGATCACCTACTCTTGACTACTTCTGAGCCAAAACAGTTTTTTTCAAAATTTGCCGGTTCCAGAGATATGGCACCATGTGCATTTTGGTCGATTTATTACTGTGTTTTAAATAGCTTCGATGAAATGAAAACCGACTTATATTAGTAGTATATGCTCTAATGTAAATTCCTATGAAAAGTAAAATATCATAACCTTGTGTGGAGTGGAGGTTAAACCCCATTTCTCCCTCTCTCTCTATCTGTACTATGAATACACACCAACTTTGAGGGTCAAAATCTCCTCTGTTCCGGGGTCTGGGTGAAAAATGGTGATATATTAGTATAGAGGGACACCACCCCTATGCATCGCAAAAATAAAAGTTCTGTGATTTTTCCAGGAAAATGACGTAATACCATCGTAAAATCTCACATCGCACAACTTCATTTTTCAGATATAACAGACAGATTTCGATTATTTGAGTTACTTTGTATTCAGAATTGTATTAGTTTAATGTCTTGCACCAAGCTTCGTTCCCAGTCCGACCCGCTCGTACAAAATATTGTATATTAGGATTGGTATCCAGCCTAAATCCCGAAAAAAAATGGCTGACACAGATGATTGTGGATTTGTTTAATTTTCAACGACAAAATGCGGCTTAAACTGTGACTACCCGAATGAAACCTCTAAATTACTTTTGAAAGAGTGTAAGAAAGATATCAAAGGACATCTCGAAAGCAATCATATACATGTACGACACGGGGACGTTAAACTGAGTGGGAACTTATTTTTCGAGACGAACAATCCTCTGCTGGACACAAAACTGATTTGTCCTGCACAACGATATTGCTTGGGTGTGAGATGGAAATGGCCTAGAAGCTGTCAGCATCCATTACATGGTATCAAATAGTCCAAACCGTATATAAATATCAATCATACAAGCCGTGAAATATTTCTGACGTGGAATGTTCTTGTTCCCATAGGATTAGGTTAGTGTAGTCAACGTTTCCCACATTAAACCCTGGTGAAGCAAAGTTCCAGCTCTGTGAGAGAAAACACTCCCGCTCAGTGATATTTTGGAGAAATAGTCGATCTTGTGGTTAACAGTCTTCAATTTTTAATTGTTTGGGAGGTAACCATGTTTCATTTATAGCTTAAATGCAGCAGCTCACCATGTGTAGTAAGCGTACATAGAGTGGTATTCTCACTTTCAGTATCGGAGTATCGAGGATAGTGAACTAACTTGATATAAAATGATGTCATACGCTCACAGTATCTCACCCTCTCAGATTTCGACCGTGTGTGAGCCAGCTCAGTGAGGTATAGGGCTTCATGTACTGTAAGCGTATGATGTGAGTTTATAGTTTATAGCGAGTTAGTTCACTATCGATGATACTCCTCTGTAAATATCTGAAAGTCGGCATTATCACACTGTATGTGCATACTACACATGGTTGGCTACTGCATAAGCTATAAATGAAACATGAGTATGGTACCCCAAAATGATTTAAAATCAACAAGTGTTTACCACAAGAGGTCGGCAGTTACCCTCGAAATATCACTGAGCCGGTGTGTTTTCTCCTGGAGCTGGACATTTCCCTCACCGAATGGGAACTTTGTTTCACCAGGGTGAATCAAGTGTTGTCAGATCTATATAGAACCAATAGTAGACTGCTAATAACTGTAGACATCATTACGCAAAGTTACAGGTAGTTGTGCCATTGAAAATGAATGAATGAATGAATTGGGGTTTAACGTCCTACGCTTCTGCACCTAACCTGAGCTAATTGAAGACGGGTATACGCCACACAGTGTGCTATGAGTAAAATTTTTCCCGGGCGGCAACTGAATTCAAACTGCCAAGGGATCTTTTACGTGCACGCTTATGTGTACACGGGACCTGTTTTACATCCCACCCAAACAACTAGGCAGCTGTCCTTGTCAGACCCTCCGTCTGCAACCTGACAAGGGGAAACCACGTCCGAAAATTGATATGAACTTTCTCGACCAATGCAGGGATCGAACACCCGACTGCCGTTCAAGAAGAAATTGCAAACTTTTTTGCCAATTAGAGACTTGTGTTACAGACTGGACACTCTATCTTACTCTCAACTGGTATGAGTATCCTTCCGTGGACACTGTCTCTGATTGGCTGAAACAAATGTGTGAGTGGTTTGCCTCTTTTTTTGATAGTAGTTCTTTTACTTTGTCTTACTTTGCAAACTCATAAACTGTGCATGACAAGACTTTTGTTAAGTTGACTTAAATGCAGGGGAATCAAAATCGCAAAATCACCGAGTCCAAGCCAGCAGTGAGCGATCAAACTGGACAGCTATTATCGGTCTCAGCATTATCTAACTGGCTCAGTTACTGAAATACTATTGCTACTGATAGTGTGGTTGACAAAGTATACACTGAATGTGGGCGTGGCCTGTCTCTGTTTTCATACGTCGTACAATCGCCATACTTGTTCTATCAAACTAAAACAAGTATGGCGGTTATTTTTTTTAATTTAATTATTTCTAAAGTTTTGCAATCTGAGCTCAACTTTAAGCTTAGTCGAGCTTTTTTTTTCTTCGGGTAATTAGTTAGCTCTTCTCAGGGGTACACATAACTATGAAATGCACTTGTATATTAGTGATATTGGTCAGTTTGTTGGAAAGAAATTAACCTATTTTTGAACGAAATATAACCCAAAATTGATTTTTTCATGAATTTATTTCTCATTTCCCTTGAGAGATCACAGAACTTTTATTCTTGAAATCTGTAGGGGTGGTGTTTCTCTACCAGAATATACCATCATCGGTACCCCTAACCCCGGAACAGTGGAGATTTTGACCCTCAAAGTTAGTGCGTTTTCGAAGTCCTGATAGACACCCTTCACATTTTACCAAATGGCAACCCCATCAATGATGTTATGGACTGAAACCCTGCAATCGATCATACAAGAAGACCTTATCTGTCATTATATATCAGCGTTTGCTTAATCGCCGAAGTATTAGGCACTGAAATACGCCGAGGAAAATGACCCAAATTTAGCGAAAAAATGGTGAAAATAGCGTAAAAAACCTTTGGATGCTGTATCTCCACAACCAGTGAATTTTGAAACAAATCGTTTTGGCTGTGAAGTAGTCTCGGGTGAACCACCAAACCCTGACAATATGAACCGAATCGGCCGACCCCCACCTTATCACCTTCTGCATGGTTTTCTCATGGAATGACACTTAATTGTTTTGTGAATATCTTCAACAATAAAATTTTAAAAAAATTAAAAAAAATAAAATTGTAATTAGGTCAGCTATCTGAATGTATAAACATTTTTTGAAAATCTTTTTGTCCCCCTCCTTTCGAAGAAAGCAGGGGACTATTAAAATGGGTTCGTCCGTCCGTCCGTCTGTCTGTCTGTCTGTCACACTTTTTGGGACACAATAACTCTCTTACTAATTGAGCTAGAATATTCAAACTTGGTGTAGGTGTTTATTAGGTCAATACATTGATGGAGTTCGAAGATGAGCATTTTCCGCTTAGGGTAAGCAGAGATAAGCAATTTGATTGGTTGATGCTTTGGGACACGATAACTTAAGTTGTAATTAAGTGAGAGTGATGAAACTTGGTATATAGTTTTATTTCATCAATACCTTGACTAAGTTCGATAATGAGCATTTTCTGCTCAGGGTAAGCAGAGCGATAAGCAATTTTATTGGCTGAGACTTTGAAACATAATAACTCTCCTTCTAATTGAGCTAGGATATTCAAACTTGGTGTAGGTGTTTATTAGGTCAATACCGTGATGAAATTTGAAGATGAGCATTTACCGCTTAGGGTAAGCAGAGATAAGCAATTTGATTGGGTGATGCTTTGGGACGCGATAACTTGAGTTGTAATTAAGTTAGAGTGATGAAACTTGGTATATAGTTTCATTTCATCAATACCTTCACTGAGTTCAATAATGCGCATTTTCTGCTCTGGGTAAGCAGAGCGATAAGCAATATAATTGGCCGAGACTTTGGAACATAATAACTCTCCTTCAAATTGAGCTAGGATATTCAAACTTGATGTAGGTGTTTATTAGGTCAATACCTTGATGGAGTTTGAAGATGGGCATATTTTGCTTAGGGCAGTTAGGGTAAGCAGAGATAAGCAATTTGATTGGTTGATACTTTGGGACGCAATAACTTTAGTTGTAATTAAGTGAGAGTGATGAAACTTGGTATATAGTTTTATTTCATCGATACCTTGACCAAGTTCAATAATGAACATTTTCTGTTGAGGGTAAGCAGAGCGATAAGCAACTGATAGGTCTTGACTTTAAAACACAAAAATTCTCCTTCTAATTAAGGTAGAATGTTCAAACTAGGTGTAGGCTTACATCAGTTGAATGCCTTGATGGCGTTCGATGATGAACAATGTCCGATTCTATCTGATAGAGAGTGATGAAACTTAGTGTATAGTTTGATTGCTCAATACCTTGAAAAGAATAAATGTGCGATTAATTAATATGTGTCATCTATTTATTTTGGGATTTCGGCGGGGGACATCAGCCTCACTGTTGGCTTGTTATATATATTATGTTGGCGTGAAACGTTACATTTTCCTGTTTCAATCTGAAAAGATATGTTATTTAGTCATGTTTCCATATAAGAAAGTATACAGCTAAACATCTAGCTATTTAAAAAAACAAGGAAAATTATCGTAATGTTCACAACATAATACTAGACATTATATAGATTGGCGAGGATATATCTCTACTAATACTCTGATATGAACTGTAGGCAAGCCCTATATTATTAGGTTAATATTTTCAATTAAAAGGGACCCATTTTTGTTGGAATTTTTCTATTTTGTTATTTTTCTGGAAAATAAACTTTTCAGTTTTGTAATATTCTTTAATATTTATTAAGAGAACTTTGAATGATGGTCTTGAATCATTTTTAGTACATCTGTATGAATAATATTTTGTTATTAAAATAACATGATTCCATAGAATGTATGCATTTTAGGATTCCCTAATAGAACGTTAGATTTGGAGTAGTCCTTATTTTGTAAGATTTGTAACCACTCTTTTAAATCCGTCCACAGTTTTCGTGAGATAGAACAAGAATAAAACAAATGTTCAAGTGTTTCCGGTACTTGTTCACAAAATGAACATAGATTGTTTTCTGTTATTTTGATTTTGAACAAGAATGTTTTGGTGGTTAGAATTCTGTTTACAATTTTGAATTGGAATTCTATAAGTTTCGTCTCTGTAGTGCATTTCCATGGAATCATAAAAATTTTCTTCCAAGTTTCATCTTTAATCTCATGACCAATATCTATTTTCCATTTAACTTTCTTTCCATGTGGATGTATTATGTCGTCGCCCCTGTCCGGCCGGCCGGCCGGCCGTCCGGACGTCCGTCCACAATTGTTTGTGGACTCTCTACAGGTCACAATTCTTGTCGGATTTTGACGAAACTTGAAATATAGGTTTATCCCCAAAAGATCTCGGCTGCTTTCGATATTGGCATGTATCGGATCAAGACTTCATGGATTATGGCCCCTGATTGTACGAAAAATCAAGTTTTTAGCTTGTGGACCCTATAGAGGTCACAATTTTGAACTGATTTTGATGAAACTTGACATGCATGTTTATAACCCAAAGATCTTGGTTCCTTTCAATATTTGCGCCTATCGGAACGTAATTTCCTGAATTATGGCCCCTGATTGTCCGAAAAATCACCTATTTTAGCTTGTGGTACCTCTGGAGGTCACAATTATTATCCGATTTAAAAAAACGTTCGATTATATCACCGTTACACCCTAAGGAAGGTTGAGTTCAAATTTCGGAAAAATCGGATCAAAATTACCATACAAAATGGACGCCGTTCGTAAGCGAATACTGTTAAAAAATGGTATATCAAGGTTGTGGACCCTGTAAAGATCACAATTTTAATTCGATTTAAGATGAAACTTAAAATGCATGGTTATACCTCAAAGATCTTGGTTCCTTTCGATATTTGCGCATATCGGATCGTAACTTTCTGAATTAAGGCCCCTGATTATACGCAAAATCGCCTTTGTTTAGCTTGTGGTCCCTCTGGAGGTCACAATTATTATCTGATTAAAAAAATCGTTTTATGTTATGGCCCTTGATCACTTTGAAAAATCTTGTGAACGCTCTAGAGGCTAAATTTAATATCTGATTGAATTAAGATTTATACACAGTGTTTAAGGCCATGAGACAAAAAAGAGCCTAGGGATTTTCACCGATATCCGATATTTACTGCCAGAGTTATGGCCCTTGATCACTTTGAAAAATCTTGTGAACGCTCTAGAGGCTAAAGGTAATATCCAATTGAATTTAAATTTATACATAGTGTTAACGGTCATGAGACGAAGAAGCCTAGGGATTATCAGCAATATCCGATATCTACTGCCAGAGTTATGGTCCTTGATCACTTTGAAAAATCTTGTGAACGCGCTAGAGGCTAAAGGTAATATTCGATAGACTTTAAATTTATACACAGTGTTTAGGGTCATGAGACGAAGAAGCCTATTGATTTTCAGCAATTTCCGATAATTGCTGTCAGAGTTATGGCCCTTGATCACTTCAAAAAATCTTGTGGACTCTCCAGAGGCTAAAGTTAATAACCGATTGACTTTAAATTTATACACAGTGTTGAGGGTCATGAAACGAAGAAGCCTAGGGATTTTCAGCAATTCTCGATAATTACTGTTAGAGTTACGGCCCTTGATCACTTCAAAAAATCTTGTGGATGCTCTAGAGCAGCGTTTCTCAACCTGGGGTGAATTCACCCCCAAGGGGGGAATGGATCGCGTCCAGGGGGTGAATGACCACACTCCCAGTGTAACTTCAAAAATGGTCATATGTGACAATCACCAGGAGCAAATTTTGCACTGAACTGGAAACAACTATTTTCATTAAAATATAAATTTGGTGTTCATTGAATCTTAACTTCGATCTGTATTCATTACATATTCAATATTGTTTTGTTAATGTGGTCAGGGGGTGCAGGCCTGTGCAAGGATCCGTGGTTCATGTCGGATGGCTTCTATAGAAAAGCGCCATTTTCAAGTTCCTCTGAAACGCGTGGTAGAGTGCCTGAAATGGCTGGAAAACACGTTTGCGGGCTCCAATTTCTAAAAATTTCCTGGGGGAGACCCGCCCCAAACCCTCCTCGGTGGATGACGGTCAGTAACCTCCTCAAAACTCGGGGGGGGGGGGGGGGGTAAATGGGTCGGTTGGGAATTAATTTAGGGGTGAACGGTGAGAAAAGGTTGAGAAACGCTGCTCTAGAGGCTAAAGTTAATATCTGATTGACTTGAAATTTATACACGGTATTGAAGGTCATGAGACGAAGAAGCCTATTGATTTTCAGAATATTAAGTGTTTCGTATACTAAACGTTAGCATGGAGGAGAACTTTATCAAAGCCAAATAAATTCAAATGATTTTCTGATAATTACATCTTAATTACATAATGACTTGTTACTTGTTTTATGATTTTAGTGTATTATAAATGTTTCATTACTGAAAAAAGTTAAATATGCGACAACTCTTGTTGACTGCCCGGACGATTTAGCTGCTGTGGGCATATGTTTCGTTGCTCTAGAGGCTAAAGTTAATATCTGATTGACTTGAAATTTATACACGGTATTGAAGGTCATGAGACGAAGAAGCCTATTGATTTTCAGAATATTAAGTGTTTCGTATACTAAACGTTAGCATGGAGGAGAACTTTATCAAAGCCAAATAAATTCAAATGATTTTCTGATAATTACATCTTAATTACATAATGACTTGTTACTTGTTTTATGATTTTAGTGTATTATAAATGTTTCATTACTGAAAAAAGTTAAATATGCGACAACTCTTGTTGACTGCCCGGACGATTTAGCTGCTGTGGGCATATGTTTCGTTGCCTGGCAACCTATCTTTAGTCCTGTAAGACTGAAAAAAGTATCTAGGATTCTTAGTGCTGATCTTAAAGATCTTTCTGAGCCATCTAAAAGAAGAGCAGTTCCGTCAGCATATTGCCAAAAGTTTAATTCTGTCTAAAATAAAGTTATACTCTTGATTGAGTTTTCATTCTATACGAGAATACCTAGCACCTCTGTGCAGAGCAGAAAGAGATATGGGATCGCCCTGTCGACAGCCTCTTCCAAGATTAAAGCAGGCTGATATATTTCCATCTTGTGTTACACATGATTGAATATCATTATAAAAGACATTTATCCATTGCTTTATTGACTTGCCAAAATTGAACAGTTTGAGGGTTTCTTGGATAAATTTCCATGATATAGAGTCAAATGCCTTTTCAAAATCAATCGTTAGGAGCATTCCTGTTTTTTTTTGGATTTGAGCCTCTAACATAGTATCAAATATCAGTCTTGTGTTTTCGCCTATAAATCGTCCTGAGATAAAGCCCTTTTGGTCCTTATGAATAATGTGATCTAGAACTGATTTTATTCTCTTTGCTATACATGCTGAAAAAAGCTTATAAGGGACGCTAAGTAAGAAATGGGTCTCCAATTTTTGACATGATTTCTCGCTTTACCGGGTTTCGGTAGACATGTACCGGGGTAATTACTCCCCTTTTCTGTGTTGAGAGACTATCACTTTGGAGGGCATAGTTCCCTGCTCTTAACAGAAATTTTCCAATATCTTTCCCAAAAAATTTTAAAAATTCAATACAATATCCATCTAAGCCTGGACTTGTGTTATTTTTTGTTTGCTTCAGCGCCGCAAGGATTTCGTCTAGTGTTAAGTCCCGAAATGACCTAGTTGTGTTGAGTGAACATTAAACCCCATTTTTCTCTCTCTCTCTCGTCTAGTGTAATTTGACCTTCAAGACTTTCTTTTCTGAGTCTGTTAGTTTTCTGAATGAGCAGTCATTTAATAACTCTGATAGATTTTATTATCTTTAGTCATATTTTTATTTGCATACAAATTTTGATAGAAATTTTTTACTTCCTATAAGATTTTACTTTGATCTTTGATTGTTTTTCCATCCTTTGTTTCTAATTCTAAAATACTTTTGTTTGTAAAGTTTCTTTTTCAAGATTCGCAAAATAGCTTGATGATTTTTCCCCTTCTTCATACCATTTTGCATGTGATCTTATCATAACACCTGTCATTTTCTCTTTCCTGATGTTAACTACTTTGGCATTCAGTACCTCAAATTCTTCGATTAGTTTCTGGCTGTTTGGATTTTTTTCTATTAGACTTCCTGTTAAATTGATTTTTTCTTCAATTTCTTTTTTTTCTTGTTTATTTCTGTCTTTTTTCTTATAAGCTGCGTATGAAATTATTTTTGCTCTTAAGTGTAGAAGTAGCATCTCAAAAAACGGTTGGTCATCAATAGTTAATTCTATTTCATCCTGACAATTTTTAACGTAATCTCTATCATACACTAACGCTGCATATTTTTCTTTTATTTCATATATCTTGGCTTTTATCATGTTAACAAATTTGAAATCATACAGCAATGATGGGTTAAACTTCCAGTTCCCCCTTCCACATTTGTTAGACAAAAGATTCACCGAAATACTTATTATTGAATGATCAGTGCGATAACCTGAAACTATCTTTGGATCAGAGATGGCATTCATAAAATTTTCTGATACAAGAAAAAATCCAGTCTTGCTCTTTTTATTGGATTGGATTTTGCCCATGTATAAGTTCGTTTTGATACGCCAACATTTTCCTGTGGACATATTATGTCTTCGCCCCTGTCCGTCCCGACGTCCACAATTGTTTGGTGACTCTCAACAGGTCACAATTCTTACCCGATTTTGACGAAACTTGAAATATAGGTTTATCCCCCAAAGATCTCGGCTGCTTTCGATATTGGCATGTATCGGATCAAAACTTCATGGATTATGGCCCCTGATTGTACGAAAAATCATGTTTTTAGGTTGTGGACCCTATAGAGGTCACAATTTTGAACCGATTTTGATGAAACTTTACATTCATGTTTATAACCCTAAGATCTTGGTTCCTTTCGATATTTGCGCTTATCGTAACGTAATTTCCTGAATTATTGCCCCTGATTGTCCGAAAAATCACCTATTTTAGCTTGTGGTACCTCTGGAGGTCACAATTATTATCCGATTTGAAAAAAAGTGCGAATATTTCACCGTTACACCCTAAGGAAGGTTGAGTTGAAATTTCGGAAAAATCGGGCCAAAATTACCATACAAAATGGCCGCCGTTCGTACGCGAATACTGTTAAAAAATGGTATATCAAGGTTGTGGACCCTGTAGAGGTCACAATTTTAATTCAATTTTGATGAAACTTGAAGTGCATGGTTATAACTCATAGATCTTGGTTCCTTTCGATATTTGCGCATATCGGATTGTAACTTCCAGAATTATGGCCCCTGATTATACGCAAAATCGCCTTTGTTTAGCTTGTGGTCCCTCTGGAGGTCACAATTATTATCTGATTTAAAAAATCGTTTGATTATATCACCGTTACACCCTAAAGAAGGTTGAGTTTGAATTTCGGAAAAATCAGACCAAAATTGCCATACAAAATGGCCGCCGATCGTCCGCGAATACTGTTTAAAATGGTATATCAATGTTGTGGACCCTGTAGAGGTCACAATTTTAATTTGATTTTGATGAAACTTGAAATGCATGGATATAACCCAAAGATCTTGGTTCCTTTCTATATTTGTGCATATCGGATCGTAACGTCCTGAATTATGGCCCCTGATTATACGCAAAATCGCCTTTGTTTAGCTTGTGGTTCCTCTAGAGGTCACAATTATTATCCGATTTTAAAAATCGTTTGATTATATCACTGTTACACCCTAAGGAAAGGTGAGTTCGAATTTCGGAAAAATTGGACCAAAATTACCATACAAAATGGCCGCCGTTCGTATGCGAATACTATTGAAAAATGGTATATCAAGCTCGTCGACCCTGTAGAGGTCCCAATTTTAATTCGATTTTGACGAAACTTGAAATGCATGGTTATAACCCATAGATCTTGGTTCCTTTTGATATTTGCGCATATCGGATCGTAACTTCCTGAATTATGGACCCTGATTATATGCAAAATCGCCTTTGTTTAGCTTGTGGTTCCTCTAGAGGTCACAATTATTATCCGATTTCAAAAATCGTTTGATTATATCACCGTTACACCCTAAGGAAGGTTGAGTTCAAATTTCGGGAAAATAGGACCAAAATTACAATACAAAATGGCTGCTGTTTGTACACGAATACTGTTAAAAAATGGTATTTCAAGGTTGTGGACCCTGTAGAGGTCACAATTTTAATTTCGATTTTGATGAACTTTAATTGCGTGTTTATAACCTAAATATCTTGATACTTTTCGATATTTGCGCATATGAAATTGTAACTTAATGAATTATGGCCTTTGATTGTAGGAAAAATCACTTTCGGTTTTGGTTGTTCTCTATCCATCTCTCGAAAATATGGGCGTATCCTGCCTGGCAGCCGCTGGTTTTTTCATTTGAACACCCCAGACATCAACTAGGTCTAATTCATCACACAGTTTCAAGACTTGTAGTCTTGCTTTAGGATTGTTTACATGTTTATAATTAAATGTGTCCTTTTCTGGATTTAATGTTAAGTTCCAGTCACCACATATGATCAGTGTTTTCACACTGAAAATTTTGTAATCCGGTTTGAATATTTTGATAATATTTTGGATTATCTTCGTTTGGACCATAAATATTAGCAAGAATAAAGCATTTTTGGCTAACTTCTATATCAATTATTATAAAATTTCCCGATACTGTGTCTTTACATATCTTATTTAGTTTGTAATCAAAATTATTATTGAATAATATAGCCACCCCTCTTGCATATAAAAGTTTGGAATCCCCATTCTGCTTCTATAATTGGTTCTTTCTTGTCATCAAAGTGTACATCTTGTAAGCAGATAATATTTGTTTGTTTCTGTTTTAAGTATTGGAAGACGTCTCGTCTTTTTTGCTTATCGCTAGTTATGTTAATTACTGCTTAATCTCCTAAGCCAATTAACCAGACTATAGCCCCTATCCCTAGAGTTAATTAAAGGATTATCCATTAATCTCACGTATTGCAGATAACATAACTATTTCTCCAATCAAAAAATGTGTATATTACCAAATGAAGAAATAAAATCAGGCTTTACAAGGATATTTTTTATAAATAAAAATACCAAATATTAATAAAGTTATTCTTTATTATTAAACGAAGAGCCGTGTAAAATAAATAAGAGGCTTCGTTTATGAATTATAAAGTTATATTTTTATGCCCCATCACATGCATCAAACAGTAAGCACACTTGATTTATTTTTTTTAGTCCTCAATACGTTTTTAGGATTAACACTGTAAATAAAGTTGTCAATCGCGAATTTCTCCCTCGAATATTTTTTTTCCGAACCTCTCAATCTCATTGATTTTTTCACTTCAGCAGGATATTTATTGGTTTCAGCAGTCACCAATGCGTACATATTTAATCCAAAAAATAAACTAATAAAATCAAATTCGTTCTTCTTACGTTTTAATATATCTGTTGGCCCTGGCTTTGGACGTACAAATAATTGGCATATAACCGAATTCGGTGTTTCATTCCAAATAAAATCTGGAAAGATTATCCGCCATTTTAGTTTAGCTATTTGGTAGCCGTCTTGTTCCTAACTCGAATTGTCAGTCAGTTCGTTGTCCAGGATACTATTATTGCTAATTTCTACGTCTAATATATGTTCCAGTAAAAAAATCCTTCGAAGTCAGAGTCGAAATCACTTTCCATAACGAAGAATTTATTATAAAACAAAGCGTACGAATTAATCTACTACCATTTAGAATCCTATTGATTTTCAGCAATTTCTAATAATTACTGTCAGAGTTATGGCCCTTGATCTCTTAAAAAAATCTTGTTGACGCTCTAGAGGCTAAAGTTAATAACCGATTGACTTTAAATTTATACACAGTGTTTAAGGTCATGAGACAAAGAATCCTATTGATTTTCAGCAATTTCTAATAATTACTGTCAGAGTTATGGCCCTTAATCTCTTAAAAAAAATCTTGTTGACGCTCTAGAGGCTAAAGTTAATAACCGATTGACTTTAAATTTATACACAGTGTTTAAGGTCATGAAACGAAGAAGACTATTGATTTTTTAGCAATTTCCAATAATTACTGTCAAAGTTATGGCCCTTGATCACTTCAAAAATTCTTGTGGATGCTCTAGAGGCCAAAATTAATATCCGATTGACTTTAAATTTATACACAGTGTTTAAGGTCATGAGACAAAGAGGCCGATTGATTTTCAGCATTTCCGATAATTACTGACTGAGTTATGGCCCTTGATCACTTTCAAAATTTTGTGGACGCTCTAGAGGTTAAAGTTAATATATGATTAACTTTAAATTTATACACAGTGTTAAAGGTCATGAGACGAACAAGTATATTGAGTTTCAATGAATTTATTTAACTTGAACAGCATGGAGGAGAACTTTATCAATGCCAAACAAATTCCAATGATTTTCTGATAATTACATAATGAGTTGTTACTTTTAATCAGATATTAGTGTATTATAAATGTTTCATTACCGAAAAAAATAAAATATGCGACAACTCTTGTTGACTGCCCGGACGATTTAGCTGCTGTGGGCGTATGTTTCGTTGCCTGGCAACCTATGTTTTCACTTGAGTTTACGACCTAACACCTTGTTGTGAACTAAACATTTTATGACCCCAATCATTAGCTGTAACTATTGTTTTATAAGATTACATCTTTTGGAAAGTCAAACGACTTTTGTTTATAACTTCTTGTAGCATGGCCACCCGCCCTATGACGCAATATTCATCAACACGCTTATAGCGGGCGTAAACAAAGAGAAACGGCTCTCACGAAATCAACTCACTGTAACTACATAACCATACGCTCAAATAACGGCATACCGGCATTGTTGGATTCGTAATTAAATATTCTTTTTATTGATATACATTATATTGCTGTGAATGATTTCATTAAGAACCAATTAGCAAGTTAACCGGGTGTGCCGTTCGGTGTCAAAACGTCATCTCGCAGCAGCTCGATAACGTCAATATGGTAACGTCCGTAGTGAGGGAACCCCATTTCATTGCAATCCCGCAGTATTGATTGACAACAGAATTATTCGATATTTTCCAACCAATCAAAGAAGGAATTCCCCTACAGCCCGATGCAACACCGGTTTTATGCAAGTTAAATAAAAAATACCACTGCGGAGATAAATCCAAAGTCATAAGACGGTATATTTTAAGAGCGCCTAGCGGGTCATGACGTCATTGTTGTTTTGCATAAGCCTCACGGGCTGTACTTTTAATTTTTCACGTACAGATTTCTATCAACTGGCATCACTAAACAAATTATTAAAAACCGCAGTAATAATTTATACGTATCTAAAAAAATATGCAGGCACGCTGTTAACTGATTTCATTAAAAGTGCGTAAATAAATTTATAACGAATAGTGTAATTAAACCGGCCGACTTGGTCGCCATGCCATTGGCATTACGCATAGGGTCCAGGTTAATGCATGGCATGAAAAAAATACAATCGTTCATGTACATGTACTGTCATATCATTGTAAAGCTAATATATCAAAGAACTGATAAGCGTGCGGTACAATTTTAACATTATATTTTGTTTTCAATTTGAAAATTGATGACAAAAGGTTTGTGTAGCTTGCCGTTCTATAATAAAATTCCATCATCGGGCTAAATATAGCTTCGTTATGATTGGACGAGTCAGGGGTGTTTTCTGTAATTGACCAATAAACGATGGTACACGTCACGGAATCTCCTCTAACAGCAGTCGGCGAATGACTTCGCTTCAAGTGTTCTTATGTCAAAGTTTGACATATCGTTTTCGTCTTCCAAGAGTATAACCATGGACCTTATAATGTATTATAAGGTCCATGGTATTATAAGGTCCATGGTATAACAACCGTCAATAAAATTTAGTGAATCACTTGACTGAAACTCGGAACAAGTTCATTGCAATGGGCCATTTTCCATCGCAAAATGCGATACGATACCGACTATCCCGAACACTGAATTGCAACACTATAATTTTATTAGTAGAAATAGCTTGTGTATTTGTTTATTTGCCCATACATCGTATATTGACAATTGGTAGAATTTCCTTGATGTTAATTACATGTATTTCCAGATACAAATAAATAAATCCAGACAAAATCAACTTCCGTGGCAATTTAGCATCCATATTTTTTTTTTTAATAAATATGTGGCCAAGATAGCCTAAGCCTATCATCTTCCCCTATATAGGCCTAATACTCTAATAATGGTTATATGCAATCTAATTAATATGCAAGTAACCTGAATTTAAATTTAAGTTCCAGGCATTTTGAGCTTTAATTTGATATATTACAAGATATTCTTTATCTTGATATAAACATTGATGTAATTTTAAGTACCATACATGTGATTGGCCACAGGTAAAATGTCAGGAGATTTTTGTAAAAATGTCAGGAGATTAAGGTCAAAAGAGGGAGACTTTATCACGAGTTAAAATTACCCACCCACCATGAATAAAAGACAAATTAATTTACATTGTTTATATATTTGTATATCATTTGATTGTTATAATAATAAAACACATGGAAACACACAATAAAGCACTTGTCATACTCATGTCTTTATATTTATTTTCAAATATTATTTGTTACCCCTTTTAAACTTAACGGTAACGTCATACACTGGCTATTTAATTTTGTGTAATAATTTTTAAATATTTTGGAAGCAGATATCCTTTTTATGTGTTTGATATAATTTGCGTGTGTGTGTTCATTTTATCAATTTCATAAACGTAAATTTCCCGTGTTTTGACGTTACGCTGAAAATTTTTATTATTAATATTATTTTTTCATGCTTTGTTGGCATTTCGATATAGCCTATCCGGCATTTTTTGTAAGTTGAACAATTCAATTCACGAAATCTTTTTTTGAGGCGATTTGTCAATATTGTACTCCCGACCGATCAAAAGTTCGTTTTATTGTCGTTTCGATGCTATTAAAATCAACAAAATCGGAGCATGGTAAGTGTACCCGCCGAGCACTTGAAAATGGTATACAATGGATAATTTTCTAGAAAATTATTAACGTAGTTTGGCATGTGATCGTGATTACGGCATTTCAACACGAGAAGTAAAAATAAAATTACAAGTTCCTCAGACCCATATTCGCGGTTAATTACGTCGAAATGCAACTCAATGTTCATTTATGAAGTAAGCATTATGTTTCATGAATAAAGGACTTGCCTGGAAAGACATAATTCCATTATTTTTACGCCTCGAGACTCGAGAGAGCCCACGATATTTACATCACGTGACTCATATTCGCGCGCTTTTGATGATAGGAATGTGGACATTCCAAGTCGAGGGAAGTTTCCTCCCAGCCCACGCACATCTGGACGCTTAACACCAAGTATTTTTCAACAATTAAAAATTGCGTAACTTGCACACGTGGTTCTATGTTCTGAATTAATAAATTCTCTTGTATTCATGCCCAATTTAAAGTATTTAATGTGCACACGAATGGAAATGAAATCGGAAAATAGGCTACTTTATCTCGTTATAATAAATTTAATAAAATAGTATTGTTCCAAATACAAAAACATCGGAAATGTATCAGGTCACCCACGCTATTCAAGACCTCTCATTCTTATAAATAATTCGAAATGAGCAATAAAAACTTAATTAAAATCAACTTATTGCTAAACTTTATTAATTTCGTATAAAAACAATAATTATCGTGTTATTTAAATGGTATTAGCCTATTCCAAATATGAAAACACGTGTTACTAATTATAGTCTCAACTGCCGAACGGTTGTCGTAAAAAGTTATGTCTCGTTTGATTAGAATTTTGACTCCCAAAAAAAAAAAATTACAAGAAATGAAAAAGCGGGAGTATTTGTCTCCCGATCGGGAGGTCGGGAGATATGGGTTAAAAGCGGGAGTCTCCCGCCAATTGCGGGAGTTATCACATGTATGATTAAGTACTAATTTATTTTCTGTTACCATGACAATGACTATACGAAAATCTAATTAAACTTACAAGTTACCTGAATTTATATTTAAATTCCAGGCATTTTGAGCTTTAATTTGATATATTACGTACTAATTTATTATTATGTTACCATGACAATGGTTATATGCAAATTACCTAATTAAATATGCTTAACCTGCCATATTTTGTTTTACATTAAATCAATTAATATGTAATATAATTTCAATCGCTTGTTTTTTGTTACTTAATTTACCATGTTGACATGAATGGTCTAATGCAATTCTCATTACAAAAATTATTAGGAACGTATGAAAAAGTCATGAAAATGTACCCATACAGATTATCACAATTTCTGAATGAATAATTGGATTTCTAAAATTCAAAAACCACCAGACTGCATTTTTTATGCCCTTCCCAATGGCTTAAATCAGGGATCTGTCCTTCACAGCTTTATTTTCGAGTGGCCATGCTACTTCTTGGTTCTTATTATTGATCAATAAAATAGTACTTAGCGGACGGCCGTTTAAAATGGCGACCGATATGAACAGAATTTTCTCGTGAACTCGCGGCCTTCTAGCACCTAAACCGTTGTTGTAATGTGTACATTTTTTTAAGGCAATCATAAGTTAAAACTATTTGTTTATTAGATGGCTATTTTTGGAAAGACAATCGGCAATTTTTTATAACTTTATTGATCAATAAAACAGTACATGCGAGACGTTCAGCGGATGTCTGACTTAAAACTAGGTCAACGCCTGGCGGGGTAAGTCAGTGAGATTCAGTGGATAATTAGGTCGCTTTGACACGACTACTGGACCGAATGAGTTAAGAGTATTTTTAGATTGCTATCCATTATCAAAGGACCAAATTATTAATTCTATTATTCTTTCCGGTTTGATTTGTCTAGTATATAAGTTAAGCATATATGATGAAACGTGAACATTGCACAATAATTCTGTAAATATTTTCAACATTTTATATATAAAAAGAATCGTCATAAACCTTTTTGTGTTCGAATGTAAACTTCCTTCCGGGCGAGCCCGAATCCAATATTTCGAAGAAATCCCAAAGTCTTTTTATACTGCCATCTTTTTGGAAAATTTATAATATATTTTGTTTTATACCCTTCACTGAAAATATTTACAGTTCCTCATATCTTTTACATTATATGGGGTAATTATCACCCCTGTTTTTCTACATCTAGACTCCATAATAGACATCTTCAAATAATCTACAAAATAAACAGTGTTTTTTGGTTAATTTTGTCTTAAAGTCTCATTATAAACAATAAGGAGATTTGTGTATGTCCCCTATTTTATTTTCACACCTGATAGGCAGTGAGCGTCTACTGGCCTTCAAATCTAGGGACTGATTAAAAGTCATAAGGAGTAACTAGTATCTACACCACCTGGTTGCATGGAGTTATTGACCACTCTGACATGTCGTATATCATAGCTGCAATTATCTGAATTTTGTCATGGTAATTTATTTTGGTAGTCTAGGCTCCGTAGACTGATTTATTTCACAGTATGCGAATTGGACATATTACTCTAATTTAGCACTTGACCAATACATACCGGTACATAGCTATCAGATTTAGAGAAGATTGTGGTATTTTCCTCAGAAATTACATGTAATATTATAAGCATAGAATAATAATAATAATAATAATAATGGACATTTATAGAGCGCCAACATCCAGCTAGATTAGCTGCTCTGGTGCGCTGTTGCAATATTCATAATGGCGTGGAAAAAAGTTTAAAAATCGCAACAGGGAATCACGAAGGCTTCATTAAAAAAATAGAGTTTTTAGTTTCTTTTTGAAAATGTTTATGTTCTCTACACTTTTCAATTCAAGTGGAAGCTCATTCCATAGTTTCGGGGCAGCCACTTTGAAGCTTCGAAGACCAAGATTACTTTTTATACGCCCACATTGAAATGTGGTCGTATATTGCCGTCGCCCCCGTCCGGCCGGCCAGCCGTCCGGCCGGCGTCCACAAGCAATTTCCGATAATTACTGTCAGAGTTATGGCCCTTGATCTCTTAAAAAAAATCTTGTTGACGCTCTAGAGGCTAAAGTTAATATCTAATTGACTTTAAATTTATACACAGTGTTTAAGGTCATAAAACGAAGAAGACTATTGATTTTCAGCAATTTCCAATAATTACTGTCAGAGCTATGGCCCTTGATCACTTCAAAAATTCTTGTGGATGCTCTAGAGGCCAAGGGGATCACGGTGGCTAAGTGGATAAGGCGCTGGTTCGCTAGCCTGGAGGTTGAGTGTTCGATCCCTGCATTGGCCGAGAAAGTTCATCTCGATTTTCCGGCGTGATTTCCCCTGGTCAGTGATGCAGAAGGAGGGCCTGACAAGGACAGCTGCCTAGTCATTCGGATGGGACGAAAAACTGAGGTCCCGTGTACAAATTGGAGTGCACGTAAAAGATCCCTTGGCATTTGGAATTCGATATAAGAGTAGGCCGTAGCGCCGCTGCCCGGGCAAAATTTCCCTCATAGCACACTGTTGGCGTATGCCCGTCTTCAATTGGCCCAGGTTAGGTGCTTAAGCGTTGGACGTTAAACCCCATTTCATTCATTCATTCTAGAGGCCAAAGTTAATATCCGATTGACTTTAAATTTATACACAGTGTTTAAGGTCATGAGACGAAGAGGCTGATTGATTTTCAGCATTTCCGATAATTACTGACTGAGTTATGGCCCTTGATCTCTTTCAAAATTTTGTGGACGCTCTAGAGGCTAAAGTTAATATACGATTGACTTTAAATTTATACACAGTGTTAAAGGTCATGAGACGAACAAGTATATTGAGTTTCAATGAATTTATTTAACTTGAACAGCATGGATGAGAACTTTATCAAAGCCAAACAAATTCCAATGATTTTCTGATAATTACATAATGAGTTGTTACTTTTAATCAGATATTAGTGTATTATAAATGTTTCATTACCGAAAAAAAGTAAAATATGCGACAACTCTTGTTGACTGCCCGGACGATTTAGCTGCTGTGGGCGTATGTTTCGTTGCCTGGCAACCTATGTTTACTTTTGGTACAACTAATAGGTTCTTGTTCTCTGAGCGAAGATAAAATTACCTCATTATCATAAAAGGTAAATTCCAAATTAGATTTTTGGTTCTCAGTGTAGTGTTCTAAGGTGTACACAGAACAGGGAATGTTTCGAAATAATGAAAGGGTAAATTTCAGAATAATACTTTGGTTATCAAGTGCATAAGAGTTCTAAGGTATGTACAACAACACAGGGAGTGTTTCAGAATAATGCAATCGTAACGTCTAATTATTTTGAATGCCTTTTACTAGGCTCTACTTAAGTGTTTTATGTATGGTAGCAAAGGATCTAATACAATATGTACCTATTACTCCAATTTATCCCTTGACCATTACATACATAACATATTTAGAGAAGACGGTAGTATTTGCATAAGAAATTATGTGTAAATTCCAAAATAATTCTTTAGGCCAGACCAATTTATTCTCTTGTTTTACGGATCCGCCGACCTGAATTTCTAGAAATCCCCCCCCCACCCAAAAAAAACAGAATTGGGTCCGATGAAAAAAAAAATCAACCTTCAATCCCCGATCAAAAAAAAAATCGTCTTCTGGACTTCTGGAACTGACGAAATTTAGTAACAGTAAAAGTAATGCAAATGGTAGTGCACGCAATATTGTCAATATGAATAGCCGCTAGATTGTAGCGACATCATGTCGCAAAAAATTGGGATTGGGGCGACATTCGGGAATTTACCGCGACTTCAAGATTCTTGCCGAAAATATATTATTTATTGAATCCGTTTGCTTAATTACCTAATATCGACAAGCCGACGATAGTCAGAACTGAACAGCTAAGATTGAGGTTATTATTTGACTTTATTATTAATTCCAGTCACTTTGAGTTGCAAGGAATATATCTTTTGTCTAATTCATACAGAAAACATCCGTTTTCAGATACAATTTTCACCCAGCCGTCGTTTCTCATCACACAGCAAAGTAATAATTATACATGTTTCTGGGCCAAGACTTGAGAACACCGGCTCACTTGATGAGAAGTCATGGCCCCGAACATGTATAATCAATACATGTGATAATGTAACGAAGTCAATGATTGGATAAGCAATGTGAAAACACGTGGTACAAATGTAGCTTATAAAAAAAGAAATAAAAGTCGCGTTGTATGTATTACGAACTTGAGGATGGTAAGCCGTTATTTATTTTATTGGTGTTAATTAATCCGTGATTGTCATAGAAGGGTGCTAATTCTATTGGTCAGATAATTAATCAGTGTTGGACATGTGAGCTTACATAATATTGTCAAAACACTAGACTATTATAAATTGTAACAGTTTATGTTAAAATACTGACAGAAATCCTGATTTTCAGGTGTCTTTTTATGAGATCTACGTTCAGAGCTGGACTAGATCGAATGAACACAGGACACATGAAAAAATCTGTAAAATAAGAAAATAAATTGGTCTGGCCTTACTTTTGTTCTTATAAAAGTCTAGAATAGTTCTAAGGTGTACAAAGAGAAGGGGATGTTTTTTCAGGACAATAAAAGGGTAAATTTCAGAATAATTCTTTTGTTGTCAAGTGCAGAAGAGTACTAAGGCATGCACAACATAGGGCATTATATCTTACCATGACGTAAGCTTATGGTATCGCATGAGATGCGTACGCAGCTTCTCTTCATTAGTGCGCTAAGATTCGGACATGCAAGACGTGTCCTTCTTCCTCTACAGTTTTTAGAACTTCAATAAGTCCTAAAAACTTGATTCTTCCCATTTGCTATATTTCGTAATCGAAATAGCATTTTAACTTGGAATACAATTATTCCTTGGGAGTTTTTACACGTTGATGAATATTAAAACGTCGTATTTAATCATTTTCTTGTACACGAGATTTTGCAAATGGCGGAATCGGTAAAATCTATCGTCGCTGCAGATGGGGATTTCAACTTTGCTGAGACAGTTTTCGAAAAGAATAGAACCCCTAAAGATGATTCAAATAAAAGGAAAAGGCTAGCAAATAAAGATAAACCGGCCAAAAGCAAACCTGACCAATTTCAAAAAGGCAAAGGATTTGAACCGATTGTAGTCGACGATACTGAAATCGGTTTGCCGTCTGCAATAGCCAGGGCTACGTGGCGTCGCCATTGGGGAAAAAATCAAGTCTTCCCAGTTTGGAAAAAGAAGATGATGGGCATGGGATATCGTTAACATTTTTATATGTATCGGATCGAAACTTCATGGATTATGGCCCCTGATTGTACAAAAAAATCACATTTTTAGCTTGTGGACCTTATAGAGTCACATTTTTGAGCCGATTTTGATGAAACTTGACATGCATGTTTATAACCGATAGATCTTGGTCCCTTTTGATATTTGCGCCTATCGGAATGTAATTTCCTGCATTATGGTCCCTGATTGTCCGAAAAATCACCTATTTTTGCTTGTGGTCCCTCTGGAGGTTACGATTATTATCCTATCTATTATCCTTTTATTATATCACCGTTACACACTAAGGAAGATTTAGTTCGAATTTCGGGAAAATCGGACCAAAATTGACATACAAAATGGCTGCCATTTGAACACAAATACTGTTAAAAAATCAACTTTGTGGACCAGGGCTTCCACTTCAAAATTTTCCCAACCGGTCATTTTGCTCACGGAGAAAGTGATGCTTTTTTGTTAGCACATAATAAGAAGCCAAAAACTTCATGCTATCAGATTGTTGATCGGATTTAATTGGCTCAAGGACAGTCACACAAAAATTCAATCTCACATCGGCATTTATATCCTAATAGATAAAAGAACACATGTAATCAATTATTATCATTTATTTATACATTCATAAAATATAACAATGTGCATTTATTCATTGATAGGACACTATTTCGTAATTTATTTACAACATAAGCCGTATGTTCTCGGCAGTTTTTACATGATTTCCATTTCTGTAAAGAATGTGCAGATTGAAATTCGGCACGTGGGGGGCCCCTCCTTAGAAATCCTCATTAGTAAGTCAAGGGTTTTCATGCGTCGGTCCGTCCGTCCGTCGGTCCGTCCGTCCGTCCGTCGGTCCGGCGTCCACAATTGCTTGTGGACGCTCTAGAGGCCAAAGTTAATATTCGATTGACTTTAAATTTATACACAGTGTTTAAGGTCATGAGACGAAGAAGCCTATTTATTTTCAGGGATTTCCGACAATAACTATCAGAGTTATGGCCCTTGATCACTTAAAAAAATCTTGTGGACGCTCTAGAGGCCAAAGTTAATAATCGATTGACTTTAAATTTATACACAGCGTTTAAGGTCATGAGACGAAGAAGCCTATTGATTTTCAGCGATTTCCGATAACTGTCAGAGTTATGGCCCTTGATCACTTAAAAAAATCTTGTGGAGGCTCTAGAGGCTAAAGTTAATAACCGAATGACTTTAAATTTATACACAGTGTTTTAGGTTATAAAATGAAGAAGCCTATTGATTTTCAGCAATTTCTGATAATTACTGTCAGAGTTATGGCCCCTTATCACTTAAAAAAATCTTGTGGACGCTCCAGAGGCTAAAGTTAATAACCGATTGACTTAAGATTTATACACAGTGTTTAAGGTCATTAAACGAAGAAGCTTATTGATTTTCAGCAATTTCCAATATTTACTGTCAGAGTTATGGCCCTTGATCACTTCAAAAATTCTTGTGGATGCTCTAGAGGCCAAAGTTAATATCCGATTGACTTAAAATTTATACACAGTGTTTAAGGTCATGAGATGAAGAGGCCTATTGATTTTCAGCATTTCCGATAATTACTGAGTTATGGCCCTTGATCACTTTCAAAAAATCTTGTTGACGCTCTAGAGGCTAAAGTTAATAACCGATTGACTTTAAATTTATACACAGTGTTTAAGGTCATGAGACGAACAAGTATATTGAGTTTCAATGAATTTAGATAACTTGAACAGCATGGAGGAGAACTTTATCAAAGCCAAACAAATTCCCTTGATTTTCTGATAATTACATAATGAGATAAGTTGTTACTTTTAATCAGATTTTAGTGTATTATAAATGTTTCATTACCAAAAAAAGTAAAATATGCGACAACTCTTGTTGACTGCCCGGACGATTTAGCTGCTGTGGGCGTATGTTTCGTTGCCTGGCAACCTATGTTTATCACATTTTGGCGTACGTGACAAATTCGACTGTTGACTATTTCTCCATACACGGGGGGAAAAAGTAGTTCCGAATGATTAGCTCATGTAAATAATATAAAGTCATAAAAAATTTGTATTGGTATTTTGTGATATAGAGAATGCTAACATTTCTGATCAATATATCATTCGCGAATCGCGATGTTGGCATGATTAACTCTTGTAGGTCTTATCATGTTGATACAGTAAATACGTCCCTACGGCTGATGAAAGTCGGCAAACATGCTGTAACAAGTCAAATTTCAAGAATGATCACACCTAAGTAAATTGATTAAATGTTGAGCTTTTGATCTGCTTGATGTTGCTCCTCCGTTAATTGGGATTAGAGCAATATAGAGGAGGATAATTAATTGGCAGTGGTTTCCATTCGTGGGCTACTGAACACTGTTAATTTTATTAAACCCGACAGTTTACATCACGACACGCACGGAGTTTCGTTGTGTCCTGGATTTTATGATTTAGCACTAAATATGCTATTTTTTGGGTCTAATCCATTTCCGGTCATTTTCCGGAGCCGTACGTCCCGACCGGCATATACGGCCGACATGGAACCCATGTTGTGGACCCTGTAGAGGTCACAATTTGAATTAGATTATGATGAAACTTATAATGCATGGTTATAACCCAAAGATCCTGTTTCCTTTTGATATTTGCGCATATCGGATCGTAACTTCCTGAATTATGGCCCCTGATGATATGCAAAATCGCCTTTGTTTAGCTTGTGGTCCAGTAGGAGGTTAAACCCCATTTCATTTAATTTCATTTAGCTTGTGGTCCCTCTGGAGGTCACAATTATTATCTGTTTTAAACCATCGTTTGATTATATCATCGTTAGAACCTAAGGAAGGTTAAGTTCAAATTTCGGGAAAAATCGGACAAAAATTGCCATAAAAAATGGCAAATACTGTAAAAACATGGTATATCAAGGTTGTGGACCCTGTATGTAGAGGTCACAATTTTGAAAGGCATGGTTATAACCCAAAGATCTGGTATATCATTAAAAAATGGTATATCACGGTTGTCGACCCTGTAGATGTCACAAATTTAATTCGATTTTGATGAAACTTGAAATGCATGGTTATAACCCAAAGATCTATTTTCGATAATTGCAAATATCGCAACATAATTTCCTGAATTATAGCCCCTGATTGTCCAAAAAATCAACTATTTTAGTTCGTGGTTCCACTGGAGGTGACAATTATTATCCGATTTAAAAAAGACGTTTGATTATGTCACCGTTTAACTCTACGGAAGGTTGAGTTTGAATTTCGGGAAAATCGGACCAAAATTGCCATAAAAAAATAGCCGCCGGTTGAATGCAAATACTGTAAAAACATGGTATATCAAGGTTGTGGACCCTGTAGAGGTCACAATTTTAATTAGATTTTTGCTGAAACTTGAAAGGCATGGTTATAACACAAAAATCTTGTATATCATTAAAAAATGGTATATCAAGGTTGAGGACCCTGTAGATGTCACAAATTTAATTCGACTTTGATGAAACTTGAATGCATGGTTATAACCCAAAGATTCTGGTTCCTTTCGATAACTGCGCATATCGGAACATAATTTCCTGAATTATAGCCCCAGATTGTCCAAAAAATCAACTATTTTAGTTTGTGGTTCCATTGGAGGTGACAATTATTATCCGATTTAAAAAACGTTTGATTATGTCAACGTTACACTCTACAGAAGGTTGAGTTCGAATTTCGGGAAAATCAGACAAAAATTGCCTTTAAAAAATGGCCGCCGTTTGTATGCGAATACTGTTAAAAAAATGGTATATCAAGGTTGTGGACCCTGTAGAGGTCACAATTTTAATTCAATTTTTGATGAAACTTGAAAGGCATGGTTATAACCCAAAGATCTTGGTTCCTTTCCATATTTGTGCATATCAGATTGTAACTTCCTGAATTATGGCCCCCTGATTATATGCAAAATTGCCTTTGTTTAGTTTGTGGTCCCTCTGGAGGTCACAATTATTATCCGATTTAAAAAATCGTTTGATTATATCACTGTTACACCCTAATGAAGGCAAAGTACAAATTTCGGGAAAATGGAACAAAATTGCCATACAAAATGGCCGTTGTTTGTATATCATGGTTGTGGCCCTGTATAGATCACAATTTTGATGAAACTTAATATGCCTGGTTATAACCAAAACATCTTGGTTCCTTTCGTTATTTGCACATATCGGATCTTCACTTTCTGAATTATGGCCCCTGATTGTCCGAAAAATCCCCTATGGTCCCCTTGGAGGTCACAATTATTACCTGATTTAAAAAAACATTTGACTCTATCACTGATACACTTTATGAAAGGTTGAGTTCGAATTTCTAGAAAATCGGACCATAATTGTCAGACAAAATGGCCGTCATTTGTATGCAAATAGTGTAAAAATATGGTATATTAACCCTTTCACTGCTAGACGTAAATCCACTGCCCGTGCTAGACACGTTTTTGAGGAAAAAAGTGTGTTTGGAACTAAATGCCAAACAGTACTTATGGAAGCTTTTATGAAAATTATTTTTGTGTGTTGAGATTGGCATGGGGTTGGACTAATAGAAAAAAAATGAATTTTGGAAATTTGCATAATTAAGAGGTCATGGCGGCCATTTTGAATTTCTCATTTCCCACTAAAACTAACACGAAAACGATTTTTTCTCCATGAAATACTCATGGGATATTGTATTTTTCACTGGATTTTGATACAGATATATAAAATGAACAAAAGTATCAATAGCAGCCACGAGTAATGTCACCAAGAACACGCGCACCACATCTCCTGCTGCCATGACCACGTGCGGATTGCAATACCTTGTTTTGACTTTCACTTTCACTTTCATCCTATCATTATCACTATAGTCAGCCAATAGCTGTAATAGATCGGGACTCATGAATTGCCTACATATTTAACGATCCAACAGGCCAGCATTATTATCAACATCAGAATTATTCTCAGAATCTACTGAAGACAAAGTCTACTACATAGGGCTATCATGTTCACATTGGCTTGTTCATCATGCACGGGAGACATAGCTATAGGCGGAAGGTCGCACAACAAATCACGCGCTTCATACCACCAATCACTGTCCTGAATACTATTATCATCAACAAACTGGAAACGAATTATGTGTATCACTATCAGTATGCCCGCCCCAAATTGTCTTGGTCAGCGAAGATGTCCTTCCCGACTTCGCCGTGATTGCATCGTCTACGTTGTCACTATGCACTCCGCCATTTTACGGTTTGCCGCTTTGAAACACGCGAAAATATGTTCAATTCTATAGAAAATACAATATATGGCACTTGCAGCTACAGTGCTAATTTTAGTGAGGGCTATTTTGATGAAACTTGAAATGCATGTTAATAACCTAAAGATCTTGATTCTTTTCGATATTTGCCCATATCAAATTGTAACTTAATGAATTATGGCCTTTGATTGTAGGAAAAATCACATTTTTGGTATTGCTTGTTCTCTATCCATCTCTCGAAAATGTGGGTGTATCCTGCCTGGCAGTGCCAGCTTACTATCTTTTAGCTTGTGGACCCTATAGAGGTCACATTTTTGAACCGCTTTCGATGAAACTTGACATGCATGTTTATTACCCAAAGAATTTGGTTCCTTTCGATATTTGCGCCTATCAGAACGTAATTTCTTGAATTATGGCCCCTGATTGTCAAAAAAATCACCTATTTTAGCTTGTGGTCCCTCTGAGGTCAAGGGGATCACGGTGGCTAAGTGGATAAGGCGCTGGTTCGCTAGCCTGGAGGTCGGGTGTTCGATCCCTGCAATGGCCGAGAAAGTTCATCTCGATTTTCCGGCGTGATTTCCCCTTGTCAGTGATGCAGAAGGAGAGTCTGACAAGGACAGCTGCCTAGTCGTTCGGATGGGACGAAAAACCGAGGTCCCGTGTACACATTGGAGTGCACGTAAAAAGATCCCTTGGCAGTTGGAATTCGATATAAGAGTAGGCCGTAGTGCCGCTGCCCGGGCAAAATTTCCCCTCATAGCACACTGTATGGCATATGCCTGTCTTCAGTTAGCCCAGGTACGGTGCTTAAGCGTAGGACGTTTAACCCCATTTCATTCATTCATTCATTCCTCTGAGGTCACAATTATTATCCAATTTAAAAAACTGTTAGATTATATCACTGTTACACCGTAAGGAAGGGTACGCGAATTGTATATCAAGGTTGCGGACCCTGTAGAGGTCACAATTTTAATTTGATTTTGATGAAACTTGAAATGCATGGTTATAACCCATAGAGCTTCGTTCCTTTTGATATTTGCGTATATCGGATCGTAACTTCCTGAATTATGGCCCCTGATTTTAAGCAAAATCACCTATTTTAGTTTGTGGTCCCTCTGGAGGTCACAATTATTATCCGGTTTGAAAAACCGTTCGATTATATCACTGCTACACCTTAAAGAAGGTTGTATTCGAATTTCAGAAATTGCGAATACCGTTAAAAAATGGTATATGGGGGATTCCACGTCAAGTGTACACAAGGTTCTGACATGACCATCACAGATTTTGATGATTTTTGGTGTGCAAGTTAACCATGATGAAAAAATGTGATGTGCAAAATTATAGTGCTGGGGGCCCCATTGGGCCCCTTCAGGGGCATCCCAAACTTCAGACCTTTTCGGCTTACCTACCAACTTTGGTACTCCATAACTTCGTCCCTAGTAATCCTATGTACATGAAATTGGTATCAAATTGTTCAGAAAACATAAACCTTTCTAATGACATGAAGCACGAATTTGACAGAACAAAATCCAGACAGATATTGTTGACCTTGACCTTTGAACCCACGCCCCTAAAAAGGGGCAAACTCGATTTGGCCATTTTTTTGTGGGAACATTGCCCCACCTATGATGAATGAACACACAAAAAATCAAAATGGGATCTCTGTGGGAACATATTTTAGGAGCCGGTCAAGTCAGGTGCTACACAGTTATTCAAGTGCACAAAACCTTATCTGTTTGTATCTGTTAACTATGTCGTCTGCTAGTGGTGTGTGAGAGAGGTACAGTGAGAGTGAGTGCAAACAGGAGTCTGGATAATATGAAATTTGGTTACGCCACCCAGAAAGATCACGACTTGGAAGAGCGATTATTAAGAGACAGGGCGATATTCGCAAAAACAATTCCTGGCACGCAGAAACTCCATTCACTCAATGAATGAATGAATGAAATGGGGTTTAACCTCCTACTGTTATGCGCTTAACCTGAGCTAATTGAAGATGGGCCTACTCTTATATAGAATTCCAACTGCCAAGGGGTCTTTTACGTGCACTCCAATGTGTACACAGGACCTCTGTTTTTCGTCCCATCCAAACGACTAGGCAGCTGTCCTTTTCAGGCCCTCCTTCTGCATCACTGACAAGGGGAAATTACGTCGGGAAAATCAAGATGAACTTTCTCGGCCAATGCAGGGATCGAACACCAGACCTCCAGGCTAGCGAACCAGCGCCTTATCCACTTAGCCACCGTGATCCCCTCCATTCACTCAAACCTTTATCAAAGACAACGCTTGAGGTACGCGAGTTTAGTGCAAGTAGTTCTTCGCGTGTTGAGTCCGTAACAGCTGAACATTCTTCACCCGTAGAAATGAAACTAGCAGGTTACGTCACCGTACAGTACGACAGTAAATGGTGGCTGGCGTGCATCCTAGAATCGTGTCCCATTGAAGGTGAAGGTAAATTTCCTTCATCTTAATGGCCCGTCAAACAGTTTCTTCTTCCCCGATGTGGAAGATCAGTGCATCATAGACTGCAGGGATATTCTGATTCCGGTAGACCCTAAAACAGCTACTGGTAGGACCTATACTCTGAGTAAAAAAGAAATTAATGCTGCAAACAAAGCCCTAAAGAACAATAAATGAGAACTAAATGGATCGTCCAGTTACAAAAACAGAATGTACAAGTTAACATAGTGAAATTAGTGTACAGAATTCAGCTTGCACAAAAAACTTACAGTTAATTCTAATAAAATCAATGTCTGTTTTTGCGACCTAGATGGACTTCCATGTCAATCAAATCTGTTCCCATGGAGATCCCACTTTGATTTTTTGTGTGTTCGCTATTTATAGGTTGGGCAATGTTCACCCGAAAAATTGGGCAAATCGAGTTTGCCCCTTTTTGGGGGCGTGGGTTCAAAGGTCAAGGTCAACAATATCTGCCTGAATTTTGTCCTGTCGAGTTTTTGCTTTGTGTCATTAGAAAGATCTATGTTTTCTGAACAATTTGATACCAATTTGATGTACCTAGGATTACTAGGGACGAAGCTATGGAGTTTCAAAGTTGGTAGGTAAGCCGAAAAAGGTCCAATGTTTGGGATGTCCCCAGCGCTATAATTTTGCACATCACATTTTTTCATCATGGTTAACTTGCACACCAAGAATCATTAAAATCTGTGATGGTCATGTCAAAATCGCCCGAATTTTGTGTACACTTGACATGGAATGCCCCATATCAAGGTTGTGGACCTTGTAGATGTCACAATTTTAATTAGATTTTGATGAAACTTGAAATACATGGTTATAACCCAAAGAAATTGGTTCCTTTCGATATTTGCACATATCGGATTGTAACTTCCTGAATTATGGCCCTGATTATACGCAAAATGGCCCTGATTATTAAAAAATCGTTTGATTATATCACCATTTTACCCTTAGGAAGGTTGAGTTCGAATTTCGAAAAAATTTGACCAAAATTGCCATACAAAATGTCCGCCGTTTGTCCTGGAATACTGTTAAAAAATGGTTTATCAAGGTTGTGTACCCAGTAGATGTCCCAATTTTTATTCGATTTTCATGAAACTTAAAATGCATGGATATAATAACATAAAGATTTTAGTTCCTTTCAATATTTGCGCATAACAGATCGTAACTTCCTGATTTATGGCCCCTGATTATACACAAAAATCGCCTTTGTTTAGCTTGTGGTCTCTCTGGAGGTCACAATTATTATCCAATTTAAAAAATCGTTTGATTATATCACCGTTACACCCTAAGTAAGGTTGAGTTCCAAATTTTAGGAAGAAAGGACCAAAATTCTCATACAAAATGGCCGCCGTTTGAACGCAAATACTGTTAAAAAATGGTATATCAAGGTTGCGGACCCTGTAGAGGTCACAATTTTAATTCGATTTTTATGAAACTTGAAATACATGGTTAAGATATTGGTTCCATTCGATATTTGCTTGTATCGAATTGTAACTTCCTGAATAAAGGCCCCTGATTATACACAAAATCACCTTTGGTTAGCTTGTGGTCCCTCTGAAGGTCACAATTATTATCCGATTTAAAAATCGTTTGAATATATCACCGTTACAAGCTAAGGAAGGTTGCACTTTCAAATTTCGGGAAAATAGGACCACAATTACAATACAAAATGGCTGCCGTTTGTACGCGAATACTGTTAAAAAATGGTATATCAAGGTTGTGGACCCTGTAGAGGTTACAATTTTAATTTGATTTTGATGAAACTTGAAATGCATGGTTATAACCCAAAGATCCTTGTTCCTCTTGTTTTTTGCACATATTGGATCATAACTTCCTTAATTATGACCCCTGATTGTGCGAAAAATCCCCTATGGTCCCTCTTGAGGTCACGATTACTATCCGATTTAAAAAAACGTTTGACTCTATCACCGATACACCGGACCATAATTGCTAGACAAAATGGCCTCCGTTTGTACGGGGATAGTGTAAAAATATGGTATATGGCAGTGCCAGCTTACTATCTTTTTTTCACGCGAGACGCCATCGGTGAGAAATTTGGGCCGCTTATGTTGTGATGAGAACCAATTGTTTCACATAACATTCAGTTTGATGTGATCTAAGTGAAATAACTACATTAACTCATTATTATTTAGGTCATAAGCAATGGCGAGCAGTGGCAGTTCTCTCTTCCAAATGTAGTTAATCGAGTTTCTTTCTACACCTTGGTTTTATTGTCAAATGTCAAATAAATGTAATAAATTTTACATATATACAGAATTAATGATATCACAACATATAATTTGTTACTCATGTACAAATTATGATAGTTTTCAAACCAGTTGTAACAACAAATAATTTGCCGATATGATTATTGATTGCCGATGGTCAGCGATAATCAATACTTGAAGCCGGATCGATTTCCAGCCCTAGTGGCAAGCCTAGAAATAAGGCACCTGTCACAATCTGATTGACAGACTCGCCCTACCTGCAGAGAAGTGACTCTGACACAGTGAACCGCCATGATATTCACATGCCGCTATCTAAACGTCGCAAGGTCAACGCAAAGAAATCAGTTTGTAAACAAACTAACGAAAGTACAATGACTTCGACTAACAGAAAACCTGCGTCGTATCAGGTTGTCTATGCAATAACACGGACACAGATCGAGATTGAATGATAATCCCAGGAAGAAAATGGGATTGTAACAGAATTAGCAAGTTTAAAAGCACATTTGACACATGCGGGGGCCGCACTATTTGCACTATTTTGTGCTTCGGTCGGGTCTATTTCACATATACACAATGAATTCTGCTAATGTTAGGTAATTTATTTCAGTTCTAAACAAAAATTTAAAACTTTAACACACTTTTAAAAAATAGCCAAATTGTGGCTGGGATTACTGAGCATAATGGCCATTCACTGGATATATGCGAAAAAAAAGCCAGCTACCATAAATTTAGTCACGTTAGTTACGTATGCACCTGTCACTGACAATGTCAGGCACAGATTCAGGCTTTGTTAGGTACAAAAACCTCTGGTGTCTGTCATTTTGTCAGGCACTGATTTGTCTTTTTTTAATATTATTAATACATGTCTGGCACTAAGTTGAAAATGTCAGATACTATTTCATCAGTGCCTGGCATTTTGTCAGGAACATCTAAAACAGTTATTTCCAGGCCTGCGTGGAGACATTGCCACTGTGTGGGCATAATTCCACTCTTCACATGGATATCGTCTTACAATGATATTGTTCTTGTTCACAGTATATTATTAGATGCAGAAGGACATATTAAACTCACAGATTTTGGTTTAAGTAAAGAATCTATATTTGAAGAAAAGAAGACTTATTCATTTTGTGGTACTGTAGAATATATGGCACCAGAGGTTGTCAATAGAAAAGGTCATTTTACTGCTGCTGACTGGTGGTCATACGGAATATTAATGGTAATGTTTTCCCTCTGTCTTTATGTTCTTAATTAGGTCATCTATTGCATCCTTAAAGCTGTGTAAGCACTAGCTTCTAAAATTCATAAGCCACTGTGGCTAATGCATGAAAAAAATATTAGGCACATACATTTTTCATTAGCCACTGACCTCATGAAAAGTTGTTTGTACCGTATAGTAATCTTGCTATATATGTATAGTCTAAGGATGTAACATTTTGAAGATGGCAGCAGGTGCTAATAATGTATTCAAAACATTGAGCAGAAATTTGAAAATTTTAACTTTCTGTGAATAATTAAAAAAACAAGTGCTATATTGTTTCATTGTTTCTCCTGCCACCACTTTGGCAAACGTGTGGTAAGCATAACACAAAGTATATGTTCTTTGAATGGCATTTAATTTAAATGGCATAGAATGACAACAAAACACATAGTTATGGCAAACAGCTAACTAGTGTATTAAAAGTGACGTTTCGTAGAGTATTCTCTCTGCGTTATCAAGCTAATAGTAATACAGTAAAGTATGTTTAGAAAACACAAAATGTTCCAGCATGCTAATATATAATACTATAATGTCTGAGGATCGTGTACTTTTTACTTATGTTATAATCTTAATTAGTAAAACAAAATCTTTACTGTGAAGGTACATGTCATGTATGTAAAAGACAAAGACAAAATATCTATCACGGTAACAGGCATAGTTGTTACTAATGATCTCTGGGTGCTTATTACCTGGCCTATGTACCACTTTATCCATGAGGCCATCAAAAATGGTTAAATGTATTCACTATTCAGGGAAACTCATGAGAAATATATGTGTTGTCAGTAGTGGCTTAAACCCGTCAGTACTTGCATCGTACGTCAGTATTCCTATAAATGGTCACTAATGATCAACTGGTTATTGTCCCCCGCCTTTCGAAGAAAGCAGGGGACTATTAAAAGGGGTTCGTCCGTCCGTCCGTCCGTCCGTCCGTCTGTCTGTCTGTCTGTCCGTCTGTCACACTTTTTGGGACACAATAACTCTCTTTCTAATTGAGCTAGAATATTCAAACTTGGTGTAGGTGTTTATTAGGTCATTACCTTGATGGAGTTTGAAGATGAGCATTTTCCGCTTAGGGTAAGCAGATATAAGCAATTTGATTGGTTGATGCTTTGTGACGCAATAACTTTAGTTGTAATTAAGTGAGAGTGATGAAACTTGGTATATAGTTTTATTTCATTGATACCTTGACTAAGTTCAATAATGAACATTTTCTGTTGAGGGTAAGCAGAGCGATAAGCAATTTGTTAGGTCAAGACTTTGGAACATAATAACTCTCCTTCTAATTAAGGTAGAATGTTCAAACTAGGTGTAGGCGTACATTAGGTGAATGCCTTGATGGGGTTCGATTATGAACAATGTCTGATTCTATCTGGTAGAGAGTGATGAAACTTAGTGTATAGTTTGATTGCTCAATACTTTTGAAAAAAATAAATGTGCGATTAATTAATATGTGTCATCTATTTTTGGGGGGATTTCGGCGGGGGAAATCAGCCTCACTGTTGGCTTGTTATTCCTTACTTGTGTCAGTATGTAAAGATAACGTGACTATTTAAACAAACGTGAATTAAGCCGACTATATCAATAGTCGGGTGCGTGCGGGAGAAATTGAGAAAAACGTGACTATTTATGAAAATGCCACTAATGAAGATCGCGTCACTATCTGAGTGAAGCCGCCAGTTATCTTTGATGTGCGTCAGTAACTGGACCTGACGCCAGTAGATCGTGAAATAGTTAACTATATACATTTGTAGTGAGTATTGCTACTATACGTGATTAATTAGTATCAGTTAGATTGTAACTTGGAGGACAGCAACTGGAGTATTTGTCGTCGATTTCGACTACCACCGTACGGGCACAAATAGTGTCACGAATCAAACCTTGCCAATGTGCATTTAAATTCATATTTAAATATGAAGGTATTTTTAGATTGATATATCTAACCATCTTCGGTGTCTTTTGCGGCGGTAATCGAAATTACTGAAAAATAGTCCCTTTAATCACTACCATCCATAATTGTTTAAAAGATTTCCTCCGATTCGAGAATATTAATAAATAATAACCAAGTCTCCGATTGGTGCATTCACGCTTCACTTTGATGACAGTTATATCATGGCAACCCATGAGTCGTATATACGGTTATATCACTACTGTAAGGTGCGACTGCATGCTTTCTGATCTGGTCGGATTATTTGAGCCCAAAAATAGAACACAGCAAGTCTTCTTTGGTGTGTTATATCACAGACATATACGTTCTGCCATCTACGGCGGTAGTCGAAATCGACGACAAATACTCCAGTTGCTGTCCTCCAAGTTACAATTTAACTGATACTAATTAATCACGTATAGTAGCAATACTCACTAGAAATGTATATAGTTAACGAGTTCACGCTCTACTGGCGTCGGGTCCAGTTACTGACGCACATCAAAGATAACTGGCGGCTTCACTCAGATAGTGACCAGATCTTCAATAGTCACGTTTTCTAAATAGTCACGCTTTTCTCAATTTCTCCCACGCGCGCCCGACTAGTGATATGGTCGGCTTAACTCACGTTTGTTCAATTAGTCACGTTATCTTTACATTCTGACACAAGTAAGGAATACTAACCAGTTACCTTAAATACTAACTTTATGTTAATTAGTGAACATTTACAGGAATACTGACGTACGATGTAAGTACTCACAGGATTAAGCGACTACTAACAACACGTATATTTCTCATTAGTTTTCATGAATAGTAATCACAATTAAGCATTTGTGCTGACTCTATGAATATAGTCATACATAGGCCAGGTATTAAGCACCCAGAGATCAAAAGTAACCACTATGCATCCAGCAACTCTTGGTATACAACAAGGTGTTGTTTTTAGTGTAAAATTAGATCAAGTGAGGCTTTGCTTGTTAACATCTGATGGCTTTTGTACAGGTATTTCATCACCAATGTTCTCTACACATATATTCTGTCGAGGACGTGTAGGTCTAATGGCCTATTAAAGGTGAAAACAGATGGCATTGCATTTTAATCTTCCCCATTTACCTAAAATATACAATTATAATTTTCTAATTATATTTATTAGGACACATTGAACAGTGTAGTATTATAAAAAAAATACTGATAAGCTTACATAAAATACAAAATTTCAATTTTTATACGCCCACATTTTCATGTGGATGTATTATGTCGTCGCCCCTGTCCGTCCGTCCGTCCGTCCACAATTGTTTGTGGACCCTCTACAGGTCACAATTCTTGTCGGATTTTGACGAAACTTGAAATATAGGTTTATCCCCAAAAGATCTCGGCTGCTTTCGATATTGGCATGTATCGGATCAAAACTTCATGGATTATGGCCCTTGATTGTACGAAAAACCACGTTTTTAGCTTGTGGACCCTATAGAGGTCACAATTTTGAACCGATTGTGATGAAACTTGACATGCATGTTTATAACCCAAAGATCTTGGTTCCTTTCGATATTTGCGCCTATCGGAACGTAATTTCCTGAATTATGGCCCCTGATTTGCCGAAAAATCACCTATTTTAGCTCGTGGTACCTCTGGAGGTCACAATTATTATCCGATTTAAAAAAACGTTCGATTATATCACCTTTACACCCTAAGGAAGGATGAGTTCAAATTTCGGAAAAATCGGACCAAAATTACCATACAAAATGTCCGCCGTTGGTACGCGAATACTGTTAAAAAATGGTATATCAAGGTTGTGGACCCTGTAGAGATCACAATTTTAATTCGAATTAAACTTGAAATGCATGGTTATAACCCAAAGATCTTGGTTCCTTTCGATATTTGCACATATCGGATCGTAACTTCCTGAATTATGGCCCCTGATTATAAGCAAAATCACTTTCGTTTAGCTTGTGGTCCCTCTGGGGGTTACAATAACTATCTGATTTAAAAAATCGTTTCATTGTATCAACGTTATACCCTAAATAAGGTTGAGTTCGAATTTCGGAAAAATCGGACCAAAATTTACATACAAAATGGCCGCCGTTCGTACGCAAATACTGTTAAAAAATAGTATATCAAGGTTGTGGACCCTGTAGAGATCACAATTTTAATTCGATTTTGATAAAACTTGAAATGCATGGTCATAACCCAAAGATCTTGGTTCCTTTTGATATTTGCGCATATCGGATCGTAACTTTCTGAATTATGGCCCCTGATTTCACGCAAAATCGCCTTCGTTTAGCTTGTGGTCCCTCTGGGGGTGACAATAACTATCCGATTTAAAAAATTGTTTCATTGTATCAACGTTACACCCTAAATAAGTTTGAGTTCGAATTTCGGAAAAATTGGACCAAAATTGTCATACAAAATGGCTGCCATTCGTATTCGAATACTGTTAAAAAATGGTATATCAAGGTTGTGGACCCGGTAGAGGTCACAATTTTAATTCGATTTTGATAAAACTTAAAATGCATGGTCATAACCCAAAGATCTTGGTTCCTTTCGAAATTTGCGCATATCGGATCGTAACTTTCTGAATTATGGCCCCTGATTTTACGCAAAATCGCCTTCGTTTAGCTTGTGGTCCCTCTGGGGGTCACAATAACTATCCGATTTAAAAAATCGTTTCATTGTATCAACGTTACACCCTAAATAAGGTTGAGTTCGAATTTCGGAAAAATTGGACCAAAATTGCCATACAAAATGGCCGCCATTCGTACGCGAATACTGTTAAAAAATGGTATATCAAGGTTGTGGACCCGGTAGAGATCACAATTTTAATTCCATTTTGATAAAACTTGAAATGCATGGTCATAACCCAAAGATCTTGGTTCCTTTCATTATTTGTGCATATCGGATCGTAACTGTCGAATTATGGCCCCTGATTATACGCAAAATCGTCTTTGTTTAGCTTGTGGTCCATCTGGTGGTCAAAATTATTATCCGATTTAAAAAATCGTTTGATTATATCACCATTACACCCTAAGGAAGGTTGAGTTAGAATTTCGGAAAAATTCGGAACCAAATTGCCACTCAAAATGGCCGCCATGTGTACGCGAATACTGTTATAAAATGGTATATCAAGGTTGTGGACCCAGTAAAGGTCACAATTTTGATTCAATTTTGATGAAACTTGAAATGCATGGTTATAACCCAAAGATCTTGGTTCCTTTCATAATTTGTGCATATCGGATCGTAACTTCTTGAATTATGGCCCCTGATTATACGCAAAATCGTCTTTGTTTAGCTTGTGGTCCATCTGGAGGTCACAATTATTATCCGATTTAAAAAATCGTTTGATTATATCACCGTTACACCCTAAGGAAGGTTGAGTTAGAATTTCGGAAAAATTCAGAACAAAATGGCCGCCACGTGTACGCGAATACTGTTATAAAATGGTATATCCAGGTTGTGGACCCAGTAAAGGTCACAATTTTGATTCAATTTTGATGAAACTTGAAATGCATGGTTATAACCCAAAGATCTTGGTTCCTTTCGTTATTTGCACATATCAGATTATAACTTCCTGAATTATGGCCCCTGATTGTCCGAAAAATCGCCTATGGTCCCTCTGGAGGTCACAATTATTATCCGATTTAAAAAACCGCTTGACTCTATCACCGTTACACCATACAGAAGGTTGAGTTAGAATTTCGGAAAAATTCGGAACAAAATGGCCAACACGTGTACGCGAATACTGTTATAAAATGGTATATCAAGGTTGTGGACCCAATAAAGGTCACAATTTTGATTCAATTTTGATGAAACTTGAAATGCATGGTTATAACTTAAAGATCTTGGTTCCTTTCGTTATTTGCACATATCAGATTATAACTTCCTGAATTATGGCCCCTGATTGTCCGAAAAATCGCCTATGGTCCCTCTGGAGGTCACAATTATTATCCGATTTAAAAAACCGCTTGACTCTATCACCGTTACACCATACAGAAGGTTGAGTTTGAATTTCAGGGAAATTGGATCATAATTGCCAGACAAAATAGCCGCCGTTTGTACGCTAATAGTGTTAAAATATGGTATATCAAGGTTGTGGACCCAGTATAGGTCACAATTTTAATTCGATTTTGATGAAACTTGAAATGCATGTTTATAACCTAAAGATCTTGATTCTTTTCGATATTTGCGCATATCAAATTGTAATTTAATGAATTATAGCCTTTGATTGTAGGAAAAATCACTTTTGGTTTTGCTTGTTCTCTATCCATCTCTCGAAAATGTGGGCGTATCCTGCCTGGCAGTGCCAGCTTACTATCTTTTGATATGAAAATTAATTTTAAATCGAATTTTAAATTTTTACTGATAAATTGTAAACATTTGGTTGTTCGAGTCAACACTGTACTTGATCATTAAAGCATGGTAATGGTATAGGCCTACATTTCACTTACACTAAATAAGGCCACCATGTTGTTGTTGATTATAAAAATTAAACCAGTAGGCCTACAGCAGTAAAATTCTCTTCATGCAGACCTTTCCTTTATACTCTCATCATTGTCTTTTGGGTGTTGGTACCTGGAACAGAAAAGAAACCACAAAGCAACAGGAACAGTGAGAAGATAATACTATAAAACAGTAAAATTTAACAACTGTTGATCAATTTAGTTTGGGGAAAAGGTCATAATCATTTAAAAATAAAGAAATTAATCAAATTAAGTATTACTTTCAAAGCTTTATAGGCCTAATCAAAATTGCTATAGAAAATTAATACAGTACATAATAACTAACTAAGCTTCTAATGCTGAAAAATATATTTTTAACCCTGGGAATAAATCTTTTTGTTGGCTTAGTTAGGCCTACTTCAACTTGTAAATTTTAAAACAGTGTTCAATTATTTGCAATACGAACGATTCGAGAAAATCACCCAAACTTACCTAATTATAGATAAATAGGATAGTTATACTGAATTAGACTAGGCCTAATAACGTGCGACTTGAAGCTGACGAAATGTCATCTTGCATTCTTTGCAGACGACAGCATAATTCGGTCCCGGCTTCAACAATTTCTTTGTCTTTGCCTCGATTCCTTTTATTACTGTGTGCCACTTTAAGCGGTAATATGTTCATTGTTTAAAATTGGGTTCTATGAGGTACACAGCTATAGTTTGGCATACGTCTTCATTCGCTGTCAATGTAAACAAGGTGTTCCGCCATGTTGCGTATATCGCGCTTATCCCCGCTAATACACGCGCGCCGCCTGTAGGGTTGATGATTTTCCGCGGAAATCACGGAATTCAGCACTCGAAACGAAATTTGAAATCTCACACGGAAAAATACGGAAAAGCCGATTTTTTCTGATTAAAACAAAATCTTAACAAAACTTTATATTTCTCGAGGTATTTCATCTTTCTTTTCACGAAAAAATTGAAAATATTGAACGATATCGCGTGGTTTTACATTACTAATACTATTTTAATATTTGGTTAGGCTACTTTCATTTTTATACGCCCACATTTTCATGTGGACGTATTATGTCGTCGCCCCTGTCCGTCCGGACGTCCGTCCGTCCGTCCGTCCACAATTGTTTGTGGACTCTCTACAGGTCACAATTCTTGTCCGATTTTGACGAAACTTGAAATATAGGTTTATCCCCAAAAGATCTCGGCTGCTTTCGATATTGGCATGTATCGGATCAAAACTTCATGGATTATGGCCCCTGATTGTACGAAAAATCACGTTTTTAGCTTGTGGACCCTATAGAGGTCACAATTTTGAACAGATTTTGATGAAACTTTACATGCATGTTTATAACCCAAAGATCTTGGTTCCTTTCGATATTTGCACCTATCAGAACGTAAATTCCTGAATTATGGCCCCTGATTGTCCGAAAATTCACCTATTTTAGCTCGTGGTACCTCTGGAGGTTACAATTATTATCCGATTTGAAAAACCGTTCGATTATATCACCGTTACACCCTAAGGAAGGTTGAGTTCAAATTTCGGAAAAATCAGACCAAAATTACCATACAAAATGGCCGCCGTTCGTACGCAAATACTGTTAAAAAATGGTATATCAAGGTTGTGGACCCTGTAGAGATCACAATTTTAATTCGATTTTGATGAAACTTAAAATGCATGGTTATAACCCAAAGATCTTGGTTCCTTTCGATATTTGCGCATATCGGATTGTAACTTCCTGAATTATGGCCCCTGATTATACGCAAAATTGTCTTGGTTTAGCCTGTGGTCCCTCTGGAGGTTACAATAATTATCCGATTTAAAAAATCGTTTGATTATATCACAGTTACACCCTAAGGAAGGTTTAGTTTGAATTTCAGAAAAATGGGACCAAAATTGCCATACAAAATGGCCGCCATTCGTACTCAAATACTGTTAAAAATTGGTATATCAAGGTTGTGGATCCTGTAGAGGTCAAAATTTTAATTTGATTTTGATGAAACTTAAAATGCATGGTTATAACCCAAAGATCTTGGTTCCTTTCAATATTTGCGCATATCGGATTGTAACTTCCAGAATTATGGCCCCTGATTATACGCAAAATCGTCTTGGTTTAGCTTGTGGTCCCTCTGGAGGTTACAATAATTAACCGATTTTAAATATCGTTTGATTATATCAACGTTGCACCCTAAGGAAGGTTGAGTTCAAATTTCGGAAAAATCGGACTCAAATTACCATACAAAATGGCCGCCGTTCGTACGCGAATACTGTTAAAAAATGGTATATCAAGGTTGTGGACCCTGTAGAGATCACAATTTTAATTCAATTTTGCTGAAACTTGAAATGCACTTTTATAACCCAAAGATCTTGGTTCCTTTCGATATTTGCGCATATCGGATCGTAACTTCCTGAATTAGGGATCTGATTATACGAAAAATCGTCTTTGTTTAGCTTGTGGTCCCTCTGGAGGTCACAATTATTTTCTGATTTAAAAAATCGTTTGATTATATCACCGTTACACCCTAAGGAATGTTGAGTTCGAATTTCGTGAAAATTCGGAACGAAATTGCCATACAAAATGGCTGCCGTTTGTTCCTTTCGTTATTTTCACATATCAGATTATAACTTTCTGAAATATGGCCCCTGATTGTCCGAAAAATCGCCTATGGTCCCTCTGGAGGTCACGATTATTATCCGATTTAAAATCTTGACTCTATCACCGTTACACCATACGGAAGGTTGAGTTTGAATTTCAGGGAAATCGGACCATAATTGCCAGACAAAATATAGTTATAACACAAAATGGCCGCCGTTCGTACGCAAATACTGTTAAAATATAGTATATCAAGGTTGTGGACCCAGTATAGGTCACAATTTTAATTCGATTTTGATGAAACTTGAAATGAATGTTTATAACCTAAAGATCTTGATTCTTTTCGATATTTGCGCATATCAAATTGTAATTTAATGAATTATAGCCTTTGATTGTAGGAAAAATCACTTTCGATTTTGCTTGTTCTCTAACCATCTCTCGAAAATGTGGGCGTATCCTGCCTGGCAGTGCCAGCTTACTATCTTATCATTTTGGAATCATAAATTTACCGAAATAAAAACCTGTCTTCCATTTATCTCTAATAGTATAATTACTCTGTAGTTGAATTTAATAATGTAATCTATATCTTATGTTTTAATTTACATAGTCTATTTATAAAAGTAGAAATCGTTTCATTTACTTCTTTTTTACTGCCGGACTCGTGGTTCTTGTTTTTCCGCTGTAAGTTCCACGTGATATCACAAATATCGTAGTCTAGTGAATCCAGCCTTTATTCCCGTAGAAACTACGAAGCCTGTCTGGATATATCGCGACTACAACAAGCAGAAGAGGGAACTCATAATGGCGGCGTCTGCTAAAAAAATGAAACGAGCCCACAAGGTTGTGGGCCTATCTGCCGTAAATAGGGCGCGGCAGTTCCCTGCAGACTTTTATGAAGACGGCGGAATCATGTTTTGCCGTTTTTGTAGTCACAGTGTTGATTTCCGACGAGTTGATACGATTAAGGACCATATTAATTCAAAAAAGCATCAAGCTACAAAGTCAGCGAGTGACCGGCAAAAAGATGATGTCGTCTCACTAGCAGGAAATAAACATCATGAAATAGCATTTCATCGAGAAAAAACGGAATATGGTTAGCTCTGAAACGGAAAATAACGGAATTTAAAATATTTAAAACGGAATTAGCAATTTTCTGAAACGGAAAAAATCATCACCCCTACGCCTGGCGAGTAAAAATCTGCCGGCAGACCCCATTGAAGTGGAAGTTATATTACAACACACCAAAAATATTAATAAGTCCCTCAGTAAATCCATTTCGGAAGAAATATCCATATCGGATTCCACATGTCGTCATTTGAACTATTTCTACGTGGTTGATTATTTTCAATGTCTGTCGATGTAGTATAACCTTCAAAATCTTCATCAGAAGTTGTGAATTATTAATAAAATCCTCAATAGATTCATCAGAAATATAGGCAGCCATTACTCGAAAATATATGTCAAAGATAGCCAACTTTAAAATCAAAATATCTCGATAAACATCAATAGCAAACTAGTCAATGTTACGCACCATTTTATAGCTAATAAACACAGGAAGTTAGTTGAAGTCTCGTCTCACGATACGAGAACGTGATTTCCGATAGAACCGCGAAATATGAATGTGGTATGAATCGGGCGGTTCAGAGTCATAAGGCAGCCAAAATGACAGGTGGTTTCGGGCGGCCCGGTCATAAGAGGGTTAATTATTTTTTCTGTAGTTTTATAACCGGAGTTCAGCTTTAATTCGTTCTTCATACGAATAAAATTGTATTCAAAATGAACTGATCGGATAAAAAATTCACAGGAAATCAAACGCTTCGTCTAATATTTAAGCACTGTCATTGAATTAATTTGTGTTAATTTATACACGGATTACGGTAATTTTAAAAAGTGCTCGACTAGTAATTTAAGGCTTTAGATAATTGAATGGTACATCCATTTTTAAACCCCTCTCAGAGGAATAAAAGGTGTATCATTAAAGGGCCAATCTTAAAAGGGTTATGTGTCCGGATAAGCAGTGTTGACGTTCACATCCAAACGACTCAAAGTTTTCAACTGAAATTTTCAGACAATCTAAATACACCATGCTTTTATATTTTGGTCCATAAGTTTCACAAATGCTCGGACTTGAATTTTTGAGACTCTGTTCTTATTGGGATTGTCCCTTTAAAATTAGAAATCTATGAGTGGCGAGTAGCCGTCCCAGATTTCTCTCAAGAAGCTACTAGTTTCGTTCATTTTGAACTCATCAGGCTTGAATGAAATTGTACGGATGTTCCCTTTATATAGTCGTCGGGGACCGGAGCAAAAAACAGCTCTGGGATGGACCTGCGTAGTGCTGTATCACCGGAGCAACTGCTTCCGTTTAATAGTGAACAGAGAGACAGCTAACAAATTGCCTTTTATAAAACGCTTATTTGCATAGGCTCTAAGGCTCTCAACCCATTTGACTGTGTCGTTTAAATTAATATAAACAAGTGGGAATTATTTGGATGACCGGACTGGGTTGTCGAATTGTGTGATATACGTTCTAAGCTTTTTTAGTATTAGATTGCATAATTTGGAACTTATCCAGACATATGCACACTTAAGTCAACAAGTAAACTTAGTTTTCAACTGCTATTTGGCAATTGTGCTGTCAGGTTATATTATCATGACGTGATAGAAATACCTAGTTGTCTTCACTAAGTTTTGAAAATGTCATATATTTCGCGCATAATGGCGCGGTAAAATGGCTGGGTCTCTAATTAATGAGGAACCGATCAACTCTGTCGTGATAGGTTTTCCGTTACTTAATGTCAGGTAAGGGATATGATGTGACAATCTGTCACGTAATTCTTCTGCTGGCTTGCTAAAACATCTGAAGTAATAGCACTAGGGTTTTCAGTGATAAATGGAGGTCCTTCAAATAAAATGCACAAGAGAGAAATAGCTAACAGAATTTCAAGAAAATAGTGCAAAAGGGTCAGTGAGAAGAAGATATAAATATAAAGTATTAGGGGCCCTTCGGGACTAAATCTTATAAGAATGTACAGCCATCCGATGCAAATGTTCTTATGTGAATCCATTAAATCGTATTTGTAATTTTCAGGGGTTATCAACCAGTGTTGGGATTTCAAATTTTTTCTTGTCGGACATATTTACCCGAAATAAAGGGGCATAACTCCTATCGTAATTTAAGCAGACGTTTTCAAAACACAGTTAAGAATCACGTGTGGACATATGTAAAAACAACTTTAATCTTCTTCATATTAACCACGTGTTTTCTTCACTGCACCTCGTTATATTTCATGTTTAAAACACGTTCGGTATTCAAATTTATGTCAATAATATTCCTACATGTACAAAATTACATGACGTCAGACTCCCAAAAATGACCATATTTTTTGTATCCTACGTCGGTACATTTTTCAGCAATGTCAGACATTCGTCTGATACTGCGTTTCGATTTATATACAGAAAGTAAAAAAATGACATGTAAGCCGTAGTTTACTAGTTAACGTCACTCTAATGCAACGAGCGAGTGACACCAACTGCTAAATAATTGCACTCGACTGTAGCACGTGCCATAGGCGTAGGAGCTATGCCCCCCCAAACAATTTTTTTTCGGGCAATGAAAAATTTGACAACCTTTTTTTTCTATTAACATTTAGAGAAAAAATATAACTAACTTATTTCTATGACATCCACACTGCCCGAAAAGTATTTTCTTGTCCACTGCACACCCGAAAAAATGCCCGAAGCTCTCTTATGATAGGTATGCCCCAAAAAACGGTATTGCCCGAAAATATAAGTATTGCCCGAAAAACCGGCATCGGGCAGGAAAACGACCTTCAAATAATCAAAAACTTTCTTGAAAGAAAACCGGCGCCGCTGTCTACAAACCTGAAATTTTTCGGGCATTTCTAATTTTGCTCCCCTTACTGTCATCTAGCCCTAGTAATAAAACACTAATTTTACTTTTCTTGTAATTGAATATCACGAATTTGTACTGAGTTGACTATGGATTAAAACATTTTGTTTGGAGCCACTCTACTTTGTGCGACATTTTTCGGACATCGATTCTTATTTGTGAATGCAGATGCAACAGTCTGATTGGATGGTTGGAATTCAGAATGGGATTTCGGTTACAAAACCATTGGATACTTTTGGAGTTGCTTAAACGGGCTAGAATAGCAGAAAACGCTTTTGCAGTGATTAAATTTTTCTCTGGGAGGGTGAGGCCTCTATACCACGCGACGATTGATTGAAGTTACTGTATTCCCGTATTCCCAGGCTGGAATAGCAGGAAAACGAGTTTGCGACAGTTAAATTCAAACATTTTCCCCAACGGTCCCGTCTTTGTAGACTTTAAACGATTGATTGGAATTCGAGTCAGCCACCTTCATTAGGCTATATTAGACCACTTTGAAGTTGCTTTGTTCACCTGCTGAAATAGCAGGAAAACGCGTTTGCGGCAGTTAAATTTTCAAAATTGTTCTCCTAACGTTCCCGTCATCGTGGACTGTAAACGATTGATTGGAATTCGAGTCAGCCACCTTAATAAGGTTATATTCGACCACTTTGAGGTTGCTTTGTTCGTCGGCTGAATTAGCAGGAAACGCTTTTGAGGCAGTTACATTTTCAAATTTTTTCTCCTAACGGTCCCGTCTTCGAGAACTGTAAACGATTGATTGGAATTCGAGTCAGCCACCTTAATCTAGGCTATATTAGACTACTTTGAGGTTGCTTTGTTCACCGGCTGAAACAGCAGAAAAACCCGCTTGCGGGAGTTAAATTTTCAAAATTTTCTGCTAACGGTGCCGTTTACGAGGACTGTATACGATTGATTGGAATACGAGTCACCCACCTTAATTAGGCTATATTAGACCATTTTGAAGTTGCTTTGTTCACCGGCTGCGATAGCAGGAAAACGTGTTTCCAGCTGTAAAATATTCCAAAATTTTCTTTGGGTGGGTGGGGGTGATACGAGGTCGCTGATGTCTGTAAACCCGAAATTTTTTCGGGCATTTCGGGTTCTGCCCCCCTAACTGTCATCGAGCTCCTACGCCTTTGGCACGTGCTATCATCTAAAACAATTAACTACTTACGTCATTCCAATCGAAATATACGTCAAGGGTGCATGTAATTGCGGTCTATTTTCAGCGCGATCTATTTTTAGAGTATTGCTCTACAGGTGCTATACATCTCTTAATTTCTCACGAGATTTCTACTTTCATTTTAATTACTGTGTGAAATATCTTTATTTAACTTCGGCTTCCACCAAAAAATATATCACAGACAAGTTATAGGATACAATGAATGTTGATTTGAGGTGTTATATACTATCAGGATATGTGACATATATAACTAATTTCTAGTGTTATTGTCCGACACAACAAAGGAGATTAAAACGTGAGACAATGAAGATACCACGTGTTTATGATTTAGATTGATGACCTGTGCGACAAAGGAATAAGTCAGTCAATCAAGGCAGATTAAGTAGTTAATCAAGCCTCAAGGTAGGTTTATGGTCGGTATAAGACGATAAATACGTTGATCACTTAATTTCCTAATCAATCCAGTCTATTGTCAACGATAATCGGGTTGAGTGGAAGTTATACTCTTAGTACTAGTCAGTACACTTTATATTAATTTTGGAATTTTGAATATTATTCACCATGTCTTGATGTCCGAATGGGCATATTCACGGTCGGACAATAGAGTGCGTTTGTAAAAAAATTCGGACACGTCTGGAATATACGGCCGAAATCCCAACACTGTTATCAACTATCAAAGGATGTTTTGAAATTAAAGGCTATTATAGTTATTAAAGAGCAAAAACCCCAATTTAAAGGATACCAGATCTGTAGTTTTATTTTTTATACGCCCACATATTTCCACATATTATGTCGTCATTCCTGTCCGTCAGTCCAAAATTGTTTGTGGACTCTCTACAGGTCACAATTCTTACCTTATTTCGACGAAACTTGAAATATAGGTTTTTCCCCAAAAGGTCTCGCCTGCTCTCGATATTGGCATGTATCGGACCGAAACTTCATGGATTATAACCCTTGAATGTACGAAAATTACGTTTTTATACGCCCACATTTTCATGTGTTTAAAAAAGTATAAAACAGCTGCCACTAAAACCATCATTATTTTAATCCAACGTTTTGTAGGTAAATTTAACACTACATCATCAGGGAAATACAAATACAAACTGAAAGGCAAGTAATAAACTCAATGACATCATAAAAATCCTTAGTTACGTAGATATACAAAATCAAAGACGTACGCCGTCATAGTTAGCAACAAGGAAAATGAAGTTAGTTTCACAATAAAACGCCTATTACAGATAATTGTAACATGCTTAAGGGTCAATCGTGCGTTTTGATTGGTCAATTAGGCACCATCTATTGGACAATAACACCCCTCTAAATTAGAAAAATCACTCCGTATTAATATTATGCGATCTACTTTAATGGAGATAACCACAATGGCGATAATCAATTTTGATCTCGGTAAATTAGATGAAATATTCGGAGATATGTCTGAAGATGAACGTGAAACACCAACCCCCTTGTCAGGTAAGAGCTACAAACAATAAAATATACCAAAAACTATAACAAAAACATAAATCTTATTTCAAAAAGTACTTTTAAAAACATGAAGTGAGAATTCCAGTTTTCCTTGTGTGTGTCAATACTCATACTGCTACTATAGCAACCAAGCAATAAGCGAGCCAAATCTAATGAGAGGAGCCTGTTATCCTGTTACGTCACGACGTTTTCATTACGTCAAACATAGAAATATATAAATATTTATATATTTCTATGACGTCAAAATGGTTTTTACGTCACTAAAAAAAACTTCTCCAAATAATTTTAATCCTACTTTTGAAACTTTCTTCTGTACATAACAATCTCCCAATCTCCTGAGATTTTACATTAGAACCCGCAACGCTAACGCGTCTTGGGTCCTAATGATCTCAGGACATGTCTATTGGACAATAACACCCCTCTAAATGCGAAACAGGAGGTGTTTATCTCCTAACTATCATTAAATTTAATCAGGTATTAAAAATTGTAGATTCTAAAAAAAACAACAAAAAAACCCAAGTAAAATAAGTAAAGAAGGCGGTAAGAAAGGTGGGAGATTGTTATGTACAGAAGAAAGTTTCAAAAGTAGGATTATAATTATTTTGAGAAGTTTTTTATAGTATCTGGGTTATGTTCATTGAGACCATTAGGCCACACAGTGTTCAGTCTATGCATCCATAGAGATTATGCAATATTCAGTTGTTTCCGATCTTCATTATTTACTTGCTGGAGAATGGTACATGTATAATTATGGTTGGGTATGTTAAAATGGGGGGCACCATGTGGGGCTTTACCTGCTTTTTGCAATTTGATATTGGATCTGTGACTGTTCAATCTGGTGCTAAATGGGGTAATAGTTTGTCCGACATATTGGATTCGGCAAATTTTACATGTTAAACAATAAATAATAAATTTGCTTTGACAATTAGAAGAATGTCTGATTTGAAATGTTTGAGAGTCTTTGTTTTTTATCTTATCAGTCTGTTCAAGAACTGTGCAGGTTTTACACCTTGGTTTATGGCACGGCTTACATCCCCAAGATTCAATATTAGTATAAGTTTTATTCGTCCGCAACTTATTGGCTCTCAAAATATCTCCAATTGTCTTATTTCGTCTTTCGGCTATAATTATCTTGCTGTTCTCTATTACTTTTTATACGCCCACATTGAAATGTGGTCGTATATAGGCGTCGCCCGGTCCGTACGTACGAACGTACGTCCGCCCGTCGTCCACAATTTCTTGTGAACGCTCTAGAGGCTAAAGTTGATATGCGATTGACTTTTAATTTATACACAGTATTTAAGGTCATGAGACGAAGAAGCCTATTGATTTTCAGCGACATCCGATAATTACTGCCAGAGTTATTGCCCTTGATCACTTTGAAATATCTTGTGAACGCTCTAGAGGCTAAAGTTAATATCCGATTGACTTTAAATTAATACACAGTGTTTAAGGTCATGAGACGAGGAAGCCTATTGATTTTTAGCAATATCTGATAATTACCGCTAGAGTTATGGCCCTTGATCACTTTGAAATATCTTGTGAACGCTCTTGTGAACGATTGACTTTAAATTGATACACAGTGTTAAAGGTCATGAGACGAGGAAGCCTATTGATTTTCAGCAATATTTGATAATTACCGCCGGAGTTATGGCCCTTGAACACTTCAAAAAGTCTTGCGGATGCTCTAGAGGCCAAAGGTAATATCCGATTGACTTTAATTTTTACACAGTGTTTAAGGTCATGAGCAGAAGAACCCTATAGATTTTCAGTGATTTCAGATAATTACCGCCGGAGTTATGGCCCTTGATCACTTTAAAAAATCTTGTGGACACTATAGAAGCTAAAGTTTACATCCGATTCACTTTAGATGAAAACACAGAGTTTAAGGTCTTGAGACGAACATTGAATTTTGATAACTTGAACAGCTACGATATTAAATGTTTCGTATACTAAAGGTTAGCATGGAGGAGAACTTTATCACAGTGTTTAAGGTCATGAGACGAAGAAGCCTATTGATTTTCAGCGGTTTCCGATAATTGCTGTCAGAGTTATGGCCCTTGATCACTTCAAAAAATCTTGTGAACGTTCTAGAGGCTAAAGTTTATTTCTAATTGACTTTGAATTCATACACAGTGTTTAAGGTCATGAGACGAAGGAGCCTATTGATTTTCATCGATTTCCGATAATTACTGTCAGAGTTATGGCCCTTGATCACTTGAAAAAATCTTGTGGACGCTCTAGAGGCTAAAGTTAATATCTGATTGACTTTAAATTTATACACAGTGTTTATGGTCATAAAACGAAGAAGCCTCTTGATGTTTTATCAATATCCGATAATTACTGTCAGAGTTATGGCCCTTGATCACTTCAAAAAAACTTGTGAACGCTCTAGAGACTAAAGTTAATATCCGATTGACTTTAAATTTATACACAGTGTTGAAGGTCATTAAACGAACAAGCATATTGAGTTTCAATGAATTTTGATAACTTGAACAGCTACATCCAGAATATTAAATGTGTCGTATACTAAACGTTAGCATGGAGGAGAACTTTATCAAAGCCAAACATATTCAAATGATTTTCTGATAATTACATAATGAGTTGTTTCTTTTAATCAGACTTTAGTGTATTATAAATGTTTCATTACCGAAAAAAGTAAAATATGCGACAACTCTTGTTGACTGCCCGGACGATTTAGCTGCTGTGGGCGTATGTTTCGTTGCCTGGCAACCTATCTTTAAGTATTAAAATGAGTTGTTACTCTTAATCAGATTTTAGTGCATAATAAATGTTTCATTATCGAAAAGATTTAAAATATGCGACAACTCTTGTTGACTGCCCAGAGGATTTAGCTGCTGTGGGCGTATGTTTCGTTGCCTGGCAACCTGTCTTTTCATCCTGGAGCTAGTTTGAAGGAGGGTGTGGTCGATGGCCATTACACGAAAATTTGGTTGGCGGGGATCGTACGTTGTAGTCCATGGTATAATTTTATCCTTAGTGTCTTTCTTTTTGGTTTTGTATTGGAGGAGTTCTTCTCGAGTTTTGTTTTGAATTTTATGGAAAGCTTTGTTGATCGTTTTCTTTTTATAGCCACTGTTTTTAAGGTATTTTGAAAATTTCTTGAGGTTGATGTCTGTCCAATCTGGTTTGCTACATATTCTTTTTATTCTAATTGCTCCACTGTATGGAATAGAGTTGAAAATGTGACCTGGATGACAGCTGGATGGTGGAAGATAATGGTGAGTGGTGACTATCCGTCTCTTTAGAAAAAAGATCCGTCTCAAGTTTGGTTTCTTCATTTATTACTCGCACATCTCAGAAAGGGACACTTTTTTGGCTGATGTTCATAGTGAATTTGATTTTAGGATGTTGTTGGTTGAGTCTGTTCAAAAAGTCGTAGCACTCGTCTGTAGTAGAAGATGACATGGCCCATATATCATCAATATATCTAAAACTAACCTCCGGTTTGTTAGGTATCAAATTCCAGTATTTTCTCATCCAAAATGACATGTATATGTTAGCGTATGTTACTGCAAAAGGGGTCCCCATTGCTGTTCCAGAAATCTGTCTGAAATACCGTTCATCAAAAGTAAACTCGTTATTATGTAGGACAAAATCTGCTACATCTAAAACCGCTTCCATTTCGTCGTTACTTAACATACTACTTTCCTGAATGGCTTCTTTTAGAGCTTCGATTCCTTCCGATATTAAAATATTGGGGTACAAACTTATAACGTCAAAGGTGAGTAAATTACGAGCTGGAGTTCTTTCTGAATTGATGGTTTGGATCTTTTGGAGAAAATTGGTAGTATCTTTTACTAATTCAGTACAATAAGTTTCTGCTACTGGCTTAAGTTTCCAATCCAACCAAAGAGATGCTTTACGAGTAGAAGCCGCAACTTGTCTACAAATATGTCTGCCTGGAGGAACTTCATTTTTCTTTTCATTTTTGTGCATTTTTCCAAGTATATAGAATTCAGCTGGGTTTTTTACAGGACGATCAAGTATAGCTTTTTTCTCGATTTGGGGTATTTTAAGGGATAAGACTAACCTCTCTAATTGGTGGTGAATTTTTTCAGAGTTGTCACATGAAACTTCCTTATATACTGATGGGTCTCGTAGATGTTTAAAACACTCTTTTATGTAGTCCTCTTTGTTCCAGATAATAATCCCACCTCCTTTGTCAGTTTTACCAATGATGATATCAGTGTCCATTTTCAGTGAATACAAGGCTCCTTTTTCTTCGTAAGTCAAATTGTTCTTCACTTTTCATATATAAAGATGGGGGAAGATTAGGTGTAGATTCTTGATCAAAGAAAAATTCATAGATGCGAAGTCTCCTCTGGAAGGATCTAAGATCAGTCAGTTCTCTAATTTGGTCATATCTTGATGGTAGAGGGCAAAATGACAAACCTTTGCTGAGTAATTTCATCTCTGTATCTGTAAGTGTCTTGGAACTTATGTTGAAAATGAAGTTCTGATTCAATAACTGTGGGTTGGTTGTGGAATATGTAGTTTTATGGCGTCTAAATCTACGATTTTTCTTCTTCTTAATCTTGAATTGTCTACATGGTCTATTCTCAGGAGGAGGGTCAATACACTTTAAGTCTTTCACTGATAGTAGGTAGTTGAGTTTGCGGTCAAGAATACTTTGAAATGAAGAATTAAGTCTGTCACCATCACATTGAATGGTTCTAATATTTCTGTTGAAATTGTCAGAGGAGAGAATTCCTCTATAAATAGACACAGCATCGTCAAACTTTTTCTCTAGTTCTCCCACTTTTTCACGATAGAAATTGATAGATAAATTATTGAGTTCTACAAATGCTTTATACAACGCAGAATTCCATCTTTCCTTCAACTCCAAAATCATCTGTTTCACTGGGTGGTGGAAGTTTTAAATGTAAACATTTTGGAAAAATCTGATTCTTTTCACATCTGATTGAAAAATTTAAATGTTCCTTGTAACAAACTAATTTATTACATACCCTCCGAGTTATATTGAATTGTTTCATCTCCATAATCAGCGACGTATTGCATTCTACAGTTTCAATAATTTTCATATCATACTATGTGTAATAATCAAGAAGTAAAAACTGTAGAATGCAATACGTCGGTCGAACGATCACTCCTTTTAACATTCGACTTAATAAGCGTAGAATATAAAGCTTAAAAAAACAGGCCATTCCCCCCATGTAGCTTCCCACTTTAATATACCTGGTCATGATTTCGTGTGTACCATAGTACAAAAAGTTCATGATAAAGATCAGAAAAAATTAAACACAGCAGAAAGTCTGTGGATTCATAGACTTGATTCAGTTTGGCCTAATGGGTTAAATGATTTAAATCCAGGGGGTTTCAAAATTATTCATAATCATACATAATTTACCTAACTTGTAGTTAAGCTAACCTTTCTTTCATGTTATGTGTATTGTATCTATGACGTCATCATTCCCATGATGTCATATCTTACTATGATATCATAACTGACTTCTAGCCATTTGAGTTTGATTCTTTCTTCCTTGACATAGTTAGTATTTTTGCTGACGAAACGTTGGATAAAACGATGGTTTTTTGATATTGTATTTTATTAATTATTTCATATCAACCTATCTGAATATCAAATGCATCATTTTGACTTAGTCAAAAGTGATCCCATCAAATCGTCTGTATTTGGTTTGTGTTTCCTGTTTCTATCAATTGAAAGTTTCACATTTTCATGTGGACGTATTATGTCGTCGCCCCTGTCCGTCCGGATGCCCATCCGTCCTTACACAATTGTTTGTGGACTCTCTACAGGTCACAATTCTTACCCGATTTTGACGAAACTTGAAATATAGGTTTATCCCAAATAGATCTCGGCTGCTTTCGATATTGGCATATATCGTATCAAAACTTCATGGATTATTGCCCCTGATTGTACGAAAAATCACGTTTTTAGCTTGTGGACCCTATATGTCACAATTTTGAACAGTTTTTGATGAAATTTGACATGCATGTTTATAACCCAAGAACTAGATTCTTTTGGATATTTGCGCATATCAAATTGTAACTTAATGAATTATGGCCTTTGATCGTTACTAAATGTCAGGTAAGGAATATGATGTGACGATCTGTCACGTAATTCTTCTGCTGGCTTCCTAAAACATCTGAAGTAATAGCACTAGTGTTTTCAGTGATAAATGGAGGTCCTGCAAACAATGTGCACTAGAGAGAAATAGCTAACAGAATTCCAAGAAAATAGTGCAAAAGGTTCAGTGAGAAGAAGATAAAAATATAAAGTATTAGGGGACCCTTGGGGACTAAATCTTATAAGAATGTACAGCCATCCGATGCAAATGTTCTTATGTGAATCCATTAAACCGTATTTGTAATTTTCAAGGGTTATCAATTATCAAAGGATGTTTTAAAATTAAATGCTATTATAGTTATTAAAGAGCAAAAACTGGGCCCAATTTAAAGGATACCAGATCCGTAGTTTTATTTTTATACGCTCACATTTTCACCAAAATTGCCATACAAAATGGCCGCCGTTTGTACGCGAATACTGTTAAAAAATGGTATATCAAGGTTGTGGACCCTGTAAAGGTCCCAATCTTAATTTGATTTTGATTCAACTTGAAATGCATGGTTATAACCCAAAGATCTTGGTTCCTTTCCCTTTCGATATTTACGCATATTGAATTGTAACTTCCTGAATTATGGCCCCTGATTATACGCAAAATCGCCTTTGTTTAGCTTGTGGTCCATCTGGAGGTCACAATTATTATCCAATTTAAAAAATCATTTTATTATACGCCCACATTGAAATGTGAAATATCCGAATATAAAAAGTTGTACACAAAAACCAATGATGAAGATGTCAATGGTGATCTCAGTTCTGGAACTAGATACATATGGCAGGAACAATAGTGTTTAAAAAATTATAAAACGGCTGCCACTAAAACCATCATTATTTTAATTCAACGTTTCGTAGGTAAATATAACACTACATCATCATGGTAATACAAATACATAATGATGGTTTTAGTGGCAGCCGTTTTATAATTTTTTAAACACATTGAAATGTGGTCGTATATTGGCGTCGCCCCGTCCGTATGTCCGTCCGTCCCTCCGTCTGTCCGTCCGTCGTCCACTGTTTCTTGTGAACACTCTACAGACTACATTTATCACCTGATTGTTTTGAAATTGATATATATTGTTTAAGGTCACGAGACTAAGAAGCCTATTGATTTTCAGCGATTTCCGATAATTACTGTCAGAGTTATGGCCCTTGATCACTTCAAAAAATCTTGTGGACGCTCTGGAGGCTAAAGTTAATATCCGATTGACTTAAAATTTATACACAGTGTTTAAGGTCATAAGACGAAGACGCCTATTAATTTTCACAAATTTCTGATAATTACTGCCAGAGTTATGGCCCTTGATCACTTTGAAATATCTTGTGAACGCTCTAGAGGCTAAAGTTAATATCCGATTGACTTGAAATTTATACACAGTGTTGAAGGTCATGAGACGAAGAATCCTATTGATTTTCAGCAATTTCCTAAAATTACTTTTATGGCCCTTGATCACTTAAAACATCTCGATTTTCCGGCGTGATTTCCCCTTGTCAGTGATGCAGAAGGAGGGCCTGACAAGGACAGCTGCCTAGTCGTTCGGATGGGACGAAAAAACCGAGGTCTCGTGTACAAATTGGAGTGCACGTAAAAGATCCCTTGGCAGTTGAAATTCGATATAAGAGTAGGCCGTAGCGCCGCTGCCCGGGCAAAATTTCCCTCATTGCACACTGTGGCGTATGCCCGTCTTCAATTAGCCCAGGTACGGTGCTTAAGCGTAGGACGTTAAACCCCATTTCATTCATTCATTGATCACTTAAAAAATTCTTGTGGACACTATTAGAAGCTAAAGTTTACATCCGATTCACTTTAGATTGAAACAGAGTTTAAGGTCTTGCTTGCGACGAACAATTATATAGATTTTTAATGAATTTTGATAACTTGAAAGGCTAAATCCATGATATTAAATGTTTCATATACTAAACGTTAGCATGGAGGAGAACTTTATCAAAGCCAAACAAATTGTAATGATTTTCTGATAATTACTTGATGAGTTGTTACTCTTAATCAAATTTTAGTGTATTATAAATGTTTCATTACCGAAAAAAGTTAAAATACGCGACAACTCTTGTTGACTGCCCGGACGATTTAGCTGCTGTGGGCGTATGTTTCGTTGCCTGGCAACCTATCTTTATATCACCGTTTCACCCAAAGAAAGGTTGACCACGAATTTCGGGAAAATCGAACCTAAATTGCCATACAAAATGGCTGTCGTTAGAACATAAATACTGTTAAAAAATGGTATATCAAGGTTGTGGATCCTGTAGAGGTCTCAATTTTAATTCGATTTTGATGAAATTTAAATTGCATGGTTATAACCCAAAGAAATTGGTTCCTTTTAATATTTGCGCATATCGGATTGTAACTTCCTGATTTATGACCCCTGATTATACGCAAAATCGCCTTTGTTTAGCTTGTGGTCCCTTCGAGGTCACAATTATTATCCGATTTAAAAAAACGTTTGACTCTATCGCCATTACATCCTACAGAAGGTTGAGTACTAATTTCGAGAAAATTGGACCATAATTGCCAGACCAAATGGCCGCCGTTTGTACGCAAATAGTGTAAAAATATGGTATATCAAAGTTTTGGACCCTGTAGAGGTCACAATTTTAATGTGATTTTGATGAAACTTGAAATACATGTTTATAACCTAAAGATCTTGATTCTTTTCGTTTTTGCACATACAAATTGTAACTGAATGAATTATGGCCTTTGATTGTTGGAAAAATCACTTTCGGTATTGCTTGTTCTCTATCCATCTCTCGAACATATGTGGGTGTATCCTTTCTGGCAGTGCCGTATCCTTACTGGCAGTGCCAGCTTACTATGTTTATGAAACTTGAAATTCATGGTTATAACCAAAAGGTCTTGGTTCCTTTTGATATTTGCGCATATCGGATCGTAAGTTCCTGAATTATGGCCCCTGATTGCACACATAATCACCTTTTTATACGCCCACATTTTCATGTGGACATATTATGTCATCCCCCCTGTCCGTCCACAATTGTTTGTGGACTCTCTACAGGTCACAAATCTTACCCTATTTTGACGAAACTTGAAATATAGGTTTATCCCCAAAAGATCTTGGCTGCTTTTGATATTGGCATGTATCAGATCACAATTTGATGGATTATGGCCCCTGATTGTACGAAAAATCACGTTTTTAGCTTGTGGAACCTATAGAGGTCACACTTTTGAACCCATTTTAGCAAAGCTTGACATGCATGTTATTAACTCAAAGATCTTGGTTCCTTTCGATATTTGTGCCTATCGAAACGTAATTTCCTGAATTATTGCCCCTGATTGTCTGAAAAAACACCTATTTTAGCTTGTGGCCCCTCTGGAGGTCACAATTATCATCTGATTTGAAAGGAAAGTTCAGTTCGAATTTCGGAAAAATAGGACCAAAATTGCTATACAAAATTGCCGCCGTTTGTACACAAATACTGTTAAAAAATGGTATATCAAGGTTGTGGACCCTGTAGAGGTCTCAATTTTAGTTTGATTTTGATGAAACTTGAAATGCATGGTTATAACCCAAAGATCTTGGTTCCTTTCGATATTTGCGCATATCAGATCATAACTTCCTGAATTTTGGCCCCTGATTATACGCAAAATCGCCTTTGTTTAGCTTCTGGTCGCTCTGGAGGTCACAATTATTATCCGATTTAAAAAACTGTTTGATTATATCACCGTTTCACCCTTAGGAAAGTTGAGTTGGAATTTCGGGAAAATCGTACCAAAATTGTCATACAAAATGGCCACCATTTGTACACGAATACTATTAAAAAATTGTATATATTAAGGTTGTTGACCCTGTAGAGGTCACAATATTAATTCCATTTTGATGAAACTTGAAATGCATGTTTATAATTAAAAATCTTGATTCTTTTCGATATTTGCGCATATTAAATTATAACTTAGTGAATTACGGCCTTTGATTGTAGGAAAAATCACTTTCGGGATTGCTTGTTCTTTATTCATCTCTCGAGAATGTGGGGGTATCTTGCCTGGCAGTGCCAGCTTACTATCTTTTTAGCTTGTGGTCCCTCTGTAGTCCACAATTATTTTCCGATTTAAAAAAACGTTTGATTACATGGTTGTAGACCCTGTCTAGAGGTCTTGAGACGCAGTTGCCTGTTGATTTTTAGAGATTTTCGATAATTACTGTTAGAGTTATGGCCCTTGAACACTTCAGAAATTCATGTGGATGCTCTAGAGGCAGGCCAAAGTTAATATCTGATTGACTTTAAATTTATACACAGTGTTAAAGGTCATGAGACGAAGAAACCTATCGATTTTCAGCGATTTCTGATAATTACCGTCAGAGTTATGGCCCTTGAACACTTCAAAAAATCTTGTTGATGTGCTAGAGGCTAAAGTTAATATCCGATTGACTTTAGATTTATTCACAGTGTTTCAAGTCATGAGACAAAGAAGCCTTTTGATTTTTAGAGATTTTCGATAATTACTGTTAGAGTTATGGCCCTTGAACACTTCAAAAAATCTTGTCGATGTGCTAGAGGCTAAAGTTAATATCCGATTGACTTTAAATTTATTCACAGTGTTTAAAGTCATGAGACGAAGAAGCCTATGGTTTTCAGCGTTTCCAATAATTACTGTCAGAGTTATGGCCCTTGATCACTTTTAAAATTTTGTGGACGCTCTAGAGGCTAAAGTTCATATCCGATTGACTTTAAATTTATACACAGTGTTGAAGGTCATGAGTCGAACAAGTATATTGAGTTATGGCCCTTGATCACTTTTAAAATATTTCGGACGCTCTAGAGGCTAAAGCTCATATTTGATTGACTTTAAATTTATACACAGTGTTGAAGGTCATGAGTCGAACAAGTATATTGAGTTTCAATGAATTTTGTTAACTTGGATAGCATGGAGGAGAACTTTATAAAAGCCAAACAATTTCGAATGATTTTCTGATAATTACATAATGAGTTGTTACTTTTAATAAGATTTTAGTGTATTATAAATGTTTTATTACCGAAAAAGTAAAATATGCGACAACTCTTGTTGACTGCCTGGATGATTTAGCTGCTGTAGGCGTATGTTTCGTTGCCTTGCAACCTATGTTTTATGTTTTATAGTTATTGTAAAAAAAATAACTTGAGCATAGCATTGACTGTTTCTGTTGAAACCCCATAACATTGCACAAAATATTATTGGAGCAAAGTCATATAAACGCACAGCGATAAATTTGTCAGCTTTATACCAATTGTCAATTAAATGGGAAAGCACTTAAAATTTAATTAAAACATTTAATTATGAAGACAGATGGGTATACATAATGTGAAAATAATTTATGGTATGGTGTGTCTTCTTGTCTTGTCTATTTCTCTGATTAAAATATCACAGTTTGAACTGGTTTTATTTTCGTCTTAAATAACATAAATTAAAAATTTTACAAATTCGCTGACAGCAAATACTGCTAATAACTATCTTGAAAAAAAAAACATGTTTAGTACACGAGGCATTTTGCCTCGTTCTGAACAAAATACCTCTTGGCAAAAACAGAGCAATTTAAAAAATAACTCATTTGGATCTGCAGACAACGAGGCATTATTTTTCCTCGTTTGGACAAAAATGCCGAATTAGAATTTGACCAAGTTTTGTACAAATTAAACCAGGTTGGTTGTTATATACACCCTACAAATCACACTATAGCTACTTCGTAGGATAAAAAAGCTCTTTATATGTTCCATTACCTGGTAATCCTTTTTTGTTTGTAGTTCGAAATGCTGACTGGTGCTTTACCATTTCAAGGGACTAATAGAAAGGAGACCATGACACAAATCTTAAAGTATGTGCTTTTGCTTTCATCTATCATCTGTCTTGATTCTGATTTAATACTTTTTCTATGCCCACATTTTCATGTGTTTAAAAAATTATAAAACGGCTGCCACTAAAACCATCATTATTTTAATCCAACGTTGGATTAAAATAATGATGGTTTTAGTGGCAGCCGTTTTATAATTTTTTAAACACTATTGTTCCTGCCATATGTATCTAGCTCCAGAACTGAGATTACCATTGACATCTTCATGATTGGTTTTTGTGTACAACTTTTTATATTCGGATATTTCACATTTTCATGTGGACGTATTATGTCGTCGCCCCTGTTCGTTCGTCCGTCCACAATTGTTTGTGGACACTCTATAGGTCACAATTCTTGTCCGATATTGGCATGTATCGGATCGAAACTTCATGGATTATAGCCCCTGGTTGTACGAAAAATCACGTTTTTAGCTTGTTGACCCTATATGGAGGTCACAATTTTTAGCAGATTTTGATGAAACTTGACATTCATGTTTATAACCCAAAGAATTTGGTTCCTTTTGAAATTTTCGCCTATCGGGAACATAATTTTCTGAATTATGGCCCCTGAATGTCTGGGAAAAAAACACCTATTTTAGCTTGTTGTCCCTCTGGAGGTGACAATTATGATCCGATTTGAAAACCTTTTTGATTATATCACCGTTACACCCTATGTAAGTATTAATTTGAATTTTGGAAAATCAGACCAAAATTTTCATACAAAATGGCTGCCGTTTGTCTTCGAAGACTGTTAAAAAATGGTGTATCAAGGTTGTGGACCCTGTAGAGGTCACAATTTTAATTCGATTTTGATGTAACTTGAAATGCAAGGTTATAACCCAAAGCTATTGGTTCCTTTTGATATTTGCGTATATCGGATCTTAACTTCCTGAACTATGGCCCCTGATTATATTCAAAATCGCCTTGTTTAGCTTGTGGTCCCTCTGGAGATCACAATTATTATCCGATTTAAAAAATTGTTACATTATATCACCGTTACACCCTAAGGGAGGCTGAGATTGAATTTTGTGAAAATCGTACCAAAATTGCCATACAAAATGGTCGCCGTTTGTACGCGAATTCTGTTAAAAAATGGTATATCATGGTTGTGGACCCTGTATAGGTCACAATTTTAATTCGATTTTGATGAAACTTGAAATGCATGGTTATAACCCAAAGATGTTGGTTCCTTTTGTTATTTGCACATATCGGATTATAACTTCCTGAATTAAGGCCCCTGATTGTCCGCAAAATCCCCAATGGTCTCTCTGTAGGTCACGATTATTATCTGATTTAAAAAAAGCGTTTGACTCTATCACCATTACACCCTACAGAAGGTTGAGATCAAATTTCTAGATAATGGGTCCATAATTGCCAGACAAAATGGCCACCGTTTGTACACGAATAGTGTAAAAATATGGTATATCAAAGTTGTGAACCCTGTAGAGGTCACAATTTTAATTCGATTTTGATGAAACTTGAAATGCATGTTGATCTTGATTTTTTTCTATATTTGCACATATTTAATATTCACTTAATGAATTATGGCCTTTGATTGTAGGAAAAATAACTCTCGGTATTGCTTGTTCTCTCAAAAATGTGGGCGTATCCTGCCTGGCAGTGCCAGCTTACTATCTTTGAAAAATCTTGTGAACGCTCTAGAGGCTAAAGGTAATATTCGATTGACTTTAAATTTATGCACAGTGTTTAGGGTTATGAGACAAAGAAGCCTATTGATTTTCAGCGATTTCCGATAATTGCTGTCAGAGTTATGGCCCTTGATCTCTTCAAAAAATCTTGTGGACGCTCTAGAGGCTAAGTTAATATCCAATTGACTTGAAATTTATACACAGTGTTTACGGTCATGAGACAAAGAAGCCTAGGGATTATCAGCGATATCCGATAATTACTGTCAGAGTTATGGCCCTTGATCTCTTCAAAAAATCTTGTGGACGCTCCAGAGACTAAAGTTAATAACCGATTGACTTTAACTTTATACACAGTGTTGAGGGTCATGAAACAAAAAAGCCTATTGATTTTCAGCGTTTCTCGATAATTACTGTTAGAATTATGGCCCTTGATAACTTCGTCATGAGACGAAGAAGCCTTTTGATTTTCAGAATATTAAGTGTTTCGTTTACTAAACGTTAGCATGGAGGAGAACTTTATCAAAGCCAAACAAATTCGAATGATTTTCTGATAATTACATAATGAGTTGTTACTTGTTATATGATTTTAGTGTATTATAAATGTTTCATTACTGAAAAAAGTAAAATATGCGACAACTCTTGTTGACTGCCCGGACGATTTAGCTGCTGTGGGCGTATGTTTCGTTGCCTGGCAACCTATCTTTTCTCTCTCTCCCCTGGTTTCCTCCCACTTCTAAAGACCTACGCGCAAGTGAATTATCAAAATAGAATTGAACCATATGTTAGTCTCGAAATGACCTAGTTTGAACTGAGTGGACATTAATCCCCATTTCTCTCTCTCTCCCCCTCTTTCTCGATCTCTCTCCCTTTTTGGGGACACAATAATTCTAATTCAACTAGAATGCTCAAACTTGATGTAGGTGTTTATAAGGCTGATGCCTTGATAAAGTTCGAAGATGAGCATTTTCTGCTTATGGTATGCAGAGATAAGCAATTTGATTTGTTGAGGCTTTGGGACACGATAACTCTAGTTTCGTGAGAGTGGTGAGACTTGGCACTAGGGACCGGGGAATCTACAAGATTTTACAAAAAAAGGTAATAAACTACCCTTATCATCTAGGATCTAATACACGTCAAGAATGTTTCAAAAATGTGCCAAATACCGTCAAGATTCATCAAAAACTGACCAGTTTGTGCTACCGTGTAGATTTAGAAATATTTAGTTTTTATACAAGACCATATTTTCTCGGACGTTGTCGAGAAATGAACAGAGTGTTTAATAATAACACAAGACATTTAGATTTTACTCAAAATTACTACTTTATTCTTTCTGTCATTCATATAATATCCATGATGGCTGTACGCACATCAAACAATGATAAATGTTCATTGGTTAAAGACAGTCTACACGCGGGAAAATTTACAGCAGCTATTGGCTAACGGCACACATTATAAATAACTGTATTTGCATATGCACTGATACAACTTCGTCATTGTTTTATTCTTTCTGTCATTCATATATCCATGATGGCTGTACGCGCATCAAACAACGATAAATGTTCATTGGTTAAAGGCGGTCTACACGTGGGAAAATTTACAACAGCTATCGGCTAACGACACACATTATAAATAGCCGTATTTGCATATTGCATAAGCATACTATTTATAGTATTGATACCTGGAATTATTCTCAAGTCGACAGTTCCAAGGACCAACATAATACCGTGTTTTGCGTAGTGCAGCATAAAATTATAATAATACATATATAGTATGCAACTCTAAAATAATTATATTTGTGGAAAATTGTCTTACATTAGGCGACAGTCCACACTGATTTGAAGCCGAAAATGTAGTTCCAGTATTACACCAAAAGGTTAATCCATGTCAAGTGCACAATGATAAACATTAAAACTATATAATGGTGTACGTATTCATATTAACGTGGAAGGTGTTGTTTTGGATGAAACCCGGTCATGTGTCTGGATTGGGGGATTAATTAAACAATAGGTTGCGGCTTTTCAAAGAATCTTACGACCGACATTTATGACTGCTGACGTGCTGTATATTCCATGCGACGGTGGTGTAATTACACGTCTGTGAGTGATATGGTTTCAGACAGAACCGAGACATGTGGCTGGAATTTGTGATTTATAAAACAATAGCAGGCAGTCGTTCAAATAATATAACCTAAATTTTAATGATAGTCCCAAGCGATGGTGGCCTTATGCGTAGACTAAAACCCATAGCCCATTGTGTGTGTTTATTTTTTTTGTGAAAACACCGTCGTACTCGTACAGTAAGCTTCTTTTACAACTTCGTCATCGTTTTATTCTTAATGTCATTCATATAATATCCAAAATACGGCACTACGTTGGTCCTTGAGGTGATCGACTTAAAAATAATTCCAGCTAATTTAATAATACTATAAATAGTATATTTCTGCAATATGCAAATACGGTTGCTTATAGGTGCTGTTATCCACGCTACTGTAAATTTTCCCGTGTTGAGACCGTCTTTAACCAATGAACAATTATGTTGTTTGATGCGCGTACAGCCATCATGGATATTCTATGAATGACAGAAAGAATAAAACGATGACGAAGTTGTATCACTGACTATTTTTAAAATCTTTTTTTTTTGTATAATTGTAACTACATAAACATAACTATATACGGCTCTCGGTAGAGTAGTAATTTGGAGTAAAATCCAAATGTCTTGTGTTATTAAACACTCTGTTCAATTCTCGACAACGTCCGAGAAAATAAGGCTTTGTATAAAAACTAAACCCGGCCCTTTCAAAAGTAGACGATAGATGTCAAAACTAGAACAGTTTCTAAATCTACACGGTAGCACAAAGTGGTCGGTTTTTGATAAATCTTGACGGTATTTAACACATTCTTGACGTGTATTAGATTCTAGATGATAAGGGTAGTTTATTACCTTTTTTCGTAAAAACTTGTAGATTCCCGGTCCCTAGTGTAGGTTAATCCATGATGAAACCCGGCCAGGTGTCTGGATTAGGGGATTAATTAAACAATAGGTTGCGGCTTTTCAAAGAATCTTACGACCGACATTTATGACTGCTGACGTGCTGTATATTCCATGCGACAGTGGTGTAATTACACGTCTCTGAGCGATATGGTTTCAGACAGAACCGACACATGTGGCTGGAATTTGTGATTTATATAACAATAGCAGGCAGTCGTTCAAATAATATAACCTAGCTAAATTTAGGTGTCACAGCTCCATTGCTCACGTTGGAAGAAAGTCGTTTTTTCCCGATTTGTAACCCCTTTTAACCTTAACGTCATACACTGGCTATTTAATCTTTTGTAATAATTTTTAAAAATTTGGGAAGCAGATATCATGTGCTTTTGTTTGATATAATTTTTATGTATGTGTTCATTTTATCAATTTCATAAACGTAAGTTTAAAAACGTCAATTTCCTGTGTTTTGACATTATGCTGAAATTTTTAAATGAGGGTACCCCACTTCAAGTGCTTGACGCGGGAACTTATTATTAATATTATTTTTTCATTCTCATATCATTACAAAGACAAATGAATGACATTTCGATCGGTCAGGTTCGCGGTGTTAGCATTTCGAAATATAAGGCTTTTTTTTTAAGTTGAAAATTCAATTCACAAAATCTTTTTTTGAGGCGATTAGTCAATAGTGCTTATACAATCGATGGAAAGTTCGTTTTATTGTCGTTTCAATGCTATTAAAATCAACAAAATCGGAGCATATTAAGCTCTTGAAAATGGTATACAATGTGATTTTTTAAGAATAGAAAAAATACGGCAATCGTGCTATGAAGCCGTCTGCTGACATAGCGAACAATGTCAAAGAAAAAGCATGGTTAAGTTGAGAAAAATCTCTAGACCGAATTGTTTACGTTGTGAACACGGGCATGTGATTTATGTTTTATATAAATAAAGGACTTGCCTGCAAAAAAATGTTATTCCGGGTTTATCATGGCTATCACTATATTAATTAGATCAATCAAAGTAAGACAATTCATTCTCGTCTCGACTAGCAGTATTGTTGTGCCATGTGACTGCCCCATATCATTATACAATGACCGGTCAAAGTGCATTTGGTAAATTCCCGCGTAAGAATAAACCAATGATAATTATGTGTACAAGGATCGTCCAATAAAAGGACCCTTACCGAAAATTAAGTTATCAAAACATTGGGTCGAAGTTCAACGTTAAAAATTGCTCAAGTCGGAACTCCATGTTCAGCTAGATTGCATGTCTCGTCTGGACGCTTAACACCAAATGTTTTTCGACAATTAAAAAATTGTGTAACATGGACACGTACTTCAATGTTCTAAATTACTAAATTCTTTGTTATGATGCCTAATTTAAAGTATTTAATGTGCACACTAATGGAAATGAAATTGGAAAATATTATCAACACGGCACGCCACGAGTATGCGAGAACCATTTCCGGTACGGTTGAACAGACTTTTACTTAGGGCCTAGGTAGGGATAATAATATTATAATAATATGATTTCTGACCACTGTAATTGTAATACCCAAATAAAATTGGAATGTCAAAAGAATTAACGCTAACAACTGGATTTCCGTTGACAATTTACAACATTTACTTTTGAGATTAGAGTATGGTTAGTCAATAAAAATGGAAAACGATTGTCACAAAGAAAAAAAGTCCCACTCACAGTTTATTCAATATTTTATCATTATATATCAGTTCTCAAACTAATTATTTATTACCTTTAATTTATTGTGATTTTGGGGAAATATTTAATACCTAATTTTATGACTTTCACTTATGAGTTAAAAAAAAAACAAATTGAATCTACTGTTTACACAGGGTGACAAGGTGAAGGTTTTATTAAATTTATTAGGCCTAGATTTGATATTGTTGACAAAAATATATGAATAAAAAAAGGGAGTTGCTGGACGATATCCTAATTAAAAGGAATAATGAAAATGTTCAAATGTAAAGTAGGCCTACATTGTAAAAACATAATGTAGGCCTATAGTTTTGAGGCCTAAGCATACATGTACCGTAGCGTAGGCCTACTCAGCCTACTGACGTATATGATATGGGTCTTTAAGCTTGGAGAATTGTTTAGAATAGGGATGGGACAACGGATATCGATTTTTTTTTGACAGGTGTTTTCCGAGGCGAAATTTACCACTGATGCCGAATATAATTGGAAAAAAATCAAATTCAGCCATTTTCGGTTGGTGCGGTGCCATTTTCCAAAATGGCTGCCACACAAGCGCAAAATTTCTTGAATCATTAAATATCTTTCTTAATATTCATTTTAAGTCCTATAAATGTATTACACACTTATAGGAAAGTGCCTATGATCTTTCTATTTTTACTGTTGAAATTCGAAATTGACGTCATTATGACGTCATAAAGCAGATTTTACGGCAAATTTATGGCACTGTACATGTCGTTGGTAAGTAACAAGTAAGAATGGGCGGTTGTAGAAATGATGACGTTACATCCACATTGCTCCGATTTCTTTATTGTGGCGAAAAATGTGCGAAATCTTCCTTCAATTCGTTACTTCAAGAAGAACAGAACCAGAAAATGGCATAGACAGGAATTGTTCGGAGAAGTTTACAAGGAAGAGCCCAAGTTTGTTTCCAAACCGAAGCTGCGGAATGGAATGTTTGTCATTGGTAGGATGTTGACGCTTTGCAAGAAAGGAACAGGTAAGACCTCCGTCGTCTACAGTACATACAATTTTGATTCATGTTTCTTCCATCACCCGATAATCAAATTATGCACAATAAATTCGCTAGTCGTTATAACAGGATTTACGTTATTACGGGGTTTATTTCTAAGGAATTTACCTTACGTGGGCCGGGAGATTCGTTTTCCTTCGTTATACATCGGGGGAATTCGTTATAACAGGGTTCTACTGTAGTACCAATCAAAAACTTATTCACACCGTCAAGACTATTCAAAGCAAGACTATTCAGAACGTAGTGCAAGGGTGAGTGTATAGAAAGAAGGTAGTGCTGCGTTATTTATTATTTATGTATACTCCCGAACCTGTCTTTCAAGCACTAAGCCTTCGTGTGAGCTTAGGGGGGGGGGGGTAACATGCTTCGATTTGTGATTTGTTTAGGAGGCAATATCTAATTCTGATCTCTTTTTATTTTCTGAGGATTGACGAAAGAAGAAGCGGCTCGCATCGTGGCTAAAGAGTTACGAGATGACTGGATTGGTAAGAACGTCTACCCAGCACATAAAAGCGTACGACATCCGTGCAACTTCCAAGTCGTACGAGAAGACGCTCTCGGATTTCTACGGCGTGAAGATGACCGGTGATGATGAGGCATTCTATATGGAAAACTGCCATGGCCAATACAAGACTTTATGTTTATCAACGATTACCCAGAACTGGCTCAAGCAGAAGAAGCGGACTGACGAAAGAGCTCTCCGCAGCGGAATTAAAGTATAGATGCTATTAAAGATAAAGATACTATTGAATCATATATCGGCGATTCACAGTCAGAGGAAGCCACATTAGTTGAAGAAGATACTTCAATAGGAGATCCCGATTACGCACCAGTTTTGCCTTCCGTCAGTGTCAGATCCCCCACATGTGACCTTGGAATGCGCTCTTCTTCGTGTTCAAACGAAACCCAGGTTTCTTTGCACACGTCGTTTCCGTCCGCCAAATCCGCAAAGGAAGAACAGCAGTGACGAAACGGTTATTAGATGCCTAGTTCAATGCTCGGCGCAATTCAAAGTCACCAAAAATGATCTACTTGGTATCACAGCTGCCGTTGCAAACACAGTGTTCGGTCAGAAGTGGAAGCTTCCTGATACCATTGATAACGGCGACCAGGACAATGATGATGAAAGTGCTGACGATGACGAGAAAGATGTCCAGTCGGAATACATACCACAGAGTGAAAGGAAACGAAAGCCGAAGTACAAAGATCTGACATTCGTCTTGCCAAGTCGGAAATGTATTTCTGACTACGTTCATGATGCTTCGTACATGTCCCTAGCCATGTTGACAGAGAAACTTCTTAACGCGGGTGACTCCGTCGTTACTATCGGGATCGACGACCCCATAAAAGCTGCTGGTTACCGACTATTTGATGTGAAAACCGACAATTTCACCATCACAGATCACATTTCAAGGGGTTCGTTTCGAATAGATTCGGTCGTATTGTGGAGTTAGCCCGCGAGTTCCTGAAATACAGAGAAACGTTACTTAATATCTTTGAGTCAGTAGTGGATGAGAACTCTAACAAGCTTGTAATAGCGGTCTCCACGTTTATTTCCAATCCATGGTTTCTCTGCTGCAATGAGGTCTACGCGCTGGTTGGCGAGATGGTGATATACCCGTTAATGGATCTACTGGGTATAGATGGACGAGGAGAGGTCGGACGACGACAGTGGTCAGATTTAAAAGATTTTTTCGACCAAAAGCTACCGGAACTACAACTCAGGCAGAACGACTTCAGTAAAACTAGCACTGGGAAGGGTAGACTCATTAAGGCGGTACTCATTGAAGTGATTGAGTCATTACAACGCCAATTGTCTGAAATGGATTATTTCTCGGCTGTCGACGATCATGCGATGGATATTGATCGTCTTCAGCTAGCACCGCTCACCAATCTCGGCTGTGGATCGGAGTTCTCAAAGCTCAGTAAAGTCTACCGGGGGCATGACCACAATTCAAACTCATTCTGAGAAAAAACGTAATTACCACTAACGGACTTCTCATTAAAAGTACATTCACTACAATGTCTGAACCTGACAGAAGAGCAAGGTGGAAATGGGCGAGATCATCCCAAGAAGTGAGGACTGTGAAGAAGTTGGAAGCTGATTTCATCGAGACCGTAAAACTCGCCAAGCGAATGGCGCTTGCCAAGAAGGAAGATACTAAGAAGAAGGCAGAAAAGACCATCGAAATATTAGAAACCTTCAAGAAACATAGAGGTCCAATCACACCTTCTTCTATCAATTGTTTGGACCGCCTTAACAAGAAACAACTTCTCTCTGAAATCGCTTATCTGAGACTGACAATTTGCCCGGACATAAGACAAAATCGTCGAGTGAAGGCCCCTAATGGACGAATTGGTTTCAAACTTTTAGTTTAAATGAACTTCGTCATTCTATTAAAACATCGCTTAAACCCGAGACCAACATAGCCGACGATATTGACGAATTGATCTGATTGGTGTTGTCAAGTCAATAATTTGTTCCCTATCTATACCATTTCATATTTATTGTAACATATTCTAATAGTAAATGCAGGAGGACTGCACTACACGCAAATCAAACAAAAAAAAATCAAAAAATCTACAAGATTAACCTGCGGACAAGACAGAAAATAGACATTGCAAACACTAAACAATTATCAAATCAAGTGAATGGATCCGGGAGCCAGCCGTAAGCGTCCACTGCGCTTTACAGTCCCAGGCCTGTTGGGGCACAAGCTTCACTAAAATGATTTACAAAAAAGACGTAACAAAAAAATGTGACCGATCTAGTCAGTGGTTGTCTCTTAAATGGCGATAGTCAGCCAGTTGACGTCAGGTGTTAGAACGTCAAATAATTTTACCAATAAGGGCGATAATCCGGACAGAAACTCGGAAAACGCTAAAAAAAATAAATAAATGTAGTGAGCAAACAGGAGCAAAGCCCGACAACGAGAACATTCTGCAGTACGAAGGGCTAAAACTCTACTCTAATTGTAAATGCAGGAGGACTGCACTACACGCAAATCAAACAAATAAAATCAAAAAATCTACAAGTTAAACCTGCGGACAAGACAGAAAATAAACATTGCAAACACTAAAAAATTATCAAATCAAGTAAGTGGATCCGGGAGCCAGCCATAAGCGTCCACTGCGCTGTACAGTCCCAGGCCTGTTTGGGCACAGGCTTCACTAAAATGATTTACAAAAAAGACGTAACAAAAAAATGTGACCGATCTAGTCAGTGGTTGTCTCTTAAATTGCGATAGTCAGCCAGTTGACGTCAGGTGTTAGAACGTCAAATAATTTTACCAATAAGGGCGATAATCCGGACAGAAACTCGGAAAACGCTAAAAAAAATAAATAAATGTAGTGAGCAAACAGGAGCAAAGCCCGACAACGAGAACATTCTGCAGTACGAAGGGCTAAAACTCTACTCTAATTGTAAATGCAGGAGGACTGCACTACACGCAAATCAAACAAAAAAAATCAAAAAATCTACAAGTTAAACCTGCGGACAAGACAGAAAATAAACATTGCAAACACTAAAAAATTATCAAATCAAGTAAATGGATCCGGGAGCCAGCCATAAGCGTCCACTGCGCTGTACAGTCCCAGGCCTGTTTGGGCACAGGCTTCACTAAAATGATTTACAAAAAAGACGTAACAAAAAAATGTGACCGATCTAGTCAGTGGTTGTCTCTTAAATTGCGATAGTCAGCCAGTTGACGTCAGGTGTTAGAACGTCAAATAATTTTACCAATAAGGGCGATAATCCGGACAGAAACTCGGAAAACGCTAAAAAAAATAAATAAATGTAGTGAGCAAACAGGAGCAAAGCCCGACAAGGAGAACATTCTGCAGTACGAAGGGCTAAAACTCTACTCTAATTGTAAATGCAGGAGGACTGCACTACACGCAAATCAAACAAATAAAATCAAAAAATCTACAAGTTAAACCTGCGGACAATACAAAAAAAACAAACATTGCAAACACTAAAAAATTATCAAATCAAGTGAATGGATCCGGGGTCCAGCCGTAAGCGTCCACTGTGCTGTACAGTCCCGGGCCTTTTGGGGCACGGGCTTCACTAAAATGATTTACAAAAAAGACGTAACAAAAAATTGCGACCTATCTAGTCAGTGGTCGTCTCTTCAATGGCGATAGTCAGCCAGTTGACGTCAGGTGTTAGAACGTCAAATAATTTTACCAATAAGGGCGATAATCCGGACAGAACTGATATTGATAATTTGTAAATAAGATAGGAGTTGTCTGCTCATACAAAATAAAAGTTGTATACATTATGTACAAGCTCCTTTAGTCAGAGTTTTTCCTTAAACGAACAGATTCGAAAAAAATCGTTCCTGATAATTCTTGTTTTGGCCTTGGCTTTAACAGTATCGATTCAGTCTAAATAAAGATTGTGATACAATTAGGAAGTGACATCATATTTGCTTTTCTGCAGATTGAACAAAATGGCATTTGTAGTGGAATTGAATTTCCAACATGTTTTCCTTTGTAATTGGCCACCATTTTGTCTGAAAAAAGAGGAAAACCTCATTATTACGTCAAGATGACGTCAGATTTGAAATTTAACGACATTAATGGAACGGCCGTGGCCATATTTATATAGACTCGTAATACATTTATATGATGTAATTAAAAAGGTCAAAAGGTCACCGATGTCAAATATGTGGCTAAATTCATAAACCAGCCCATTTAACTTCTGGTGACCTTTGGACCTCGATAACTCCTGAACGCTCTCTCACATGATTGATCACCCAACATTTTCGGATTCCTGAGGAAAAATGCTTCTAGAAACCTCAACTCCTGCTTTTTGCCCACCTTGAAAATAACATTTTGCCCCTAATCCCAGCGCATCCCTATTTCTTGCTTTTCTGACATCGGTGGCCTTTTGACCTTTTAAATTACGTCATAATTTGATTAATTTGTTTCACAAATTATCCTTCGTCACTTATTCAATGATTCAGCTGTGTTTCAACAAGAATTCGGTGACAGACAGCATCATAAGTGGCTAAATTATAAGCCAGCATCATTTAACCTCTGGTGACCTTCGGACCTCCATAACTCCTTAACGCTCCCTCACCTGACTGATCACCCACCATTTTTGGATTCCTGAGGAAAAATGCTTCTAGAAAAGTCAAACCCGCTTTTTGCCCCCTTTCGGATAATACACCCTTCTCCTTTTACCCACTGATGACCTTTTGACCTCGATAACTCCTGAACGCTCCCACACCTGACTGATCACCCACATTTTAGAAAAGTCAACTGTCCATTTTTGCCCACTTTTCGGATAATACCCCCCTTCTCCCCCTTGTCTATATATTTATATCGATACTTTTCAAAGAAGTTTTTTTCTGTGTCATCTGGGCGGTTTGGTGGACCAGTGCTCTGATACATTTGCTGTTGTTATGTTGAGTCCGAAATGACTAATGCATCATTAATTTGTAAAAATATAAGTAGAACAAAAAACACCCCCAAAAAATGTAATACCCCTACAAAGGTTAAGAAAATACTTGCTAATAGAGAACAGCAAGATAATTATAGCCGAAAGACGAAATAAGACAATTGGAGATATTTTGAGAGCCAACAAATTGCGGACAAATAAAACTTATACTAATATTGAATCTTGGGGATGTAAGCCGTGCCATAAACCAAGGTGTAAAACCTGCGCAGTTCTTGAAGAGACTGATAAGATTAAAAACAAAGACTCTCAAACATTTCAAATCAGACATTCTACTAATTGTCAAAGCAAATTTATTATTTATTGTTTAACATGTAAAATTTGCCGAATCCAATATGTCGGACAAACTATTACCCCATTTAGCACCAGATTGAATAGTCACAGATCCAATATCAAATTGCAAAAAGCAGGTAAAGCCCCACATGTTGCCCCCCATTTTAACATACCCAACCATAACTATACATGTACCATTCTCCAGCAAGTATATAATGAAGATCGGAAACAACTGAATATTGCGGAATCTCTATTGATGCATAGACTGAACACTGTGTGGCCTAATGGTCTGAATGAACATAACCCAGATACTATAAAAAAACTTCTCCAAATAATTATAATCCTACTTTTGAAACTTTCTTCTGTACATAACAATCTCCCACCTTTCTTACCGCCTGCTTAACTTATTTTATTTATTTTTTTTTAGAATCTACAATTTTTAATATCTGATTAAATTTAATGATAATTATCTATAATAGGCCTTTAATTGTGAAACTAACTTCATTTTCCTTGTTGCTAACTATGACGTCATAAGTCTTTGATTTTGTATATCTACGTAACTAAGGATTTTTGTGATGTCATTGAGTTTATTACTTGCCTTTCAGTTAGTATTTGTATTACCCTGATGATGTAGTGTTATATTTACCTACGAAACGTTGGATTAAAATAATGATGGTTTTAGTGGCAGCCGTTTTATAATTTTTTTTAAACACATTTTCATGTGGACGTATTATGTCGTCGCCCCTGTCCGTCCGTCCACAATTGTTTGTGGACTCTCTACAGGTCACAATTCTTGTCCGATTTTGACGAAACTTGAAAAATAGGTTTATCCCCAAAAGATCTCGGCTGCTTTCGATATTGGCATGTATCGGATCAAAACTTCATGGATTATGGCCCCTGATTGTACGAAAAAGACCAAAATTGCCATACAAAATGGCCGCCAATTGTACGCAAATACTGTTAAAAAATGGTATATCAAGGTTGTGGACCCTGTAGAGGTCACAATTTTAATTATACGCCTACATTGAAATGTGGTCGTATATTGCCGTCGACCCCATCCGTCCGTCTGGACGCTAAAGTTAATATCCAATTGACTTTAAATTTATACACAGTGTTTAAGGTCATGAGACGAAGAAGCCTATTGATTTTCAGCAATTTCCGATAATTACTGTCAGAGTTATGTCCCTTGATCACTTCAAAAAATCTTGTGAATGCTCTATATGCTAAAGTTAATAACCGATTGACTTTAAATGTATAAACAGTGTTTAAGGTCATGAAACGAAGAAGCCTATTGATTTTCAGCGATTTCCGATAATTACTGTCAGAGTTATGGCCCTTGAAAACTTTAAAGAATCTTGTGGATGCTCTAGAGGCTAAAGTTAATAACCGATTGACTTTAAATTTATACACATTGTTTAAGGTCATGAGATGAAGATGCCTATTGATTTTCAGCAATTTCCGATAATTATTGTCAGAATTATGGCCCTTGAACACTTCAAAAAATCTTGTGGACGCGCTAGAGGTTTAAGTTAATATCCGATTGACTTTAAATTTATACACAGTGTTGAAGGTCATGAGACGGACAAGTACAGTCAATAACTTTAAGTTTTGAAATTACAAGCCATTCGGACCAGTAGATTACAATTTTTTACAAGCCCAGACCCAATTTCACTGGCCCAAAAATTCAAAAGTAGTAATACAATTACTTAGTACACATCATATAATAGATTTTCATGTTTATTTTTCGAATCTCCTTGCTGACCTTAAAAAAAATATGGCCTTGACGATTTTTGACTCGGGCACGTGACATCTCGGATTCGGGAATAAATTGAAAGGAAAGTTTATTTTGAAACCGGCCAATTAAAAAAAAAAGGAAAATATTAGCACGAAACACATGGTGATTTAAAGGCTCCACGAAATGATAAAACATTAGTTGCACTGGTAGCTTTTCTTCGTACATGTTGCTTCAGTAACTAACCTGTCACTCTAAATTAAAGACCAGTCACATCACACATATCCATACATTTAGGTACACAAACACTCTTTACTTACATTATTTCATATAAATATCGTAATACAAAACCTATGGGAATGCCTAAAAAATTCTTGAAAGTCCGCGAATTGGCTTAGCCTCGGCGACCGTAATATTCAAGCAATTCTATAACCCGTATCGACGTAAATTTCTCCAAGTATCATGGTGCCAAACTTCTGTTCTAAATTGAATACTACATCGTTGAGGTGTAGAATTCAGATTCTTAAATATCCGTAATTGAAGGAGCTAAATCGCTAACATTTCGGACCTAAAAATTGACCTTAATGGGTCGCAAAGCATATAATAATATAATCTGATTGTATATAAACTGATTTACATTAAATTGTTTCCGTTTTGACTCTAATTGTCCCCCGCCTTTCGAAGAAAGCAGGGGACTATTAAAATGGGTTCGTCCGTCCGTCTGTCTGTCTGTCTGTCCGTCTTTCACACTTTTTGGGACACAATAACTCTCTTTCTAATTGAGCTAGAATATTCAAACTTGGTGTAGGTGTTTATTAGGTCATTACCTTGATGGAGTTTGAAGATGAGCATTTTCCGCTTAGGGTAAGCAGAGATAAGCAATTTGATTGGTTGATGCTTTGGGACACGATAACTTAAGTTGTAATTAAGTTAGAGTGATGAAACTTGGTATATAGTTTCATTTCATCAATACCTTCACTGAGTTCAATAATGCGCATTTTCTGCTCAGGGTAAGCAGAGCGATAAGCAATATGATGGGCCGAGACTTTGGAACATAATAACTCTCCTTCAAATTGAGCTAGGATATTCAAACTTGATGTAGGTGTTTATTAGGTCAATACCTTGATGAAGTTCGAAGATGGGCATTTTCTGCTTAGGGTAAGCAGAGATAAGCAATTTGATTGGTTGATGCTTTGGGACGCAATAACTTTAGTTGTAATACCTTGACTAAGTTCAATAATGAACATTTTCTGTTGAGGGTAAACAGAGCGATAAGCAACTGATAGGTCTAGACTTTGAAACACAAAAATTCTCCTTCTAATTAAGGTAGAATGTTCAAACTAGGTGTAGGCGTACATTAGGTGAATGCCTTGATGGAGTTCGATGATGAACAATGTCTGATTCTATCTGGTAGAGAGTGATGAAACTTAGTGTATAGTTTGATTGCTCAATACTTTTGAAAAAATTAAGTGTGCGATTAATTAATATGTGTCATCTATTTATTTTGGGATTTCGGCGGGGGACATCAGCCTCACTGTTGGCTTGTTTCAAATCAGTTATGTCCAGCGAAATACGGCAGGAGTCTTAACCAAAGAGGAAATTATAGTGTCTGGTTATTCGAGTCTACTGCGCATGCCCACAAGATAAGATATGGCCTCATAGTTTAACAGGAGTTGTTGAATATGTCTAGCCTCGTTCTTTCTTGTCACTTGTTACAAGTGACGCTGAAACGCTCTGTGGTACACGATTCGTGTACCAATGGTAAACTGTTTATCTTTTTTTAAATATTGGATATCAGAGGCCTACCGTTTCCAGGTAAGATCACAACATCAATGTTGATTTAAATTGACCAATATCGACGATTTTTGAGGATTTTGAGTTACGGACTTAGGTCCTTTAATCTAATATCAAAACACGACACCTGTGGCTGTGCATGGCTGCATATTTACATGCCCCCCGCGTGCGGAGTACAAGTAACGCCCCCTGGAATTCCTTTCTCTCATCATGTCTATATTTACGGTACGCTACAAATTATATTTATATGGAATTTTTGTCAAATTTTCTAGTAAATTTTTCATAGCCTTTATTTATGGACAATGTTTTAAAAAATTTTAAATGACTAAATAGACATAATGCTATAATTAAACTAGTGCTAATCAGACGAAAACAAGCGTAGCTGGTGTGAAATTTTTGGTTATAAAATTGGCTACTCTCCAACTGTCAGTGTGTGAGTAACTACGACAGTGCGCAATGCAAATGGCCGCTTTTCGCGGTATTTCCGAGCTTAATTCTTGCATTTAGAATTGAATAATTAAATGTACGTGGCGTAGGCGTGAGTATTGTGGTCTCAAGTCAGTTTATTAAACATAAAATTGCAACCTGTCAGACGTAAAAATTCACCTCTCGGCGAAAAGTAAATAATAGAATAGGCGAACATTTCAATAAATGACCGATTTTTCAATCGAAAAAAACACATCATGGTTTAACGCCAGATAGTGTGACCTTGTAAAGGGAAATGTGTTTTCCACATAATATTTCGAGAAAAGGGCGTATATTTATCTTTTTTTCTTGAGTGATTTGGAATAAAAACAGTTGAAGGGTTTTATAATTTTCCACAAGCTAGTCGGACTTGTGCTTTTAAAATTTTTACTGGCCAGACCAAAAATGTACTGGCCACGGGCGTTCGGACCAGTGCTAAATTCGCACACTGCAAGTATTTTGAGTTTCAATGAATTTTGATAACTTGAACAGCATGGAGGAGAACTTTATCAAAGCCAAACAAATTAGAATGATTTTCTGATAATTACTTCATGAGTTGTTACTTTTAATCAGATTTTGGTGTATTATAAATGTTTCATTACCAAAAAAAGTAAAATATGCGACAACTCTTGTTGACTGCCCGGACGATTTAGCTGCTGTGTGCGTATGTTTCGTTGTCTGGCAACCTATGTTTCGATTTTGATGAAACTTGAAATGCATGGTTATAACCCAAAAATCTTGGTTCCTTTCGATATTTGCGCATATCAGATCGTAACTTCCTAAATTAATGCCCCTGATTATACGCAAAATCGTCTTTGTTTAGCTTGTGGTCCCTCTGGAGGTCACAATTATTTTACAATTATTATCTGATTTAAAAAATCGTTTGATTATATCACCGTTACGCCTTAAAGGAGTTCGAATTTCGGAAAAATTGGACCAAAATTGCCATACAAAATGGCCGCCATTCTTACGCGAATACTGTTAAAAAATGGTATATCAAGGTTGTGGACCCTGTAGAGGTCACAATTTTAATTCGATTTTGATGAAACTTGAAATGCATGGTTATAACCCAAAAATCTTAGTTCCTTTCGATATTTGCGCATATCGGATCTTAACTTCCTGAATTAAGGGCCCTGATTATACGCAAAATCGTCTTTGTTTAGCTTGTAGTCCCTGTGGAGGTCACAATTATTATCCGATTTAAAAAATCATTTGATTATATCACCGTTACACCCTAAGAAAGGTTGAGTTCGAATTTCGGAAAAATTCAGAACAAAATTGCCATACAAAATAGCCGCCGTGTGTACGCGAATACTGTTATAAAATGGTATATCAAGATTGTGGACCCAGTATAGGTCACAATTTTGTTTCAATTTTGATGAAACTTGAAATGCATGGTTATAACCGAAAGATCTTGGTTCCTTTCGTTATTTGCACATATCAGATCATAACTTCCTGAATTATGGCCACTGATTGTCCGAAAAATCGCCTATGGTCCCTCTGGAGGTTACGATTATTATCCGATTTAAAAAAACGCTTGACTCTTTCACCGTTACACCTGACGAATTTCAGGGAAATCGGACCATAATTGCCAGACAAAATGGCCGCCGTTTGTACGCTTATATTGTTAAAGGGACAATCCCGAATTAAACAGAGGCTCCAAAATAAAAGCCTGAGAATGTATGAAAATAGAACGCCAAAATATAGATGAGTGGTATATTTACCTTGTCTCAAAATTTCAACTCAAAATATTGAGTCGTTTGGATGTGAACGCCAAATCTGCTTAACTGGACACGTAACCCTTTAAAGATTTCGGGTCAATTGTTTCGTTGGGTGACCTTATTATAACGAGAGGGTTATACAGTGAATAACCCATGTGCTGTACTTGATAGAGAAAGGCAAATTTCAACTACATTTTATTTTTTAAAAAAATGTTTGGTTTAATCCAGATACTACAAAATACACCTTGGGGCACCGGTCTCAAATTCCAGATGAAGACTGACGGATTTAAGTCATTTGAAAACGTATCATAAATACTGAAGTAGTTGCTCGGCCCTTGACTCGGATTTAAGTCATTTGAAAACGTATCATAAATACTGAAGTAGTTGCTCGGCCCTTGACTCAATATTTTAAGGGATTTTAACACAAAAGTAAGCAGTTTTATTCCCAAAACAAATATCGGGATTAGCCCTTTAAAATATGGTATATCAAGGTTGTGGACCCAGTATAGGTCACAATTTTAATTCGATTTGATGAAACTTGATATGCATGTTTATAACCTAAAGATCTTGATTCTTTTCGATATTTGCGCATATCAAATTGTAATTTAATGAATTATAGCCTTTGATCGTAGGAAAAATTACTTTCGGTTTTGCTTGTTCTCCAACCATCTCTCGAAAATGTGGGCGACTCCTGCCTGGCAGTGCCAGCTTACTATCTTTTAGTAAAATATGTCAAATAGTCACAAAGTTACAGCAAAGGAGGTCAAATGTATTTGTTCAGAAAATTTGTTGATTTCGGAAGAGTAAAATGTTTTTGAAATATATTCAATCCAAACACTAAGAAGTAGCTATAGTGTGATTTGTACGTATAGGGTGTATATTTCAAGCAGCCTGGTGTGATTTGTACGAAACTCGGTAAAATTTTAATTATGGAGAGATATCTAATGTGTGGTAATTAACAGAAGTGAGAAATCGACTAAGTGTGATTTAATTACCGCTAGGAGTGAAAATCTGTGCGACAGTGTGTTTTCTGTACTGGGTGTGTTAATTAACGAACTGGTTAAAAATAAATGACATGGTGTGTATTCTATGTTTGGTGAGTTTTCTGCAAGCCGTGTTATAACTGCAATAAAGGTGATTTATCTTGGGCCAACAGGCGTTATCTGATGCGTAGGTGTTAAATCTCAACGTGGATAGGAAATCTTTTTTTACCGTGCGATTTCTCGTTCAACCGTTTTTTTTGCGAAAGTCAGTCTTTTAATAAGGTAGGTCTTTAAACACAGAGTGAGGCGTAGGCTTCTTACATATGATCAACATTCCTTCTGTGCATCTTTAATATTTATTAAAGAATGGTCCTGGGTCCGTATTCAAAGGATATCTTAAGTCTAAGATAGTCACTTAACTACTAGCTTTCACTTAAATATACGTAACTTCCTGTAAGTTAAGGGCAAGCGGTATTCAAAGGCACTGTTAAGTATCAAATTTTCCCTTAAAGTTAAGCTGCCTTAACTTTTAAGTGTATTCAAAGGCCAGTTTAAGTGAGAAATATCCACTTAACTTTAAGTGACCTACGGTAGGTACCTTAAAGTTAAGTGAGATTATAATTACTTATTTTAACGCTGAAGTAGCAGTCCCGTAGTGGCGATTTTAAATGTTAAGGGGTTCAGATTGAAACAAAGATAATGTCGCCGAGCGTAGCTGGCCTCATATTACCTTTTTCGTCGGCAGCTTTGATGTTGTGGTGCCGTAATAGGCCAAAAGGTTATTACCACCGAGATAGTATATATTTTTCCGATCATCTATCATGTTTGTATACATGCTTCATCATGTTTCCGCAATTGTCATATAATAAAGTTAAATTCAAAGATCTTTATACATTTTTTTAAATTATTTATACTACCGCTAGAAGCAAGGCATGATTTATTTTTTTACATCTCATTCCCATATACATAATCGATAGTATTTATTCAGTTAAAGTATAATGCAACATGCATCTTTCATACGTACCGTCCATGCCAGGCCTTTGAAAATCTAAAATATCTATGAATTTCGCAAGTGATTGATTTATAAAAAAAACACTGTATAATTTCGCCAATTTAAATTAGAAGGAAAAGGCCATTGTGTATTGCTAATAATATGTTTTTTTCTGTTCGTGATACAGTGTTAAAAAATTAAAGTTTACAATATCTATCATTATACTGCCACTATTTATTGTAATGTATTTGAGATGGAATTTTAGGGGGAAAAAATCTATGAAAACAGCCATTCCGGCCAAGGATGCACAATACCATAATTTATCCAAATTACAATCATACTATTTTCAAACGTTACAATACGTGTATAATGTTTCGACAAACATTTTCATAGTAATATAAACTAAGAATTTAAAAGAGTCTAGTTGATGCTCTTAAGGGGGCATAACTTGCGTGCAATGTTAGAAATTCGTGATTTTTGGCAGTGGAGGGTAGTCCATAAATTGAAAATTCATGCTTTTTGGCGAATGTGAGTTTTCCATAATTTAAGTGTGGAGTTAAGTTTTCACATAGCCAAGCAAGTGAAAAATAGAGCCTTTGAATACCGATTTAAGGTAAGACACTTGGTTAAGTGGATAAATTAAGTATTTTTACTTAACTTTTAGAAAACCTTTGAATACGGACCCAGGTCTATACTGTGTTCCATGGGCGTGCGTGAGTTGCATTTAAATAGGGACCTTAATCTGCTGTATGTAAGAAGGCGAACATAAAATTTTAAAAAATATCGAAACGCTGGACCAATTTATGTCCGGACACATGCAGGTTAGATTCTGAGATATAAGATTTGCAGGAAAACACCAAAAAAATAATAATAATCTTAACAGAAACAATAAGCTTTTATGAAAGGTTAACTAGCTTTCAGGAATCAGACAGGAAGTGTGTCATAAAAAAGCCCAATGTCTAGAAATTGACAATAGTAGGTCGCAACGCATATAATACTGTAATATGAATGTATATAAACTGATTTAAATAAAATGATTTCCGTTTTTACTCCAATTTCAAATCAGTTATGTTCGGTGAAATAAGCCAATTAGTCTCAAACCAGTGCAAATGTTTAGCGCCTGGTTATTCCAGTCTACATATGCCGCGTGATACATTGCAATGTGTCTAGCCTCGTCCCTCGAGTCTCTCAATACGGATATCAGAAGCTCATCTTTTCCTGGTGAGTTTACATCATCAATGTTGATTTAAATCGACCAATAATTCGTGTTTTTGATGTCGAAGATTTTAGAGGATTTTGAGTTATGGACTTAAGTCCTTTAAGTTCATTCTCGTGTTTTTTCATCATGCCTACCATATCTATGAGGACATGGCTAACTCTGCCAATAATCTTTGGAATTTTGTGATCTGAAGTTCATTCTCGTGTATTTTCATCATGATACAATTAAAGCGATTGGAAGTAGTTTTCATTGACTTCCAGTTGGGAAGACCAATTTACAATGACAAACTTAAATTAATTTCAGCAAATATTCTTTGGATTTTCATGATCTGAAGTCCATTCTGTTTGTTTTTTTATCATGAGATTCCAGACACTTTGACAATAAACAAGTTTAAATGAGCTAAATTGCTAAAATTTGTGACCTAGAAATTGACAAATGGGTCGCAACGCCTAATAATGTAATCTGAATGTATATAAACTGAATTACATTCAATCGTTTTCATTTTACTCTAATTTCAAATCAGTTATGTTCGCCGAAATGTGCCAGAAGTCTCAATAGAATAGCTATTTCTAGTGTCTGGTTATTCCAGTCTACATAGTATTTATTGTGCGTGCTCTCCAGATAAGAATATGTCTAGTCCAGTGATGGGATTTCAAAACATTTCTGCTTGGACATTTTTTCCAAAAAATAAAGGGGCATAACTCTTACCGTAATTTAAGCAGACGTTTTCAAAATGCAATTAAGAATCACGTGTCAACAAAACATATTCAAATTCATGTGTAAAAGAAAATAGGTGCACCTCATTATTTTTCATGTTTAAAACCTGTACGGTATTCAAATATTATGTCAATAATATTCCTACAAAATTACATGACGTCGTAAAAGATTGGTATTTTTCGGTTCATACGTTGGTACATTTTTCAGCAAAGTGAGACATTCATCTGATACTCAGTTTTGATTTATATACAGAAGGTATAAAAATGACATCCCGAAATTTATTTGTCTGTTAAATAATTGCATTCGACTAACACGCGCTATCAGAAACAATTAACTACTTACGTCATTCTAATCGACATATTCGTCAACATTTCTTAGCGTGTTTATTTATTTATTTAAAGACCTAAATCCCATTCAAAATATGATCATAAATCCGACAATATGCCATCAAAATATAATCTTTTCTCCGACATCAGGCGTATTACATTCGCCAGGTATACACCTTAATTCACGTGTCTTACGGAATTTCTACTCTCATTTTAATTACTAAATTATAAGCGCTTGTGTGAAATATCTTTATTTAATCAAGGTAGGTCCGACAAAGGATTAAGTCATTCAATCAAGGCAGATTAAGTAGTTAAACAAGGTAGGCTTATAGACGGTATATCGCTTTAAATATGTTAATCACCTTATTACCTAATCAATCCAGCCTATTATCAACTATAATCGGGTTGCGCGGTAGTTATACACTCAGTACACTATATTAATTTCGAAATTTTGAATATTATTCACCATGTCTTGATGTCGGATTGGGCATACCGTATTTTTCGGTGTATAAGGCGCACTTTTTTTACCAGATATTTTTATTTACAGAAGGGGTGCGCCTTATAGATAGTAATAAGCAAATCTTGGCTTTTCCCCCGTGTCAACATTGGCGTCTGTCTGAAGTTGATGATAATCTTTAAGTGGCATTTAGCGATTAGGAAACACATTAACAGAACAGTTTTTATGGGAATCAATCACTGGTTTATTCACAAAGCACGACGTTTCGACAAGTATCCTCTTATCATTATGATGTCGGCATTCCCCGTTCAATAAAGATGGCGGCCATTTAACAGACCACAATTCAGTATACTGTTAGTCATAAACGACAGTGCTAACCGTATGGGCCTATAGCTGTTTAATGTAAGCCATATTAAAATATCCGCAAATTATTGTTGATATGCTATTTCAAGGTTTTTCATGACGTCCACTACAATCGACTATTTCAAACTCATTCAGATTACGAAAATTTCAAAGTTACACACATAGTCTTACCGTGGGCGAAAATTTTGTCCAAGTACATGTATCGGGTGTAAATCACAAATGAATTAAATGCCTTCATGTTGGGATTTCAAGTACACATAGCCTGAAGAAGTCACCTTCAACCTTGCTTTTCACATGTACATTAACACTACCAGTAGGGTAATACTTTGATGGCCTTTCATTTTGGCACCAAACAGTCTGGCTTAATGCTACAAACTGTCAGTCAAGATTACTAATTAATTACTGGATTCACACGTGTTATCAAAAGGAATTGATAATGCACGATTTCCTTCACACAAGTACCCTTTGATGTTAGCTCTTTGATGTGAATAATTCTCACCTCAGTTACTATAATCTAAATTCTGTCGGGACTAGATTTCCTTCACAAGAACTTGTTGTTCAGTGAAAGTGTCCACGGAAAATATGCAAATTAATATTTGTTTCTGTGATAATTATTGGAAAACGAACAGGATTATTATTTAGGATATTTATCGTCTAATGTATAAATACGGTAGGCAGTTTGTTCGTTGCATTTATATGTTCAAGTATAAAAAAAGAAATATATTTAAAGGGGTGATCGTGATGGGGCTATTTCAGACATGATGAATGTTCACTCATATTTTATACATGTATACACCGGGTGTTTTCTTTGCGCGATACTGTCTTATAATTTAAACATAACCGTTTTAAGTTACCGACAGTTTTTCATTCAATTTGGATTCAGAGATTGACCCATTGTTATAAATTACCGGTATAGTTAGTGATCAACCAGTGAGTTGTTACAGTTTTCTTTACGAAGTTGTTTGTAGTTAACAAAATCATTGTTTCCTTGATTGGTATTAAAAAATATAATGTATTATTTTACTGATAGATCTAAATGGCTACAATCTGGGTATTGTCATGACGCGTGTAGTGGGCGGGGCAACGGACACTATCGATTGTTTGTCAGTTGTTTTCATAACTCACGAGTAAACATGGATTTGTTGTTTCTCTTTTACCGGTAGTCAAGATTTAAGTTGTGAGTAGCTGATCATGAGAAATTATTTCTATAGTTAACAGACGTACCGTTAAAAGTTATGAAATAATCAATTGTATGTTATAATTAATAGAAACAAATGTAACAAAAGCAATTTATTTCATAAATATATAGCTTGGTATGGCACGAGTTTCATGGGGCGCTGGGAAAGGGGTGCGCCTAAACCACGCATATTTTTTTTTCCCTGAAACCCCCCACGCCAAAGTCGCCCTGCGCCTTATCTACGCATGCGCCTTATACACCGGAAAATACGGTATTCCCAATCGGTCAATATTCTGCGTTCGGAAAATCAAATTCGGACAAGTCCAGAATATAGGGGCAAAATCACAACACTGGTCTAGTCTCTCTCGTTCTTCAAGTTCCTTGTTAAAAATGGGCCTTAATCACATTATTGTACACGATTCGTGTACCAATGGTAAAATGTTTATTTTGTCTTAAATATTAGATATCAAAACCCCATCTTTTCCCGGTAAGATGACAACACCAATTTACCATTTACCAGCTCAGTTGAAATGATACATTCTCGAAGCTCCTTGATACAGATAAAAGGGTCATCGCCATCAAGCTTCATGTATGTACTAGTAGTACTACCCCTTGTTTTCTTTGTGATGCCTACAACTTTACTTTACCAGTCAGCACCAGAGAAGCTGCGAAGTCCAATCAGACCTTGATACTTATGACTTCCAATGAAACACACTCACTTTGATCACATCTATCTCTAGATCTTTGTAATTTGCAGCCTGCACAGTTTCAAACTCAACTTAAACTGCGGAGGTCGCAAAATATAGAGCAATACATCATACATGTGATCAAGCGACTACGTGTCATTGGAAGTCACAAGTGTTTGGTCTGATTAGATTTCACAACCTCCCAGTGCTGACTAGGGAGGTAAGTTTATTGGCACCACAAACAATATGGGTTTGTCCATACCTTAAAGCTGGAATTTCAAATTTTAATTTCATAAATTATGAAACTTACCTGACATATTATCATTAGGATTTCTATCTCGTTAGTAATTATCTCGCCCGGAAGTTAAAATCATGCGCAACCGGTCATCCTTCTACATCCGGTATGGCGCCATGATTTCACAGTTTTCTTTCTCGGCGACTAGAAAGAAGTCGTGTTTTTTTTCGCTCGTGGCTTCAGGTTTTTTTTCTGATTTATTATGGAAGAAGCTGGCTGTAGTACGTGGAGTACCGTAGGTGATGTTGTGTCACATGAAGAAGATGGGTTAGACGAATCTGCTCGAGAAAGTCGGGGTAGGTCGTCTGATCATGAAAAAAGTAAACACTCGAGAGATTCGAGTAGTAGAATAAGAAAGTCTAAATACGATTTGTTAGATGAGAAGTGGAACACAAAGTTCGCTTCTTTATACGATAAGTTTGATAATCTTATTGAACTTATTAGAAATCAGAGTAGTACCGCAAAGGGTGACAAAAATAACTCTGTAAGACAGTCACAAAGACATGTCGATACGGGCAATCCAAGTCATTCCTCAGAAGAGGAAAATGACAACGATTTGGTTTCTTTAGCACCAGGCCAGGACAAAGTCTTGGGCTCTGGGTCAGATCTGGAAGACACAAAGTCTGAGGACGATCAATTGCAAGACAAAACAAGGAATTGAAACTCTCTGAAAGAGGTTTAGTTGGGTCATTGGTGGTGTGAAAAACCCAACTATGTCACAGCTTTTGCTGAGGAAACAAAAGAAATGTTTCCTGTGGATGAGGACACAGAAAAGTTTCTTCAAGTTCCGTAACTAGACGATCTAATAGGAAGATGTTTAATTAAAAAACATGGCAACAAAGCTTCTTTTTCAAAAACAGGAAAAAGTTTATTTTCCCAACCATACAAAATGTTGGATAAAATTGCCTAAGAGAACAACAAGCATCCTACATGGAAATCATCATTATGCAACAAAGCTTAGGTATCTTAATAGAACTTTTTAATGACGATAAACCTAATATTGACAATGCTAGAAAACATATTAGGGACATTTTGCCATGTCCACAAAAAGTCTGGACCAAATGGGTTGAACGGGAGCTTTTTACCACATTTTGAGAAGACAGTTATCTATGACAGATACCTCTCTTTTTCAGTTAGAAGATTCCAGAGATATCTCAGATTTACCGCTCTCAGCTAAAGGGGGTCTTTGGTGACAAGCTAGAAACGACTCTTAAGTCAAGAAAAGAAAAAAAAGACTTTGGAGGATTTATTACCGGATTTTCCAAAGTATGATAAAAAACGTAAATCAAGTTTTAGTACAAATACAAATACAAATGCCAAAAGGAGCTGTTTAGAAAAAGATAAAGGGTCCTCTAATAAGGATGATTTTCAGATCCCAAGAATCTCAAATAACAAAGGATTTAATTTCACGAAATATTTTGACAAGACACAGACACCAGATGGTGAAAAGCACTCAAAACCAGAAGGTTTCTATAGGAAATAGTCTTTTCCTGCTACCGGTAGAGGAGGAAAGGCATTTAATAAAAGATGACAAGGTAAGAAATTTGAATATGTTGTCGGAATCACCGGTAGGCGGCCGCCTGTCTCATTTTTTACCAGAATGGGTGAAAATTACCAAAGACAAATGGGTTTTATCAATAATAAGGAACGGGTACAGACTAGAATTTATGAAAATACCACCCTTTTCAGAGATAAAGTTCTTTTAGAAAAAGATGCAATAGAAGTTGTACCACAAAATCAAATACAAAAGGGTTTTTCAGTACACTTTTTCTGGTAAAAGAAAAATGGGAAAATGAGACTGGTGATAAATTTAAAGCTGCTAAACCGATATCTCCGAAAACAACACTTCAAAATGGACACAATGTCAAAAGTTATAAACCTTGTGAAACAAGGAGATTGGGGTTTTTCCCTGGATTTACAGGACGCATATCTGCACATACCAATTTGTCAAAGTCACAGAAAGTTTCTCAGGTTTACCAATTCAAAGTTCTATGCTTTGGCCCAACAAGCTCACCACGAGTTTTCACGAAAAAATTAAAGCATAAGAATGTCAGTATACTTGGACGATTGGCTGTCTGTCAATCAGAGCCGATCAAAACTTTTGGAAGATCAGGGAACAATTACCAATCTTCTTGTTCGACTGGGATTCTTAATAAATTTAGAAAAGTCAAATCTAGTACCATCACAAACAACATACATAGGGGGTTTGTTCATGCTCAAACAGGGATATGTGTATCCAACCCCAGAGAGGATTCAAAGTTTAAAAGTAGCCATTATACAGTTAATGAAAGGTAAAATTTCAGCAAGGCATTACATGAGAGTACTAGGGATAATAGCGTCATGCTTGGAGTTGATACCCAATGGCAAACTCTTCATGAGGCCAATTCAAATTCATCTTTTACAGGCATGGAGCCCTTCAAAAATGAGTTTAGAACACAAAATTCCATGTACACAAGACCTGAAAGTACATTTAACCTGGTGGTTAGTTTCAGCAAACACTACGAAGGGTCAATTATTGTGTCAAGAAGAGACGACCGTGACAATCACAACGGATGCTTCAATGTGTGGTTGGGGCAGCCACTTGGGCAGCCTAACAGTTCAGGGTGTATGGCCAGAATCCAGGAAAAATTGGCATATAAACAATCTAGGGTTAGAGGCAGTGTACCTCACAGTCAAACATTTTCTGTCAGTACTGAGAAACAAGAGAGTGGTAATACGGACAGACAATGTAACAGTAGTTCAATATATAAACAAACAGGGGGGGGGGGCAAGATATCATTACGGTTATGTCTCCAAGTATGGAATTTGGCTTTGAAATATTAAAAGCAGCTCATATTGCCGGGGTCCAAAATGTTTTGGCAGACAAGTTGAGCAGGATGAAGGTCAGGGCAACAGAATGGTCTCTGAATACAGAAGTGGTACAGAGATTATTCAGTCTTTGGGGGACACCTTTGATAGACCTCTTTGCATCCAGAGAGAATCACAAATCGCTAGTATATTGTGCATGGACACAGGATCCACAGGCATTATCCCTGGATGCTCTGTCAATATCGTGGGAAAAGATGTTTGTGTATGTTTACCCTCCGTTGTCGCTAGTACCCAAAGTGTTAAACCACATGCAGAATTATCAATGCGAGATGATATTGATCGCTCCGTTTTAGCCAAAACAATTGTGGTATCCACAGCTATTGAATCTATTAGTAGCATACCCAAGACAGTTACCTCTGAAACAAATCTGTTAACACAAGGTCTAGGAAGACGGAAAATAACACATCCAAATCCAGAGGTGTTCAACCTGACTGCATGGCGACTATCGACAAACATTTTGAAACAAAGGGTTTTTCAGCAGGAACTCAAAAATTGTTATCAGGTACACAATACAATTACAAATGTAAATTTAAACGATTCAGTAGCTGGTGTTCTGAACATGAAATTGATCCCCATGAAGCTTCTCTAAAAAACTGTGCAAATTTTTTAACATCCCTGTTTCAAAAGGGTTTGAAATACAGGACAATATCGGGGTATCGTTCTATGTTGTCTTTGGTTTTATCTCCCATTGATAATTCACCTATAGGTCAACATCCTTACATCATAAGACTTTTAAAGGGAGTTTTTAATTCAAGACCACCTGTACGTAAATTAATTCCAGAATGGGATCTCCCATTAGTTTTGGAGATGTTAAAAAAGCCTCTGTTTACACCAGCAAAATTTGCAAGCTTGAAGTATATAACATGGAAGACAGCCTTTTTGGTTGCAATTACAACCTTTAGAAGGTGTAGCGCCTTGCAATCTTTAAGAATAGGAGAAGGGTCTATTAACATACAGGAGAAAGGTATAACATTCTTACGACATGGTTTGTCAAAACAGGACAGACCTTTTCACAATAATTCAAAAAAATTTGTACCGTCTTTTCCTGACAGTAAATTATTAGATCCAAAAAGAGCCTTGTATGTTTATTTGAAGAGAACAGAGAGTTTTAGATCGAAAGACGGTCAGAGAGAATTCAAACTTTTTCTAACGATTAATCAACCACATAGACCTTGGTCTGCTCAAACAATCTCATCTTGGATTGTTAAAACTATAAAGATGGCATATAAACAAAAAAAAAAGAAGTAAAAAATTTGAAAGGACATTCAACAAGGTCAGTCGGACCATCATGGGCCTTGTTTAAGGGTGCAAATATGAAAGATGTTTTGGATAGTGCAGATTGGAGCAGGGCCACAACTTTCACAAAATTTAATTTGAAAAATGTTAATATAAATTTTTTTAAATTTATAGGTTGAAAGAGGAAAGGTACCTGTAGTTGTACATGTATATATGTTGATGTTGATGGTTTTTTGTTACAGTTGGTCTATAATTAAAGATCAAGGTCACGGTGGACAGAGAGTCTCATCTGTTTTGTTTTTAGAATGTATATATTTTAAATTAAATATGGACATGTATAGAGGAATATATGTTTTTAAGGTACATTTTGTATGTTCATTATATGTTCATTATATTTTTTGGGAGGAAACATAAAGAATCTGCAGTTATGGATTAATGCTTTTTTATACGCCCACATTGAAATGTGGTCGTATATTGCCGTCGCCCCCGTCCGTCCGTCTAGAGGCCAAAGTTAATATTCGATTGACTTTAAATTTATACACTAACACAGTGTTTAAGGTCATGAGACGAAGAAGCCTATTGATTTTCAGCGATTTTCCGATAATAACTGTCAGAGTTATGGCCCTTGATCACTTCAAAATTTCTTGTGGATGCTCTAGAGGCCAAAGTTAATATCCGATTGACTTTAAATTTATACACAGTGTTTAAGGTCATGAGACGAAGAGGCCTATTGATTTTCAGCGTTTCTGATAATTACTGACTGAGTTATGGCCCTTGATCACTCTCAAATTTTTTGGGACGCTCTAGAGGCTAAAGTTAATATCCGATTGGCTGTAAATTTATACAAATTGTTGAAGGTCATGAGACGAACAAGTATATTGAGTTTCAATGAATTAAGATAACTTGAACAGCATGGAGGAGAGCTTTATCAAAGCCAAACAAATTCCAATGATTTTCTGATAATTACATAATGAGTTGTTACTTTTAATCAGATTTTAGTATATTATAAATTATTCATTACCGTAAAAAGTAAAATATGTGACAACTCTTGTTGACTGCCCGGATGTTTTAGCTGCTGTGGGCATATGTTTCGTTGCCTGGCAACCTATATTAATCAATAGAAATCCGAATGTTAATATGTCAGGAAAGTTTCATAATTTATGAAATAAAATTTCAAAATTTGAACACAAGTTCAAATTTTATGAATAAATTATACTTACCTGACATATTTAACAACTCACCCAACCTCCCCAGATTTATTTGACAGGTTCCTCATGGTGTCTTTCTAGCACCGTGAGAAAACTGTGGAATCATGGCGCTATACCGGATGTAGTAGGATGACCGGTTGCGCATGATTTTAACTTCCGGGCAAGATAATTACTAACGAGATAGAAATCCTTATGTTAATATGTCAGGTAAGTATAATTATTCATAAAATTTGAACTTGTGTTCAAATTTTGAAATTTTAAGTTATATTTTAAAAATTTATTAAAATAAAGCTTGAAAAGAGATGGTATCTATAAACAGTCCTACCTTGTTAACCCTCTCATGACCACAGGAACGAGACAGTTCCAACATGGCTGGCATTGGCTGCCATATTTTGGTATATCTCATAAAAAAACGTCTGTCAGACAAAAAAAAAAGAAAATTTACTATTACAAGTTTGGTTTTTTTTGAAGAAAAATAATGCACCCATCTCCATATGAAAATGTTGTTGTCTTTCAATAATAATTGGATAGTTGAAATAAAAGTTGTATTACAAAACAAAAACAAAAATAAGTCCCTCAGTAAATCCATTTCATGTACAATGTTTTTGTTTTGTTTTGTTTTTTTAAATTTGTTATTTCAATAAAAACTGTTCATGGTACTTAACTTCTGGCAAGTTAGTTATTCCCATCAAAATATTTATCCCAAGGCAAAATTCAATGTTTTCTACCTCTATTGGTTCCCATGACAATTCTGGATCTGTTTGCTGTCGAAGACGGGCACATTTATTACTAATTAGGTTCATCTTTTATTTGAATAAAAGAAATTTGTGGGGTTCAGCATCAACATTTAATTTATCCCATACTCACGTATCTTTTCAAATTTCAACAGAATTACTGGCTCAAAATCATCCTCTTGTCAAACCAAGTCATCGGTCGTTCCAAAAACGCCACTTTCGGAAGAAATATCCACATCAGATTCCGCATTTTGAACTATTTCTACTTGGTCGATTATTTTCAATGTCTGTATAATCAACCAAGTCTCTATATACCCATAATGTATCATATATGCTCTATATTTATGAAAATATGTTTGTATGTAAATATTTATAATGTGTACATGCATCTAAATCAGAGAGAGGGGTTACACATATATAGGCATAGCCTGTTCCCCAATCCAAATTCAGATTTAATGAATAAAAATATTGTTTAAAAAAAAGAAAATCAACACAAAACAATAAAAAAAATCAATTTTAGCATACAACTGCTACGGGAGCTGTTTTGATGACATGTCATACTACACTATTAAGCCAAACTGGAACTTGAAATAATTCCTACAAGTAGTATGAAATTGACACGAAGTTTCTATTTTCAGGGCCAAATTAGGTATGCCTCAATTCTTAACACCTGAAGCACAAAGTTTATTGAGAGCTTTATTTAAAAGAAATCCAGCTAATCGATTAGGTATGTGAATATTAATGTTTTGATGCAAATAAAAACAGAGAGAATTCCAAAACCATTTGAATAACATCACTTTTTATACGCCCACACTGAAATGTGTTGAAATATAAAGTCATGGGTATCACAAAACCATTTTTAAACAATCCTACTACTGGTGTCACCGTATCAAGTTTATTATGACTTACTTACCATCTAAGTTTATGTTATTGTTCCCCGCCTTTCGAAGAAAGCAGAGGACTATTAAAATGGGTTCATCCGTCTGTCCGTCTGTCTGTCTGTCTGTCTGTCTGTCCGTCCGTCCGTCTGTCACACTTTTTGGGACACAATAACTCTCTCTAATTGAGCTAGAATATTCAAACTTGTTGTAGGTGTTTATTAGGTCATTACCTTGATGGAGTTCGAAGATGAGCATTTTCCGCTTAGGGTAAACAGAGATAAGCAATTTGATTGGTTGATGCTTTGGGACACGATAACTTAAGTTGTAATTAAGTGAGAGTGATGAAACTTGGTATATAGTTTTATTTCATCAATACCTTGACTAAGTTCGATAATGAGCATATTCTGCTCAGGGTAAGCAGAGCGATAAGCAATTTGATTGGCCGAGACTTTGAAACATAATAACTATCCTTCTAATTGAGCTAGGATATTCAAACTTGGTGTAGGTGTTTATTAGGTCAATTCCATGATGAATTTCGAAGATTTCATCTGTATGTGGATGATACGCAGCTGTATTGTTCTTTTAAACCTATAAATAATAACTTTGTTCCTGCGAAAGATAGTCTAGAAAATTGTATATTAGAAATTAAATCATGGATGGCATCAAACTTTCTAAAGCTTAATTCTGACAAAACTGAATATCTATGTATTGGATCTAAACAGCAGTTACAAAAAATTTCAGATACTAAAGATATTTATATCGGGGATTGTCAAATAATGTGCTCTAAAGTGGCTAGAAACATTGCCGTGATATTTGACCAAAATATGAACATGGAAGCACAAGTAAATAATATTTGTAGAGTATGTTACTATTATTTAAGGAAAATTGGTCAAATAAGAAAATACATTAATAATGATGCAACAAAATCTCTAACTAATTCATATGTTACCTCTAGACTAGATAATTACAATTTCTTGTTAGCTGGACTTCCCTTTACAGTAATTTATAAACTCCAAAAAGTACAAAACTGTGCAGCCAGGCTTATAACACAAACAAAACAGTTCTCTCATATAACCCCAATATTGTACAGCCTTCACTGGTTACCGATTCAATATCGAATTAAGTTTAAAATTCTGCTTCTTACATTCAAATGTCTCAACAACCTTTGTCCTGCATATTTATCAGAACTTCTTGAATTGTACACCCCTATACGCAACCTCCGCTCTTCCTCTGATCCATGTCTTCTTGTTGCACGTTATGCAAATTAAAGTTCATTTGGTGACCGTTCATTTTATGTACAAGCCCCCCTACTTTGGAACAAATTACCACTAGATATTAGAACATGTCCATCATTGGCTACTTTCAAAAAACATCTAAAAACACATTTTTTTAAAGAAGCTTTTATATAAACGTTTTATATGTTACTTTTATATAATATGTATTTATTTCTTTTTAACCTGTGTTTTACTTAAAATCTTAAATATATTCTTTATTTTTATTTTTTTTTTTTATCTTATCATTTTATACTTGTTGTTAGTTTACATTGCTGCCTTTATTTTTTATCTTATCATTTTATATTTGTTGTTATTTGTCTAAACCCTTTTTCTGTAACCTTTTATTTAAATGTAATTTTCTATTTATGTATCTCTTTATTTAACTGTGTACAGCGCATATGGGCACTCAACAGAGGAAGCTATGCGCTTTATAAATTTTTCAATAATAATAATAATAACTAGACCTGCAAGCAGCACTGAATCGGCTTTCAGGAATCAGACAGGAAGTAAGTCATAAAATAGCCCATTCATCGAGCTAGAAAAGTTTACTTTAATTGTTTTGATTCAGTGACACCTGGCTGAGAAATGTCGATTTTTGCAAGAGTACCAATTTTTTTACTGTATTTTCTTTTTTTAAATTTTTTTTTTGGTTTTTTTCCATAATATCTGTTATTTTTACGAATACTTCTAGATTTTGGATCATTGTCGGGATAGTTTTAACAAGTTGTTTGAATAGATATCTTTCTCATTTCTGCTCAAGTACGATGATATTTTAACCCTGTGTAAAATATCATCAAAAAATATTCATAAATAAAAAAGGTTTTCGTAAGAATACTTCTAGATTTTGGATCATTGTCGGGATAGTTTTAACAAGTTGTTTGAATAGATATTTTTCTCATTTCTCAAGTACGATGATATTTTAACCCTGTGTAAAATATCATCAAAAAATATTCATAAATAAAAATTTTTTTTTCAAAATATCGGACATTTTTTCGACTACTTCCGGTTTTACGATCGTTGTTGTGATAGCTTTACGAAGTTCTTTGGATACTTACCTTTTCAACTTTTTTCAAAGTCTGAGGCCATTTTTAGACCACTTATATTATTTCAATGCTTTTCATTTTGGATTCCCTATATAGACAACCGATAAGACTTTGAGTAAGAAAAGTTTAAGAAAAATCGAAGGCGTCGATTTCGAAAAAAGGGCGTCTCAGAATGTTAAAAAATTGGAAAATACTAGAATTTTGGCATACTATAATTTATTTCCTTACCATCGAAATCGTATTATTTAGATACCATATGATGGTCCATTAATAGGGCTATCCAGCGACACTTTAGTTCTTTTGGTCCGCTATTACCTAAGAGAGAAATCAAGTTTTTCCCAAGTGCGACAATGTTTTTACTCTTTTTTTTCATTTTTTGAATACTTCCGGTATGGTTATTATTGTCGAAATAGTTTTAATAGCCGGTTTGGGCACTAAAATAGCCACAGGGCATCAGATATAATATGCCCCTGAGAAATCCTATGTTCAAAAGTGCCAAAAATGCAAAAAAATTTAAAATATCTTAAATTTAATTTTAATAATTACATACATATTATACATTGTTAGAATCGTAATTAGGTCAGCTATCTGAATATACAACCTTTTTTTTAAAAATCTCTTAAAATAAAAAAATAGAAGAGCATTTTCCCAACTTTCACGATTTTTCGATTTTCAGTCCCTTTTTATACGCCCACATTTTCATGTGGACGTATTATGTCGTCGCCCCTGTCCGTCTGTCCGTCCGTCCGTCCGTCCACAATTGTTTGTGGACTCTCTACAGGTCACAATTCTTGTCCGATTTTGACGAAACTTGAAATATAGGTTTATCCCCAAAAGATCTCGGCTGCTTTCGATATTGGCACGTATCGAATCAAAACTTCATGGATTATGGCCCCTGATTGTATGAAAAATCACGTTTTTAGCTTGTGGACCCTATAGAGGTCACAATTTTGAACCGATTTTGATGAAACTTGACATGCATGTTTATATCCCACAGATCTTGGTTCCTTTCGATATTTGCGCCTATCGGAACATAATTTCCTGAATTATGGCCCCTGATTGTCCGAAAAATCACCTATTTTAGCTCGTGGTACCTCTGGAGGTCACAATTATTATCCGATTTGAAAAACCGTTCGATTATGTCACCGTTACACCCTAAGGAAGGTTGAGTTCAAATTTCGGAAAAATCGGACCAAAATTACCATACAAAATGGCCGCCGTTCGTACGCGAATACTGTTAAAAAATGGTATATCCAGGTTGTGGACCCTGTAGAGATCACAATTTTAATTTGATTTTGATGAAACTTGAAATGCATGGTTATAACCCAAAGATCTTGGTTCCTTTCAATATTTACGCATATCAGATCGTAACTTCCTGAATTATGGCCCCTAATTATACGCAAAATCGTCTTTGATAAGCTTGTGGTCCCTCTGGAGGTTACAATAGTTATCCGATTAAAAAAATCGTTTGATTATATCACCGTTACACCCTAAGAAAGTTTGGGTTCGAATTTCAGTAAAATTGGACCAAAATGGCCGCCATTCGTACGCGAATACTGTTAAAATATGGTATATCAAGGTTGTGGACCCTGTAGAGGTCACAATTTTAATTCGATTTTGATGAAACTTGAAATGCATGGTTATAACCCAAAGATCTTGGTTCCTTTCTATATTTGGGCATATCAGATTGTAACTTCCTGAATTATGGCCCCTGATTATACGCAAAATCGTCTTTGTTTAGCTTGTGGTCCCTCTGGAGGTCACAATTATTATCCGATTTGAAAAATCGTTTGATTATATTACCATTACACCCTAAGGAAGGTTGACTTCGAATTTGGAAAAATTCGGAACAAAATTGCCATACAAAATGGCCGCCGCGTGTACACGATTACTGTTATAAAATGGTATATCAAGGTTGTGCACCCAGTATGGGTCACAATTTTGATTCAATTTTGATGAAACTTGAAATGCATGGTTATTACCTAAAGATCTTGGTTCCTTTCGTTATTTGCACATATTAGATCATAACTTCCTGAATTATGGCCCCTGATTGTCCGAAAAATCGCCTATGGTCCCTCTGGAGGTCACGATTATTATCTGATTTAAAAAAACGTTTGACTCTATCACCGTTACACCATATGGAAGGTTGAGTTTGAATTTCAGAGAAATCGGACCATAATTACCAGACAAAATGGCCACCGTTTGTACGCTAATAGTGTTAAAATATGGTATGTCAAGGTTGTGGACCCAGTATAGGTCACAATTTTAATTCGATTTTGATGAAACTTGAAATGCATGTTTATAACCTAAAGATCTTGATTCTTTTCGATATTTGCGCATATCAAAATTGTAATTTAATGAATTATAGCCTTTGATTGTAGGAAAAATAACTTTCGGTTTTGCTTCTTCTCTATCCATCTCTCGAAAATGTGGGCGTATCCTGCCTGGCAGCCGCAGGTTTATCCTATTCCAGACATTTCAAAGTCTTATTGGATGACTTCATGCAAAATACCTCCAAAAGGACTCTCGGTAGAAAAAATTAAAAAAATTTGCAGGTTAAGTTTTCGAGATACAGGCGTCCAAAAACACTCCAAATCAGAAAATACTTGATTTTCAGCGTGCCATATTTTGCTGTCTGTTCATAGCATCCGTATGAATGGGGTATCATGTGATAGTCCAGCAATCGTGCTATCAAACGATACCTTCATTCGTTTAATCCATTCATATCGGACGGAGAAACAGCGTTTTCCCCAAAAATATCTATTTTTTGCAATTTTTTCAAAATATTGCACATTTTTTCGACCACTTCCGGTTCAAGGATTTGTGTCGAAATTGCTTTATCAGTTGGTATTGGACTATAACTTCATGTTCCAGGAGTTTCAGAAACGTCAATTCTGCCATAAAACGAGACCCGAGCTCACAAAATGGTAAGGAAATTCGAAAAAAATCGAAAAATAAAGGGCGATAACTCTGAATATAACTTATATTACTGGAATCGGATGGACTTCAGGTATCCAAAAATGTAGGTCAAATTTGAAAATTTTGAAAAATAACAAAAATTGTCTCGTAAACAACATGTTTTCAATTTTCGAACGATAAAAATCATAGACGAATGTTCGAAATTGAAAAATGTGAGATAGCTATTGTCTCAGAAAAGATTCAGGGATTCCAAAAATGTAATTTGGTTTGAAAATGGATAAATAATTGACGAATATGGCCGATTTTCAATTTTTAGAGAAAGTACAAAGTTCGGTCACTTCCGGTATACGCAGAAATTTCAAAAATATTTTATCAAGTAGCCACCACATGGTTTCCAAATAGAAAAGCTAATTCAAGATCGATATCTGTTTTCGAACATGGAGATCTAGGCCCTCGCGGTAAATAATAATAATAATAATAATAATAATAATTTTAGTAATCTCAAGCAGATAAAAAATATTAAAATTGGTTGAAAACTCGCGAAGTTACGGATCTAAATATAGTTTGAAACCGTAAGTTAGCTTAAAAAAACAAAAAACAAACAACGGCAGGTGCCAAGAACAAACGACTTGAACAAGTATCACCTTGAAAATTTCAAAGTACCTCTTCGTCTCGTGGCCTTAAACACTGTTTGTAAATTTAAAGTCAATCGGATATTAACTTTAGCCACAAGAGCGTTCACAGATCAAGGGCCATAACTCTGGCAGTAATTATTGAAAATTAATGGGATTCTTCGTCTCGCGACCTTAAACACTGTGTTTAAATTTAAAGTGAATCGGATATTAACTTTAGCCGCTAGAGCGTTAAAAAGGTTTTTTGAAGAGATCAAGGGTAATAACTCTGGCAGTAACTATCGGATATCCTTGAAAATCCATATGCTTCTTTGTTTCATGACCTTAAACACTGTGCATAAATATAAAGTCATTCGGGTATTTACTTTAGCCTCTTGAGAGTTCACAAGAAATTGTCAAGGTATTCAAAGCAAATAAAATTAGTAAAATAGGTGAAATAGTCAAAAGTTACAGCAAAGTAGGTCAAATGCATTTGTTCGTAAAATTTGGTGATTTCGGATGCGAAAAACGTTTTGAAAATATATTTACCCAACAGCCACCACCAGACCTGTCAACCCCTCAGAGCTAAAATGCAGTAGGGTAGTGTAAAAAAGGCAGTAGAAACCATGATTTGGTAGTAGATTTCCAAAAACGCGTAAATTCGCACTTCCAAGGGTAATTAATTTGGAAATGTCAAATGATACATTGAATTGTAGGCCTAACAATACAAAAATTGCATTAAATGGGTAAAAAATAAAATACACACAGTCATTAGCAATGAACCATATCTAAAATTATTTATTAAACCAAAATTGAATATGTACCCTACAGAAAGAAATAATTAGTATTTATTTGCAAAGAAAAAATAATTAAAATTAGCAGTCCAGTAGTGGGCCTACACTGGCAGTAGATTCTACCATTTTTCTTTTGTTTTAACTTATTAGGCTACTATTATTAGTATGATTTTTTTTGAAAAATCCTCGTCTGACGTGGGTTTCCTATTCCGACAGTTTTTGTCAATTTTATTTAATGTAAGATAATTGTACTTATTATATAGATTCTACAGCAATTCTTGATTAGGAATAGAGAGAGGAGGGCCTAAAAAAATAAGTTTTGCATAGCGACTAAATAAGTAAATAATAAAATATTATTGGCATCGAACATGCTTTTCATACTGTGACGTTTATCCTCTAATGCAATTCAGTGTACAGGATTTTTTCTCACGGAATTCCGTAAATCTGCTTTTAAATTTATTCGAGGGAGCCCTCAATGTAAGACGTATTCTCATCTTGAAATTAAAGTTCCAGGTTGTGTTGCATTCGAAGTATTGTATTACATGCTGTACGTACGTACGCGCGCAAACGAAAATGTCAGCGATTGCTGCCGTAAATTGGTCGCTATTTGTTTAGTTTATCGCTACATAGTTTAAGAGTATTTGGAACACGTGGCAATAATATATCCACTTTATTGACTCTAAAAAAGGTTGAAACGAATTCGAGAACAAATCTCTTAGCTAAATTACACCTTACAACACCCCAAGTCGATGTTGATAACAGAAAGTCGCAATCTTTTTTGTTTACATGCAAAGAGTTGCTTCCCTTAGTTCCAAAGTTTTGGCGAGACAATTAAAAAAAAACCTTTGTTTAAGAATGCGGTAGAAATCTATCCAGCGCAGTAGAGTGGTACACGAGGCCATTTCGCGGCATTCTACCGCGTGATGCGGTAGAGTTGACAGGTCTGACCACCACCCATTTTTGGGGGGGTAGGTAAAAGTTTCAGAATGATCCTATGAGTAGATTCTGAGAAATCCGATTTGTGAATAAAACACACAAAAAAAAAAATAATAATAATAGGAAGAATAATAATCTTAACAGAAACAATAAGCTTTCATATATTCATATATGAAAGCTTAATAATAATGAGCATTTACCGCTTAGGGTAAGCAGAGATAAGCAATTTGATTAGTTGATGCTTTGGGACGCGATGACTTGAGTTGTAATTAAGTGAGAGTGATGAAACTTGGTATATAGTTTCATTTCATTAATACCTTGATTGAGTTCAATAATGCGCAGTTTCTGCTCCGGGTAAGCAGAGCGATAAGCATTAGATTGGCCGAGACTTTGGAACATAATAACTCTCCTTCTAATTGAGCTAGGATATTCAAACTTGATGTAGGTGTTTATTAGGTCAATACCTTGATGGAGTTCGAAGATGGGCATTTTCTGCTTAGGGTAAGCAGAGATAAGCAATTTGATTGGTTGATGCTTTGGGACGCAATAACTTTAGTTGTAATTAAGTGAGAGTGATGAAACTTGGTATATAGTTTTATTTCATCGATACCTTGACTAAGTTCAATAATGAACATTTTCTGTTGAGGGTAAGCGGAGCGATAAGCAACTGATAGGTCTAGACTTTGAAACACAAAAATTCTCCTTCTAATTAAGGTAGAATGTTCATTGTTCAAACTAGGTGTAGGCGTACATTAGGTGAATGCCTTGATGGAGTTCGATGATGAACAATGTCTGATTCTTTCTGGTAGAGAGTGATGAAACTTAGTGTATAGTTTGATTGCTCAATACTTTTGAAAAAAATAAATGTGCGATTAATTAATGTGTCATCTATTTATTTTGGGATTTCGGCGGGGGACATCAGCCTCACTGTTGGCTTGTTCTAATGGTTTTGGATTCCTCTCACTTTATATTTATTTGGATTCACATGGAAATGTGGTCGTATATTGTCGTCTTCCCCCCCCATCCGTCATGGTCTAGAGTGCCGCGCTTCGACCTCTAGCTGGCCGGTCACCTCTGGCTTGCGGCTGTGGTTTTCAAGCCCTAGTATGAATGAATGTGACATGGAGTTAGGGGCGCCTTCTCAACCCCGTTGGTTTCCTCCGGGCACTCCGGTTTCCTCCCACTGTTCAAGACCCCTACGTGCAAGCGAACTATTGAAATAAAAATTAAAAACCATACTTTAGTCCCAAAATGAGCTAGTTTGTGTCGAGTGGACGTTAAACCCCATTTCTCACTCTCTCTCTCCAATCCTTCGTCCACAATTTCTTCATATATGTTGTTTACGTTAGTGTGATAAAGAAGTCTATTTAATTAGTTTCAATTAATTGCCAATAATTTCTTCTGGAGTTATGGTCCTAGTTTCACTCTATTGCACCTTGTGAACTTTGTAACGATAAAAATATCATCCAATCTGTATTAAATTTATGTGGATCTTTTAATTTTGTAAAACAAAAAACCTATAAAATTTCCGAGTTATGGCCTTCGTTTCACTTTTTCAAACCTTGTGAATGCTCTAACGACAAAAGTTATCCTCCGATCTATATGAAATTAATATGCATTGTTGACATTAGTGAAATGAAGTAGTCTATTGAATTTTAGCAATTTCCGTTAATTATGTTTATAGAGTTATGGCTTTTGTTTCACTTATAGAACTCTATGAATGCTCCAACGACAAAAGTTATCATTTGATCTATATGAAATTATTTAGATTAGTGAAACAATCAAAGAAATCTTTTTGCGCGAACTCTTAGTTTTTCTATTACTGGCACGCGCACGCGCACTATTTCTTTTTCTTTTACATGTACTCAAATCTTGGATTTCGTGCGGAGGTCCTTTTGAGGTAACAGTCTGTGAAATAGAACACTTGCCACTGTACCTGTGTATCGCTAATTATAAACCAATTGTGTGAAGAGAGTTCATTAATATCACTCAAAAATTTTTCAGTACAAACAGAGTTGATTCACGCTCGATATGCGACTAAAGAAACCCATGGGTTTATTTTCTGAACAGTGTATGACTTATCCATACCTATATCCTTACACCGACAAAAATTATCTATTCTCGGTAAAAGAACTATGGTCATCTGGTAGAAAATTACTTTTTGTATTTTTTGAAACGGAAAACAGTGTTTTTAGAAGCAAACTAACCTGCCGCACATGAGAAAGTCATTATACTAATAATAAAAGGCAAGAACTATTTTTTGGGCACTGGCTTCATTTAAAACCCTTTCACCCCTCATGCTTTGTTTTTCTATATTTTGGACTTAGTTATGACCTGCCAGCCCAGCCAGTGTAATACAACTTGAGTGTGTGTACACGAGACCTGAAGCAGACGCCAGGTTTTACAACCTATAAACCTTTAAAGACAGCATAAAAACGTTTCTATTACTTTGAAAGTATTTTATGATTGCCAGGATTGCGACGGACACAGCACCAAGCAGCTTTTATCGCTATATCTTCCCACAAAGAATCAGAGTCCAAGCTAGTTTGCTTGCCCATTGCAAAGATTTGACAAAACAGAATCTGTTTGTAAAAAGGTCATTTATTCAGTAACCACATATGAACAATATCATGCATTATATACATATATAATTTCCAAAATAACTTCTCTAAACTGAATAAATGACAGAACGGAAAGCAAAGGTGGGGTAAAAAGCGCCCAACAACCTGAAATGAAAATTGAATGAAATAGGGAGTGGCGGGAGGGAATTTTAAACAATGGATACCTAATCAATTAGGATGACCATTAATACATGTAGTTAGTTAAAATTCCTTCCTTGCTTTTTCCATGTGATTGAAAAACCAAAAGACCTGTTTATAACTGAGCGGTAGTGAACTAGTTACCCACCCAGCTGATTGGATAAGTGAATAAGGACAACCCAATCATAATTGCCCATTTGGGGGAACCATGCAGCTATCACATGTTATTTGACCTGAGTGTACTAAAGACAGCTGTGTTTTTCAGGCTGAAACATTGTATCCCTATAAGCTAATAGTTACACAATAATGGTACTTTTATTTAAAGTGAATGGTTAAAGGGATAGAGTGGCCAATTGCTAAAATTTTCTCATCCTGCATCATAAACTATTTTATTTACAATAAAATATGTTTTATGATTGCCAGGATTGCGACGGACACAGCACCAAGCAGCTTTTATCGCTATATCTTCCCACAAAGAATCAGAGTCCAAGCTAGTTTGCTTGCCCATTGCAAAGATTTGACAAAACAGAATCTGTTTGTAAAAAGGTCATTTATTCAGTAACCACATATGAACAATATCATGCATTATATACATATATAATTTCCAAAATAACTTCTCTAAACTGAATAAATGACAGAACGGAAAACAAAGGTGGGGTAAAAAGCGCCCAACAACCTGAAATGAAAATTGAATGAAATAGGGAGTGGCGGGAGGGAATTTTAAACAATGGATACCTAATCAATTAGGATGACCATTAATACATGTAGTTAGTTAAAATTCCTTCCTTGCTTATTCCATGTGATTGAAAAACCAAAAGACCTGTTTATAACTGAGCGGTAGTGAACTAGTTACCCACCCAGCTGATTGGATAAGTGAATAAGGACAACCCAATCATAATTGCCCATTTGGGGGAACCATGCAGCTATCACATGTTATTTGACCTGAGTGTACTAAAGACAGCTGTGTTTTTCAGGCTGAAACATTGTATCCCTATAAGCTAATAGTTACACAATAATGGTACTTTTATTTAAAGTGAATGGTTAAAGGGATAGAGTGGCCAATTGCTAAAATTTTCTCATCCTGCATCATAAACTATTTTATTTACAATAAAATATGTTTTATGATTGCCAGGATTGCGACGGACACAGCACCAAGCAGCTTTTATCGCTATATCTTCCCACAAAGAATCAGAGTCCAAGCTAGTTTGCTTGCCCATTGCAAAGATTTGACAAAACAGAATCTGTTTGTAAAAAGGTCATTTATTCAGTAACCACATATGAACAATATCATGCATTATATACATATATAATTTCCAAAATAACTTCTCTAAACTGAATAAATGACAGAACGGAAAGCAAAGGTGGGGTAAAAAGCGCCACAAAGCCATAAAGGATGAATGGCTGCCCCACCCTTGGACTCTGATTAGTTTGGGTCAGAAATAGCGAGAGATGGTGATGAGTTAGAGCAGGCAATGCTGACCCCTAACAAGCTAAACTATTTTAATATAAAGCAGTGTTGACCCCCTAACAAACTGAGCAATTATACATAACTGGTAGTTTAGAGCAGGCAATGCTGACCCCCAACACACTAAACCATTAATTATAACAACTAATAATTGGAGCAGACAATGCTGATCCCTAACAAACAAAACAATAAGCATATCATAACAGAATAGTCAGAGCAGACAATACTGACCCCTGACAAGCTAAACAATTTGTAACACAACTAATAGTTAGAGCATTAGAGCAGGCAAAGCTGACCTCTACAATGCAAGCTAACCAATTATATCATATAAAAGTAGTCAGAGCAGGCAAAGCTGACCGGCCTAACGAACTAACCAAACGTAATATCAGGCAATGTTGACCCCTGATATGCTAAAAACAATCATAAAATACTAATAGTAAGGGGAGGCAATGCTGACCCCTAAAATGTTAAAAACCCTGATAACATAACTAACAGTTAGAGCAGGCAATGCTGACCCCTAACAAGCTAAACAATTTTAATATCAGACAATGTTGACCCCAAATACGCTAAAAACAATCATAATTAACATACTAATAGTTAGGGCAGGCAATGCTGACCCCTAAAATGTTAAAAACCATGATAACACAACTAACAGTTAGAGCAGGCAATGCTGACCCCTAACAAGCTTAACAATTATAATTTCAGACAATGTTGACCCCAAATGCGCTAAAAACAATCATAACATAATAATAGTAAGGGCAGGCAATGCTGACCCCTAAAATGTTAAAACCACGATAACATAACTACCAGTTAGAGCAGGCAATGCTGACCCCTAACAAGGTAAACAGTTGTAATATTAGACAATATTGACCCCTAATACTCTAAACAATTATAACATACTAATTTAGAGCAGGCAATGCTGACCCCTAACAAGCAATACAATTATAACTAATAATTAGAGCAGGTCATGCTGTCCCCAACACACTAAACATTATCTCTATGTAATAATTAGAGCCGACACCTAACGCTAAGCAATACTGTAATATCATGACTATTAGCGCAGACGATGCCGACTCTAAACCAGGTTTAGTGCATGAATAGTACTAATTAATGGTAACGTTAGACCGACAATGTATGAATTCTTATGTAGTTTTTAAAAGCATCAGATTTCCATCTACCCATTCTTTGAATGACTGCCATAGGAACCCCCTGTGCTGCAGCACCACTGGCTGCCCCTATCCTAAAACTGTGACTCTTGTAAAATTTCGAATTTAAACCTATAAACTGCAAGATTGATTTCAGGGAAGATGAAAAGTAAGAATAAGAAATTGGGTTACAATCAGGGAATTGAAAGAGAGGACCCCCGGTATGGTTAGATCGGTCCAGATATGATTTAAGCCAAACCACAGGACAGTATATATCATTAAGCCTACGTGAAATGAAAATAGTTTTAGGATGTAAATCGCTGTGCTTATAATTTGAAATAACAATAGATGCACCTGATAAAGTTCCCCTATCCCAAACAAAGGTAACATCTGACAGTTGTACAATTTTATTTTTATGTAGATGATTTTTGTACGCAATTTCACCTATACGTAAAAATGCATAAAATGCTAATAGGAACATAGCGGACAATAATGATTGGTTAAAAGAGTTATTGATCACAAGAGGTAAGGCTTTAAGCAGATCAACCAAAATAGCATGAGTAATAGGTAAACGAGTGTCAATTGCTCCTTTTTTCTTTTGAACCCCTTTTAGAATTTTTTTAATTATGAATGAACTTGTAGGATCTATATGTTGGTGCATCTTATGAACAAAACTTATGGCTGATAAATGAGATGCTATGGTTGAAGGACTATAATTGGCTAGAAACAGATGTGCAATGAATTCAGCAATCATAGACTGGGTTGATGGAAATACAGATGCAGCGTGGAAATGTTCTCCACAAAAACTATTATATTTATTGATCATTCTGTTATATGTTACAATTGTAGTAGGTGACAAGGATGCCAGGAATAATGAAGAAGCTACAGATCGAAGAGCTGTGGCGGAATAGTTGTTGGTTGAGCTGCAAGCCAAGGGGCAAGTGAATGAGCCTTCTGAAAGGAGAAGCGAGATAACAAGTCACAGATGATGTTGGATTTACCTGAGATATGGCGGGCCCTGAAGTATATATTATAACGTAAAGAAGCAATAACAAGACGACGAACTAATTTCATAACCATATTGTCCCTAGAAGATTTTTTGTTTATAATATCAGCTACGGCCGCATTGTCCGTTGAAAACAAAATTTTATGATTTGCCAAACCTTGCCCCCAAATTTCAACCGCTAATACAATTGGAAATAATTCTTTGAAAGTTATATGCAAGGCTTTCATATGAGTAGGCCAGTGACCCGTAAGCCAATGTTTACCAAAAACTGCTGCAAACCCCCCATGGACTCCTGCTGCATCCGAGTATAGTTTAATAGTTTCTGAACCAATCCAATTACTAAACAGAAAACAAGATTTCCCATTAAAATGCGATATAAATTTGTCCCAAGCGGAAAGATCAGCCCTGGCATCGGCATTAAGTGTGATGCGATACGAAGGACAAGTATGACCACTGGTTAAGTTGAACAAGCGACGAAGAAAAGCACGACCCGGAATTATGACCGAACACGCAAAGTTAAGCAACCCTAACAGAGATTGAAGATCACGAAGCGTTATAAATCGCTTCTTCTTATAAAATTGTAACATAACAGAAATTTTTCTGAGTTTGTCTGAAGGTAAACGGGCTTCCATTAAATTTGAATCGATTTCAATGCCAAAAATTGTTAACACCGTTGTCGGCAAATGCGTTTTATCATGCTTTATGGGTACGCCTAAGTGCGCACATAAATCTAAGAAGGCTGTCAAGGATGTCAGACAATGGTCGGATCCTGCCTTGCCCACGAAAAAGAAATCATCAAGTAAATGGCAAATGTTATAACGATTAGTAATCTTATTGAGGATCCACTGAAGTGCTGTTGAAAAGGTTTCAAATAGTTGACAAGACGATGAGCATCCCATGGGTAAACATGTGTCATAATAGAAGAGCCCCTTCCATTGGAATCCAAGGAGGTGGTGATCAGACGGGTGGATAGGGAGCAAGCGGAAAGCGTCTTCAATATCGCATTTTGCCATCAAGCAATTATAGCCATGTTGCTGGACCAGATCAATTGCCGTTTCTATATTTTGATAGGAAACATGTGTAAATTCAGCCGGAATTTGGGAGTTAACGGAATTACCCCTGGGGTACGATAAGTCATGGATAAGCCTAAAGCTACCTGGCTCCTTTTTGGGTACCAACCCAAGTGGAGAGCAAACAAACAATGGCAATGGAATGGTTGAAAATGGACCACGATAACGACCTTTTTGGACTTCCTTCTGAATTTTGACATCAATGATATGTGAATGCTTATGAGAACTTTTATTATTTCTGGATAATTTTTTTGAATTTGACCTTTCTAAAGAATTTGAAACCCCAAGCCTAAACCCTACTGTAAATCCAGTGACTAAGATCTCCTTGGCTTCGGAACTATAGCCAGACAGTAAGTTGGATAACTCTCCAACTTTAATTGTTGTTGGTAGGTTTGATAATTCTTGATTTGCAGGACATTGCGGTGTGTTGCCGACCACAAATGGGACATTCATGCTTATATTTGCAGTTTGTGTGCAAACAGGTTCCCTTGTTATGAAAGGAATAGCAATACCCTTTCGGGAATGATTCGGTTTGAGTGTTGTATTTAGGGAACCCAGTGTTGGAGACTTCACTGTTTTGGTGACGAAAGGAAGATTTTTGTATGGAGCCCCCTTGAGTGACATTAAGTTTAAAAGTAGGTAAAACAGCCTTCCGCCACAACTCATCATGAATAGTTGCCCAGTCGGATTTTATAAGTGATCTTACTTTACGGAATGTTTCGTCGTAAGATTTAGCAGATTGGAATCCATACTCTGACGCCATGTTTCTTATATTATTGCCATACTTAATTAAAGACATGATATGTTGAGGAAATTTTTTGTAATAAACTGTGATGAAAATGTCAAATGCATTACACCATTGTGGTAAAGTCCAAATCTCCTTACGTTTTGTACCAGAGCTAATTCTGACATTGGATCCTATTGTATGCAAGACCACCGCATCATTATCTTTTTGAGAATTTGATAAATATATTAGCGAGCTAAAATCAACAAACTGGTCTGACCAAATTTGTCCCTTCACACGGTCTGGAATATCGAAATCCAGTGGTAACGAATGCTTGATAGTTGTAGGTAAAGAATTAAGATCAATGCCAGTACCTTGATCGTGAATGACATGCGAATTGTCTTCTGCAATGATCTGTGGCACTGATGTTGAAGTGGTTGTTCTGGATTCCAAGGCCGGGGAGACCAACTGGTGCCCTGACAATAATAGGCCTTCTGACTGCATTTGAGAAAAAAGTGCCGAAGCAATCTGGTCAGCAGATGGTAACGCATGCATGGGCGAGGATGTTGAAACATTTGGATTACTAGACTGAATTTGTGTTGATGGACCTGTCCCATTTGAGAATGACTGTCCCTCATCTGTTGATGATGGCCCCACTGCATGAGTCTGATTGTTTGTTGTTCTGGATCGTGAAGCTCGGACAGGTATGACATAGTCACCAGACAAACGAGAAGGGGTTGTGGTGGAGCGTGAACTACGACGTCTGGAGCCCGTTTTTGGCATTGTGATCGGTGACCTGTATGAACAAACAGTGACTGATAAGCTACTTGGCAACTGAAATGTACCAGAGCAGGCAATGCTGACCCCCAGTATCATCACAGTGTTGGACACACAATTACAAAATCAATCTAATGTCATTTTAGAGATGGGATTGAAGCACCGGCCTAATCCAACATAATTAGATATTGGAAATTTTGGATAAAAAATTGAAATACATTCGTAGACTGCACAAAGCAGAATATGAAATAAAGCGCCAAATTAATCGTTGACAAAGACATTCATACTATAAGCTGCACAAAGCAGAAGATAAAAATAAGCACCGTATATATACGGAGACAAAAATAAAGACATTCGTACACTGCACTTAAAGGCAGAAGATAAAAATAAATCACCATATAAAATGGGGACAAATACATTCATATACTGCACTTAAAAGCAGAAGATAAAAATAATTCACCATACAAACTGGAGACAAAGAAAATAAAAATAAGCACCGTATATTAACGGAGACAAAATTAAATAAAATCACCATATAAAATTAAAATGGTGACAGACAGATTCATATACTGCACATGAGGCAGAAGATAAAAATAAATCACCATATAAAATGGAGACCCAAAACATAAGATAAAAATAAATCACCATATAAAACGGTGACAAATAGGGGCCTACATTCATACACTGCACTTAAAAGCAGAAGATAAAAATAATTCACCATATAAAATGATGACACAGACATACATATCTATACTGCACAAAGTAGTAGACAAATAGTGATACATTCATACACTGCACTTAAAAGCAGAAGATAAAAATAATTCACCATAATAAAATGATGACACAGACATACATATACTATACTGCACAAAGTAGTAGATAAAATTAAAGCACCATGTGAAAACAGTGACAAAAATTCAAGGAATATTCCTATACTATATATTCTGTACAGGAAAATAAAAATTCGGCCTATATCCGTATAGAGACGAAATATCATTTGAATAACTCTGTGAACTAGGCCAGTGCTTCCCCAATTTAGATAAAAATGTTAATAAAAACCTCTCTTATGTGTAATAGCAATAGCGGAATGTATACTTTTAGCATATTTGGACATACCAGAATCATTCAAATGTACGCCATCCTTATCACAAATAAGTGATTCAGGATTTTGCCAAAATCCGCGGTGGGCCCAGAAGGTTATGTGTTCAACATCAGCTGTCAATGTTCTTATTTTGTTATTGACAACATGTATTTTGTCGTTGTAACCTGTTGGACAATTTAATTTAGATCTTGAAAGAAGTTGTCCTATAATAATATGTTTGACATTGAAACTATAAAACAGATAATTGGAAAAGTGAAAAATATCCTTAGCAAGTTTAGAAGGATCGGTTGACTTATTTTTTGATGACAGGTCATTGCCCCCTATCTGTAGAAAAACACAATCATAATGATTATAACTTAAGATTGATGTTTGAGAATGATTTTGTATAGATTTAGCACCATTGCAAACAGTACCACCCCCAATACCATGAAAATCTACTTGAATTTCTGTTCCATCAAGTCCTACATTTAACCATTGGGAATAGTTTTTTTCACAAAATTTTTCTAAACGCCAGACATAGGAATGACCAAAAACAAGAGCTTTGAGGACCATGATGATCTGTAAATCTGCATCAAAGTATACACAAAATTAGAAAATGCTACTCACAGTATGAAGATCAAAATTAAAAAATTTTAAACAATGGATACCTAATCAATTAGGATGACCATTAATACATGTAGTTAGTTAAAATTCCTTCCTTGCTTCTTCCATGTGATTGAAAAACCAAAAGACCTGTTTATAACTGAGCGGTAGTGAACTAGTTACCCACCCAGCTGATTGGATAAGTGAATAAGGACAACCCAATCATAATTGCCCATTTGGGGGAACCATGCAGCTATCACATGTTATTTGACCTGAGTGTACTAAAGACAGCTGTGTTTTTCAGGCTGAAACATTGTATCCCTATAAGCTAATAGTTACACAATAATGGTACTTTTATTTAAAGTGAATGGTTAAAGGGATAGAGTGGCCAATTGCTAAAATTTTCTCATCCTGCATCATAAACTATTTTATTTACAATAAAATATGTTATCCTCGTATCAACCTAGTATCGTAAAATACTTGGTTCTTAGAGCAGCGGACGTGATTTACAAATTAACGCTATTTAAACCAACTTGTTGGTCGACTGTCTTTTTCTGGGTCAGTAATACAAGGCTTTTGTATCCAGACCTTTTTCGTATACTTTGTATGTCCACACCTTTAGTCTTGGTTATCCAGAAACCAACATAAATTATCATTGCAAATACCCATGGGCCATTGTAAATCTTTTCAGTAGATTTTTTCTTAAATTTATGAATTTATTAAAGGTTTATTGTTTACACTATTTTCCTTTAAGCTCATAGTCACCAAATATATCCACATTTGAACCTTTTAGAAACACTGAATTTAAAGCCTATTTTCCTCAGGGACACTGTTAACCTTATTATAACAAATCTAGTAATGCAATCTTAACTATGGTAACCTGTTTCAGTACAATATACAGTAGAACTTGCTACGGTGTGCACTCTTAATCAGTGAACACTTGCTTCAACGAACACCCAAAAATCCCCCAGAGTGATTTCTAAGTAATTTAACCTCTAATCAACACGCACCTGTTCAACGCACCTATATTAGCTCCCGATCATGCCATTTCATCCATTAAGCGAGCACATCTCGGAGAATCACGTTCTCGCTTGAGCGAACGAGAGTGAACTGTCACGGAGTATCACGTTCTCGCTTAAGCGAACGTTACTGAACTGTCTTGACATGACTTACTCGCTTGGCTTGAAATAACTACTATCACTAATTAACACTAAGAAAGAGTCTGAAGTGATAACGCGTGCAACGGGCATCATGATTAATTCCCTCCGTCAAAATTCTATTGTTTCAACGGTCACGATTTTACTAATAAATTCAACAAAACATCGGCTATTCAACGGCCATTGTCAATTGTTGTTCGTTCTTTGTAACACTCCCGCTAATCTCGTGAGTAGTAGTTAATTAACTGGAACCCCACTGATCAGGTAAAAGGAAATGTAAAAATAACAGTTAACCCGGGATTATCTGTTTATTAATCTTTTGTTTTATTAAACGACTAACCTGATATTACATACAGAGTTATATTCCCTGTAAAATCGGAGATAAAATCCGCGAATGTTTTTTTGTCCATGTGCTTTTTTGATAAAATAAAATTAATTCATCGATTTTTTTCGCAAAAATGGAAAATATTATCGAATGCATCACAATGGTAGACAGTAGTATCTAAGGTTGGTACAGAATGACAAGTTTACCGAAGTTATGTTCGAGATTTTAGTAAAGAATTTTCGTTTGGCGCAAGATTCAGTGACGGTCAAATTTATCGATACAAGTATTGATGTTCATTCCCATTGCACGCAAACGTAATGAATTAATTTATGTCAGCACAAAAAACACCGAGATTTTATTAAGTGGTCGCGTAATAGCTAAAATAGTTGGGTTGTGAATTACTCAAATTCACGGCATTTTGAAACGCCTTTAGACGCTATGATTAAAGTAAAAGAAATATTGGGGGACATGAGTTCCAGTATTACTAACATGTATACGAGACTCCTTTGAATTCACAACTAGATAAAAAGTACATGTATTGTTATTGTAATACTACATGAATAAAAAATACATGCAGTCTATATCTTTATTTTTTGTGGTAGGGGTCGGGGCAATATATGCAGTCTATATCTTTATTTTTGGTGGTAGGGGTTTGGGCAATATTGTACACCTTTATTCAAAGAGCACCTCCATTAAGCAGGCATTTTGAAATTTCCCTTGGGTGTCTGCTTAATACAAATTCTAGATGTAATGCACCTTTGTAATCGACCAATAACATTGTTGTGTTGGTCTTCATACAGATGTGGCATAACTTGGTTCGTTGAATGTGTACATGTACAACTGATTTGGAGACCGAGAACCCCAGGATTTTAAAGGCCTTAGATTTCAATCCATGCGAAAATCTTGCGAAGTTGTTAAACTCATGTGTCTTGGTGCAATCAAGCGAAAATAAATTTTGGCAAAAAGGATGACCAGTCACAATTAGTGACCCTACATTTAAAATCAATAATGAATTTCTTTTATTCTTACATAATGACATTAAAAACAAGTGACATTTATGGAAATAATACCCTTGTTCAAAAAAAAAAAAATGATAAAAAAGCTTTGCGTTTTTTTGAAGAGTATATGTAATTTATATTCCTATTATGCTATGAATAAACATTTTACACGAAAAAAAAAAAGGATATCACTCCTGTCTAACAAATCTTTAACTTATGTAAATAATAAGTGAGGTTTATGAATTCAAATTAAAATAAAATAATCCCTAATTATTATTCATTAGTATCTACCAAGTATATACATGTATTCATACACGGCACCAAGACTCGCCTCTGAGTGGTTGATACACCCATCCTGGCACCAGTCTTCCTGCTGATTGGCTGATACACCCATCTGGGCACTTGCCTTTGTCTCTGACTTTGACGCCAAACTTCAGTAGTTCTCAGTCTTTATCCTGCTAAAGTCTACATTATTATCGTTCCGAATTTACCCACCACCATCCCCAACGACCTTCCTCACCATTGTCACCCCAACAATCATTTGGTACAAAGGCATGTTCTTCTATGGTAGATAATTTATGGTTATGTTGTTAACCTTAATACGTTATTTCAATAACTATTTTTAGGATGTTTATTGTTCACATGCATGTACAGTTTCGCTTTGAACGAAGTATAGGTTACTCCAACTTATCTGTAATAGTATACAATATAGTTTGCTTAAATATTTAAGCCGCTTAAGTAATATGCATATTGTTGTGCAATATTGTAAGTTCGTGTACATATATGTACCCAGATGTATTGTGTAAGTCTCGGCTATCTAATAAGTATAGGATGGGCCATAGTAAATGATAATCCAGCATTATCATTTAACCATGTTCCCCAAAACATTACTTGATCTCAAACTGTTCCCATTACGACGAGCGGGGGAGATCCCATTATTCATATCTTACACCATACATCCGGCTATTTAGTACTTAGCCCACGATGTCGTGTTGCCAAACACCATACATCCGGCTATTTCGTACATGTTCCGGCGCTTGCAGTACATATCCGGTTACACCGAGTTGTAGAAATATCTTTATCTTCCGGCACGTGTAATCACAGGATGTCACACTGCACCGAGGGGAGGGGGATTACAGATTAACTTGTTACATAAGAAATTACGTACACGTAACAAGTTAATTACGTACTTCATTATATAGCAGGCTTTATCTGACGCGTAGGTGTTAAATCTCAACGTGGATAGGAAATCTTTTTTTTGACCCTGCGATTTCTCTTTCGACTGTGTGTTTTGCAAAAGTCGGTCTTTGTATAAAGGTAGGTCTTTAAACACAGAGTGAGGCGTAGGCTTCTTACAGATGACCAACGTTCTTTCTGTGCGTCTTTTATATTTATTAAAGAATGGTCCAGGTATATACTGCATTCCATAGTCGTGTGTGAGTTGCATTTAAATGGGGACCTTAATCTGCTGTACGCAAGAAGGCGAACACATGAAATATTAAAAAAAATATCGAGACATCTGGGCCAATTTATGTCTGGACCATATTTCTTTCTTCCTAATATTTTATTATTTATGCGTCCTGAATTAATACATCGTACGCAACCTGCAACTCAAGTGTCTTTTCTGTGCGGTTTTCTGTATTTATTGATGAGTAAATTATACAGTCATTGAAAACTGCAATTTTTTGCCTATTCAGAATAGCCTACTACGTGTTTTCTACTTCGTACCATAGTCGGGCTGCAGTTATTTATGTCTTGTCCTTTTTTTGGGGTTTCATTTGTTAACATTATTGTGGTACCACTAAATAAATGCATGTGTCTTAAAATCGGTTGCACGCAATATCGTTATTTACCGATATCCCGTCAAACCTCCCATTTGATTATACATACGATATATTCTAATATCTATTGATATCAGATGCTCTTATCTATCTGTTTTGAAAGCACAATTATAAACAAAAAATCTCGGAATTAATGATAACCTGTAAGTTTCGTTGTCGTTATATTTTATAAATGTATTTCTTACCTGGGTCGTAAATAGGGCTATCCAAGGAAATAGAATTACATCACTATGTAAAGATAAATCACATTCCAAATAACACTAATCATGTTTAATAACAGCTTGTCTTTGCGTCTCACAAGAGAGCACGCTTTTCACACGAAATTGCTCTTTGATCTCAGACCGAAAGGCGACACTGTTGTCAGACAGAAAGGCGATACTGTGCATACTGCATTTTATTAAAGCTGGACATGTTATTAACATGTGTCTGTTTGGTGTTTAACGTCTGCTTCCACTTAAGTAATTGTGTATACAATATATTATGACAATATATTGTAATGTGTCCGTGCATAGCCTACATGCAGAATATTAGGTTAAATAAGCTGCTTAATCAAGTCTATTTAGCATCGTGTAGAATAGTACCTTGTGTCTAGCAAATCGAGTCAATTGCTCAGCAACCAAGCGGATGTTTTTCAAGTTATTGTTGAGAACGACCATGTGTGAAAGTGACTGACAGCGTGCTGTTTTCTACCACAAACAGTTATGTATGTATATGCCGTCATAATTAAATTGTAACGTCTAAATTATCTGCTTTATTTATTTTTTCTTTAATTGGCAGTTGGTTCATGGGTCGAAGAATTCGCTTCTATACGTATTTGCTCTGCTCCAATAATGACCGTCAATTCTTTTCAAAGAGAATTCATTATTTTGATAGTTAACCTGTGGCTTCATACGGCATGTTATATATTATACAAACATGCCTAGTCGGATATTATTATTTCAAATTGTACTATCACCATTGATGAGAACTGCAAGAATGGGTTAAATAGCGACGATTCTCGGTAAGAAGGTTGTCCACCATTTGCTCCATATATTATGGTTTAAACAATATTTTATTCAAGTAGGGCCTACATAAAGAATATTTACAACACTCTTCTTGTAATGGATTAGAAAACAAGCTGAAGCTTATATAAATTCCTCTACATATGTTATTACCAGCGCCAAAAAGCTCTTAAAGTTAAAGTGATCCATGGGTATAATTGTATATTAAAATTGAGTAAAATTGTAAGCATATCTTACAAATAATATCAAAATTTATATCCTGTCTGGATTTTTTGATTCCAATACCTTCATGGTACCTGAAAGGAACAAGAGGGATTATAAGATTAAAAAAATACGATGAAGTGAAATACTAACTATTATGGTGGTGCGCATGCGCGGGGTAGCTGGTAGGCCTTCAAACGGCTGTGAGTTTTTTTGGGTTTTTTTTCCGATAATTACATATTACCAATAATGAATGGGATAAATTTTGTGCGTCATTATTGTGCGTGATCACCAGGATCATTTTGACATGGAGTAGATCTATAGATTTTGTATTTTGTAGTAGATCTATAGATTTTGTATTATTGAGCCGATCAGCTGTTACCTAACTGTCAAAATTTATAAATGGCCGTCCTCGATAGGCCTACCGTTATCGACAAATTGTCGTACAACTAGTATCGTATAATGCCGTAGTGGCTGATCGTGCCTTGTTGTGCCCTGTGTTTTTGCGCCTGTGTTTTTATTGTGGATTTCGACATGCTATATAGATCTATAGATTTCGTATAATACAATTGTATACGCGCCCATGTGAGGCTGCACTGTGACAGTGTGAGTGTGTGAGAGCTCTTAGTTTTTCCTACTTTTAACTGTGTTTCTTGATAGATAGCTGTTTGAATTTTGGCATATGGATGTGTTACTGTTAGCGTGTTTGGATTCTACTTGAGGAAAAATATTCTAATTTTTTCATGAATTATGCAGTTATTTCAATTTTTATGCATATTTTTACTAATCACCTATTCTCACGTAATAGACCCTGTGCTCTGCATTTACTGTCGTACGGTTACTGAGCAATAAAATGTTTTTGTTCTATTGAATTTTTGTATTATTTTGAAATATAATAACATTTACTAGTTATTCAAAGTAATAAAACTCACACGCATATATATTTTCTGACAAAAAGAATTGTCTATTTGTGTAAATGAAATCCCAAAATGACTGTCGCTTTTTATACGCCCACATTGAAATGTGGTCGTATATTGCCGTCGCCCCCGTCCGTCCGTCCGTCGGTCCGTCCGTCCGTCCGTCCGTCCGTCCGTCGGTCCGGCGTCCACAATTGCTTGTGGACGCTCTAGAGGCCAAAGTTAATATTCTATTGACTTTAAATTTATACACAGTGTTTAAGGTCATGAGACGAAGAAGCCTATTGATTTTCAGCGATTTCCGATAATAACTGTCAGAGTTATGGCCCTTGATCACTTAAAATAATCTTGAGGACGCTCTAGAGGCCAAAGTTAATATTCGATTGACTTTAAATTTATACACAGTGTTTAAGGTCATGAGGCGAAGGATTCTCTCGATTTTTATCGAATTCCGATAATAACTGTCAGAGTTATGGCCCTTGATCACTTCAAAAAATCTTGTGGACGCTCTAGAGGCTAAACTTAATAACTGATTGACTTTAAATTTATACACAGTGTTTAAGGTCATAAAATGAAGAAGCCTATTGATTTTCAGCAATTTCCGATAATAACTGTAAGAGTTATGGCCCTTTATCACTTAAAAAAATCTTGTGGACGCTCTAGAGGCCAAAGTTATTAACCGATTGACTTTAAATTTATACACAGTGTTTAAGGTCATGAGACGAAAAAGCCTATAGATTTTCAGCTATTTCTGATAATTACAATTAGAGTTATGGCCCTTGATCTCTTTAAAAAATCTTGTTGACGCTCCAGAGGCTAAAGTTAATAACCGATTGACTTTAAATTTATACACAGTGTTTATGGTCATGAGATGAAGAAGCCTATTGATTTTAAGCGATTTCTAATAATTGCTGTCAGAGTTATGGCCCTTGATCACTTCAAAGAATTATACACAGTGTTTAAGGTCATTAAATGAAGAAGCCTATTGATTTTCAGCAATTTCTGATAATTACTGTCAGAGTTATGGCCCTTTATCGCTTATAAAAATCTTGTGGACGCTCTAGAATCTAAAGTTAATAACCGATTGACTTTAAATTTATACACAGTGTTTAAGGTCATGAGACGAAGAAGCCTTATGATTTTCAGCAATTTTAGATAATTACTGACTGAGTTATGGCCCTTGATCACTTTTGTGGACGCTCTAGAGGCTAAAGTTAATATCCGATTGACTTTAAATTTATATAAATTGTTGAAGGTCATGAGACGAACAAGTATATTGAGTTTCAATGAATTTAGATAACTTGAACAGCATGGAGGAGAACTTTATCAAAGCCAAACAAATTCCAATGATTTTCTGATAATTACATAATGAGTAGTTACTTTTAATCAGATTTTAGTGTATTATAAATGTTTCATTACCGAAAAAAGTAAAATATGCGACAACTCTTGTTGACTGCCCGGACGATTTAGCTGCTGTGGGCGTATGTTTCGTTGCCTGGCAACCTATGTTTGATATTGTTTTCAGATTGCTTTGATAAATAAAAAAAATATTGAATATACGGAGGTTTGTTTTACTAGCTATACAGCATGTAGTGTTGTTTAGGTAACGGGTAAGCTTCCCGTGCACAGAAGTTGATAATAAAAACATACACACGACTTATTTAATGTCGCGCAATTATAGGTAATCTACGTTACCTAAACATAAGAGTGTCTAAGATTAACAAAATAGCACATTGATTATTCTTAAACAACGTTAAACAGTAGAATTAAAGTTATATTAGCATACGATAAGGTCATCATTACACCCATTGGATAATATGATCGAACATTCTCACTTAGTACGGGTTGGCTAAAAGCGTCGTGTTAAGAGTGTAAGCTACGTTACTGTCATAACACAGTTACAAGTGTTGTTTCGAATACAAATACCACTTTGATTAGTTGCCTGAACCCAACAGTCAAGATTACATATACAATTTATATTCCTCTATTATTTATATTCTTGAAAACGTGACAAAAGCGAAATAGGTAATCTACGTGATGTAATCTACGTTACGTACTATTTACGTAATTCAACGTTATTCGCGTCTACCTTACATTTTGTTCGCGCAAAGTTATCTCCCCTTTCAACCTTAACGCTGTGAAGGTTAAATCGTCCTAGACGCTATACTAAGCTTATTTTTCAACGAGTTAAACTTATCTATATAAACCTATAATTTTGTAATTTTCAAGGTAAGATATTTCAATTTTTAATTTTAAAAACTATTTTATTTCAATATTATGTAAAAAATATAATAATATGCTTCCCAATAAAATTAAAAGAATCAAATTCAAACATGCTAGCTTTCAATTGACGGCCTTAAGCTTTGGGCTACGTAGGCCTACTTTACAATGTTTTTAAATTTTCAATGTTTGTGATCTTCCATAGCTTATGCACAGTAAAAGTTTTTCGCAAAAGGTTTATTCTAAATTAAATAGATATGTCATGGAATTTAACGCCCAACTTTTAAAACAAAACAGTAAATAATATGTAATTATGATGTCCATAGCGGGATTGGTAACGTAAATTACATTTCATTATTATTGTGATTGGATTTAATTTATATTTCTATGTAAGACCCTTATCCTGTGTATGTTTAAGTGTTACGTGATCAGTTATTTGTTTTATTTAGGGTGTAAATACTTTCTTTTTATCTTGAAGCCATGTAGATTGAGCGTAACGTAAATTACTATACAGTAACGTAGATTACAGGGTTCTATTTCAGTATCGTACCTCTACCAGTTTCCGGGGTCGTAGAGACTTGAAATTTTCAGGGGGTGTTCATGTCGGCTAACAATGACCTCACACCAAATTTCAGCGTAATCGGTCAATAACTTTTCATTTTACCGAATTAAACTTCCCACGAGAGATACAATTATTGCCTTTCGCCGCCATTAGTATTTGGTGACTCTAGACTCGATTAACAAGACACTCAACGAACTCCCAACACTCGGTTCCCCGTGCCCAACGTTGCAATTCATAATAATTATAATGAGTTTCGTATATTTTAATTATACGCCCACATGGAAATGTGGTCGCATATTGCCGTCGCCCCCGACCGGCCGTCCGTCGGTCCGTCCGTTCGTCGTCCACAATTTCTTGTGAACGCTCTAGAGGCTAAAGTTAATACCCGATTGACTTTAAATTTATGCACAGTGTTTAAGTTTAAGGTCATGAGACGAAGAAGCATATGGAAATGTGGTCGCATATTGCCGTCGCCCCCGACCGACCGGCCGTCGGTCCGTCCGTTCGTCGTCCACAATTTCTTGTGAACGCTCTAGAGGCTAAAGTTAATACCCGATTGACTTTAAATTTATGCACAGTGTTTACGTTTAAGGTCATGAGACGAAGAAGCATATGGAAATGTGGTCATATATTGCCGTCGCCCCCGACCGGCCGGCCGTCGGTCCGTCCGTTCGTCGTCCACTACGAAATCGAGTCTCAGCGGCTAAATTTTTATTCGATTCATCTGAAAAATTAATACAACCTGCGCGAGGGTCGTGCGCAGGTTGTATTCATTTTTCGGACGGATCTTTAAAAAAATGAGGCCCTGAGAGAAGTTGCGGTTTTTAAATACAAACTTAGGCCTACAAAATGAACACAAAAATTAGATTGATCACTCAAGCCAGGGGATGTTAGCCAGGGTCATGACCTTGACCCATCGGGACGTCCCGAAAGAAGTCCTTGTGTGTCGTGACCTTGACCTTGACCTTAACCTCTCTGCAAAATCTGTGGACGGTACCTAAAGTTTTGGGAATTTTTCGACCCCAAGGTCAAAGGTCAGGTGAAAGGTCAAGGTTTCACATGAAAGGACAGTGATGTGTCCATCCGAGGTCATGACCTTCGATATGCTACATGACCATTGGAGGTCAAGCTAGGGTCAAACGTCACTTCATGGGCCCGTTTCGCCCACTTCCGGTTGCCGGGCGGCCATTTTGAAGTCACCCAGAGACTGGCCGGGGTGGATATACCTATCGAATACCAAGCCTCGAACCCCGCCCGGGTCCATGAAGTGACGTTTGACCCTAGCTTGACCTTCAAATGTCACGTGTCATGGAAAGGGTCATGGCCCTGGATGGACACATCAATGACCTTTCATGGCAGTTCTTGACCTTTCACCTGACATTTTGCCTTGGGGTCGAAAAATCCTCAAAACTTTAGGTACCGTCCACAGATTCTGCAGAGAGGTCAAGGTCAAGGTCACTACCCACAAGAACTTCGTTCGGGACGTCTATGTGGATCAAGGTCATGACCCTCGCTGACATAGCGTGCCCCCTAGCGGACATAGAAAATAAATCGCCATAAATCACGCAAATTTCACCGAGCTTCGCGAACCTCCTCCTGTAAACGCCCCGAAGGGTGCCCGGGCGGGGTTCGAGGCTTGGTATTCGATAGGTATATCCACACCGGCCAGTCTCTGGGTGACTTCAAAATGGCCGCCCGGCAACCGGAAGTGGCCGAAACGGGCCCATGAAGTGACGTTTGACCCTAGCTTGACCTCCAATGGTCACGTAGCATATCGAAGGTCATGACCTCGGATGGACACATCACTGTCCTTTCATGTGAAACCTTGACCTTTCACCTGACCTTTGACCTTGGGGTCGAAAAATTCCCAAAACTTTAGGTACCGTCCACAGATTTTGCAGAGAGGTTAAGGTCAAGGTCAAGGTCACGAGACACAAGGACTTCTTTCGGGACGTCCCGATGGGTCAATGTCATGACCCTGGCTAACATCCCCTGGCTTGAGTGATCAATCTAATTTTTGTGTTCATTTTGTAGGCCTAATTTGTATTTAAAAACCGCAACTTCTCTCAGGGCCTCATTTTTTTAAAGATCCGTCCGAAAAATGGATACAACCTGCGCACGACCCTCGCGCAGGTTGTATTCATTTTTCAGATGAATCGAATAAAAATGTAGCCGCTGAGACTCGATTTCGTAGTGGACGACGAACGGACGGACCGACGGACGGCCGGTCGGGGGCGACGGCAATATACGACCACATTTCCATATGCTTCTTCGTCTCATGACCTTAAACGTAAACACTGTGCATAAATTTAAAGTCAATCGGGTATTTACTTTAGCCTCTAGAGCGTTCACAAGAAATTGTGGACGACGAACGGACGGACCGACGGATGGCCGGTCGGTCGGGGGCGACGGCAATATGCGACCACATTTCCATATGGGCGTATAATTAAAATATACGAAACTCATTATAATTATTATGAATTGCAACGTTGGGCACGGGGAACCGAGTGTTGGGAGTTCGTTGAGTGTCTTGTTAATCGAGTCTAGAGTCACCAAATACTAATGGCGGCGAAAGGCAATAATTGTATCTCTCGTGGGAAGTTTAATTCGGTAAAATGAAAAGTTATTGACCGATTTCGCTGAAATTTGGTGTGAGGTCATTGTTAGCCGACATGAACACCCCCTGAAAATTTCAAGTCTCTACGACCCCGGAAACTGGTAGAGGTACGATACTGAAATAGAACCGATTACAGCGTTTAAAACATCTGATTATACTCTTTATATTTTTTCAGAATATTAATTATCGATGGGTAAAACACAGGCTGAGATCCAAAGAGACTATAGAGAAAGAAAGAAGGCCAAAGAAGGTGAAATATATTTCGCAAAATTTCGCATTTCCGAGATGCCGATAAAAGATTTGAAGAAAAGGCGCGAAAATGTAAGAAAATGGGTGAGAGAGCACAGAATGAAGAAAAAACTAGATGAAAGTATTTTAAGTGAAATTAGTACATCAGATTTTACTTCTGAATACGATTCTAGCACACCTGCAAATCAGAGCATATCATCTGAAAAACGAGGAAACGTATAAGCCGCGCTACTGCAAAAACCAGAAGAGAGATTACAAACTTAAAAATACAAATTGACAGAATCAAGAAAAAGTATAAAAGAGTATCAAAAAGGTATGAAAGATTAAATCACAAATTTAAAAGGGATTAAACAACAAAGTTCAAGAGTCATAATATCCAGCAACCAATAACAGTATTAACACCAAGAAAACGCCTTGAATCGGAATTAAGAAATGAAGGAGTAAGCCCAGGCAAATTACCCAGAGTAGTAAGAGAAAGGCTATTATTATCAAATGTCCTATGCGAAGAACTTAGAGAGGCGAGAGTGGTAAATGGGACAAAAGGGAAAAGTGTGATAAGGAAGATAATATCAGGTAAACTAATTGATAAATATAGACTGAGACGAAAACTAAATAAAACTACAGGATTTTGCAGAAAGGGGTTACATTCCCGCGGAAAAGAAATAAAAACAATTCCTAAAATAAATAAATTAGTAGAAAAACGAAAAAAACTGCAAGATGATATTCAGGCTTTCTTAGAGAGGGATGACAACAGCAGGATGATGCCGGGGAAAGCGGATAAAGCCAAGGTACAAACAGCAACCTACAAACAGAAAAGAATATTAAATGATAGCATGTGTACTACATCTTTAACACTGTTCATCACGTGCATTTTGCATACCGATAGTTCATTGGTCTATCACGCTATTTTACCGAGTTTTCGCTTAATAGATTGGATGCAGCTATGGCGGGTGTGGCGCGCCAGGCAGGGTAAGCTTACTCTTCCTAGGACACCTGTTACCACTGTTCGTCGTGTATTTTGTACACGGTGAACAGTCCATATGCTGATTACACTATTTTGCGTTTTTACACATTTTTGCCTATACCGTTTTTAGGACTTCGAATTTTGTCTAATGGTTTGGATTGTTCGTACTTGGTTTTATTTTAATTTTATCTTATTCTCAAGTTTAATGCCGAAAGTACATGCAAATTGTCATTTGCAACGTTTTGTAGACTAAGGCCTAAACATATCACTCTTACAAAATACCTAACAAAAAACCAATGCCTTTGTCAAAAACAACAGAACTATGCCTTATGTTTGAAAGGTTTACGTTCTGCTGGCATTAATGTTCCCTTAAACCCAGATGAGCTCATTCGACAAATCAATACAATTAACCCACAAAAATTGATTAATGGAATAACTACAGAAAACATAAAATATGAACAATGGAAAAAGGTAGAAATAGATGGTAAAAAGAAAACCAAAATAGTTGAAAAAGAAATAACAAAAGAAGATGGTTGCCAAACATTTCATTCATTCATTATTGGACGGACAGTCCAAGTTCTCAATATAGAAATAAGACTGCATTTTACTTAATATCAAAACACACAGATCTTTTTGGTTTTTCAGCCATTTGGAATTATTTTGAAACTGGGCACGGGAAGGGTCCATGTGATGGCATTGGCGGAACCGCTAAGAGAATGGCAGATCTTGCCATCAGACAAGGAAAAGTTACAATCCAAGACGCCACGGACTTTTATCTTTGGGGTGAGAAATACCACAACAGTGCGTTTTATATATTTGTACCTTTGGATGATTGCATAAATTCCCGTAACGAAATAATGGAAATGAATAAAGGTATTATTCCTGTCAAAGGCACTATGTCATTCCACTGGATTAGTGCCGTCACAGTTGGTAAAATACGTACTCGAATCACTTCTTGCTATTGTTCACTATGTATTACTGGGAAATTTCACGATTTCTCTGAATCTTGTTTTATACGTAAGATCAAAGAAGACGACGCACCTGAAATAAATGTAGAAGGTATTGTACAAAGTACACCAAATGTTGAACAAGGTACACCAAATGTTGTACAGGGTACACCAAATGTTGTACAGGGTACACCAAATGTTGTACAGGGTACACCGAATGTTGTGCAGGGTACACCGAATGTTGTACAGGGTACACCAAATGTTGTACAGGGTACACCAAATGTTGTACATGGTACACCGAATGTTGTACAGGGTACACCGAATGTTGTACAGGGTACACCAAATGTTGTACAGGGTACACCAAATGTTGTACAAGGTACACCAAATGTTGTACAAGGTACCACAGTTTTATCTAAAACATTTACATTTACCTCTGGTATGTGGGTTGCTGTCATTTATGAAAATGAAATCCACTTGGGTAGCATAAAAGAAGTGGACCCTGAAGAAAACGATTGCTTAATATCGTTTATGAGAAGATGTCTGGCTCTTGATGTCCATAAACCAACTTTCAAGTGGCCATCGTCTGTTGACGAAATATGGGTTGACTTTGCTAATAAATTACTTATTGTGGATGAACCCATTCCAATTGGTAAAACTGGTCGAAGTTTCCATTTAAATGATAAAAATTCTAAAGAGTTCTTAAAACTGAAAGATTAATTTCAGTTAAAACGAATAATGTTTGTTGTTACGTTTATTATTGAATTTAGTAATTTACGTTACATTATTAAAATCTCTAAAAATCAACATTTTGCAAATAAATTTGTATTAATTTAATTTGACAAGTCTGTCCATTCAATATATGAATTATTAGTTTGTTTCTGTTCACATTTTGGAGCGTTTTAACTCCACGTAATATACGTTACACTTTGGTGAAATTTACGTTACCATCTGTATAAGTTTCTCTGACGAATCTGAAGGGAATATTGGTCTTTTATATTATTTAGTATTTAAAGAATATATCCAGGGGCAGTTTTAAAAAATATTAAATTGTTATACCGCTACACTGCATACTGTTTGTGTAATATCATAATGTTTTCAATTTATTGATGAAAATTCCACGATGTGCTCTTGTGTATTATGAATAAAATATTTATAAACCAAAATGTTTTTAGAATTTCTTAGAATATTTAAGGTTTAAAACGTATCTGATGCTTGAAATAAAAGAGTGACAAAGGCGATTATTAAGAATAAATCTTTCAAAATATTGATCTTATTAAGCTATTATTAGTAATGTAGCTTACGCCCGACGATTTTGAGAATAATGTTTGAAAACTCGTATCTTAATAAGTATATGTGACCCAGTTTTAAAACTTCACACTTTTACACAGTACATATTCCTTCGTACAAAAAACTCATTAAGAACAAATATTTCTAAATTTTTATTTTTGTTATAAGTGTTTTTAAATTGGGTCTATTTGGCGAGAATAGGTGTTATGGTGAAGCAGACTGGATTTTTTGACTGTGAGATGGTTCAAACGTATTGTGTTGAGCCTTTGTTCGGAACCATCCAACCGGTGAAACATTGAGTTGGTGTGTCCTCACTGTGCCCACTTTTGATTAATCCAATTAAGGTCTAATTAGGATTAGTGTATTAAGCGGATTAGGATTAGGTGTTATAGGTAATTAGATGGAAAAAAACCCCAAATATTTATGTATTTTTTTTTATTTTTCGATGTTTTATATATATTTAATAAAAATATAGCATACATGCATATATCATACATCACATTAGCACTTTATAATTTAATGAAAATATAACAATTTTCGATGTTTTATATATAAAATATGTAATAAAAGTATAATATACATGGATATATCATACATCACACAAAAACAAGATTAACAATGAAAATTTACAGTCTTTATACCGTTCTGAAGATCTGTTTTTAGAGTTATGAGTCGGGTTTCTAGTTGCCTGTACTTTCTTCTCTTAGGCCGTAATTTTCCGTTGGCAACCTAACTGGAGAATGGTTACTTCGGAGTAAGCTTGTTCATTCTTAAAAAAAAGCCACCAACTTAAAAATATTTGGGTGAGGGGTGGCAATAATGGATGTTATCTTGGAATGCCATCCTTTAACATGGTTCGATATGCGTGGACCTTCAGTGTGGAAATGGTTCCACATCATTCTGCCATGCTGCCCCTCCACCAAGAACCCAGTTACGTTATCTGCAAATTGCAACACTCTGGCATCTTGGAGTGGTGCATCATCAAGTGCACGCAGCCATACATCTTCAACCTGCATTAATGGTAATGCTGCTGCTTGCTTGACGATTTTATTGATTTCTGGCACCCGAGAAAAATCTGCTTGTAGTCCATATTTCTGCGCATTGCGCCAAATACACCGACCAAAATGAAAAAAACAACCTTTTAGTTCTGACCTCGGCAACCCAGTTCTCACAGCATTTTGCATACTAACTTCGAAATCTGTAAACACATGGCCTGGGTTAAGATTAACATTGACAAGTGCCAATGTTTTGTCTCTAACACATCTGAGGAACTTAACATATGTTGCCTCCTTCTTATCGGGTAATAGTGGATACACCAAAGGGAACATTTTATTGTGTACAAAAGCATGTATAGTGTAGATCTGGGTGAATAAGGTAGGACTCATGCTAAATGTTCCATCACAGTATATAGTGTCTGCATTGGCGAGATGGTAAAGATTTTCTTGTGTGAAAAACACTAGAAACCTGTTGTCGGCTGCTGGGTGGAGAAGGAAGTCGTCTCCGGATTTGGTCTTGGTGTAAGAATCTGGAAGCTGGATATCGTTGCGGGTCTAAGGAAGTGCTGGGAGGATCTTTGCCGAGGCTCTATACAGGGAAGCACAGCAACTATAGAATGTTGGAATCTCTCTGATCATCTCACCTTAGTCGGAATTTATATTCTTCATGGACTAAGTTTTCTCCACCTTGAGCATTGGGGATGTACTGGATGTTTACTTGAACGTTTGCCATGATGAATTATGACAGACTGACTTCTGTGTGTCCTTATAAAGACCGTGTAATGTGTAGGCTTACTGAACATAATTCATATCATATTCAAGTGTCATTTTTTTGAATAATATTCATCACTTTAACGATTTCAGTGAGTTCATCTCACCAATTACAAGACTGAATATTTAGTCACTTTCAATATTTGTTTTTTTTCCATCTAATTACCTATAACACCTAAGCCTAATCCGCTTAATACACTAATCCTAATTAGACCTTAATTGGATTAATCAAAAGTGGGCACAGTGAGATGTAACCATTGAGTTGATACAAAGAGAGTGAGCATGATTTTAAACAAAAGAGACTTGGCTAGAGTTAATGTTAATCAACCTACAGGTAACACCTATACATACAGAGGCTGTAGTGGTGGCAGAAATAAACTCAGGACTATAAAAGTATCAATCACTAACCACAAGGAAGAGTTGCACCGCCCTGCCATTCAACCGGACAGAACGACCAGACCAACCAAATCAACTAAATATATATATATATGTACATAATATGTCTATGTCTGTTTTGTCAAATGTCTATGTCTATGTTCGTATAAATGTTTGTCCTCGTCCATGTCTTTCTTGTCACATAATGAATCTAATTAACTTCCAAAAAACTACTATACCATTTCTTACTGTTTGTACATATTATATATATAAAAATAATTTTTCTTTTTATCCAATCAATCCACTATGTACTTTATAAATATTATCACTTTCTATATATAACATGTAATTGTCTGCGATATCACCTCGGTGGAAGCGGACGTAAAATAAAGCTATTTCAACAACAACTACTTTGTTAAACCAGTGACTCAAAATCAAGTAAATACTAATAATCTTGTTGACCTCACAGTTGATAACGATCATTATACAGGCAAAAATAGTAAAATATCTATTGACAAACAGTGCAATAATCGAAATTTGATTCAAGTTAAAACTAGTAAAAATCTAACTGAGGATTCCTTTAACAGATTTGGATTAATAAATGCAAGATCTGTTCGTAACAAGACGACTGTATTACAGGATTACTTACTGAGAATTCAATAGATGTTTGTGGCTTCACAGAAACATGGTTATCTAATGATTCAGATTCTGCTACTATTTGTGCATTAACACCAAAAGGATATTCTTTTGTTCACTCTGCAAGAGGAACACGCGGTGGTGGAGTTGGGATTTTATTTAATTCTTCTACTGTGCTACATAAACAACATAAACACGGACACTTTACAACATTTGAATGTTTGGACTGTATTTTTAAGTTCTCAACCGGGAATATTCGTATTCTTACAGTATATAGACCCCCAAAGAAGAACCTGTGTAAATTATTCTTTGATGAAATGTCATCACTTCTGGATGATCTAGTAGCCTTTTAAGGTGAAATATTAATATTTGGTGACTTCAATATACACTTTGAGGAGCTGACTGATGCTGATGCGACTCAATTCTGTGAAATTCTAAACAATCGGTCATTTATTCAACATGTTTCGTCACCTACTCATAGTCTTGGACACACCCTTGATCTAGTAATTAAAAGAATGGAAAATTTAACTTTAGAAGGATTGAACATTCAGGATAAACTTATATCTGATCATTTTCCAGTGAGTTTTTCTATAAATATTAAACCATCACAACCACATCGCAAAACAATTTACATATAGAAAATTCAGTTCTCTAAACAATGGAGAACTCATACAGAGAATCCGTGATTCAGATTTTAATCCGATTCCATCTATAGACAACATTCATGAAAAAGCCCTAGCCTACAACAATAGACTCGAACATGTATTAGATGCTACCCTTCCAAAGAAAACTGTCACGTTGAAAGTTCGCCCTGGCACTCAATGGTTCAACGATGACATATTAGAGGCTAAGAGATGTCGCAATAAGGCTGAACATATGTGGAGAAATACGCAACTACAAGTCCACAAAGAGATCTACAAGACAGAGAAAAACCGTGTGACTAGGCTAATAGAAGAATCAAAATCAAAATTTTATTCAAACAAAATAGATAACAGTGAAAATAAACAAAAAGAATTATTCAAAGTTGTGAATTCCTTAATTGACATAAATTCTGACTGTAAAATTCTACCGAATAATTTTAATGATAGTGACCTTGTAGAAACATTTTCTATCTTTTTTCAAAATAAAATAGAACTTATTAGAAATAAAATCAACATGATAAATGATTCCATTAATTTTGATCCTCATATCTATGACAAAGCTAATTCATCTGTGACATTTTCAAATTTTAGTGATGTAACGGAGTCGTGTGCACTTGATCCCCTTCCCACACATATCCTGAAGACTTGTTTACCTGAAATAGTTCCAGTAATTACGGATATTATTAATTCCTGTATAAATACTAGCACCGTTCCAGATGTATTCAAACTTGCCTTTGTAACCCCTTTAATTAAAAAGACTAACCTTGATTGTAATGTTTTGAAAAATTACAGGCCGGTCTCAAATTTAAGTTTTATTTCTAAAATATTTGAAAAATGTATTGCCAGTCAGTTGAAGTGTCATATTGAAGATAATTCTCTTCACGAGCCTCTACAGAGCGCATATAAAAAATTCCACAGTACTGAAACTGCGTTAAGGCGTTTTTCAAATGATATTCTTTTATCCCTTGATAACCAAAAATGTATTCTTTTATTATTGTTAGACCTGTCTGCTGCCTTTGACACAGTCCACCACAGCATTCTTTTAAATCGTCTTTGTTTTAGATTTGGTATTAATAAATCTGCTCTTAATCTTTTAGAAAGTTATTTAATTGGTAGGCAGCAATGTGTTGTTTTAAATAGTAAATATTCTTCTCATTGTGTTTTAAAATCTGGCGTTCCCCAGGGTTCTGTCCTTGGTCCTATTTTATTTACGTTATTCACCTCACCACTTGGGGATATAGTTAGAAAATATGATTTACAATTTCATCTATATGCAGATGACACCTAAAAATCCAGATTCTTATGTCAGTTCAAAAGTTGTTATTGAAAAATGTATATCTGAAATTAAATTGTGGATGTCAAAAAACTTTCTAAAATTAAATGACGATAAAACTGAATATTTATTAATTGGCTCAAATAAACAATTGTCAAAAAATTGGCGGCAAATCTCCCATCCTAATTGGTAATAGTGAAATTAATCCCTTGTGTTTTTGTAATATAAGAAATATTGGTAGAATACGTAAATTTATCTCCTTAGACTCCACAAAAACACTTGTTAATGCTTTGATCACTTCTAGACTGGACAATTTTAATTCATTGTTAGCTGGTCTTCCAGCCAAACTTTTAGATAAACTTCAACGAGTCCAAAATACAGCTGCACGCCTTATTACACGCATTAAAAAATATGATCATATTACCTCAATTTTAAAAAATTTACACTGGTTACCTATTTCTTATAAATTTTATTGTTAACTTTTAAATGTTTGAACAAATAAGCACCTGTTTATTTACCTGATCTTTTAATTATGTATATACCAGGGCGATGTTTACGCTCTTCAGATGATAATCTTCTTTTAAAGCCCAAATATTCAAAACTGTTAACTTTTGGCCAAAGATCTTTTAGTGTTCAAGCTCCAGCTTTATGGAATAAGCTACCATATGATATTAGGTCCTGTAATAATGGTAATACTTTTAAGAAAAAACTAAAAACCCATTTATTTCTTCAAGCGTTTTAAATGTACATATCTTGTTTTGTCTTAGTATTACAATTGTTAATCTTATGAGTTTAAAATTGTAATTATTTATATCTGTTCCATTGTAAAGCACCTTTGAACACGTGTATGTGAAAGAGGGGCTATAACAAATGTTTGTAATAATAATAATATTATATCATGTCGTACTGAAGTTTTTTTCTACAGTAATTTCAAAACAAACAAAGTGTTGTATTGGAAATATGCAAAAATGTGATGCCTTTTGTTGTTCCTTTTCGATTTGTTAAATTATAAAACGTATTTCCACGTCATATTACTACACATATACTGTCATCAAAGTAGGAATTGCGCTTCACTGAACACCAACTTGGATCAGAATTGACCTAGATGTTATATAACAACTGCCAATTGCCAGACTTTATTGGGAGTAATTAAATTACTTGGATCACTGCAGCTCAACAATTGTAGTGAATGTGTATTATAATTAGGTGGATTAGAAATTATTGTTCTGAAATAGTTTTCTTTGTCAAATATATTAATTAAGCTGTTCAAGACTTTTATACGACGTGGGACTCAATTTAGCATAATACATGACTGAAATTATTGCAAATAAAACTATTTAAGTTTAAAACTATGACTTTCAGCCTATTGGGACGCTGTATCAAGAAGATACGAGAGGACGAAGCTACAGGCATAGTTATTGCCCCTCTATGGCCAACCCAAGTTTGGTTTGCCCATCTAATGGAACTACTCATTCATCCACCTTTACTGATTCCGAAATTGAAAGACTTGCTGACATTGACACACAAACAGAATCAGAGTCATCCCCTTCGATGAAAGTTGGTATTGATCGCTTGCCAGGTCTCCGGAAATCATATAAAGAACAAGGTCTTTCTGAACAGTCTACAAGAATTCTCCTGGCTTCCTGGAAAACTGGGACTAAAAAACAATATTCCATGTTCATTAAGAGATGGATACAATACTGTGGTCAAAAGAAGATTAGTATCATTCAATCATCTATAGCAGATGTTACAAGTTTTCTCACAGAACTTTTTGAAACTGGGTTAAGCTATAGCTCCCTAAACACAGCAAGGTCTGCCTTATCAGCGATGGGAATCATTATTCAAGGACATTCAGTTGGAACTCATCCAGTTATAGCAAAATTTATGAGGGGTGTGTTTAATTTGAGACCCTCGAAACCGCGACATATGGTGACATGGGATGTAGGTAAAGTTTTGCTTTACTTGAAGAAGCTTTCGCCAGTGAAGGACTTAAGTTTGAAAGACTTAACTCTGAAACTTACAATGCTAATTGCACTGACAAATGTGTTACGAGTACATGCTATTCATCTTTTATCTATAAAGAATATGGTTAAAACTAAATGTGTCAATGAAAGCTTACCCTCCAGATAGGAGGTTGTGTGTATATACTGCCATGAAAGAATATTTACAAAGAACAGTAGATATTCGTAAAAACGAGTTTTCATTATTTTTTAGTTTTATTAAACCCCATAAAAAGGTGTCCCGGGACACAGTGTCTAGATGGATTAAAACTGTGATGGAACGTTCTGATATAGACACCAATGTTTATGGTTCACATACAGTGAGGTCGGCCGTATGTTCTAAGGCTCATAAAAACTCTGTTCCTATTCAGGATATTCTGCATGCTGGTGGCTGGAGCAATGCAGGAACTTTTTTCAAATTTTATAAGAAGGATATAATATCTACTTCAAATTCTAGATTTGTGGATACAGTACTCAAAGAATAAACTAAAATTGCCAATCTTGTTGTTTCTTTGTTACTATATGTATGTTATATGCCAAATATAAAGATTTCACCAGCTTTGAAGTCTCATTTATGACCGGAAGTGATATGACGAAATATAATTTAAAAAATTGACGAGACTTACCTTGGTACAGTTGAAGTCAATTTAAAATTATGTGAGTCATAAGACTCACTGTAGGGATTAAATGCCTCCCGCCCATCCTTACAATTTTGCCAGCTTGTGTAAGCTGTGCACATACAAGTTAATCTCATGATAAAATGGAATCCGAATCTACTATAATTTTCTTGTTCAATCTTATATATTTTTGTTACTTTAAAGAATGACAATCTGCGGCACGTGCTACGCTCTCATTTAATCCCTACAGTGAGTCTTATGACTCACATAATTTAAAATTGACTTCAACTGTACCAAGGTAAGTCTCGTCAATTTTTTAAATTATGATATAAAAATTGGTGAAATTTGTTCGGACTTTCAAAATTTATCTACAAAAACCCTGGAGCTGGAAACCAAAACTTACAAAAGAGGGTGGTAAGATTGGGAAAGATATGTAAGTTTCAGGCCAAAGCAATCAAGTCTATGAAGTGCACATCTTATTATAAACGGCTCCAACGACGCAAACGTTATCTCAACACAAGGGAGGTCAATAACAGAAACCTCATTATTTTCAACCAGCGGGAGGAAATACGGATGTTACGTTCAGAAGTCGCCCTTGTGCAGAATGAGCAGCATTCACAAGAAAACATAAACAAAATTACTCCAAACACTGCTGTCGAAAAGACGAAGCAAAATAGACTCTTTAGAAAAAAAGTCTTCAGGCCCGGGATGGGGAAATCGCAAGATTAAGGTCGAACCTTTCAGAAAAAGATGCAGCTTGCACACATCTTCAGCGAAACATCGATATCATATCTGGTGATCGTGAAATCGATACTCTCGTTAATGAAAGTTCGGTGGGCAAGTTCAATGATGGAACTTGTCAGTGTTGTATGGAATTAGTAGGTCAACAACTTGGGATGAAGAAGATTCCACAAGTAATAAGCACTGTTTCAAAAAATATGTTTGATATTGATATTTCAAATACTTCCCTTCCAAGTGCTACTACAATTAGCAATTTTGTATCCGAAGCACATTTGATAGCTAAGCATCACGTTAGGAAAACGCTATTGAAAAGTAGCAAGTTTGATTTGCATTTTGATGGAACTTGTCGAGACAAGAACAAAATTTTGGATTTTGAGGTCACCACTGATAATTTTCAAACACTGACTTGAGGATGTATGGACATAGCTCGTGAAGACAGTAGAACTGACCATTAGTGTGTTTAAGGATTTGGCTCAAACTATGGTAGGAAACGAAGAAGTGTTCGAGAATTTGACTTCCCGGTCATCTTCGCTCGTTGGAGATCGTTCCGCGGTAGTTAAATTGGCGCATGAAAAACTAAATGAATGGAGAAACGAATATTTGGATTCTGTAGGCCAATAGAAAGACGACGGGGTACTTTAGTTTTATTGTATGGCTCACTTTTTATTGGGTTTAAGTTCTCAGGCCGAAAAGGATATCAAAACGTTTGAGATCGAATTAGTAATAGAGCGCGGTTCATTAGGAAGAGATGCCGAGTTCAATTTTGGAGATGTTCAGAGAGTTGTGTTCTAAGATTATTACGAACCTTATGTTCTGCATTGGGGCCACCTGGTGATGATAAATCGGGATGTCACAGGCGATGGCTCAGCTACTTGGATCTTTCGGACAAAAAGTCTAAGATATTAGATTTTAGATCTAATAGATTAAATTGTATATTCACCGGTGCTGCCGCAGCCCATTATTATAGAGATGACATCATAGACTTCTTTGCTAATGGCTATGTGGGGAACAGCAATCAACTGTTTTTGTCAGTTTTGGCCGATATTTGATCAAAACCTCTGTCTGCCGGGCTTCGTGTCTTGGGCATTTTTAGCATCCATGTGTCAACTCCTTTCTGAATCTGATGTGAATTGTTTGCATTTTTTAGGTTGTTGTTGTCATTTTCACTTTCAAATGTGAAGGTTCTTTTCTTGAAATTTTATTTTACCTTAATGTTGTGCAACCTAACCTAATTAGAGATAGGTAATTTAATACCATGTGTTCCTTCTTTTTAGTTTTCCTTTTAAAATTTCTGCAATTTTCTGGTTGTGTAACTTTGAAGTAATGGATGAAGATTTTTAAAGTGAACAACATTTGAAGATCTATGGTCGTTTTAGCTGTGATTGCAGATTATTCTTGTTGGGAGTGCAGTGTTTTTCGCAAATTAAATAATATAAACATTCATCGCGTAGACGCGTTCTCAACACAGGACTATTCTTTGTATCTACAGTTATATAAATTGTTTAATTGAAAGCTTGTGTTTGTTGTCAGTAAGAAATCTTAACACCACTGAAATTATCAGTGTTCAGATAAACAACTTGAAAGGTAAAGAAGAGTTTACATGTAATGTTTGCAGAAGTGTCCCCAAGACTCGGTTAACATTGTCAGTGGAAATCGTGCTAATTTATATTCTAATCATTCTGGGACACACCAGTAACCTCCCCTCCCCTCACTTCAAATCAAAGAAAGTGTTCTAATTCTAATTTAGATTCTAATCATCCTGGGACATGCAAGATATCTCCCTTCCACAGTCAGTTGAAAACCAAGATAGCATGTGAATGTGATTAAGCTTATTAATCAACAGAAGGAAATGAAGATCCTCAGTCATGTTATCTCCTTTTCACCACCAATTGAGAATTTAATGGCAGTGTTGGAAAAGACAATTATCGAATTCCAACTGCTGAAGGGTCTTTTATGTTCACGCCAATGTATCATGGGACCTCAGTTGTTTTTTTTGGGTCCCAACTGAGCGACTAGACATGCCCTCTGTCCTGCATCAATGAAAAGGGGAAACCATGCCGAGAATTGGATGAACTGTCTCAGCCAATGCAGGGATTGAAACCCTACCTCCAGACCAGTGGCTTTTAGCCATATGAACCCCCACTTTTGTTAAACAAAAATTATAATGCTGTTGTCATACAATTTCCATCAATTGATATTTATTACACTGGTGTTAAATTATGAACTGCTTTGTTCAAACTATTTTGACCACTCATGGTCAACATCGCTGAAAATTATATAAATATTGCATTTTTTTTGGGGGGGGGGGTCATTTTGGTTACTATAACAACATAATATGAAATTATATACAGGGGTAAAGATATGTTATTTTAAAATATCTAAAACTGTTTGAGCTGTACCCAAAATTTCACTTGAAAATCTCAATTCCTTCATGGATCCCGCACAAACCAAATTATTGATTGTAAACTGCGCCTCTCTTGTAGCAATCTAAACGGAAATAAATTTTTACGTCACATTTCTGACAATCCATCCTGTAAATGTGGACATCAATTTGAAGACACTTAACATTTTTTATTGAATTGCTCCTTATATTCAGATGCAGGAAATAAAACAATAAATAACTTATCGACTATTAATCGAAACACTATTGTTTTATTGTACGGAACTGACCATGTGGAAGACTCACTAAATATTTTTAAAACTGTCCATTCGTTTTTCGAAATCACAAGACGGTTCCAGGGACAACTGTTAAATGACCACACAATATTATATTTAATCTTCTTTATTCTAAGTCTCTTCCATGAGACCATTACATTGTATTACATGATGTTCTAGCTTCAATGTACAGTAAACTAGTGCACGCTTTACCATGACATCTAGATGTACGACTACGCACACACACATCTCATTACTATTCATATATACAAAGGTCATGATTATTCATGTTAACATTCACAGTCTTTTATCTTTAAAGTTCTTATTAGATAATTACTCTTATTACAAATAAAAACAGTTTCTTTTTACCATAGCTAAAATAGTCATTTGATTTAGTTCCACAAATACTATAGCAGTTATTTATCTAACTTTCTTTTATTTATTTTTGTTATCACAGTTAAGATTTTTCCAAAAATATTTTTATATTTTGATATAATCAATAAAGATAGGTTGCCAGGCAACGAAACATACGCCCACAGCAGCTAAATCGTCGGGCCAGTCAACAAGAGTTGTCGCATATTTAACTTTTTTCAGTAATGAAACATTTATAATACACTAAAATCATATAACAAGTAACAACTCATTATGTAATTATCAGAAAATCATTCGAATTTGTTTGGCTTTGATAAAGTTCTCCTCCATGCTAACGTTTAGTATACGAAACACTTAATATTCTGAAAATCAATAGGCTTCTTCGTCTCATGACCTTCAATACTGTGTATAAATTTAAAGTCAATCGAATATTACCTTTAGCCTCTAGAGCCTTCACAAGATTTTTCAAGGTGATCAAGGGCCATTACATTTAGCCTCTAGAGCCTTCACAAGATTTTTCAAGGTGATCAAGGGCCATAACTCTGGCAGTAATTATTGAGAATGGATGAAAATCCGTAGGCTTCTTTGTCTCATGGCCTTAAACACTGTGTATAAATCTTAATTCAATCGGATATTAACTTTAGCCTCTAGTGCGTTCACTAGATTTTTTGAAGTGATCAAGGGCCATAACTCTGACAGCAAGTATCGGAAATCGCTGAAAATCAATAGGGGTCTTCCTCTCATGACCTTAAACATTGTGTATAAATTTAAAGTCAATCGGATATTAATTTTAGGCCCTAGAGCGTTCACAAGAAATTGTGGACGATGGACGGACGGACTGACTGACAGACGGACGGACCGACGGACAGGGGCGACGGCAATATACAACCACATTTCTATGTGGGCGTATAAAAATGAATAGTCAACTATAAATGTATATATATAGACTAGCCGTTTTTTAAAAATTACACATTAAACATCTATAAAAAGCTAGCCCTTTTAAAAATTACACATTATACTATTATACACAGGTTCTAAGCTTTAATACAGTAGTGACAGTTCCATTCTCCACGATTTAAAACATCAATTAGATATTTACTTGATGCACCACACTTAGTTAAACAGTCTGCCAACTGGAATTTACTCGCAGTCCATTCAATATTTTTAATCTCTTTTCGAGAAAACATATCACGAAGAACGCATACATCGATTTTCAACCTTTTATCTACCAGTATCTTTGTTGAATGTACAGTTTCGTATAGCGATTTGTTGTCTGTCACACAGTGTATTGGAATAGAGTCACTTGCCAATTTTAACACCTCGCACAAAACTGTTCTTAATAAGCAGCATGCTTCTGCTGCCTCTAATAAAGCTAGTGTTTCGGCTGCAATAGTGCTTTTTACAACGAGTCTTTTTTTCTTTGACATCCATGTTAAAGGAGAAAATTTAGCATTACTTCCCACTAGGAATACAATATACCCTCCCTGTGAACCGCCATCTTTAAAATTGGCCAATGATGCATCACTGAAACATGGTCGGATAGCCGTGGCGATAGAGAGGCGGCTTCTCACCAATGCATCGAAGGTTCAATCCCAGCTCAGGGCAAGAACTTTATCGTTGTAAGTGAGAGGGATATTAGGTCTCCCGTCCGATCAGGCAGGTTTCCAAACGCCCCCCCCCCGAGTTCTTCGGTTTCTTCCTGCAGTAATGATCGAAATCATTCGCACGATCTGTGCCAAGGGCCAAATCGAAAATAGGCCTCAGGCCTAATTTGCTACCCTTGTAAAATGAGGAGATTATTACATATCAAACACAGTTTCTTAATGTTACCCAAATTAGAAAATTTCGGTTCCACATTTTCTGATTTTAGTTTTTTATACTTTTATTGGCTTTAAATAAATCGTCAGAAGTACTATCTTTTCGGGATACACTAACCCATTATACGCGATGTCAGGTCTTGTTTTATTGGCTGCCAAGTTCAATTGTCCAGCAACACCTCTTTACATACATGTTTCACTGTCAGTTATTCTTTCACATTTATCACGCGATCCACTTAACTCAATTTGTTCAATCTCTCCAATATATGTATTTTGGTGCATGGTTATTGCATCATTATTTTGGTATAGTTCTAACCCAACATACCTAAATGCTAGACTTTCTTCTGTGCCTATGATAAACTTAGTTCTAACAGGTTTTATCACTGATAGTTCTGATCTACCCCAACAAAAATCATCCACATGACAGCATATTATGCCTTGTCGTTTTTCTTGAAAATGCCAGTAGAAGAGCGCTTCATCATATTTACTCATTGTTGCTCCACAATTGATAAATACTTCCTTTACTCGAAGATACCAGACTCTAGGTGCGTCAGAAAGACCATAGACAGTAGTTTTGAATTTCCAAAGCTTACCATGACCAACTTCTGGAGGGGGCTTGAGAAATATATCTCTATCAATTTCATTTCCCTGTAGAAAAGCTGCCTTAACATCAAGGGAATTAAGTTTCCACCCAAAACTAGAAATGATTGTCAACACAAGTCTTAAGCTTTCCTTACAGCATGTTAGAGAATCTGTTCTGAAATCTAAAGATTGTTCTTCAAATCCACGCACTACAAGTCTTGCTTAAACAACAGATTTACCGTCTTTGACTTTTTTGGTTATCACCCATGTAACAGAGATACTAGTTTGACCCTCATCTGGAACTTCCATTTCGTCCAATTTTGCCTGAGATACTTCTAAAGAGCTGTTGTGTATACTAACATTGTTAATCAATACCTCTTCTACAGTCTCCCATTTCAAGGATTCCAGGTTTATACTTCTCAATGTACCATCGTTCAGGTCCTTAATGTTGACCCAATATTGTTTTTTTCCTGTAGCTTTACCTGCTCTGTTTAATACCACAGCTTATATCCAGTCATCCCGGTCTGGCTGTTGATAAATGATTTTACATCCTTTAATGGGTAGTTCAGTGCAAACATCAACTTTTGTCAAAGGTGAAGTACTATCAAAATTACTAGTTTTACAATTAGTGTCACTGATAACTTCATCATTCGAGTCCATGAATACCTGACCACTCGGACCAAAGACCACTCGGACCAAGACCACTCGGACCAATGGTAGACCACTCGGACCAAAACAAAAAGACTACTCGGACCAAGCTAAAAGACTACTCGGACCAATCAAAATTGTGTTAATAATGTGTTTGTTTTAATAAATTGAGATTGTTCTCAAAACTTATGATAAATTGTTGTTTTAATAAATTATGTTTGTCATTCTCGATGATTGTCAACTCGCATTTTTCCTCATCCACCAAAGACCGCTAGGTTTCTTTGCACATACTACAATAACATCGGGTTTATCTGCTTTAATCACCCCACTGTGATCATTGCAACATTTGTGACCCCCCATGGCATACTGAGTCTTAATGAGGGAATTTTGAAAATTGAGTTATTGTTATTTTCATATTCTGCGACTCAATACCTTCAATTTGATGTATAGTTTGTTCAAATCGGGCATAAATTGACTGAGTTGTGGCGGCTTGAAGCCATCCAACACACCAAAGTAAGTTTTGAGAAAAATCAAGTTAAAGATTTGGTATGTTTCAAAACAAAATACCATAGCAACCAGGTCATTTATTGGCTTTTTTGTCGTGGAATAATTTTTACAGGGGGTTTTCAGGGGTGCTGAAGACGAAAATTATAATAAACATTTCATCCGAGAATTTCCGCCATCTTTTTTTTCAAAATGGACGCCAAAATGACAAATTTTCGAGTTTTCATAAGTAACGTGTTTATTAATGTCATTGGTCGGGTTTTGGGGGTTACTGCATTAAAAATTGCAGTATAGGAGTCGCTCAGATAATATCCGCCATTTTGTTTTTCATAATGGCGGCCTAAATAATAAAATTAATCCGACAATATCGACCATTTTGTTTTATCAAAATGTCGACCAAAATGACAATTCTGATTTTGTCACCGTATATTTGTAACCGCATGGTGCCATGTCATTTTAAATGTGTTATTAGGCACACAAATGTTGTAGTATCAAAGGGTCGACCAGACTGTATCCTCCATCTTGTTTTTCAAAATGGCCACCAAACCAATTATTGGAGATCTTATACTTGGTACTCGTGTGATATATCATTTTTGGGGTTTTCGGGGTCGCTAAAGACGACAAACATGGTTTTGGGACGATGACACGAATATTTATCATTTTACATATTCGATGATTTTATGGTCACTCATCAGTTATGGTCTCACCTTAAGGGTAGGGTATGCTATCAAGTATAAGAAAGGGGAACATTTTTCAAAAAACAACAGTATACTAAAAAAAACTCTCATAAATTTAATAGAACATAATAACAAATTATTTTATAATGCAACAGAAAATATTGGTCTGACAATTGTATACATCTTAATTAATTGGGTACTGATTGGTCTACTGTTTTGACTGCCGAGTTCTTATTAAAAGACGTGTCACTAGGTGTTATGATCATAGATGCAGTATTAACATGGTTTGACAAAACACCTTAACTGAAATTAGTTAGTATAGCCATTGTATAGTAATTATACTATGGAGTTTTACGTATGGCACAGTTACGATACCAGTGTACAGATTAGGCTACAATAGATTACGAGAATTTAATTTATTAATTCATAGAGCACCGGTAACGTTCGAGAATGGAAAAGGCGGTCATGAGAGCTCTCGGTTAGTTGAAAATTAATTGAATTCACTGAAATCTGCAGTTTTTAGAAAATGCAAGGTATGCAAGGTTAATGTGTCGGTATGTTCTGTGTAAGATAAAGCACGAGACTGAGGTTATGCAGGGGAAGAAAGACTGAAGAAAATAGCCCGAGAACGAGATAAACCGGTGCCGGTAAGCCGAGGTTTTTTTCTGAATCTTTCTTCCCCAGCATAATCGAAGTCGATGACTTTATCTTGCTTATAAACCGTCTATGTTTAAAAGTACTTAAAATGAGAATTCTAGTAAGAATTCCCGTAAGAAAAACCTTATGCCAGTATATCATGTTTTCTAATGGACAAACAAACCTACCCTGGAAGAATAACCCGATACAGGTTTAAAGAACTTTATATAAATATATTTAGAAAGCAGGATATACCGGGCATAGAACATACCCAAAAGATCAGAGATTTAACGTTACAGGTTTATAAAAAAAACAATATCACTCAGCAACCATGCCATTAAATCAGTCGTTATTTTGTCGTTTAATATTAATATTTTCTTCTATAAGTTCTCAAGGGTGCTGAAGACGAATATTGTAGTAAAATCATATTTCTTGTTATAACATGTAATTTAGAACAATGTATACATTAGTAGTCTAAGTTTGTATATTATAACTTTGGTGAGTTTAACTTCAGTTAATCTCCTTAATTAATTAGCACCTTGGTGCTAGTGGTCGGAAGATTAAGGTTGTTGATTGGGTAATCAAGTTTAGTAGTTTATTTTAATCTTCTAATCATCAAAGAAGCCGCCACAGCATTACAGTTGAAATTAAGATTCTGGGTGTACAAAAAGTCTAAGGTTAATTTAATTTGAACAATATTTTATTCAAATAAGATACATGTTATACGTTATAAACTGTCAAAAGTTAAGGATTCAAAAACTAACCAAAGGCTTATATTTATTCGTCTCCTTATTTAATAAATATACTAAAAGGCCGTCAGATGTATAATAACCGTGAATTCAGTTAGTATTCTACGATGGTTATTGTAGTCTTTTAGATAAAGTAAAAATATGTATAAATTTGTGGACTGTATTAAAAATGTACATGCAAGGTAGTATTACTATCGCCGTTTGAATTCTAACATTGGTAAACTTTGGACAATGTAACACATTATGTTTCGTGTCCTCTATTGTTATTTTCAGCCTTCGATACCGTAACGATACCCCAAAAATTATGATTCCCTAATAGAATCATTGGCATGAAATGCTTAGGTTTAGTTTCGTGCATTTTGGAAGCGGTGTAATTAAACAATGGCACATATTTCCCACTCGATAATCGTCGGATTTCGACACATTGGTCGTTCTTATTATCCTGATCCATTATGATAATAGAATAATATCCAATATGCATTCTTTACTTTGCATGCCGTATGAAGCGACAGTAAACGGAATTCACCTATAAAGTTCTCTTCAGAAATAGGTTATTGGCTATTTTGTTTATTTCCATTTAAGGGCTATAAATTATTTTCTAACAGACCAAACGAGATAATTATAAAACCATCACCGCTTTGATTAGTACTTCGGTGTAAATAATGGATTATAGGCGGCCTTATCATTGTCAGTTATCAAGCAATTAATCCCTAATACCGTACGTGAGAAGTGATTACAAATTAGCGTTACTCAATGACACGAACAGCGTGTTGATTATTTTACGATGTTTTTGATTAAAACTCCATGGCTATCTATATTATAAGATCAGAATTATGTTGCTCCATGTAATGTATTGGACGTTTAATCTTTAATAAACATACATCAAACAACAACAATTGCTTCTGCCATTTTTCATAGAAAATCGCATGTAGATAGTCCATAACATTGCTCAAATCTAATTTCTATCAATCGCTTGAGCCTCGATCCGGCCACGGAACCACAATGCTTTGCACGCGTTGTCTGGGCCAATCAGCAAGTGAGTCGTGTTGGCAGCATAGCAACAAGCCAAGGTTGTTTACAGTTTTAGGGGTATTAAAACCCCTTTGTATTCCTTCAAAATGAATTCATCGGTAATTCTTTGGTCATATTTATAAACTAGAGATTCTCCGCTTTGCAACAATATCAATTAATATGCAAGAGCAACGAGCGATCGCCCGCTGCTAGCGAAGAAACATATCTAATTTTACCGATAATTTTAAGAAATATGACAGACTTATGAATGCGGTACCCGTACAAAACGTTCAAATAAAGGCGTTCTAAAATCTTTTATTGATGTTTTGATCTTTTGTATCGATAGATAGTATATTTATAGACTCATTTTTGTTAAAATCTCAATTTCGATCAAAATCAATTATTTCACTTATTTTGTCTGTAGTCCAAAATTATATTTTCCGTATTCCGACTCAAGATGCCCTGGGCGAACACATTTATATTTCTTATATTTTCCTGAACTTACCTTATTTTGTGTTCCCAGAAAATTCTTAAGAACGTTTTTGTGCTTAGATTTTTTAAGTAGACTTCATTGTAAGCACAAGAACGTTATTATGCGTTCCAAGAAAAAACTTAAGCACAACTTAGATCTTAAACATAGCCAATCTAAGCACAAGTCCCAAGCAAGGTAAAGGGCTTGCTTACCAACCTTAAGTCTGTTTCTGCTTCAAAAAGATGGCTGACCATAGAGTTATTCGACTACATTTCCGACACCTTTTGATAACAAAGAGACAATTACAAGACAGAGAAAATCCTTCTCAAAAAGAAATTAAGAATGCTATAGAAAGTTTCGCATCTAGGGCCAAGGCCTACCCTGAAACCAATTAATTTAATTGCTAATTAGTAAACAATAGTATAGGTTTGTATGCGTCTGCGTTTTTATACGCCCACATTTTCATGTGGACGTATTATGTCGTCGCCCCTGTCCGTCCGTCCACAATTGTTTGTGGACTCTCTACAGGTCACAATTCTTACCCGATTTTGACGAAACTTGAAATATAGGTTTATCCCCCAAAGATCTCGGCTGCTTTCGATATTGGCATGTATCGGATCAAAACTTCATGGATTATGGCCCCTGATTGTACGAAAAATCATGTTTTTAGCTTGTGGACCCTATAAAGGTCACAATTTTGAATCGATTTTGATGAAACTTTACATTCATGTTTGTAACCCTAAGATCTTGGTTCCTTTCGATATTTGCGCCTATCGGAACGTAATTTCCTGAATTATTGCCCCTTATTGTCCGAAAAATCACCTATTTTAGCTTGTGGTACCTCTGGAGGTCACAATTATTATCCGATTTAAAAAAACGTTCGAATATATCACCGTTACACCCTAAGGAAGGTCGAGTTCAAATTTCGGAAAAATCGGGCCAAAATTACCATACAAAATGGCCGCCGTTCGTACGCGAATACTGTTAAAAAATGGTATATGAAGGTTGTGGACCCTGTAGAGGTCACAATTTTAATTCAATTTTGATGAAACTTAAAATGCATGGTTATAACCCATAGATCTTGGTTCCTTTCGATATTTGCGGATATCGGATAGTAACTTCCTGAATTATGGCCCCTGATTATACGCAAAATCGCCTTTGTTTAGCTTGTGGTCCCTCTGGAGGTCACAATTATTATCTGATTAAAAAAATCGTTTGAATATATCACCGTAACACCCTATGGAAGGGTGAGCTCAAATTTCCGAAAAATTGGACCAAAATTACCATACAAAATGGCCGCCGTTCGTATGCGAATATTGTTGATAAATGGTATATCAAGCTTGTCGACCCTGTAGAGGTCCCAATTTTAATTCAATTTGACGACACTTGAATTGCATGGATATTACCCAAAGATCTTGGGTCCTTTTGATATTTGCGCATATCGGATCGTAACTTCCTGAATTAATGCCCCTGATTATACGCAAAATCGCCTTTGTTTAGCTTGTGGTCCCTCTGGAGGTCACAATTATTATCCGATTTAAAAAGTTCGAATTTCTAGAAAATCAGACCATAATTGCCTGACACAATGGCCACCATTTGTACGAGAATAGTGTAAAAATATGGTATATCAAAGTTGTGGACCCTGTAGAGGCCACAATTTTAATTTTGATTTTGATGAAATATGAATTGCATGTTTATAACCTAAAGATCTTGATTCTTTTCGATATTTGCGCATATCAAATTGTAACTTAATGAATTATGGCCTTTGATTGTAGGAAAAATCACTTTCAGTTTTGCTTGTTCTCTATCCATCTCTCGAAAATGTGGGCGTATCCTGCCTGGCAGTGCCAGCTTACTATCTTTTTTTTTATCTTTTGACACTTTTTATAATTATGTGTATAGGGGACATGTCAAATGCATCTAAATCAACCACAATGAAGCAGACGACAAATTTACGACGTAATTCGCATACCAAAGTTGTTTTTATGACGTTAAAGAGCATCGTAGTCTCAGTGTATGATAAGCATTACCAGTTACAATGTGCTTAGACTTATACTTGAACTGTGCTTACATAAGAATGGCCTTGAGAATTTTCTAGGGACGGTATTTTTATAAGATTCTTTCGTAAGTAAAAGTGAAGCATGACTTTGTGCTTACTTTAAGAATTTTCTAGGAACCGGGCCCTGATTGTCGTTACGGATTATCGTTAACAATTTCTAGGGGCTTGTTTTTGTGTATGTCATTTTCAAATAAATTCATCAGTACATTATTCGTTTTTAACAAATTTATACAACTTTTATGGGAAACTATGATTATCAAAGGACCGAAAGCCCAACGGATGTTTTATCGTTTGGTTGGGCCTTTTACGAACCACGTGTAAGTCATGTTAATAAATAGGCCCTATTTTCTTTCGTGTTTTTCTTATCAATTGAATAGTAACAGACAATTGATATAAATAAAAGACAAGTTTTCATTTCTTTATTATTATTCATAATCAGTCTTCGGCCATCATCTAAAACAAAAAAAGATATACTGTAATTTTGTCAGGATCACATACATGTATCCAATGAATTGATATTGCTGGATTTGGTTGATTCCACGTCCATTTTATTTGATGTGTGCAATGCTTATGTGGAAACCTGTTTAATGGTTTCATTGATATATATTCAAGGGTGGCACCAGTGAAACCCATTAATGCATCGCATTTCTAGTTATTATTATATTATTGTATGAGCCCTATCTATTTTACTGTTTTCCTATGTAGATATGATGAACTCTATCGATATTCAACTATCTGCCACTTTCTGTTCTTTATCCTCCTATTTGCTATCCATCTAATTGACAACATTATTGGAATTTTCAGGTTCTGGTCAAAATGGCATTGAAGATATAAAACATCATGCATTTTTTGCTTCTATTGATTGGGTCAAATTAAAAGCTCGTATTTTGACTCCACCATTTAAACCAGCAGTTGTCCCTACTGATGAAGTCTTCTATTTTGACACAGAGTTCACAATGCGAACTCCTAAAGGTTTGTTGGGTAATATCATTTTCATATATTTCTGTCTAGGTGTGCTGTACATGCATGCAGCCATAGTATTCCATAGTGGTATGTGTTTTCTTTTATTATTATTATTATTTTACATACTTAACCTGTAGATTTTGTAGTGATAAGCATAACTTCTGTAGTTGAATTTGTTGTGAATGTTAAATGAGGTTCTCATGGTTAATTTTTATAAGCCCCCATATGAAACATTGGGATTTGAGCACTGTCGATATTTGCACAAATCGGATCGTAACTTCCTGAATTATGGCCCCTGATTATAAGACATATCGCAATTTTTAGCTTGTGGTCTCTTCGGAATTCACAATTATTATTCCACTTAAAGAAACGGTTGATTATATCATTGCTACACCATAATGAAGGTTGAACTCGAATTTCATAAAAATCCAACCAAAACTGACAGACAAAATGGCCGCCACTTGCACTAGGTGGAAAAGGTAATTTCGAGATTATGATTATACATATGATTTTATTAGTTTTTCAAGTAGATCTCAGCATTCTTCTCACATAACTTTTTACAGATTGAAAATCGGATGAAAATTTTTTTTTTTTATTGAGGCTCAAAGTTGCGATTTTTTACTTTTCGCGGAAGAAAGGTTTTTCAACACATTGAAAAGGTCATTTTTGGTGTTTTTTGCAATACCATATTTAATTTCATATCAAAACTATCAAAAATGTAGATGTAAATTCATGAAATACAACTTTAAGGCTAATTATGTATAAATTTTCAAATTTGTGTAACAATTTTTCTTGTTTCCCCAGCAACTCCAAAATACCTAGGTTTTCTCAAAAATTCCATTTTGCCAACGTGATTTTGGTCAATTTTTTCATCAAAAATGGTCTTGTCCATGTTATATCTGAAATAATTAACCTGGTGGTTATGCATTTTAAAATCAGTAGCTATCAAGTAAGATAAACAGATAAAAAATTAGCCAAAAAATCCATATGCCTTATCTCAAGAGCTGGATATATGTTAATTTTTGAACAATTGTCCGCGGCACACATTTGCCTAGTTTGGGGGCGTTTTTGGGCGATTAATAAAATAAGAAGGAATGGGGATACACAAGTGAAATTATGGGAATATGTCAAAAAGTTTGTGAATTTTTAAAATTACATATTTCCAATCTACCATTTATTATCAATTTTGGTTGCCATAGCAACCAAAATGGAAAAAATGCCATTTTTGACCATTTTCAACGGTCTTTTCCGTAACCCAAAAGATGATCACCAGATTTAAAAATAAGCATTTTCAAATATTTGAAGCCTGTGTAATGTCAAATGATACGGATTGTATAAGTTTGAGCAAAATATTACGGAAATTGGGTGGCTACCATAGCAACCACTTTATATTTTTTAAAAATGCATCATTTTCCAATAATTTTCTCATTAATATTAATTTTTATATTATTTTAAGTCAGTAGCTACTGGGCAAGATTGAACAAATAAATAATAACAACATATTTATATTGCAATATCTTTATATACTGGAAAGGGGTTCACTTTGAAAAAACATTCCGCAATAGGAAATTGCCCAATATTAGGCCTAAAAAATATATGAAGGAATTGAGATTTTCAAGTGAAATTTGGTGTACAGCTCCAACAGTTTTAGATATTTTAAAATTACATATCTTTACCCTTGTATATAATTTCATATAATGTTGTTATAGTCAACATTGACAGAGGAAAGCGTTCTAATTTATATTCTAATCATCCTGGGACACACCAGTTACCTCCCCTCCCCTTAAAATAACATAACGGTAACTGTTGTTTCACTATTATTTTGTTCTCTAGCATTTATTGCTTACAATCTTACATGATGTTACAAGATGATTTCTATTTTGATACGTTATTAACTAACAACATTGACCAATAAAAACAAATTATTTTTGGTGCATCAAAGCTATAGGCATATGTTTTTACAATGTAGGCCTACTTTATTTTTGAACATTTTCATTATTGCTTTTAATGCAACTCCCTTTTTTTATTCCTATATTTTAGTCAACAATATCAAATCTGGGCCTAATAAATTTAATAAAACCTTCACTTTGTCGCCCTGTGTAAACACTAAGTGACTAGGCTAACAGTGTTTGTCGGTCTAGAGGTTTAATTTGGCCAATTTGGGTTTTTGTAGGTGTTAAATATTTCTCCAAAATCACAATGAATTAAACATAATAAATAATTAGTTTGAGAACCGATATATAATGATAAAATATTGAATAAACTGTGAGTGTGACTTTCATCTTTGTGACAAACGGGCGACTGACGGACGGACATTTTAATCCAGAACTTGAGCCATTATTTAAATTATTTTTTTAAGCTTTAATTCTTTTGCCATTCCAATTTTATTTTGGTATTACAATGGTCAGAAATTATATTATTATAACTACCTAGGAGTAAGTAAAAGTCAGTTCAACCTTTACCATACCGGAAAAGCTTCTCGAATACTTGTGCCGTATTGATATTTTGCGATTTCATTTTCATTCATGTGCACATTAAATACTATAAATTAGGCATGCATAACAAAGAATTTAGTAATTCAGAACATTGAAGTACATGTCCATGTTACGCAATTTTTTAATTGTCGAAAAATATTTGTTGTTAAACGTCAGACGTGCGGTCTAGATGGTAGGAAATTTCCTTTTAACTCAGAACATGAAGTTCTGACTGGATCTATTTTTATACGCCCACATAGCAATGTGGTCGTATATTGCCGTCGCCCCCGTCCGTCCGTCCGTCCGTCCGTCTGTTCGTCCTTCCTTCGTCCACAATTTCTTGTGAACGCTCTAGGGGCTAAAATAAATATCCGATTGACTTTAAATTTATACACAGTGTTTAAGGTCATTAGAGGAAGACCCCTATTGATTTTCAGCGATTTCCGAAAATTGCTGTCAGAGTTATGGCCCTTGATCACTTTGAAAAATCTTTTGAACGCTCTAGAGGCTAAAGTTAATATCTGATTGAATTAAGATTTATACACAGTTTTTAAGGCCATGAGACCATAAGGCCATAAATATCCGATTGACTTTAAATTTATACACAGTGTTTAAGGTCATTAGAGGAAGACCCCTATTGATTTTCAGCGATTTCCGAAAATTGCTGTCAGAGTTATGGCCCTTGATCACTTTGAAAAATCTTTTGAACGCTCTAGAGGCTAAAGTTAATATCTGATTGAATTAAGATTTATACACAGTTTTTAAGGCCATGAGACAAAGAAGCCTAGGGATTTTCAGCGATATACGATAATTACTACCAGAGTTATGGCCCTTGATCACTGCAAAAAATCTTGTGGATGCTCTAGAGGCCAAAGTTAATATCCGATTGACTTGAAATTTATACACAGTATTGAAGGTCATGAGACAAAGAAGCCTATTGATTTTCAGAATATTAAGTGTTTCATATACTAAACATTAGCATGGAGGAGAGCTTTATCAAAGCCAAACAAATTCGAATGATTTTCTGATAATTACATAATGAGTTGTTACTTGTTATATGATTTTAGTGTATTATAAATGTTTCATTACTGAAAAAAGTAAAATATGCGACAACTCTTGTTGACTGCTTTGGGCGTATGTTTTGTTGCCTGGCAACCTATCTTTAACGTTGAACTTCGACCCATTATTTTTGTAACTTAATTTTCGGTACGGGTCCTTTTATTGGACGATCTTTGTAAACATAATTATCATTGGTTTATTTTTTTCGCGGGAATTTAGCAATTGCACTTTGACCTGCCTTATATAGAGCAGTCACGTGGCACAATACATTCGTAGGTCCGCTTGTGGAGAGATGAATGGATTGTCTTACTTTGATTGCTCTAATTATATAGGAGTCATGATAAACCCGGAATAACTTTTTTTTTTGCAGGCAAGTCCTTTATTTATATAAAACACACATCACATGCTCTTGTTCACAAAGTGACAACTCGGTCTAGAGATTTTTCTCAACTTAACCATACTTTTTCTTTGACATTATTCGCTATGTCAGACGACGTCATGGCGTCATATAACTCGCACGATTTTACAGTATTTTTCTATTCTGAAAAAATCACGTTGTATACCATTTTCAAGTGCTAAAAATTAGAGCTTAATATGCTCCGATTTTGTTGATTTTAGTAGCATTGAAATGACAATAAAACGAAGTTTCGATCGTACGCGGATGCGCTATTGACAAATCGCCTCCCAAAAAGATTTTGTGAATTGAATTTTCAACTTTAAAAAAAATGCCTGATATTTCGAAATGCTAACTCTGCATCTAACACCGATCGAAATGTCGTTCATTTGTCTTTCTAATGATATTAGAATGAAATAATATTATTAATAATAAGCTCTAAATATAAGCACTTGAAGTGGGGTACCCCCATTTAAAAACGTGACAAAAAATTTCAGCATAACGTCAAAACACGGGAAATGGATGTTTTTAAACTTATGTTTATGAAATTGATAAAATGAACACATACATAAAAATTATATCAAACAAAAGCACATGATATCTGCTTCCCAAATTTTTAAAAATTATTACAAAAGATTAAATAGCCAGTGTATGACGTTAAGGTTAAAAGGGGTTACAAATCGGAAAAAAACGACTTTCTTCCAACGTGAGCAATGGAGCTGTGACACCTACTTGTACGCAAAAGTGTAAAAATATGGTATATCAAGGTTGTGGACCCTGTAGAGGTCACAATTTTAATCTGATTTTGATGAAAGTTTAAATGCATGTTTATAACCTAAAGATCTTATTTTCTGTTGATATTTGCGCCTATCAGAGCATAACTTCCTGAATTATGGCCCCTCTGAAGTTCACAATTATTATCTGATTTTAAAAATGAAGGTTGAGTTCAAATTTTGTAAAAATCAGACCAAAATTGCCAGACAAAAAAGGCTCTCGCTTGTACTCTAATTGTGTAAAATATGGTATATCAAGGTTGTGGACCCCTGTAGAGGTCACAATTTTAATCTTTTTTTGATGTAACTAGAAATGCATGTTTATAACCCAAAGATCTTGGTTCCATTTGATACTTTCACATATCGATTTGTAACTTCATGAATTATGCCACTTGATTGTAGGAAAAATCACATTCTTTTCTTTTCCGGCGTGATTTCCCCTTGTAGTGATGCAGAAGGAGGGCCTGACAAGGACAGCTGCCTAGTCGTTCGGATGGGACGAAAAACCGAGGTCCCGTGTACAAATTGGAGTGCACGTAAAAGATCCCTTGGCAGTTGGAATTCGATATAAGAGTAGGCCGTAGCGCCGCTGCCCGGGCAAAATTTCCCTCATTGCACACTGTGGCGTATGCCCGTCTTCAATTAGCCCAGGTACGGTGCTTAAGCGTAGGACGTTAAACCCCATTTCATTCATTCACATTCTTTTCTCTATCCAATTCTTGTATGTGGCCGTATCCTGCATCACAGCCACTGGTTAAATAAAACATCGTCTATTAATTGAATATGCAACAACTTAATAGTTGACAATAACTATTATGGGGACATCTGTAATAACTTTTTATACGCCCACAAGGAAATGTGGTCGTATATATCCATCGCCCCCGTCCATTGGTCCATCGTCCACAATTTCTTGTGACCGCTCTAGGGGCTAAAGTTAATATCTGATGGACTTTACATTTATACATAATGTTTAAGGTCATGAGACGAAAAAGTACTTTGATTTTCAGCAATATCCTATAATTACTGTCAGAGTTATGGCCCTTGATAACTTAAAAAAATCTTGTGGATTCTCTAGAGGATAAAGTTCATATGCTTCATGCTCCATAATGTCATTTTTTTGTTACCGGTAAAATTTCTTGTCAGCATCGAAAGTGATGTAAAATGATGTAAATTTAGCAAAAACAAAAGTGTCAAAAATGCAAAAATATCAAAATATCAAAAAAATTTAATTTAAGTATTTCAATACATATTATATATCGTTAGAATCGGATTTAGGTCAGCTATCCAAATTTGTAACGATTTTTTGAAAATCTTTTAAAATAAAACAATAATACAGTATTTTCCAAAATTTGACGATTTTTCGAATTTTTATTCGCCCGCATTGAAATGTGGTCGTATATTGCCGTCGCCCTGGTCTGTCCGTCTGTTGGTCCGTCCGTCCCTCCGTCCATCGTCCACAATTTCTTGTGAACCCTCTAGGGGCTAAAATTAATATTCGATTGACTTTAAATTTATACACAGTGTTTAAGGTCATGAGAGGAAGACTCCTATTGATTTTCAGCGATTTCCGATAATTACTGTCAGAGTAATGGCCCTTGATCACATCAAAAATTATTGTGGACGCTCTAGAGGCTAAAGTTAATATCCGATTGACTTTAAATTTATACACAGTTAGGGGTCGAATGCGTGTTGATTTTAGTAGACTGCATGTTGCAAAATATATCACACGAAAAAAAATGCGTCTCACATTTTTTGGCTTATTGTTAAATGTTTAAAATGATTTCTTCTTTTCACGCAAAATGAAGGCCGTAATTCTGACAAAAAACGGAAATTCTATTGATTATTTTCCTTCCTTGCAAAGTGTAAATAAACCTATGTCTTTTTCAGCGTTTTGTGACGTCTGCGCAAGCGTCAGGTATTCGGAATTCTTCCGTTTTTTTCCCCGAACTGATCATTTTTATTGCGGTAAATATTTTATATTTTATCAACTAGAAGTTTGCCCTATTCAATGACAATGGTTTTAAAATCATGTGTACTGTGTATTGCGATTTTGATTTTTCTTGATAATATTTAACTTAAATTTTGAAAAAATGTTTTCTCTTTGGTGTTATTTATGATAGTTTATTGCTTAATGATGAATAGATACTATTATAAAACTCCTGAGTATTCAATTCCAAGAAGTTTGAAAAGCCAAATGCCGATCAGAGCTTTGTACGTCACGTCACGTGACTTCTTGCTTACTTTCTGTTCAATTTCTATATATTATACATCTTGACATATTGTTAATACAGATACTTCGATTTCACAAAGGAATCCTTTACTTTCAGATTGAAATAAATTTTAATAAATCAGGAATATAGGGCCTAAATAATAGCAACATTGTCAATTATATACATTATTTTAAGAGTTTCAGGAGACTTAAAGGAGAATGCTAAAGTAAAAGTTTAATTTTATCATTTACTTAGTTGATTATGTAACACATTTCAGATTTTTTTTTTTTTTTTTTTTAAGTTTTAATAACAAATAACGTTAAAAAACACTCTCGGATTTCCGCAATTACGGAAACACCCGACAATTAATGAGCTGAAGCTATATCATGTGACATGACGTAATAGTTGATCTACGTTTACACTAGGGACCGGGAATCTACAAGTTTTTACGAAAAAAGGTAATAAACTACCATTATCATCTAGAATCTAATACACGTCAAGAATGTGTTAAATACCGTCAAGATTCTTCAAAAAACGTCTAGTTTGTGCTACCGTGTAGATTTAGAAAAACGTTCTAGTTTTGCCATCGATCGTCTACTTTTGGAAGGTGTTTAGTTTTTATACAAGATCTAATTTCTCTACGTTGTCGAGAAATGAACAGTGTTTAATAACACAAGACATTTAGATTTTACTCCAAACTACTACTTTACCGAGAGCCGTATATGTGGTTACGATTTATGTGGTTACAATTTATAGAAAAAAAGATTTTAAAAATATTCACTGATACAACTGCGTCGTCGTTTTATTCTTTCTGTCATTCATATAATATCCATGATGGCTGTACGCGCATCAAACAACGATAATTGTTCATTGGTTTAAGACGGTCTACACGCGGGAAATTTGACAGCAGCTATTGGCTAACGGCACACATTATAAATAACCGTACTTGCATATTCACTGATAGAACTTCGTTATCGTTTTATTCTTTCTGTCATTCATATAATATCCATGATGGCTGTACGCGCATCAAACAACGATAAATGTTCATTGGAAAAAGACGGTCTACACGCGGGAAATTTTACAGCAGCTATTGGCTAACGGCACACATTATAAATAACCGTACTTGCATATTCACTGATAGAACTTCGTTATCGTTTTATTCTTTCTGTCATTCATATAATATCCATGATGGCTGAAGTACATTACTACGCGCATCAAACAACGATAATTGTTCATTGGTTAAAGACGGTCTACACGCGGGAAAATTTACAACAGCTATTGGCTAACGACACACATTATAAATAACCGTACTTGCATATTGCATAAGCATACTATTTACACACCATACACACCATACCATAAATTATTTTCGCATAATTATACCCATCTGTCTTCATAATTAAACGTTTTAATCAGGCCCGAAGCCAGAAATCAAAATTTAGCCGACATAAGGGGGGCGAGGAAGATAAATTTCCGACAACAAAAAATTAATGAACGAAGGTCATCGCCGACTGCCGTAAGCAGGAGGAGGGGAGAGCGCGAAAATTAGAAGCTGTGAGAGGGAATTTAGGCCTCTATGACATGCAGGTGGCGAATGTGTCGGAAAATTAAGAGTTTTCAGCCGACATTAACTATATCCCGGCCGAATTTGAGAGGATATGTCGTACTAAAACTCTCTCCCGGTGAAAATGCGAGCATAGCTAACCAGCGATTTTTTTCCGACGCAGACAGAAAAATTCCGACAGGAACGGCCATGGGGGGGGGGGGGAGCCGCTAGCCTCGGGTCTGGTTTTAATTAAATATCCCATTTAATTGACAATTGGTATAAAGCCGACAAATTTATCGCTGTGCGTTTATATGACTTTGCTCCAATAATATTTTGCGCAATGTTATGGGGTATCAACAGAAACAATCAATGCTATGGTCAAGTTATTTTTTTACAATAAATATAAAAAATAAACTGGCGTATTGGAAATATGTGATGAAATTTAATACTTTTTTAATAATAAGAATGGATTATTTGTTGTATTTAGATCAGATAAACACTAATTTGTTGTCCGCGATAGTTAGGTTGGAGGTGTAAAACACACAGCTACCATGATTAATTTACAACCCCAATTTAGCTTCCACAACACCACAGTTTTTACTTAACACCTAAACCTGATTGGGCAATAAATTAATCAAGGCAAGGTAGCTATGTGTCTTCAATAGTTTTACATCTTCAACTATGGCGTGTAATTCTTGCCATTCCTATTTCCCTGATTATAATATCATAGTTTGGACTTGTTTATTTTCGTATTAAAAAACATACATTTTACAAATTCGCTGATAGCAAATAGCGCTAATAACTATCTTTTAAAAAAAATGGTTAGGAAACGAGGCTTTTTTACCAAGTCTCATTCTGAACAAGATACCTCGTTCCAAAAAAGGGCAATTTAAAATACCTTGTTTTGGAGCTGAAGACAACAAGGCATTTTTTTTACCTCGTTTGAACAAAAATGCCGAACGAGGCATTCTGAGGTTTATAGGGATAGTGTACGTATTCATATTAACGTGGAAGGTGTTGTTTCGGATGAAACCCGGTCATGTGTCTGGATTAGGGGATGAATTAAACAATAGGTTGCGGCTATTCAAAGAATCTTACGACCGACATTTATGACTGCTGACGTGCTGTATACATGCGACGGTGGTGTAATTACATGTACACGTCTGTGAGCGATATGGTTTCAGACAGAACCGAGTCATGTGACATGTGGAATTCGTGATTGATATAGACACTAGCAGGCAGTCGTTCAAATAATATAACCTAAATTATAATGACAGTCCCAAGCGACGGTGGCATTATTCGTAGACTGAAACCCATAGCCCATTGTGTGTGGGTTTTTTTTGTGAACACGTCGTTCTCGTACAGTAAGCTTCTTTTACAAATTCGTCATCGTTTTATTCTTTCTGTCATTCATATAATATCCAAAATACGGCACTACGTTGGTCCTTGAGGCGATCGAATTAAAAATAATTCCAGCTAATTTAATAATACTATAAATAGTATTTATAAATAGTATAGTTATGCAATATGCAAATACGGTTGCTTATACGTGCTGTTATCTAATAGCTGCTGTCAATTTTCCCGCGTTGAGACCGTCTTTAACCAATGAACAATTATCGTTGTTTGATGCGCGTACAGCCATCATGGATATTATTATGAATGACAGAAAGAATAAAACGACGACGCAGTTGTATCAGTGAATATTTTTAAAATCCCCTTTTCTATAAATTGTAACCACATAAATCGTAACCACATATACGGCTCTCGGTAAAGTAGTAGTTTGGAGTAAAATCTAAATGTCTTGTGTTATTAAACACTGTTCATTTCTCGACAACGTACGAGAAATTAGATCTTGTATAAAAACTAAACACCTTCCAAAAGTAGACGATCGATGGCAAAACTAGAACGTTTTTCTAAATCTACACGGTAGCACAAACTAGACGGTTTTTGAAGAATCTTGACGGTATTTAACACATTCTTGACGTGTATTAGATTCTAGATGATAATGGTAGTTTATTACCTTTTTTCGTAAAAACTTGTAGATTCCCGGTCCCTAGTGTTAGCAGTCGATGTATATATCAATAGGGTATCAGCAGAAAGTTCAGCTTGTCAGACATTGATTTCGCCCAGAGTGTTCTTCCCTATCAGGACCGGCGAATTAGAAATACGAGGAACAACGGTGACGGTGATGGTTCGGAACATTCTAGTTACAATAATGATAAATAAATAGGCACTAGAAATTACAAACAGCGTAGACACGCCTTCGCCTTCACTTGTCTTATCCTTCCTATCACTAGCCTATCTATCACTCAGTCCTTCGATTCGCAATGACTTTCGGCTTTATTGCGGCCCTGTTGGTGTTAACGCTTCATCGGGAAAAGAATATATCAGATAAAAACTAATAATTATGGTATTATATGCCCTATACTAGATACGAGAACGTCGCTTAAACTGAGTTACATCGTCATCATTAGACAGTGATAGGACCATGGTCCAGTGGCAAGGGCCTTCGCTCGCGCTAAACAAAAAGTAGTATCACGCTCATAATTTACAAAGTTACATCGGACAAACTTCTAACATGATTTAGTACTATTTATGATCAACTGCAAAATCATCGAAATAGGCCTACGGAAGACGCCTCAAAAGGGGGATAGTAATTAACAATAGTATTCAGGCTACCACTCTACTAGCGGTGTTTACATTTCGTTGCTATGGTTACATAAGAGGTTTCTAAAGATAGATTTTGAAAGCTTGCCGGTTTCGCCGTAGAATGCACATAGTTTTAACAGAAAGATAAAACAACGGTTATATCTTTATCGACATAATAAAGTTACTAAAATTGCACTGGTCCCGTTCATAAGCAGGTATAACTCTTAATTTTCCGAACAAGAATTTGAGAGAGAAGCGTGTTTTGTTGACATCGCCTCGTTGATCGCTGTGACATCCGACATGATTTTCATGTCCCGATTTATTTCCCTATTACTTCAGCCAAAACAAAATCTGATCAGTCCGGATTCTGTCAGTTCCGGATTTCGACAACAATCAGCCGTCCCGTCACTATAATTTCCATTGAATCGTCACCGCATAATCCGTCCTTCAAACGGTGAGTGTGAAGCACCCAATTATCGGTGAGATTAAAATTCAATGGGTGTGATGCCACAAAAGATTAACAAGTAAACAAGCAATCACCAATCAATTATCTATAAGATTAAAACTCGCTATATACGGCGCCGGTCTGTGTTAATTACTTTGATAATTTTAATCTCTTGTAACAAATACTCAACAATATCCACAAATTTTCCATTCATAACTTGTGTCAGAAATCTCGTGCTGACGACATGTGTCGAAAAGTGGTGCTTTTTATAGTAACTTCGGTATGACAGTATCTTCCGTCTTGTATTGTAGATCGCTGCTCAATGTTTGCATGATCTTCACAAAATGGCTCAAAAAAAGGCAGACGATCTTTCGTCTTTTAAAATCAAACACAAAAGAAATGTCGTTAACTCTTTCGTAGTTCCCGTGAATAGTGTACCAGCAGAGGAAATACAGGTTTACTTCTGCTGCGCAATAGTTTTTATTTATTCAACAATGATAGACAGACGGCACAAACTAAAGCTAACATCGCTGATTCATTGACCTCTTTCCAACGATGTCACGTGCCATCGGCATTAATTATTGAAGATTCTTTCGGAAAAACATATTATTAATGACTGCTTCTCGGAGTACATGTATTCGGAGTTATAGCAGTAGATTATATTCAATGAAAATTTAAATTTAACTGACAACGGGTCTGTGAAACTATCAAATGTATGATCCAATTTATTTTAATATCTACCTGGAGTTCATATGGAGCATCAATGACGTGAGATTCTGGACTAGTAAACCAGGCCTTGAACCATTACCTGGGCATAGACAATGCAAAAATCATGTTTATATCATCAATTAAAAAGCAAAGCAAAGCAAAAATTCCAGTTTCGCCGGGGCTGAGCCCCCTGGATCCGCGCCTGCTATATATCCTTGTATTATATAATGATTGAATGAGAAAAAAAACGAGTTTTCAAGGGTAGCTATACATAATGATATATAATCATATGCTGTTGTTTTTTTGTGCTTCCATCATATGTAAAAAAAATTAATATAATATAAACTATAATAAATATTTTGAAAAGTATTTTCACTAAAGAAAAAATTGCCCCTTCAATTTCTTCCAAATCCTATTTTTGCTTGTAAATTTGAAATCAACAAGCAAAATGTTTTTGAATAAAGTTCTATCCCTGCACAGTGTTGATTTTGAGCAACTTCTGATAATTACTGCCAAAGTTATGGTCCTTGATCACATCAAAAAGTCATGTGGACACTCTAGAGGCCAAAGTTCATATCAGATTGACTTTAAGAGTCATTCCACGAGAAAACCATGCAAAATCATGCAGAATCGAGAAGGTGGGGGGTCGGCAGATCGAGTTCATCTCAGGGGGGTTTTATGGACTCCCCCAGACTACTTCACAGCCAGAAGGGCCGATCTCAAAATTAAACCGTTTTTGAGATACAGCATCCGGGTGATTTTTGGCCAATTTTGCCCATTTTCAGGTCATTTTTGGTCAATTTTTAGCCACCTATTGTGGCGAGTGTAGGAATTGGATGGAAATGGTGGTGATTGGGGATGTTAGTGGGGGTCTTCCTGTGCCCCAGTGTGAATACCATAAAGTCACATCTATCTTCTGGGTGTAATGGTCAGCAAAAGTGTAACATATAGCGAAAAAAACTGTAAATATGCACCTGCGAAGATTCACTTTATTTTCTATGATGCGGGGGTAGTTCCAAATATCGAAATGGTTTTATGCACAGCTTGATACCCTCTATCGATATAAAAAATAAAAAATGTGTCACCGCCCTTCCATCAATACGAAATCGCAAGTCAAAGTTGGTGAATTTTCCCTATTGTAAATCTCTGATTCTCTACGAAATGGCTTACTACTTTCATTCAGGCTAAGCTAGCTTTACTCGTTTCTTCACCAAACCATTCATGTATATTGGATTAGCCCTTAGTATTAATCATTATTTGATTATTTACGTATATTCGAGATCTAGTGCCTCGTATACTATCTAACAAGATATGTGGGCATATCTTGAATGGCAACCTCTTAGATGCTGTATTGATGTTTGTCATTGATTTTTGTGGTATTTGATTTTTGTGGTATTTTTAAAAATTAATAAGCTTAGTGTGTTTTTTTTCTACACAAAACATGTATTTTTAGAAATAATTTGCTGCTTTATTTTTCCAATTTTAATTTATCTGCTTTGTTTGGGTTTTTTTTAGATTCGCCAGGAATTCCCCCAAGTGCAACAGCACATGAGTTATTTAAAGGTTTTAGTTTTATTGCACCAGCATTACTTGGTGAGACAGAGAAAGCCCAAGATCCATTAGATATTGAGATTAGTTTAGCCAAGGTAAGCTCATATAATTTAACAATAATTGATTCCTTTTACACACACATATTTGGTGTGTAGTCAGCTAACGATGGACATGTATGGATTTTTTTGACCCTTCGATTTGTCTCTTGAATTATGTTGAGAACTAATTCGGACAGGAATTTCTAATACACCTTTGAAATTGATTGAAACATCGAACATAGGTTTGTCGTTGTCCCCCACCTGTATGTCCTCGTCCGTTCATCACACTTTTTGGGACACAATAACCCTCCTTCTAATTCAGGTAGAATGTTCAAACTTGGTGTTGGTGTCTATTATTAGGTGAATGCCATGACAGTTTACCATCATGCGCATTTTCCACTAGGGCGTCTAGGGTCTGTTGTTTTTTTCATCTGTTTTATGTAATAATAAAGTCTACACTTTATCCTTTAACAAATAAATCATGCTATATAACACTGAGAACTACTAAGAGGTACATTAGTACGCAGCCATTATAGAAATCTCTGTTTGACTTGTAATTGATATTTCAAATGAAAGAAGATTAATTTCCCGACTATTTCTCAGTATTACCATGTTAATATTGTAAATATAAGGTGTGTTTATTAACACTAGGGCTGACAGACTGTGCAACAGTGCAAGGGCTCTATAAAAGTTGAGTGTGCCTGCGCACACACTTGAAAATGTGCCTGCGCACACACTTGAAAATGTGCCTGCAGGGTCATACTCAAAAGGAGAGTATTCAATTGGCAGGTATATAGCAGGGTTGTAGCCAGGATTTGCTGAGTGTTGGAAAATCTTCTGCGAGCGAAGGGAGCAAAAATTTTTTAGGGGGAGGGGGCGTGGTCTTTTATGAAAATTCAACTCTTATTGGTGTATTTTCAGAGTGTTTGCTGTCTTCAGTGCAAATTAATTTCCATATTCAAATTTATATAGGCCTATTCTTAAAACGGTGTTTGTATTTTATTTGAGTACAACGAATTATGACAACAGGTAGACATTGGTATTTAAAACACGTTTTATTTGACTTGTGTCTCACGAATTATATTATTGTTACCGGTACGGTGGAATGAGAATCAGGTCAGACATAAGTTGAGAAAGCTCTCATCGTCCTTGAGCAGTCCTAGTCCTACTCCCGGGTCGTAGCAAATCCACGATCAACACAGGCAAGAAATAAAAAAAGAAACATTGACATTGTGGACAGGCTAGGATTTAGTATAATAAAATTAGAAATCTATGAGTGGCGAGTAGCCGTCCCAGATTTCTCTCAAGAAGTTACTAGTTTCGTTCATTTTGAACTCATCAGACTTGAATGAAATTGTGCGGGTGTTCCCTTTATATAGTCGTCGGGGACTGGAGCACAAAACAGATCTCGGATGGACCTGCGCAGTGCTGTATCACCGGAGCAACTGCTTCCGTTTAATAGTGAACAGAGAGACGGCTAAAGAATTTGCCGTTTATAAAATGCTTATTTGCATAGACTCGAAGGCTCCCAACCCATTTGACTTTTGTCGTTTAAAATAATATAAACAAGTGGGAATTATTTGGATAACCGGAATTGGTTATCGAATTTGTGTGATATACGTACTAAGCTTTTTTAGTGTTAGATTGCATAATTTGGAACTTATCCAGACATGCACACTTAAGTCAACAAGTAAACTTAGTTTTCAACTGCTATTTGGCAATTGTGCTGTCGGGTAATATTATCATGACGTGATAGAAATGCCTAGTTGTCTTGACTAAGTTTTGGAGTTGATATATATATCGCGTATGTTGGCGCGGTAAAATGGCCGGGTCTCTCAAATGAGGAACCGATCAACTCTGTCGTTATATAGCTTCTCCGTTATAAATTCCGGGTAAGGAATAAGATGTGACGATCTGTCACGTAAATCTTCTGCTGGTTTGCTAAAAACATCCAAAGTAATAGCACTAGGGTTTTCAGTGATATTACGAAGCTTAAGCACCTTTCCTCGCGTTGAGAATTGGTGGGCGATAGCCGCCATTGTGACGTCACAGGAATTCCCCTACCTATAGGAGTAATGGCTATGTGCCAAATATGTCGACAAGAATTGATAAATAGAGGTCCTGCAAATAAAGTGCACAAGAGAGAAAATAGTGCAAAAGGGTCAGTGAGAAGAAGATATAAATATAAAGTATTAGGGGACCCTTCAGGACTATATCTTATAAAATTGTATGGCCGTAACAAAACCTACATATCAGCCTTCTAAATGATTTGATTGGGCTTTTCAGAGGATATAGGCTATGGCAAGGGCTATTTCCGAGTAGGATAATAGATGCCATTTCTCTTGGGAGGGCTTACTGAATTGAACAATAGGAAGCGTTATATAAACGATCAAATTTTCTTTTTATAAGGTACAAATAATTTCACTCGCTTTGAGCGCTCATATTTTTATATGGCGTATATGGACAAGAATAAATTTTCGGTCTATACGATTATGGTGATCCACGTGGAATCAAAATCGTCTAAATTTGCTATTTAAATTCCGGAGCATTTTGACTCCGGTATAACGGTGTAAATTTGTTGTTCAGTTGTGGAGTCTTTTTTTAAGAAAACTTTTATTTGTACTCCGGTGTAATGGCTGAAGGCAGAACAAACGCTTGCTTTCTGATCGACAGATATACTCCAGTAAAGTTCCGGTCGTAAAATCTATCCGAGTCATTTCGGTAAAGGGTCAACTTCTCCCTGTGTAATGTTTGACTCTGGGCTCGGTTCCTCGTTTGAGGTGACCGAAATTCTTAGCTGGTAAGGTTACTCCGCAGTGAGTATAATAAAATTAGAAATCTATGAGTGGCGAGGATTTAGTATAGATTCGGTAGAATTAACCGTAGAATGAGTACCTTCATCGTAAAACCAGTTCTATGGTAAAACCGAATGTACGGCACCATTTACGACATCCAAACCCTTAACATTGAAGTGCCGTAAATTGGTCTTGTGACCGTGAAATGAATGGACCTGCACAACTTCTAAATCGAAATAAACAAAATACCAATACTTCTTTCTTTAAACTAATTTAGGATGATAGGGTCTACTACGGCACACAAAAATAAATAATGCCGTGGCAGACATGGTTTACGTGAGCTTTCACTTACCACATGGCTTTGCCGTTAGCCATGGGTGATAAATTTCGAGCGCTGGGTTTGTGTGCAGAGTGAGAGAAGGACGAAGTCGAAGGGGTTTATATATGACTGGGCGGCTTTCTTTGACCTGATATAGTATGATTCTTGGGTTGGACTCAGCAGAAGAAATTTATTTACATGATTTACGTGACAGTAATTTTTTATTTTTTTTTAAATTTCTTTAAAAAATGTGCCTGCAAATTTTTTTTAAAAGCAAATGTGCCTGCGCACGCCGTGCGCATGTGCGCGGAAATATCGATGCCTGAACAGTGCGTTAATTAAAGATACATTATGGGAGATTTTTATATAGAGTTGGCCATTTTTGGTATAACAGTAGATGATGAAAGAAGAATATTTTGATAATTTCAGTCAAATTACTTTATTCTGAACATAGATGATGAAAGAAGAATATTATGATAATTTCGGTCAAATTACTTTATTCTGAACATAATTATCATCGTTATAATATTTGAATAGGAATGGTAGACAAGTGAATCCTCACCTTGGCTGATCGTTTAATTCACAGGCGCAGGGGTGTACATAACGATTTTGATTGGGGGGGGTGTTTAGCCAAGATGCGACAGACTGATGCACATACCCCAAGTACAAGTGACACAGTGACTAGTGCAATAGCGGATTTAGAAGCTGGGAATAGGGTGGGGGGTGGGGGCGGTTCCAAATCTAGTGCACTATTCACAAACCCAACCCACAATGCAGACACGGGGCATGTTAATCGCAAAAGAAACCAATGCAGTTTGTTTGATTCAATCATATCTATATTAATATAATTCAATATTTCAGTCTTCAGTAAGTTTCTGCTAGTGATATCTCGTGACCAGTGCGTTTCAGTGGTTAAATGAAGGCTAACTGTAATTGTATATACTTTATTAGCTTCAGACATATGTCTGCCTTTCATGGTTACATACATAAAAGTGATAATCTACATTACAGAAGCAGGGTGGGGGGGTAAAAAGCCACGCCCTTTTTGCTTAGGGAATCGCGCTTCTCCAGCTATTGGACACACCCGTAACTACCCCCTTCCCGTGGCTCTGCCACTGTACAGAAGGACTGAGGCGTCCTCTCACTGTACGTGCCCAATATGAAACTAATTAATATTCATGAGTCTTGACATTCATCGTCTTTCTTTATCTCTCGGTTAAAAGGTACACATATATATAATACTTTCTGCAATAACAGATAAAAACCATATTTTTATTATTGAGTTAAACTATTCACACTATTTTGTTTTTGTTTTTTTTTTTTATAATTATTTTCAGTATGATGCAGAAGTTAAAAACAAAAATTTAAACACACCTTTAATACAAAGGTCTCCATTTCCAGATACTGACAAAACAATTTTCCTCCATTCAAAAATTTCAAAAGAGAAGCACTAGCTGCGCCAGTTTTTGTCAGACAGTCAACTACAAACGGTACTGCCCAAGACCCCCGCATGGGGCTTTGCGCCTTCAGTGCTCGCGGTCGATGATCAGGGGCCACCCACATCTTCCAGGCCCCAGGGCCCCCATCATGGTTAATCCAGCTTTGATTGGTGTTTAATTTACAATTTATATTTATTCTCGTTACATTTCGTTACATTTTACATGCGGATTGACACATATTTTGGCACAGGAGGGACTTTGATATCTATAAGGATTATTTTGGAATCACAACTAATGATTAAAAAAGTATCATCAACACCAATCTGTTTACGCTAATTTTATTAAAACGGATAATATGATAGCAGATAATATTGAACTTCATACAACTATTAAATGGTATGGATGTCAATATTCCGATTACCGCCGTAGACATCGAAAATGGTGAGATATATCGATCTATACATACCTTCATATTTAAATATGAATTTAAATGCTCAGTGGTAAGAATACGGAAAGGCGAATGTATATAATGTTGTCATTTATGAATACCCAGCAGTCCGCGCTCAATTTGAAAATCCACAGGAATATAGAGAGTAACTAAGTACTAATATATATGCCATGTCTACTTTCAGATTTTTGTGGACATCCTTAAAAGGAGCTAAATCGCTAACATTTGGGACCTAGAAATTGACCTTAATGGGTCGCAACCCATATAATAATATAATCTGATTGTATATAAACTGATTTACATTAAATTGTTTCCGTTTTGACTCTAATTTCAAATCGGTTATGTCCAGCGAAATACGGCAGGAGTCTTAACCAAAGAGGAAATTATAGTGTCTGTATATAAACTGATTTACATTAAATTGTTTCCGTTTTGACTCTAATTTCAAATCGGTTATGTCCAGCGAAATACGGCAGGAGTCTTAACCAAAGAGGAAATTATAGTGTCTGGTTATTCCAGCCTACTGCGCATGTCCACCAGATTAGATATGGCCTCAGAGTTTAACAGGAGTTGTTGAATATATCTAGCCTCGTTCTTTTTTGTCACTTGTTACAATTCGTGTACCAATGGTAAACTGTTCATTTTGTTTTAAATATTGGATATCAGAGGCCTACCGTTTCCAGGTAAGATCACAACATCAATGTTGATTTAAATTGACAATAATTCATGTTTTCCATGTCGAAGATTTTTGAGGATTTTGAGTTACGGACTTAGGCCCTTTAAGATGATCAATAAATCAAGAGGAAAGTAAAGGCTTTATTTATGTCCACAAAAGAGAACCATTTTTAGCACAGTTATCATCCTGTATCTCTGAATATGATAATACTGATCTGTCCAGTTGACGGTTGTGATTAGGTATCCAAGGACCTGGGGTCAGCATTTGCAAGCGCTTTAACTGCTGCCCTTTAAATCCACGAGTAAAATGCCCACCCAGCACCAACTACAGTAACACTCACGAAGCTCAAATTAAAGTCTATGCAAATTGGTACAGAATGCAACTAACCCGATATTTCTGATGCGCTTGTAAATAACTTAAATCTGACAGTCTGCATCTGGAAATGGAGACCTTTGTATTATACAGTATCTGGATAAAACCAGACTTTTTTCTATAAAAATAATATGAAGGTATAATTTACCTTTTGTTATCAAGTACAGTACATGGGTCATTCACTGTATAGACCTCTCAAGAAACGTAAATCGATTATCAGGTCACCCAATGAGAAAAATGACCCGAAATCTTAAAAGGGTTACGTGTCCGGATAAGCAGTGTTGACGTTCACGTCCAAACGACTCAATATTTTCAGACAATGTAAATACACCATGCTTTTATATTTTGGTCCATAAATTTCACAAATACTCAGACTTTAATTTTTGAGACTCTGTTTTTATCGGGATTGTCCCTTTCACACTAAATCACATAACAGCCATGATTATATGACGCACCAAAAGTTTGGTATTTGTGACCGGCCCCGGTAAAATGAGTCGGAATGCGCACGATCTTATAATGAGATAAAGACAAAATAAGTGAAAATATTGATTTTGATCTAAATTGACATTTTCACAAAAATGAGTCTATAAATATACTATCTATCGACCCAAAAGATCAAAATAGCAATAAAATTTTTTAAAACATCTTGCAAAATTGTTGGCGTCGTTGTAAAGCGGAGAATCTCTTCTTTATACATGTGATCAAAGTATTGCCTTTGAACTCATTTTGAAGGAATACCCCTAAAAATGTAAACAAACTCCACTTGTTGCTATATATGCTGCAAACACGACTTGTTTGCTAATTGGCTCAGACAACGCATGCAAAGCATTATGGGTTTGTGGCCACATAGAGGCTCAAGCTGGCGATAGAAATTAGATTTTGGCAATGTTTGAGGGTATCCACATTCGATTCAGCCTGTGAAGTAGCAGAAAACAACTTAATTCGGATCGTATATAAATAGCCGTAACATATTAATCAATACATTGTAAATTAATCAACAAGCTGTTCATCATTGAGTAATACTAATCTGTAACACAACACATAATTAACTGCAAATAATTGATTAAAGCGGCAATTTTTTTAATATCTTGTTTCTTCTATTAGAAAATAATTCATAGGCCTTAAGTGGAAATAAACAAAATAGACAATAATTTTCTATCCGAAGAGAATTGTTATTGATAGCTGAATTCCGTTTAGTGTCGCTTCATACGGCATGCAAATTAAAAATGCATATTGGATATTATTGTTTAAAATTCTATTATTACCATCTGTCGGGAAAAAAATGAGAACGGCCAACGAGTCGAAACGCGACGATTAATTTAATTACGCCGCCTCCAAAATGCGCTAAAGTGAACGTAAGCATTTCATACCAATGGACTCATATTTTGATACCGATTGCACACGCAAAATCTTAATTCAGCCGTACAGCTTTGGGGGCTTCTTTGATAATTAAAGGCTACTAAACTTGATTACCCAATCAACAACATTAATCTTCTGACCCCTGGCACCAATGTGCTAATTAACTGATGAGATTATGGATTGTTGAATAGATTGTTCTAAATTATAATGCTATCATAGCAAATGTAAAACCGACGCGTTATCGTTTTGGTCGCCATTTTAATAAAACAAATTCGTCGTGCAAGTGCATATGGGTGTACGTGAATAGCTGTAAATTGAAATGGCGGCGACCTCCTGGTCGAAGTTTCATGGCGTTTTATCAGAAAATCCTGTTGTGTGCATAATTAAAGTCAAAACTTACGAAATCTGAATAGGCTAATGGAACAATAGAACAAGCTCACCTTGATGTTGGCAAATACGTAAGACGATACGAACATACCATGTTTCAATTCAAAGGTGATATATATATATATGCAATATGGATGATTGCTATCTACATTCAAGTTAAACCAACTGTGTCTATATATTTTTTTAAGTCTTACTTCGAGCTGAATAAACTAAATTATGTATTGTCATTAAAATTCCAATGGCTGATTTACCAATGCACATACCTCCCAGGTAGATTCAAATGAAATGTTATATATATATATATATACAATGACTGGTTAACAGTTTGTTATTAAAGACTATAATTGGACCTTCGTAGAAATAATCATATTAATTTATTTAGGGTTTAATACCGATGCAAACACCTCCAAGGTAGATTCAAAGACATAATATAAATTAAGATATCATTACATTCTTTAATTACAATTCTCAGTATGAGTTGGGGTATAATTTACTGTGTAATCGTGCTGAATAAACTAAATGATTTATTGTCATTAAAACACCAACGACTGGTTAACAGTGTGTAATTGAATCTTTCTAGAAATACTTATATTAAGTTATTTTAGGTGTCATACCGATGCACATACCCCCAAGGTAAATTCAAAGACATAATATAAACTAAGATAACATTACATTACTTAATTACAACTCTCAGTAGGGGGATGACTATAACTTATTGTGTTACATTGTGATTATAGCCAAAAATACCTCATATTGCCAATATTTTAATGTACCTAGAATTTTCTACACCACCTCATCCAGATATTTAAAGCGTGTTAAAAAATATTCATTTAAGAGAAATTATGTCATTTCGTGATTAACATATCGTACAATTCATATTCATTTGATGATCGACCTCCTATATACAAATCTATGGATTATGCGAGCTACAGTATAAACATGGTTTAGAAACTCTATTTAGGGTACATTGAGGTTAAGAGACTACAGGGTACATCATGGTTTATAGACTATATAAACTACAGGGTACATCATGGTTTAGACACTCTATCCGAACTATAGTGTACTTGGTTGTTTAGAGAGACTTTATCCGCAGTACAGGATACATCATGGTTTAGACGCACAATACGAACTACAGAATACATCATGGTTTAGAGACTCAATACGAACTATAGGGTACAACATAGCTTAGACTCTCTATCCGAACTTCAGGGTACATCGTGGTTTAGAGAAACTCGACTCCCTGGTAACATTAAGACCGATAGTTACCTAGTTACCGCGGGTTCATTTAAAACAAAATGGTCGATATTGTCAGATAATTTGTTACCTTTACGGTCATCATTTCGGTCGCAATTTTGAAAAAAAACAACACAATGGCGGGCATTATCGGATCGACTCTAATACTGCACCCCTAAAAACCAATACAATGACATTAATAAACACATAACTTGTGAAACTCGATCATTTGTCATGTTGGCTTCCATGTTGGAAATGTTTACTACAGATTTCGTCTTCAGCACCCCTGAAAACCGCCAGAAAATAATATTCAACAACAGAACAGCAAATAAATGGCCTGGTTGCTATGGTATTTTGTTTTAAAACATACCAAATCTTTGACTTGATTATTCTCAAAATTACTTTGGTGAGTTGAGTGGCTTCAAGCCGACACAGCCCAGTCAATTGTTGCGCGATTCAAACAAACTATACATCAAATTGAAGGTATTGATTAGGAAAATGTGAAAATAACAATAGCTGAATTTTTAAAATTTCCTCATTGCGACTCATTATGCTATGACGGGTCACATTTACATATTAAGGAAGAATTACTGTGCTGTGGATGCATTATGAGTTCATGTGATGAAGATGAAGCAGTATTTTTCTGGAGACAGAATAACAAATACCGTTGTGTCATTTTTGGAGACAGAATAACAAATAAGGTGGTGTCATGTGTTGTCACGTGGATGATTTTTGTTGGGAAGGCACAGAACAGTTTCAAGCAAACACAATTAATGTGATTAGACTCAAATTCCAAATAAGTACAGAAGATCATGACATTTTCCGCTGTGTCGGTTTAGATTTAGAACAATCTGATTTCGAGATAAAAATGCATCAACAAGAATATATTGCTGAAATAGAGCAGTTAGTAATAACGAGACAAGCAAGACATAAGTCTCATTTGCTTGAGGATTCTGAGATAAAACAGTTGTGAGGGATCGCGGGGCAGCTAAATTGGGCTGCTAATCAAACGCGACCGGATATTGCATATAATGCATGTGAAATCAGTGTTGCACAAAAGAACGAACTGTAGATGACTGTGTTTGAGATTTCCTAATTTAGGCGATACTAAGAAACTGTGTTTATTGGCATTTAGTGATGTGTCGCTGGCAAATTTGAGAGATAGTGGTTCACAGGGTGACTTTATTGTGTTTCTTATAGGGAATAATGGAAACTTAGCTCCACTCTTGTGGCAATCTAAGAAAATTTGTTGTGTACAATAGTAGCAGAGGCATTGGCATTATTTGAATCTGCTGAAGCTTGCTGTCTTTTACAAACAATTCTGAGTGAAATATTAGGCCTACAGCTGTTCCCATTCACTGTGTTGTAGTTAACAAATCCCTTTGTGATACTGTGTATGAAGTGTCCTTAGGGACAAATAGTCCGTGTACGATATGTCCTAGGGTACGAATTGTCCGAGTACGAATTGTCACTGGGTACTAATTGTCTGGTGACGAATTGTCCGGGTACGAATTGTCATTGGGTACGAATTGTCCGGTAGGAATTGTCTGGGATCGAATTGTCCTAGAGCCGTTTCAACAGGGCACCTCCCAGTTGGAGCTGCAATCAACGTCGCCGTGTGTCAATTTCGGCAGCTCCATTACTCATTTTGATGTTAAGAAAAATCTCTTATTAGTCCGGTGGCTGAAGGGGGGGGCATTGCCACCTGAGCTGTGAATTTATGAGACCAAGTTTTTCTAGACCAGTTTATCGCGTAGATTCCGAATCTGGGTGGTGAACAGGCGTGTGAGGGGGCGTTTTCGAGATATGGGGGGTCTAATGTCTATGTATGGGTGTGTGTAGGGGGGTGGGGTGGGGCTGTCATTATGTGGACAAAAAATTTTAGGATTGCAAATCTATAAATAAGTGTTTATGATGCCCCTGGACAACTGTTTGATGTGTGGGGTGGGGTAGCAGGTGTGGAGGGGGGGGGGTAAAATTGGAGGGAAATGATTTCACGTTGATTTGACCTGAAAAGTGTTTTCTCTAGCTTTTCGTTCAGTTCCAATATGTGACCCCCCATGGCATACTGAGTCTTAATGAGGGAATTTTGAAAATTGAGTTATTGTTATTTTCATATTCTGTGACTCAATACCTTCAATTTGATGTATAGTTTGTTTAAATCGGGCATAAATTGACTGAGTTGTGGTGGCTTGAAGCCATCCGACACACCAAAGTAAGTTATGAGAAAAATCAAGTTAAAGATATGGTATGTTTCAAAACATAAATACCATAGCAACCTGGCCATTTATTTGCTTTTTTGTCGTGGAATATTGTTTACTAGGGGTTTTCAGGGGTGCTGAAGACGAATATTATAGTAAAAATTTCATCCGAGAATTTCCGCCATTTTTTTTTTCAAAATGGACGCCAAAATGACAAATTTTCGAGTTTTCATAAGTAACGTGTTTATTAATGTCATTGGTCGGATTTTGGGGGTTACTGCATTAAAGATTGCAGTATAAGAGTCGATCAGATAATATCCGCCATTTTGTTTTTCATAATGGCAGCCTAAATAATAAAATTAATCCGACAATATCGACCATTTTGTTTATCAAAATGTCAACCAAAATGAGAATTCTGATTTTGTCACCGTATATTTGTAACCGCATGGTGCCATGTCATTTTATTTGTTGTAGTTTCAAAGGGTCGACCGGACTGTATCCTCCATCTTGTTTTTCAAAATGGCCACCAAACCAATTATTGGAGATCTTATACTTGGTACTCGTGTAATATATCATTTTTGGGGTTTTCGGGGTCGCTAAAGACGACAAACATGGTTTTGGGTCGATGCAACGAGTATTTATCATTTTACATATTCGATGATTTTATGGTCACTCATCAGTTATGGTCACACCTTGCAGGGTAGGGTATGCTATCAAGTATAAGAATGAATGAATGAATGAAATGGGGTTTAACGTCCTACGCTTAAGCACCTAACCTGGGCCAATTGAAGACGGGCATACGCCAACAGTGTGCTATGAGGGAAATTTTGCCCGGGCAGCGGCGCTACGGCCTACTCTTATATCGAATTCCAACTGCCAAGGGACCTTTTACGTGCACTCCAATTTGTACACAGGACCTCGGTTTTTCGTCCCATCCGAACGACTAGGCAGCTGTCCTTGTCAGACCCTCCTTCTGCATCACTGACAAGGGGAAATCACGCCGGAAAATCGAGATGAACTTTCTCGGCCAATGCAGGGATCGAACACTCAACCTCCAGGCTAGCAAACCAGCGCCTTATCCACTTAGCCACCGTGATCCCCCATCAAGTATAAGAAAGGGGAACATTTTTCAAAAAACAACAGTATACTAAAAACTCTCATAAATTTAATAGAACATAACAAATTATTTTATAATGCAACAGAAAATATTTGTCTGACTATTGTATACATCTTAATTAATTGGGTACTGATTGATCTACTGTTTTGACTGCTGAGTTCTTATTAAAAGACGTGTCACTAGGTGTTATGATCATAAATGCAGTATAAACATGGTTTGACAAAACACCTTAATTGAAACTAGTTATTATGACCATTGTATAAGAATTATACTATGGAGTTTTACGTATGGCACAGTTACGATACCAGTGTACAGATTAGGCTACAGTGGATAGCAGAATTTAATTTATTAATTCATAGGGCATCGGTAACGTTCGAGAATGGAAAAGGCGGTCATGAGAGCTCTCGGTTAGCTGAAAATGAATTGAATTCACTGAAATCTGCAGTTTTAAGAAAATGCAAGGTAAAGGTGTCGGTATGTTCTGTGTAAGATAACGCACGGGACTGAGGTTATGCAGGGGAAGAAAGACTGAAGAAAATAGCCGAGGGTTTTTTCTGGAGTCTTTCTTCCCCAGCATAATCGAAGTCGATGACTTTATCTTGCTTATAAACCGTCTATGTTTAAAAGTACTTAAAATGAGAATTCTAGTAAGAATTCACGTAAGAAAAACCTTATGCCAGTATATCATGTTTTCTAATGGAAGAATAAACCGATACAGGTTTAAAGAAAAACTTTATATAAATATATTTAGACAGCAGGATATACCGGGCATAGAACATACCCAAAAGATCAGATATTTAACATTACAGGTTTATAAAAAAAAAAAAAATATCACACGGCAACCATGCCATTAAATCATTCGTTATTTTGTCGTTTAATATTAATATTTTCTTCTATAAGTTCTCAAGGGTGCTGAAGACGAATATTGTAGTAAAATCATATTTCCTGTTATAACGTGTATACATTAGTAGTCTAAGTTTGTATATTATAACTTTGGTGAGTTTAACTTCAGTTAATCTCCTTAATTAATTAGCACCTTGGTGCTAGTGGTCGGAAGATTAAGGTTGTTGATTGGGTAATCAAGTTTAGTAGTTTATTTTAATCATCAAAGAAGCCGCCACAGCTTTACAATTGAAATTAAGATTCTGGGTGTACAAAAAGTCTATTTTTATTTTAATTTGAACAATATTTTATTCAAATAAGATACATGTTATTCATTATAAACTGTCAAAAGTTAAGGATTCAAAAACTAACCAAAGGCTTATATTAATTCGTCCCCTTATTTAATAAATATACTAAAATAGACGTATGATATATACACTGCACCTACAAATACATTAACAGTGCTGTATTTTGTAGTCACTATTAATCGTGCATGAAAGTAATTTAATAGTTAGTGACATTTACAGTGCCTTACTATTTTGTAATACATTTAGAGGCCGTCAGATGTATAATAATCAGGAATTCATTTAGTATTATACGATGGTTATTGTAGTCTTTTAGATAAATGTATAAATTTGTGGAATGTATTAAAAATGTACATATCCATTTGCAAGGTAGTATTACTATCGCCGTTTGAATTCTAACATTGGTAAACTTTGGACAATGTTACAAATAATGTTCCGTGTTCTCCATTGTTATTTTCAGCCTTCGGTACCGTAACGGTATCCCAAAAATTATGATTCCCTAAAATTTAAAATTCATTGGCATGAAATGCTTAGGTTTAGTTTCGTGCATTTTGGAAGCGGTGTAATTAAACAATGGCATATATCCCCCACTCGATAATCGTCGGGTTTAGACACATTGGTCGTTCTCATTATCCTGGGATCGAATTGTCCAGTACGAATTGTCTGGGATCGAATTGTCCTAGAGCCGTTTCAGCACCTCCATTAATTTGCAATGCGGAGAGGAGTAGGTAAGATATTTTGGTGTCCTCATGGTTGGTTGTCAGTTCTATGATATTCTTGACACTTTCAATAATGGGTACGAATTGTCTGGTGATGAATTGCCCAGGGTCGAATTTTCCGGCATCAAATTGTCTCGGATCGATTTGTCCTACAGCCGTTTCAGCACCTCCATTAATTTGCAATGCGGAGAGGAGTAGGTATAATATTTTGGTGTCCTCATGGATGGTTTGTCAGTTCTATGATATTCTTGAAACTTTCAATACTAATCTTGATATTTTTTTATCTAAATTGCGGTAATGCCTATCTGTCTTTCCTTTTCAAGAAAATCCCAACTTTCTAACAAGAGCTGGGATGACTTAATTACTGGTTAAGAAGACACTAGAAAAATAGATATTCTGGAGGAATTTTAATTGTGATGAGAAATAACAAAACTTTCTTTCCTTATTACCATCTTGCCTGAGTAGTCTTTTCTGCGATACATTATAACATTATAATTAAATATTGTGAATGACGATATAGGTACTAAACGAAAAGCTAGAGAAAACACTTTTCAGGTCAATTTTGAGTCATTTAAATCAACGTGAAATCATTTCCCTCCAATTTTACCCCCCCTCCACACATGCACACCTGCTACCCCACCCCACACATCAAACAGTTGTCCAGGGGCACCATGAACACTTATTTATAGATTTGCAATCCTACACACACCCATACATAGACATTAGACCCCTCCATATCTCGAAAACGCCCCCTCACACGCCTGTTCACCACCCAGATTCGGAATCTACGCAAAAAACTGGTCTAGAAAAACTTCGCCTATTGGGTCCTCCCTCAGAAAGTTTTGAAAAATACCGATGCAGGAAACACGTTTTTCTGCCATTGGGGTGATATCTGAGTGGCAATTTTGTATTTTATATGGCGGCAGATTTTTTGGGAGAGGCGTTTGCTTCTGGTGTCCACACCTCGGGTCCGCGTCTGTGATGGCACCCGATAGCCTCCACATAAGAGATATAAGAAAGTTTAGATCAAGTGTATATTGACGGCATTAAAACCGACCGACTCATCAGTGCCCCAAGAGCATCGCTATGTGATCATAATCAAGTGTGTTATTTTATAAATGAAAGGTTGTCGAATTTTTTTGGAGGAAGCGCCTTATTTTTCTGAAAATTTTCAGAAATTGGAGGCCGGAAACATGATTTCTTGGCATTTCAGGCACTTTTGTGGAACCATTTAAAAGTACCTCCCCAAGAATAAAAAAATTCTGCCACAAAATTAGCACATTCTGGCGTAATTACAGTGGACCAATCTATGCAAGTGCTATGAAATGATGGCATTTCTAGAGGAGGGGGCTAGACGCATCTGAGATTTTTTGTTGGGGGCCCCTAATGCTGGGGGCCCTGGGGCCTGTGCCTTATGGTTAATCCTGCCCTGGTGATAAATGCGAGTGCTATGAAATGATGGCATTTCTAGAGGAGATGGCTGGACGCAACTGAGATTTTTTGTGGAGGGCCCCCCACATTGGGCTTGTGCCCTATGGTGCCCCATGGTGAATCCGGCCCTGATAACAATGCACATTGCGCCGTATTCTGCATGGGAAACCCGTTATAAGAACGGGCATAAATAGTGTGACGAATCAAACCTTACCACTGTGCATTTAAATTCTTATTTAAATATGAAGGTATTTTTCGATCAATATATCTAATCATCTTCGGTGTCTTTTGCGGCGGTAATCGAAATCACTGAAAAATAGCCCCTTTATTCACTACCATCCATAATTGTTTAAAAGATTTCCTCCGATTCGAGAATATTAATAAATAATAATTCATTTATTCAGGATACATATTATAATCACATATAGTAACAATATTCATAGACGGAGAGAAATAAGAAAATACCGAGAACAAATTGCAAAAGAATTTATTTCACTGGAATCTCGTAAAGGAATGTCTAAAGGACTCACAACTCAAAATTGTCCGCTGAAACCCTGTAGCGTTTTTCATAAATCCAAGATGGCCGGCAATTTGACTTTTTGGCCTCCATATCTTGGAAACGGCTCGTTTTAGAGAATATAAATGTATATCATTAGATACAAAAGTAATACAAACAAATCGGAAACAAGGGTTATCACGAGGCCAGCAGGTCATGGTGTCACGTCATGACGGCATTGTGACATAATGACGTCATATTGACAGGTTTTTTTTACTTTTATGATTGATTTTAGTAGTCTGTGGTGTCTTCTTTGGGAATCTGCCGGTTAAACCTGGTCCACCCTTGAGTGTTTTCAGAAATTCAAGATGGCGTCCAAGACGGCCGTCATTTTAAATAATCCCATACCCACCCCCCCTCATTCTATTTGGACTAGAATGATAACTTTGGTGGCTAACAGTATGTTTTTGGGGGCCAATGAATACACTGAAATCTTTCATTAGGTTGTGGGGTAATTATCGTACTAGAATAAATACTATTGGTTTTATGGGGGATTATTTGAAACGGCCACCATCTTGAATTTCTCAAAACGCTAAAGGATGACCGAAGTTCACCTGTCAGATTCTGAAAGAGGACACCGCAGGTTACTAAAATCAATCCTTAAAACCAATTTCCAGGTTCACTCGAAATATTGGGTTTGATGACCGTACTTACTGCTTTAGTACCGAATAAGCGTATTTGAAGTGAGTTCTGATGTCTTAGATAACTCAGAATAAGCGGGCTGGGAACTAGTTTGTTTTGTGACTGACTGGACTGGAATCCAATATGGTGAGTGAAAATATGTCTGTACTGTACATGCACATGAGCATTAGAGTTGACCGAAATGCCCAACTCATGAAGCTGAGCAGCCTGATTGATTAGATTCGATCCCTTGGTGGTGCGGTCGACAATGTCCCCACCATTATTTAGGTTACTGCCGCAAATGATTCACGTATCCATGGCGAAAAACAGCTCTTTTCACAAAATTAACAAAAAGTTTCAAATAAATTAAAACCAAGTATGAACAATCCAACATTACACAAAATTCGAAGTCCTAAAAAAACGGTACAAGCAAAATAGTGTGATCAGCATATGGACTGTTCACCGTGTACAAAATACACGACAAACCGTGGTAACAGGTGTCCAGAAGAGTAAGCCTACCCTGCCTGGCGCCACACCCGCCATAGCTGCATTTAAACTATTAGGCGAAATCTCAGTAAAATAGCGTGATTGGCCAATAGACCATCGGTATGCAAAATGCATGTGATGAATAGTATTACCGATGTAGTCGGCAGACATTATCAGGGAGATAATTCAGTGATAGAACATGATCGATATATTGATAAATGAAATTCAAATCAGCAAGCAAAGGTGCACAGTTTGTTCCTACCCATGGGGATACCTACCACTTGGGGATAAATTTCCCCTCCAAATTCAACAGATATTATCAATTAAAAAATCCAACATCCCAATTAGCTTGTTGGCGGTGAACTTATTTTTGGAATCACTATGATTCTTAACAAAATATGTGGAATTGTAATTAACAACTAAATATTGATATGTGTAACATTTCCCGATTTATATGAAAAGACACAGTGAATAATGTCTTTTAACCGAGCGTTTAATTTACTATGGGGAATTTTATTGTACATAGTAGAAAAGTCAAACGTTTGTATAGATGAGACTGAACCAAGTGACCTATATTGCAAACCATCAAGTAATTCTTTGGAATTTTTTAATATCCACATTTGGTTAAAACCACTAGGAGAGAAAATTTTGTCACAGTATTTTTGAATATCTCCTTTCACTGCCTTTAATATATATGTCAATACCTTTGAAAATGGTTTTATGGAACAACGGAATGAACCTGTTATAAAACATTGCTTGTAGGGAGTTTTATGTAGTTTAGGTATCCAATATAACAACAACGGCATATCTGTATAAGTATCTCCACATGGAGTACCAAATAAAGTGAGTACAGATCTGTGATTGGATATAATGCCATCCTTTATACGTACGTTACCCTGTCAATTGATTTCCCAAAATTAATTTCTTTTAACAGACAGTTATAACGATATCATTTTGATGCAGTTGGTTGGTAAATGAACGTCGACGTAGAGCAAGAACAGGGTAGAGGGTTATCATATAATTATTATGCGTTGATGTTACCACCACCACCAAGGGATCGAATCTAATCAATCAGGCTGCTCAGCTTCACGAGTTGGGCATTTCGATTGATTTTCAGCGATTTCCGATAATTGCTGTCAGAGTTATGGCCCTTGATCTCTTCAAAAAATCTTGTGGACGCTCCAGAGGCTAAAGTTAATAACCGATTGACTTTAAATTTATACACAGTTTTGAGGGTCATGAAGCAAAGAAGCCTAGGGATTTTCAGCGATTCTCGATAATTACTGTTAGATTTATGGCATTTGATCACTTCAAAAAATCTTGTGGATGCTCTAGAGGCTAAAGTTAATATCTGATTGACTTGAAATTTATACACAGTATTGAAGGTCATGAGACGAAGAATCCTATTGATTTTCAGAATATTAAGTGTTTTCCGTATACTAAACGTTAGCATGGAGCAGAACTTTATCAAAGCCAAACAAATTCGAATGATTTTCTGATAATTACATAATGAGTTGTTACTTGTTATATGATTTTGTGTATTATAAATGTTTCATTACTGAAAAAAGTAAAATATGCGACAACTCTTGTTGACTGCCCGGACGATTTAGCTGTGGGCGTATGTTTCGTTGCCTGGCAACCTATCTTTTTAAAAAGTATTACAGATACCTTTTGTACTTTACCTAGTTATTTCATTCATTCAAATGATAAATTTGCCATGTAGGCTAATAGACTGGGAATATCAATTAACCTCTTTTCAGGGTAGAATAAAAATAAAATTGTGGTTTGTGTTGGTTTGTACATTTTGTGTTGAAAAATATGCTTTGTGTTGAGTTCGCCTCACACCCTCATTGGATTGTTGCGAAGGTAGTGACAAGAAACATAGTTTCAACATAAAACCCAGCCTTAGTCCCAAAATGACCCAGTTTGTGTCGAGTGGATGTTTTAAACCCCATTTCTCTCTCTCTTTTATGTGAAGGCCTATTTATGAAACAACCTCTTTTGGGGTTACTGTACTTAACAAGTTTTCTTTGCATAAGCTTCTGTGGGCATATTTCCAAGATGTCCCTAACTGTTTCATTTCATGGAAAATTGTGAAGAAACTGCAATATGTTTCCATGAATTTATAAACATTCTCTTCTTTGTTCAAGAGCTGAGATGCATTCTAGGCCTCCAGAGCTTTGTTCATGCTAATCCTCTAATTAAAACTTGAAAAGCTAAAATGTTTAAATCTTCAGAACAACAATAAGTTATACAAAGAAAAGATTAAAACATCAATATTATATGCAATATTTTAATACCTATTATTTTCTTTTTGTTTGATAGTTACCAGGAGTAAAGGTTACCCAATTCAGTGATGAATATGAATTGAAAGAGGTAAATACAATCATATCTTCTATTATTTCTGTATACACTAGAGAAATTTGGGTATTACTACTGGTACAGTACACCTATCGCGATGCTGTGATGGAACATGATTATAACGTCATTATTCATGGCAATGGACACTATTTGCTCGATAGTAACTCAGTGCAATATCTGCTATAAGTTCTGGTGTCAAATTTTTAGTTATTTATGAACCCTGCAAACACTTCACATACTACCGCATCAAAGTCAATAAATTATGATTAGCATGAAACATTGCTTTACTAAATAGGGTGCATTGATCACTGGGAACTACTAAAGGGATTATTTGTGCGTAGCCTCTATATAAATCTATGTTTTGTGTGTTATTTATACGTCAACCGGAAAAAATTTATGTCACAACTATTTCTTGGTATTACCGCATTAAAATTGTAAATAAGGTGTGTATATTAACAAGGGTTGAAAACTGTCTGAGAGTTAAGTTAATTAACGCTAGCAGTGATGGTTTTGGGTTTTAATGATATAGATATTGACAGCAAAATATATCTTAACAATACAGATAAATTACCGATAGTGGTGGATATAAAACTATAACACATCAAAATTTCCCGAATGGCATGATGATCTATCTAGATATTTGTCTTTCTTAGTCGAGAAACGCATAGTACTATTTTACTACGGGAATCAAACACAGACACTGTGTTTTTGAAGTAATAACTGGGCCACACTTTCCTACGCAATGGGGGATTGGATCGCCGAATGGTAGCACATGCATGCTGTATCATAAAGCCTGGTGTGGTTTCGAATCCCTGGTTGTACGTGACAAGGAGTAGGGTTGCCTGTCCAACCTCAAGGGTTTTTCTCCAGGTCCTCCGGTTTCCTCCCACTGCTAAAGACCTAGGCGCAAGCAAATTATTGAAATAAGTTTAAAAACATGTTAGTCCCTAAATGACCTAGTTTGTGTTGAGTGGACGTTTTTTTCCCATCTCTCTCTCTCTCCCCCCTACGCAATCATAAATACACACCTTCTATTATGAACTTAATTATTTGGTGGATCATTTATGGTTGGGATTATCATATTTCTTGATTTGATAATTGTTTATTTTTGCAATGTCTATTTTCTGTCTTGTCCGCAGGTTTATCTTGTAGATCTTGTTTTGCATGTGGTATGGTCCTCCTGCACTTACTATTAAGTGTTGATTATGATGTAATTCCTTACAGTAATCAGCATGGCATCTGTTCTGTATGTATAAACGTGTATTAGTTCATGCGGTCATGAAATGATACATCAAAGTGCACAAGCGTACGAGGTGGGCCACCCCCCCCAAATTTTTTCAAGAAAAAAATTAGAAATTTAAATTCGATTGCCTTAATTCTTTAAAAATGTATCTAAATGTTTAACATATGACGAGCCATACAACACGATCCTAAGGGGGCTAGATGGTACTAACTGTAAGCTACGAAACAACTTTCTCACTGTAAACAAATGACCCGTCTTCTTAGCAGAGGTCGATGTATCACACGCCATGATGTGAGTTAGAACAATTATCGTGAATTCACAAATACATCTTACGAATTACCTCGTAAATAATCCAACGAAGGTACACTAAAATTGTACCTTACGGCAGCCACAGACACGTCACTGTAAAATACCATAGTATTAAATACACGTCACTGTAAAATACCGTAGTATTAAATACACGTCACTGTAAAATATTATCAACGGAAATATCGTGGATAGAAAGCACAAACGTCCTGTCTGTGGCACTGCCAGTTCTATTGTGATGAAAAGAGCGGGGCACTGCCAAACCTATTGTGATGAAAAGAGTGGGAAAAACAACGCGGGAAACCAGCTCCTTTACATACTCAGTCTCAGTAATATATATGAAACAGACGAGGACTATATCAATAGTAACAAACATGGATGAGGACTGCAACACAAAGCTCATTGACAATAATGTTTATTCAAATTTTTGAAGAAAAAATCGAGAGCAAGGGTATTTATTTCAGCCGTTATCGCATCCGCGATATCCCCAACTGTACAAAAATATAACTTTGTCCAAAATCGGTTGGGAATTGACATAATCAGGGCCTGTTTTTATACGCCGACATAGAAATGTGGTCGTATATTGCCGTCCGTCTGTCAGTCCGTCCGTCTGTCGGCCGTCCGTCTGTCTGTCGGTCGGTCCGTTTGTCGTCCACAATTTCTTGTGAACGCTCTAGGGGCTAAAATTAATATCTGATTGACTTTAGATTGATACACAGTGTTTAAGGTCATAATTTACAGCAATTTCCGATAATTGCTGTCAGAGTTATGGCCCTTGATCACTTCAAAAAATCTTGTGAACGCACTACACGCTAAAGTTAATATCCGATTGATTTTAAATTTATACACAGTGTTTAAGGTCATCAGAGGAAGTCCTCTATTGATTTTCAGCGATATCCGATAATTGCATCCAGAGTAATGGCCCTTGATCACATTGAAAAATCTTGTGAACGCTCTAGAGGCTAAAGTTAATATCTGATTGAATTAAGATTTATACACAGTGTTTAAGGCCATGAAACAAAGAAGCCTAGGGCTTTTCAACGGTATCCGATAATTACTGCCAGAGTTATGGCCCTTGATCACTTTAAAAGAATCTTGTGAAAGCTTTAGAGGCTAAAGGTAATATCCGATTGAATTTAAATTTTTACACAGTGTTTACAGTCATGAGACGAAGAAGCCTAGAGATTATCAGCGATATCCGATAATTACTGCCAGAGTTATGGCCCTTGATCACTTTGAAAAATCTTGTGAACGCTCTAGAGGTTAAAGGTAATATTCGATTGACTTTAAATTTATACACAGTGTTTAGGGTCATGAGACGAAGAAGCCTATTGATTTTCAGAATATTAAGTGTTTCGTATACTAAACGTTAGCATGGAGGAGAACTTTATCAAAGCCAAACAAATTCGAATGATTTTCTGATAATTACATAATGAGTTATTTATTGTTATATGATTTTAGTGTATTATAAATGTTTCATTACTGAAAAAAGTAAAATGTGCGACAACTCTTGTTGACTGCCCGGACGATTTAGCTGCTGTGGGCGTATGTTTCGTTGCCTGACAACCTATCTTTAATTTTCGTGCACGTTAAAGATTTACATCACTTCCTGTCTCAATTCGGTCGTTATGGCATCGGCAATATCCCCAGCTGTACAAAAATATAACTTTCTAAAACATCGGTTGGGAATTGACATAATCAGGGCCTGTTTTCAATTTTCGTGCACGTTAAAGATTTACACCACTTCCTGTCTCTTCGCAACTATCGCAATAGTAATAAGTACTAACTGTTTAAAACACAAAAAAACAGTAAACAGTAAGGGCCGGTTTTCAATTTTTGTGCACGTTAAAGATTTACATCACTTACGGTCTAAATTCGGTTGTTATGGCATCCGCAATATCCCCAGCTGTACAAAAATATAACTTTTTAAAAAATCCGTTGGAAATTGACATAATTAGGGCCTGTTTTCAATTCTCGTGCACGTTAAAGATTTACACCACTTCCCGTCTCTTCGCAACTTTCCCAATGGTAATAAGTACTAACTGTTTAAAATATGAAAAAACAGTAAACAGAACTCTATCTGTTATAGTTTCGAAGATCTACACGAATTGTAAACGGAATAAAAAAAAAAGTTTTCCGAATGGGACAAAAAAACAGTCTTCTTAGTCTCAGATAACAACCAAAAACCCTGACGAAACTGATCAGCATGAAATTTGCATTATTCTTAAAGACCGGCGAATTCCTTATGAAAAGCTTCAGTGGGGAGCTTTATTTTAACTGGTTAAAAGGGATGACGTCATGTAGACATAAAGCATGGGATATTAATTCCAGGAGTAACTGTTACTTACTAATATGAATTATTTTTACCAAAGACACACCAGTAACAGATATTGGTTCATAGTAAAACACCTTTATTTCAAAAATTGCCACTTTGAAAAATAGCTATCTCTGTATGCTCTATACAATTGTTATACGTTGGTTATATGTACAGATTTTATCCACTCTTACTGCAATACAAGATGCCGTTTTCAATTTTCGATCCCTTTGTTTTCCCACTCCTGATATTGAGGACAGTGGGGCAATGGTCTCATATATCAGACTACAGATTAGACTCTCTGTAAAACAAGTTTTAACATAAATATTATGATGGCTTTTCGAGAAAAATACCTCTAAAAATGGTCCAAATCGTAAAAATATGATGTTTTGGATTTTCAATCTCCTTTTTCGACTTCTTATTGTAACACTATCGTAGTGATGACAGATAAGAGTTTCGTAGATAAAGGATTTATTTACATCAGGACAGGTATCTAATACAGCTTCGGTTACATACATTCAACATAAATACAAGAGCAATACATTATACTGGAACTATTACTACTACGACACGAACACATCTACATAATATAAAATCCACTAGTCTGCTACAGGAACACATCTACATAATACAACATTTACAATCCTGCTCCTCTGCCAAGGCAGCGGCTGGACTCTGGTAAGTCCATACACTCGTCCCAGCCTTTCTTCTCACCCCGGCTGCTTAATACTAACTGTCAGTGAACTCCCGAATATATACCCTTTGCACAGATGGTCATATCTGCAATTGTCTCTTTTATCTTGTCACGGCATGTGCATAAACATTTGAAGTCGTGTGGATCTTGTACACAGATCATGTATAGCTTGTAATGGACATATTGAATAATTAGATTTAATAAGATCGTGCATCGACAGGAGTTTATTTTGAGATGAACGTCAAATTCATGCATTGTCAAAACTAGCAGAGTTCAATAAGTTCAATGCACCTAAATCATAAATGATATCCCTTTGTTACATTTCCTACCCTTCCCACAAGTTATTTACTAAGTAAATAATAAACTAACATTAGTAACACCATTCTCACATGTGGGACACTGGCTTCAAATATATTAAATGATAATGTAATACACGATATCATAAGAACACACACAATATCAACGTCATTTCTAAACATTACAAAAAAGGAAATTTATACAATCAAAATATAATTTGAAGAAAAAAAATAGCAAATATTTTATAAAATAGAAAAGGTTCATATATAGAAAAAAATTAACATAGGATTTTGTCAAATTGTTTTTTACTTGAGATAAATGATATTGAATGATTTGAACACATTTTACCAATCTTAAATAAGATATTTTTCATAGAACTTATCAAAATTAACAACAGTTTATCTCTCTATTTCTTAAACAAAACAAAACACCACGTATATACGATTCTAACCTTAGCGCGACCCTTCTTCCTTGAGGGTATAAAAATCGATTCCTCTTAATAGGAATACACAAAACGCTCGAATTTACGAGGCACAGATACACAAAACTCTCGAATTTACGAGGCAAAAAAATCTTTAAAAACTCTCACATAAAATAACATAGGAGATAAAACCATGAATATGTGATTGTTTGTGAGTTAATATCTTCACCGCAAAAACAGAGATGGACGACGAAAAATTTATTTAACCGTCTATTCAAGAATTTCCTTATTAGGAACTTAGCTCAATTCTAGCCAAACAATCACAAAATATTTGACTTTTCAACATAAACCTCTTAATACTTTGTTACAACTAATTTTAAAAACCCAAAAATGTGTTCAAAAACAAACAAGTATAATTTATTTATTCTTTTAAAAACAAAATGACTCACCGTAAAACAACAATCACACACAATTTCTGTTCCTTGCTGTTCCGTCGCCATTGATTTTTTATTTCTCCGTGCTTGGTGATGTTCTTCATTTCTCTGTGTTTTGTGATTTTCTCTATTTTCATCCTTGAATTATGAATTTTCATACCATCAGAACCGCACCTGCCACCCACAGTTTCACAAAAAAAAAACGTTTCAGTCCTGCATTGTTTATTTTGTTTTAAAATTCTTTTTTTACACCAACTCATCGGATGTCTAGCGGTAAAACCTCTTTTGTCTGCCACGCGGGATTTTCTTCGTTTTCACGGGAACACATCCAGGGGTCTTGTAGGTCGATAGCACCAATAACTTCGGTTACATACATTCAACAAGAATACAACGGCAATACATAATACTGGAACTATTACTACTACGGAAACTCATCTACAGGAACACATCTATATAATATTAAATCTACTAGTCTTCTAAAGGAACACATCTAAATAATACAACATTTACTATTCTGCCCCTCTGCCAAGGCAGCAGCTGGACTCGGGTGAGTCCATACACCCGTCCGAGCCTTCTCTCTCCCTCGGCTCTTCGCTTTCTGTCATGGAAAACCCGAATATATACCCTTTGCACAGATGGTCATATCTGCAATTGTCTCTTTTATCTCGTCACAGCATGTGCATAAACATTTGAAGTCGTGTAGATCTTGTACACAGATCATGTATAGCTTGTAATGGACATATTGAATTAATTAGATTTAATAAGATCGTGCATCGACAGGAGTTTATTTTGAGGTGAACGTCAAATTCATGTATTGTCAAAACTAGCAGAGTTCAATAAGTTTAATGCACCTAAATAATAAATGATATCCCTTTGTTACATTATTACATTTAGAGAAATTGTACAATGGTTTCACACAATACATCACCCGTTAGACTCTCAACTGAGGAAGTTTTAAAAAAAATCGTTGGCGGCGTTTCAGAGAAACATGCGTTTAAAATTGCTCGAAATCGTAGAAACCTTTCTTTTCAAAGTCCTATAACTTTTTCAATTTTTGATAGAAACTTTTCGCTGTAGTATCATCTGATAGACAATTCAATTGGTTATCAAACGACATAATAATTTAACTACTCGGTAAAGAACCAATCGATACATCACATTTTACGCACAGACACCCATTTTTCACAATTTTGTCCAACTTTGGATACCTTTCTTGACTACTTCCAGTGATTAGAGGATTTTCATTTATAGTTTTAAGTACTGGAGAAGACCTTCGACTTTATAGTCTTGAAGTTTTAAAAAAATCGTTGGAGCCGTTTTAAAAAAATAAGAACTCTACGATTTGACCAAAATGCAAAAAAAGTGAAAATTCAAAGAGAACATTTCAGAACAAAACTGATATTTTTAGAATTGGATTGGTGTCAGCTATCCAAAAATATAAGTCATAATTCAAAATTCCAAAAAATAACAATTTTAGAAAAAAAATCCAATTTTCACTGAAAAAATGAGAGCGACGAACTTTCTAAAATCGACGTTTTTGAACTGCTATCTGCTCCGAAATGTCTCCAGCTATCCAAAAATGTAAATATTAGTTGAGAATGAACAGAATTATGGCCGATTTTCGTTTTTTCGTATTAAATGTCACTTCCGGTATGCGCACAAATTTCAAAATAGCTTTAAGCAGTAGCTGCACACCACTTTTCCAGCTGAAAATCAAATTTCAAACCTCTATCTCTTATAGTTGCTTAGATCTAGCTTCCCCCAATAAAAAATAAATAATAATATTAATCTTAGTAATAACAATAACCTTTCACCATTTTCAATGGTGAAAGCCTAATAATAATTCCTAGTAATAACAATAGTCTTTCATCATTTTCAATGATGAAAGCCTAATAATAACTTTATTCTCAAATAATAAGTTCCACAAACTTATAATTACTGAACGATAGATCTGCTCCCAAAAGAACTAGACGATGTAAATAATTAGGATATTTTGTGAACATTTAAATATGTCATCAAGAACATCGACTATATTTCTAATCGTCTTTAAATACAATATTATAGCACTAGTATTCTGTATATACAGTCAAACTGGAGGAAAGAATTGTCATCATTTTGTTATGCTTGATTGATCAAAATGTTTGAACACATATTGACCTAAATAAGTGTTGCGTAACAAATGCGATGTTTTGATACTTGATTGGGGTGGTCATAAAGTAATAAACTAATCAACAAGCTAGGGTTGGGTTGGGTAAGGGTTATAATAACTCTCCTTCTAATTGAGCTAGAATGTTCAAACTTGGTGTTGGTGTTTATTAGGTCAATGCCTAGTTAAGGTAGTATGTTCAAACTGATGAGAGAGTGATGAAACGTTGTGTATAGTTTGATTGCTTAATGCTTTTGAAAAAAATAAATGTGCGATTAATTAATATGTGTCATCTATTTATTTTGGGTTTTTGGCGCTGGACATCAGCCTCACTGTTGGCTTGTTACTAGCTGAGCAGAAATTAATGGTGTACCATTAAATTAAGCCATAGTACTCATTAAACCATTTTTGAAATTTAAAGCGTTATTATCAATTATCAAAGGACGTTTTGAAATTAAAGGCTATTATATTAATTAAAGAGCAAAACAACCAACTTAAAGGAAACCAGATCCCTAGTGAAAAGAGTTTTTCCTTTAAAGGCGCAAAAAAGGTCGGAAGCAGTTTTATTAATTTCTATTTCATTTTCTAGCAAATTGGATTAAGAAGTGAAAAAAGGCGTAAATTGACCTATTTACAACTCATTCAGGCTTTTCAGATTTTAAAATATTTTTACTTTTATAAACTTGTAGCTATAATCCATACGAAAAGAATGTATGTGAAAATTAGCTTGTAATATAAGCAGTTGCCGAGAAATAGGCAATTTTGAGTCACTTTTCACATAATTTTGGCTGTAAAAAAATCAATAATTATTCGAGTTTCAATTTTCTTTCGCCATTGGATGCCTAACGCCATAGTGGACTATGTCAAACTATTTTACCTCTTGCGTGAATTGAGACTGAACGTGCTGCTCAGTGTGAGTGAATTTACGCGACGGCTTTGAGTACTAAACGTTAAAAAAACATAAATTTGTGTTTATAATATCCTAATAAACATGGACATTTGATCAGATTTTCGGCCAAAGGACGACGTGTGAACACAATACAGCAGTAAACTTATGCCAAATCTGTATAATTACTATAGAGCCCATGCAGTGAGCGTGTTGAACCAACTATGTCACTTCCAGTTAGTGCTGTAACGATACGCTAACTCCAAATACGATACACGTGTTAGCAAAATCCTTACGATACGATAGTATCACGATATGCGTGCTAATTAGATTCAGGGAGTTTTCTTCATTTATATTGAATGAAATTTAACCATCAATAATATTAAGCATAAAATGACAAACTACTTCTTTTAAACATGTTATTTATTAAAAATAAGAACAGTTTAAGTAAAACAGACCAAGTTAATACTGAAACCTCCCAGGTTTATTTATATCACAATACAATGATATTGGAATGATTGTACATATCATACATAGTTACAGAACCAGTCAACCACAACATCCACAAGAGTCATTCATTAATATCAATACATTAATATTTAGTTGTAACACAATACACAAAACAACTAACAATTCTTGAGAATTAAACAGACAATAATTTAAAATAAGTTTTACTAAATATCAAAGTTCGTATTTGTACGGGTACCTGAAATAAACTAAACTAAAGCGCCCAGGTTTATTTATATCAATAGAAGTCGTAGCGCACAATATAGTCTCTTTCAACCAGACTGGATTTTGGTCGAGTACAATAATTACACGATCGGGTGTTCGACGGAAAAGATTTCTTGCATAGAATTTAATTGATGCTTGCAATTTCAATGGCAGTTAATGCAGTCAATGCACAACATGACTGATATCAGAAGAAATGTTAACACCGAAGTCTACGTGATACAACACAGACTCGCTAAACTGGCGTTGTCGTTGCCTGCTATTCATTTTGGGCTGAATTATCTGTGTACTTTGGCAAGAGTTATTCACATCTAAATGAGAGTTAGTTCCCTTCGTATATCGCGATTTACAGGAGTGATTATCGTTTGTACTTGGCGAAAAAAATTAATCGCGATTCACGGTATCATCGATGAATCGTTACAGCACTACTTCCAGTTAAATAAAAATTAATTTCTCACTTACAAAAACTTTTTTGCTGTGTGTTACAGAGGGGATCATTTATAAATATATATTTAAGATTTATAGAAACCTTGTTGAAAATCGTTGGTCTTCCCCTTTAAAGAATGATCCAGGTCTATACTGCGTTCCATAGTCATGCCTGAGTTGCATTTAAATAGGTCCGCCCAGATTTCTTAAATGGCATTTTCTTACCCTTTCGGTAGAATGCTGCCGTATAATCACCGCCAGTAAAGCTATGAAATGCCGGTAAAGCTCGGCAAATATCACTTCCAAGCTACAAGGCTATTCCACTCAAATTTATAAAGCGTCTGTTATTTTTCGATGTGGTTCCAGTGTCTTGCAATATTTTACAACTAGTCTGGAGGCTCAGTGCGAGGGGGTGTCGACCAAATGGGCACAAAACCAGACCCAACTTTTCTAGAGTAAAATTTTGCGTTTTTGAGATATTCAGTGAATGGGCAACCATATCACTCTTTCAATAGAAATATAAACTTGCTAAATTCGCCTTTAGACTTATTGACGCCAGAGGTCAAAAAGGTGAAATGTTCCGATTTTGCCCTTGGAAGATTTAAAGCAATGAAATGTCAGCATAAAATATAAAAACTAAAGCGAAACCTGATCTTATTAGTAATAGGGACATTTAAAATGTATCTTTAGGTGGTCTTAGTACATAACTTTTACTTTGGAATGTCGAAAAAGATCTTGCATAACAGAACCAAAACACTTCAAAACCTGTTTAAAAAATAAGTAAAAACTGTCAAATCAAAATCTCTCCGAATTAGTTTTACAGCGAATGCTATACATAACGATACTAGTTGTCGAAAAATAATATGGAATAGATTCATAGTTGGATTCCAGCCTGCAGGCCACGTCACACAGGCAGTCAAACATTTCCCCAGTAACATTTACCAATACGACGTTTATATACAGTTTTCTCCGATTGGGATACCTGGAAATCCACGCGGCCTGCAGACTGGAGCCTAACCATGAAATTATTCAATTATTTTTCGGACAACTAGTTTCATTATATATAACGATCAATGTTATATTTAATCGGGGAGATTTTGTTTTGACAGTTTTTGAGTATTTTTGAAACAGGTTTTGAAATCTGTTGGTTCTGTTATGTAACATCCTTTTCGACGTTCCAAAGTAAATGTACAGTGCTAAGACCACATAAAGATAAGTTATAAATGTTCATACTATTAACTAGAACAGGTTTCGCTTTAGTTTTTTATACGCCCACATGAAAATGTGGTCGTATATTGTCGGTCCGTCCACAATTTCTTGTGAACACTCTAGAGGCTAAAGTTCATATCCGATTGACTTTACATTTATACACAGTGTTTAAACATTCGGCAAACCTCGACAGATTCCGATGCCCTATATCTAGACTCGGCTGTATGATGTAGTCCGCCATTTTGGAACTATTTTAAAGGACCCGGATAAACATGGTTGCCCACAGGAGATGGGTGCCAGTCAAGTCGTCCACAAGCGAAGTCGTCCACAACCGTTGGTGGAGTCGTCCACAAGGCATTGGTGATGTCGTCAACAACTATTAGTGAGGACTCCACCAACGGGTGTGGGCAGCTTAACCAGATTTTGGGACTTTTTTGTAAAAGCGGAACGTTTTCCTGTTAGAGTAAATCGGTAGTCGATAAGCCGCATCGCAAATGTATGGTCGTAGGTACATATCAATGACTATCATACATCCGAGTCTAGATGAAGGTTACGGAGAGTACCGGAATCTGTCAAGGTTTGCCGAATGAGTGTTTAAAGTCATGAGACGAAGAATCCTATTGATTTTCAGCAATTTCCGATAATTACTGCTAGCGCTAGATCACTTTGAAAAATCTTGTGAACTTCTAGAGGCTTAAGTTAATATCCAATTGACTTTAAATTTATACACAGTGTTTAAGGTCATGAGACGAAGAAGCCTATTGATTTTCAGCGATTTCCAATAATTACTGTCAGAGTTATGGCCCTTGATCACTTCAAAAAAGCTAAAGTTAATAACCGATTTACTTATAATTTATACACAGTGTTTAAGGTCATGAGACGAAGAATCCTATTGATTTTCAGCAATTTCCGATAATTACTATCAGAGTAATGACCATTGATCACTTTCAAAATTGTGGACGCTCTAGAGGCTAAAGTTAATATCTGATTGACTTTATATTTATACACAGTGTTGAAGGTCATGAGACGAACAGGTATATTGAGTTTCAATGAATTTTGATAACTTGAACAGCATGGAGGAGAACTTTATCAAAGCCAAACAAATTCGAATGATTTTCTGATAATTACATAATGGGTTGTTACTTTTAATCAGATTGGGTTGAGAAGGCGTTCCTATCTCTATGCCACATACGCTCACACCAGGGATCGAAACAACAGCCGCATGCCAGAGGTGGTCGGCCAGCTAGAGGTCGAAGTGTGGCACTTTAGACCACTAGGCCATCTCACCCCCCCCAAAACCAAACAAATTCGAATGATTTTCTGATAATTACTAATAGTAAATGCAGGAGGACTGCACTACACGCAAAACAAAAAAAACAAAAAAATTACAAGATAAACCTGCGGACAAGACAGAAAATAGACATTGCAAACACTAAACAATTATCAAATCAAGTGAATGGATCCGGGGGCCAGTCGTAAGCGTCCACTGCGCTGTACAGTCCCGGGGCTGTTGTGGTACAAGCTTCACTAAAATGATTTACAAAAAAGACGTAACAAAAAAAGATGTAACAAAAAAATGCGACCGATCTTGTCAGTGGTCGTCTCTTCAATAGGAATAGTCAGCCAGTTGACGTCAGGTGTAAGAACGTCAAATAATTTTAACAATAAGGGTGATAATTATTTAATATGTGTCATCTATTTATCTTTGGATTGCGACAGGGAACATCAAACTCACTGTTAGCTTGTTTCCTCAGTTTTCTTCGCATCCTGATGAAATACACTGGTTGATAATAAAATATTTATCACATTTTGTATGGTTGGAGGAATTTCTCTTTAATATTTCCTAAAAAAAAAAAATGTTTTTTCTTTTAGGATATTGGTATTGGCTCATATTCAGTATGTAAAAGATGTGTTCACAAGTCCTCAGGAATAAGTTATGCAGTTAAGGTGGGCTTTCTTTTTATACTGCAGCTTACACTGAGAAATAGGTAAAGGTAAAAACGTAAGTTTGCCTTATAAGAAACAAGCAAAAGGATAAATACCTACGTATCTCGATAAAAAAATAAAATTCGAATTATAACTCTAGATAAGGTGTGTTTTAACATTAACAAGGTGGGTTAATTATCGCTAGGGGTGAAAAACTCTGGGAAGGTAGTTTTCTGTACCAGGTATGTTAATTAACCGACGGGTTAAAAACGAATGACCCGGTTAAAAACGAATGACCCACTGTGTATTGTTTAATTATTGTATTTTCTCGATAGCTGTTATAACTGAATCAAACGGGTATAATCAAGGACCGACAGGCTTTATCTTACGCGTGAGTGTTAAATGGAAACAGGGAAGGATGCAACAATGCCAATTAATATGCAAGAGCAATGAGCGATCGCCGGCTGCTAGCGAAGAAACATAACTAATTTCACCGATAATTTTAAGAAATTTAACAGACTTATGAATGCGGTACTCGTACAAAACGTTCAAATAAAGGCGTTCTAAAATCTTAAATTGATATTTTGATCTTTTGTATCGATAGATAGTATATTTATAGACTCATTTTTGTTAAAATCTCAATTTCGATCAAAATCAATTATTTCACTTATTTTGTCAATCTCCCAAACAGAGTTGTCTTCCCTTACGGTCCACACTAATCTCTGCTAACAGCTCAATTGACTACACCACCAAGATTCTTGGTGAAGATATACAATGATAAACAATACAATATAAAACAATTAAATGATAATATATTTAATACTATTTCCATATTGAAAAAGAAATGGGGTCACAATTTCAAAATAACAATGTATATACAGATATTACAGGGAACTCTTTTGCATAAGATTACGGGTGAAATGGTCGAAAATACGAACTGCGCATGTCGCTGTGCTAATTTTAGAATAAAATAATATTTAATACACTTGGGTTTGTTTATCAGTACTACGCGATCGACAGGCCCAACAAATAATTTAGAAATGTCTAGTTAATCCAAATCAAAGAATTCTCGATATATGTTTGAAATATAATAGTAGGGGAGCTAGGTTCAGGTTAATTCGAAAATCGCGTACAAAATTTCTACTATGCCAGATGTGTGGGCAGCGGTGTCGGATACTTTGAACCTCGATTCTTAAGTTGCGGGTCCTCTTCCCGTGGGGGTGAGGGGCCCTACAAAACGTCGAAATTTTGCGTTTTATTCGACTTTTGCGTACAACGACCAACTTTCGTGTATAAGTCGACCAACCCAAGATGTCACCAAAAACATTACTTAAGAAGACCCCTAACCCTTCCTTCGTCCTTAAGAACACCCACTTTACCCCCCTCAGGGAGGAGTTAAAGCGATTTTTATTATATTATTATAGTAGGGGAGCTAGGTTCAGGTTAATTCGAAAATCGCGTACAAAATTTCTACTATGCCAAATGTGTGGGCAGCGGTGTCGGATACTTTGAACCTCGATTCTTAAGTTGCGGGTCCTCTTCCCGTGGGGGTGAGGGGCCCTACAAAACGTCGAAATTTTGCGTTTTATTCGACTTTTGCGTACAACGACCAACTTTCGTGTATAAGTCGACCAACCCAAGATGTCACCAAAAACATTACTTAAGAAGACCCCTAACCCTTCCTTCGTCCTTAAGAACGCCCACTTTACCCCCCTCAGGGAGGAGTTAATTCGACTTCCGCGTACAAGATAAGAACGACAAAAAGGGGGACCCAGGGGTGAAATGACGATTTAATTCGAATTTTGTGTACAACGATCAACTTTCGTACATAAGTCGACCAGCCTCAGAAGTCACCAAGAACATTACTTAAGAAGACCCCTGACCCTTCCTTCGTCCCTTAAAAACGCCCTCTTTACCCCCTCAGGGAGGAGTTAATTCGACTTCCGCGTACAACATTAATTTTTTCGTTAAAAGTTTCACTATTGGTCCACTAGAACGTAAAACTAACTTAAGAAGTGGGGCAAAGGGGGTGTCTTAAGGGACGAAGGAAGGGTTGGGGGTCTTCTTAAGTAATGTTTTTGGTGACATCTGGGATTGTTCGACTTATGTACGAAAGTTGATCGTTGTACCAAAAGTCGAATTAAATCGTCATTTCACCCCCTGGGTCCCCCTTATTGTCGTTCTTATCCGAGATAGAAGGGGATTTCGCGTTCTTAAGTTAGTTTTACGTTCTAGTGGACCAATAGTGAAACTTTTAACGAAAAAATTAATGATGTACGCGGAAGTCGAATTAACTCTTCCCTGAGGGGGGTAAAGTGGGCGTTCTTAAGGGACGCAGGAAGGGTCAGGGGTCTTCTTAAGTACTGTTTTTGGTGACATCTGGGGTTGGTCGACTTATGTACGAAAGTTGATCGTTGTACGCAAAAGTCGAATAAAACGCAAAATTCCGACGTTTTGTACAGCCCCTCAGCCCCACGGGAAGGGGACCCGCAACTTAAGAATCGAGGTTCAAAGTATCCGATACCGCTGCCCACACATTTGGCATAGTAGAAATTTTGTACGCGATTTTCGAATTAACCTGAACCTAGCTCCCCTACTATAATAATATAATAAAAATCGCTTTGCGCGATAAACATTTCGAATTCACTAACAAATTATAAAATGTTTATAACGCCAAACATTTCGCTGACAGGCGCCATTTTTGACCAAGTAGTAAATCACGTGATCAATGACCTCCGGGTCAAACCTTATAGTACGCTAGCCGACGGCTGGATAGCGAGACTTGCGTGGAGAATGTTATTTTGTCTGTAGTCCAAAATTAGATATTGCGCATTCCGACTCAAGATGCCCTGGGCGAACACATATATAGGCCTATATTAACTATATAAAAAAATCCTGCACATAATTTTATTGAGTATTGACATATTCGGCAACCCCTAAACAAAAAACTAACAAGGTCTGCCGAATGCGTCTATTTGTGTGATCGGTGACCTCTGACCGTTATGGCGACAAGGACAGAATGCAAATTGCCGACAATAATGTAAATATTGGAAACAATTGGCTATGATATTGTTTTGTGGGAGTATTTTGCAAATCAAAACGCCTGGATTGAAGAAAAAAAATATCTGAGTGGATCGGCAGAGGTTTGATTGCCTGACATTACGAATTGTGGTAAAAAAATGAGTTGAACGAGAGCAGGTAAAGTTGAGTCTTGAAAAGGCATTGCATTCCTGTTCTTTTTTATTATATATATTGTCTGGTACAAAATGGTGTATGCATATATACACGGATAGAAAGTCAGATTCCTGTGGTATGTGTGTGAATTTTCAATTAATTAATTTAAGATCTATCCTGTATTTTTCTGGAGATTATGAACTTTGTGGTCGCTATAAAGCATATTCTATTTCCGAACAAAAGTGGCGTTGTTTCAGCGAAGAGCAAAACGAAATATGTGTAGAAGGAAGTGTTTGCACTAAAAGAAGATGGGCCTAATAAGCAGAAGCTAATATATTTGCCCATCAATATCTAAACTGTACTATTGACTTTACATATCCTTCCATATATATGTATGTTTTTGGACAGTATTACGGTTTTACACCTCAAATAAAAGAATAACATTCTTGTTCAATTTGTTGTATTCTTTTTTTATACGCCCACATAGAAATGTGGTCGTATATTGCCGTCGCCCCCGTCCGTCCGTCCGTCCATCGTCCACAATTTCTTGTGAACGCTCTAGGGGCTAAAATTAATATCCGATTGACTTTAAATCTGTACACAGTGTTTAAGGTCATGAGAGGAAGACCTCTATTGATTTTCAGCGATTTCCGATAATTGCTGTCAGAGTTATGGCCCTTGATCACTTTGAAAAATCTTGTGAACCCTCTTGAGGCTAAAGTTAATATCTGATTGAATTAAGATTTATACACAGTGTTTAAGGCCATGAGACAAAGAAGCCTAAAGATTTTCAGCAATATCCGATAATTACTGCCAGAGTTATGGCCCTTGATCACTTTGAAAAATCTTGTGAACCCTCTAGAGGCTAAAGTTAATATCTGATTGAATTAAGATTTATACACAGTGTTTAAGGCCATGAGACAAAGAAGCCTAGGGATTTTCAGCGATATCCGATAATTACTGCCAGAGTTATGGCCCTTGATCACTTTGAAAAATCTTGTGAACCCTCTAGAGGCTAAAGTTAATATCTGATTGAATTAAGATTTATACACAGTGTTTAAGGCCATGAGACAAAGAAGCCTAGGGATTTTCAGCGATATCCGATAATTACTGCCAGAGTTATGGCCCTTGATCACGTTGAAAAATCTTGTGAACGCTCTAGAGGTTAAAGGTAATATACGATTGACTTTAAATTTATACACAGTGTTTAGGGTCATGAGATAAAGAATCCTATTGATTTTAATCAATTTCCAATAATTGCTGTCAGAGTTATGGCCCTTGATCTCTTCAAAAAATCTTGTGGATGCTCCAGAGGCTAAAGTTAATAACCGATTGACTTTAAATTTATACACAGTGTTTAAGGTCATGAGACGAAGAAGCCTATTGATTTTCAGCAATTTCTGATAATTACTGTAAGAGTTATGGTCCTTGATCACTTTCAAAATTTTGTGGACGCTCTAGAGGCTAAAGTTAATATCCGATTGACTTTAAATTTATACAAATTGTTGAAGGTCATGAGACGAACAAGTATATTGAGTTTCAATGAATTTAGATAACTTGAACAGCATGGAGGAGAACTTTATCAAAGCCAAACAAATTCCAATGATTTTCTGATAATTACATAATAAATTGTTACTTTTAATCAGATTTTAGTGTATTATAAATGTTTCATTACCGAAAAAAGTAAAATATGCGACAACTCTTGTTGACTGCCCGGACGATTTAGCTGCTGTGGGCGTATGTTTTGTTGCCTGGCAACCTATGTTTAAAATTAGGTGTGTTAAGATAAAATTTGTATCATTTTTCAATTGAAATATTGTAAAATAGTACAAATTGTTGACCAGAATAAAGATTGGAACATATTATTCAGTTACAACAAGAGTGGTATTGGGGCTTTAAAACAGACTCTTCTCTTATGTCCTACTTCGAAAGTCATTACAATGCGGTCGGCGGTAAAAAGTTTTTGGTCGGCGGTAATTTCACGATGGTCGGCGGTAAAAGGTATTTGGTCGGCGGTAAAAACCATTTGGTTGGCGGTAGTCGGCGTTGGTCGGCGGTAAAAAGTACCACCGCTTGATGTAAGTAGATGATCATTAGGCAAATGTCTTGACTGAGTTCAATGATTAATATTTTGAGCTAAAGCTAAGCAGAGCTAATCAATTTCATTGTTCGATGCTTTGGGACAAGATAATCTTGATTCTATCTGATAGAGAGTGATCAAACTTTGTGTATAGTTTGAGTGCTTGATGCTTTTGAAAAAAATAAATGTTTGATTAATTAATATGTGTCATCTTGTTATTTTGGGATTTTGGCGGGGGACATCAGCCTCACTGTTGGCTTGTTTATCGAGATACGAAGGTATTTATCCTTTTGCTTGTTTCTTATAAGGCAAACAAACGTTTTTACCTTTACCTTTTTTATACGCCCACATTAGAAATGTGGTCATATATAGGCGTCGCCCAATCCGTACATCCGTCCGTCCATCCGTCCGTCTAGGCGGAAAGTACGTCCGTCCGCCGTCCACAATTTCTTGTGAACGATCTAGGGGGTAAAGTTTATTTTTAATTGACTTTAAATTTATACACAGTGTTTAAGGTCATGAGACGAAAAAGCCTATTGATTTTCAGCGGTTTCCGATAATTGCTGTCAGAGCTATGGCCCTCGATCACTTCAAAAAATCTTGTGAACATTCTAGAGACGAAAGTTAATATTCGATTACTTTAAATTCATACACAGTGTTAATGGTCATGAAACAAAGAAGCCTCTTGATGTTTTATCAATTTCTGATAATTACTGTCAGAGTTATGGCCCTTGATCGCTTCAAAAAAACTTGTGGACGCTCTAGAGACTGAAGTTAATATCCGATTGACTTTAAATGTATACACAGTGTTTAAGGTCATGAAACGAACAAGCATATTGAGTTTCAATGAATTTTGACTTGAACAGCTAAATCCAGAATATTAAATGTTTCGTATACTAAACGTTAGCATGGAGGAGAACTTTATCAAAGCCAAACATATTCAAATGATTTTCTGATAACTACATAATGAGTTGTTACTTTTAATCAGACTTTAGTGTATTATAAATGTTTCATTACCGAAAAAAGTAAAATATGCGACAACTCTTGTTGACTGCCCGGACGATTTAGCTGCTGTGGGCGTATGTTTCGTTGCCTGGCAACCTATCTTCTCAGTGTTATTGTCAGAAGAATTCATCCGTGAGAGATCGTTGGAATGTAACTAGCCATGTTCCTACACCGCCATGTCCATCATGTGCAAGTGAAAGCGACTCTCATCTGACAAGAGAATTTATCGCCATGTTGCCATGTTCCAGTGCAGACATGCTCTTGCAGCCTTTTGCTCATGTGATAGGTCTTCTAACGCCATATCAAGCCAATCTGAGTCAATTCAATCTGAGTCAATTACTAACAGTTCTGTAGGATGGGAGGCAAATGTTTTTTTTTTATCTAATATTATTTTTCCTGTGATCTATTATAAATAAGTAAAAACTTTTAAAATCTGATCTACCAGTATTTTATTGCTTCTCTTTTTTTAGATTATGGATAAAGGTAAACGAGACCCTTCTGAAGAAATAGAAATTCTTTTACGATTTGGTCATCATACAAATATTATCACATTACGAGATGTATGTTACATTTTTCTTATATAGACATTTTAACTCTTTTCAATAATAAGTTTTTCATAAGACTATGTACTATTACATATATTTTTGTTCATGTTACTACTAGAGTCATAACTTTGCAGTTTTACATAAGTTTCTATGTACTACAATACATAAAGTCTCGGTAAATTTGACCGTTGCTGAGTCTTGCTGCTGAAAGAAAATTCTTTAGGGGAGTGGCCTCTTTATAAAATCTCGGTAAGTTTGACCGTCGCTGAATCTTGTTGCCAAACGAAAATTCTTTACAGGAGTGGCCAGTGTTCGACACAAACTTCGGTCTGGAGGCCCGAGGCCGACTGATTTATCGGAGGACTCCTGCTTGCCTATTTCACTCGGGTCCGCCGGGCCTTCGCCTTCTTATCTCGCAAAGTGAGTGTCCACATACGTCTATTCTGGAAATGGTAGAACTGCCATAGAAAAGCAACCCCTGGGCCCTGTGTCTCCAATAGTTGACAGTTAATGTTCAACGGAAGCTGCTGTTTTTCCAATCATTGACTTACGTAACCAGCCTCTGATTTGTAACTGTTTTGGGTTTTTTTTATCGGCTTTGTAAAACTATGCACTGGCCACTATGGTATCATAAATTAATCTACTATCAGGCTAAATTGAACGAGTTAATTAATAATTTTTATACGCCCACATAGAAATGTGGTCGTATATCCGTCGCCCCCGTCCGTCCGTCCGTCTGTCCATCGTCCACAATTTCTTGTGAACGCTCTAGGGGCTAAAATTAATATCCAATTGACTTTAAATTTATACACAGTGTTTAAGGTCATGAGAGTAAGACCCCTATTGATTTTCAGCGATTTCCGATAATTGCTGTCAGAGTTATGGCCCTTGATCTCTTTAAAAAATCTTGTGAACGCACTAGAGGCTAAAGTTAATATCCGATTGACTTTAAATTTATACACAGTGTTTAAGGTCATCAGAGGAAGTCCCCTATTGATTTTCAGCGATATCCGATAATTGCTTCCAGAGTTATGGCCCTTGATCACTTTGAAAAATCTTGTGAACGCTCTAGAGGCTAAAGTTAATATCTGATTGAATTAAGATTTATACACAGTGTTTAAGGCCATAAGACAAAGAAGCCTAGGGATTTTCAGCGATATCCGATAATTACTGCCAGAGTTATGGCCCTTGATCACTTTTAAAAATCTTGTGAAAGCTCTAGAGGCTAAAGGTAATATCCGATTGAATTTACATTTATACACGGTGTTTACGGTCATGAGACGAAGAAGCCTAGGAATTATCAGCGATATTCGATTATTAGTGCCAGAGTTATGGCCCTTGATCACTTTGAAAAATCTTGTGAAAGCTCTAGAGGCTAAAGGTAATATCCGATTGAATTTAAATTTATACACAGTGTTTACGGTCATGAGACGAAGAAGCCTAGGGATTATCAGCCAGAGTTATGGCCCTTGATCACTTTGAAAAATCTTGTGAACGCTCTAGAGCCTAAAGGTAATATTCGACGGACTTTAAATTTATACGCAGTGTTTAGGGTCATGAAACAAAGAAGCCTAGGGATTTTCAGCGATTCTCGATAATTACTGTTAGAGTTATGGCCCTTGATCACTTCAAAAAATCTTGTGGATGCTCTAGAGGCTAAAGTTAATATCCGATTGACTTGAAATTTATACACAGTATTGAAGGTCATGAGACGAAGAAGCCTATTGATTTTCAGAATATTAAGTGTTTCGTATACTAAACGTTAGCATGGAGGAGAACTTTATCAAAGCCAAACAAATTCGAATGATTTTCTGATAATTACATAATGAGTTGTTACTTGTTATATGATTTTAGTGTATTATAAATGTTTCATTACTGAAAAAAGTTAAATATGCAACAACTCTTATTGACTGCCCGGACGATTTAGCTGCTGTGGGCGTATGTTTCGTTGCCTGGCAACCTATCTTTTATCAAGTAGTCAATCAACTTGCTTGTTAGCTACAATAACATTAACAGTCATACCGCGACATGGATTGTGCATCTCGCTCGGGAATCACGCTTCTTCGACGCTCTGTATAAAATTTGGTCATTCGTTTAATAGTTTTGCTGACCAGTAGGGCCTACATGTTAATGAAATTTAAATCTGACTTGAATATAATCCTGTGATAGAACACTGAATACACATAGAAAAAGTCATTATGAATGTATTTTTCCGACAAATTCTTCAATGTCAAATCCGCGCATGACACGTGACATCGGTTGGAATTTCTAGCCATTCTAGGTCAATTAGCCGGCGATGCTAGTTATGATTATTTTTTTTATACACGTGCTGACAGAGGCTTAATTTTAAACATATTATCGCTATTAATATTGAAAACTATATGGCATAGTGGTACGTAATTTTATTTTAAAGCAATTAGAATTATGATTTTCACGCAATTACTTTGCTGTGTGTTTATCATGGAGGAATGAATAAAAACATATTTACAAGATACGTGATAGACAAAAACTACAAATTGTGTTATGAAGAAATACCATTTTATTGTGTTATCCAAAAAACAACGACAGTAATATATTCGGGAATAAAACTGACATGATTTTTAAGCCAGGACGTGAATTAAAAATGGAAAATATGTACTTCTTTCCGCTAATCGATCTGCGCTTAGCTTGGAAACTATAAATATTATTATTGGTTGGGCCTGCGTGTCACCTGAAGGACTGACATGATCATGTGACACACAGGTCCTTTGGGCCTGTGCTTGGAAAATGTTTGTTTCGGACACTGAGAGTGGCTTTTTAATAAAATCGTTTTGTGCTGACATAAATTAAATATTACACTTTGGAAGTGAATATCAATACTACATGGGTAAATTTGACGTCGCTGAATCTTGTTGCTGAACGAAAATTCTTCACTCAAATCTTGTACATAACTTCTGTAAACTTGTCATTTTGTACCAACCTTCGATACTACTGTCTACCATTGTGATCCTTTCGATAATATTTATCCATTATTGTGAAGAAAATCGATGACTTAATTTTATTTTATCAGAAAAGCACACGAACAATAACCCATTGCTCATTTTATCACCGATTTGCAGGAGGCGCAACTCTATGTAATATTATCGGAGGCGATAAAACATCTGTTTAACAACAAATGGAAAAGAGATACTAGATGATCGTGACAAACCCGTTACTTTTATTTTATTCAATCAGTATCAAATAATGTGTTGTTACGCGTGAAAACAACAATCAGGTTAGTCGTTTAATAAAACAAAAGATTAATTAACAGATAATCTTGGGTTTATTGTTATTTTTACATTTCTTTTTACCTGATCAGTGGGGGTCGTGTTAATTAACTACTACTCACAGGATTAGCGGGAGTGTTACAAAGAACGACATGATGGTATCTCACTCAACAATAGCCTTTGAATGTACGATGTTTTGTTGAATTTATTAGTAAAATAATGACCGCTGGCCGTGTCTGTCTGTCTGTCTGTCTGTCTGCCCATTCGTCCGTCCGCAATTTCTAGCGTGAACACTCTAGAGGCTAAAGTTCATATCAGATTGACTTTAAATTTATACACAGTGTTTAAGGTCATGAGACGAAGAAGCCTTTTGATTTTCAGAGATTTCTGATGATTACTTTTAGAGTTGTGGCCCTTGATCACTTCAAAGAATCTTGTAGACGCTCTAGAGGCTAAAGTTAATAACCGATTGACTTTAGATTTATACACAGTGTTTAAGGTCATAATTGAAGAAGCCTATTCATTTTCAGCAATTTTCGATAATTACTGTCAGAGTTATGGCCCTTGATCATTTCAAAGAATCTTGTGGACGCTCTAAAGGCTAAAGTTAAAAAAAGATTGAATTTAAATTTATTCACAGTGTTTAAAGTCATGAGATGAAGAACCCTTTTGATTTTCAGCGTTTCCGATAATTACTGTCAGAGTTATGGCTCTTGATCACTTTCAAAATTTTGTGGATGTTCTAGAGGCTAAAGTTAATATCCGATTGACTTTAAATTTATACACAGTGTTGAAGGTCATGAGACGAACAAGTATATTGAGTTTCAGTGAATTTTGATAACTTGAACAGCATGGAGGAGAACTTTATCAAAGCCAAACAAATTCGAATGATTTTCTCATAATTACATAATGGGTTGTTACTTTTAATCAGATTTTAGTGTATTATAAATGTTTCATTGCCGAAAAAAGTAAAATATGCTACAACTCTTGTTGACTGCCCGGACAATTTAGCTGCTGTTGGCATATGTTTCGTTGACTGGCAACCTATCATGATTTTTAGCGAATTCCGATAATTACTGTCAAGAGTTCTGGCCCTTGATCACTTCAGAAGTTCTTGTGGATGCTCTAAAGGCCTAGTTAATATCTGATTGGCTTTAAATTTATACACAGTGTTAAAGGTCATGAGACGAAGAAGCCTATTGATTTTCAGCGTTTCCGATAAGTTATGGCCCTTGATCACTTTAAAAATTTTGTGGAGACTCTAGAGGCTAAAGTTCATATCCGATTGACTTTATATTTATACACAGTGTTGAAGGTCATGAGACGAACAAGTATATTGAGTTTCAATGAATTTTGATAACTTGAATAGCATGGAGGAGAACTTTATCAAAGCCAAACAAATTCGAATGATTTTCTGATGACTACATAATGAGTTGTTACTTCTAATCTGATTTTAGTGTATTATAATGTTTCATTACCGAAAAAGTAAAATATGCGACAACTCTTGTTGACTGCCTGGACGATTAAGCTGCTGTGGGCGTATGTTTCATTGCCTGGCAACCTATGTTTTTAATATTTTCGTTGTTTTTGATGTTTTTACTAGTTGAAACTAAAAAGGTCACGCACTTTGTTAACAATGACAATCACACATGATATATAGTAAAAATAGAATTATCTCCCTTCTTTGTTCTTGGTTGATTTGTAGAGAAACCATCTGTTTTCACGATAAAACAAATTGTATTATTAATAATCAACCTGGCTTTTAACTCATTCCGTCCTACTCTCGCCAAGTGTTGTCATAATTTGCTACTGAGTTCCACCGACTTACGCCACTTGTCACTGACTAGTGTTTAGTCAGACTCCCTCTCTACGCCAGGTGTCTTAATCTTTATTGTACTTTTTTATTGATCAATAAAGTTATAAACAAAAGACGTTTGACTTTCAAAAAGCCATTAAAAAGCAAAAAATGTACACATTACAACAACGGTTTAGGTGCTATAAGGTCGTGAGTTCACAAGAAAATTCTGTTTGATTTCCCAAAAGTTGTAATCCCATAAAACTATAGTTTCAACTAATGATTGGGGTCATAAAATGTGTAGGTAGTAGGTCACAACTAGGTGTTAGGTTTTAAACTCACGTGAAAGAAATGGAGAAAATTTTCAAGTTCAACGACTGCTGTCGGTATCTTTCATGCCCCGTTTTATTGAGCAATAAAGTTATATAAGAAAAACTAATTTGCTTTCCAAAAGTAAATTAGTCAATAGAAATATTGTTTTAATTTTTTTAACTAATGATTGAACTTTATTCAAGTCGTAAAATTTATGACACAACACCGGATTTAGGGGGTTACGGTTTTGAACTCTGTAAAAAATTATTTTCAGAGGTCACCATGTTGAATGGCAGTCAATATTTGTACGCTTTGTTTTTTTAATAATTTCTTTGTTATGGAAAGTGATTCCGACTCGGACTTCGAAGGAATTTTTTACTGGAAAAAAGACGTAGAAATTAGCAATAATAGTATCCAGGACAACGAATTGACTGACAATTCGTGTGAGGAACAAGACGGCTACCAAATAGCTAATTACAAATTGAACTAAAATGGCGGATAATCTTCGCGATTTTATTTGGAATGATACACCAAATTCCGTTATATGCCGTGCCAATCATTTTTATGTCCCATGCCAGGGCCAACAGACAAATTTAAACGTAAGAAGAAAGAAATTGATTCTTTTAGTTTATTTTTTGGACTGAATATGTTCGCATTGGTGAGCGACAAAACCAATAGATAACATGCTGAGAAATTCAACAATGAGATTGAGAGGTTCCAAAAAAAAATTTAAATATCATCTTAGATGTATATCTATTTAAAGTAAGCATTATTTATATGATATAAACAAATAAATAGAAGATATATAATGCTCAAACAATATATTGAAAAATGTTCAAAGTTGCCCCACTGTTCAAAGTAGCCCCAGTTGACGGTGCCAATCATTTTTATGTCCGATGCCAGGGCCAACAGACATATTAAAATGTAAGAAGAATGAATTTGATTCTTTTAGTTTATTTTTTGGACTGAATATGTTCGCATTGGTGAGCGACAAAACCAATAGATATTATGCTGAGAAATTCAACAATGAGATTGAGAGGTCCTAAAAAAAATTGGAGCGACGTAACGGCTGCAGAAATTCAAGATTGACAACTTCATTTACAGTACTAATCCTAATAACTTATTGTGGACTAAAAAAATAATCAATTATGCTAACTGTTTGATGCATGAAGCATTAAAATTAACTATAATTCAAAAACGAAGCCTATTATTTATTTTACATAGTTCTTCGTTTTATAATAAAGAAAAACTTTGTTGTTATTTGGTATTTTTATTTTTAAAAAATATCCTTGTAAAGCCTGTTTTTATTTCTACATTTGGTAATATAAACATTTTTTGATTGGAGTAATAGTATTTGTTTTGTTTTGTGTTATCTGCAATAGGGGAGATTAATGGATAGTCTGGTTAATTAGCTTAGGAGAAGGGGTCAATGAGTTAAATCATGTCAGATACCGCCCATACAAAACACGTTTTTACTTCCAGGGAAAATATCTATATCTCTCGAAATTTCGAACAGAATTCTAATTTGGTTTTAATCTAAATTAAACAATTATAAAATTCTACTTTGGAAGCCTGTAATTATTTTGTTCTTGTCCAATTAATAGACACCTTCTATTTAATTAGGGTTTCACACTGCGAAGCTTGTGTGAAACACTATTGTTTTTGTTAAAATTATTATTCTTCTTATTATTATTCTTCTTCTTTTGTTTTGAGTAGATCTCAGCAACTGCTTGTCGAATCGTTACGATTTCATCGGTTTCACTGGGAAAGTGGGTGTGACTTAGAGGTTAAAGCTATTTTGAACATTCTGCGACAATGCGAAATGTCCAAAATCACCGGAGTTATCATTTTTTTAAAGATATTGCAGTAATTTTTACAATAATCATTGGATTGTAACTTTCGATACATTTTGGCATAGCCAGTGATAGGGCACATATCTGCGATACTTTCGATTTTTGATATTCGGCAAATCTTCGATGATATAAATTTAAAATTTTACAAAAAACTTTTTTATTTATGAATATTTTTTATACGCCCACATTGAAATGTGGTCGTATATTGGCGTCGTCCGGTCCGTACATACGTCCGTCCGTCGTCCACAATTGACCAATCAGCTTCGATTACGTTTCCCGCGAAATGAAGTCGCGTTTCCACGCTTCATCACCTTAGACAAACTAAGTGAATTTTGACATTTTGCCGTGTGTTGAAACGTCGTCAATCGTAGTTAAATATTGCTCACACGGACATCGTAACAGCGATAGCTGCTATCCAGACAGGTTAAAGGGTGGTGTAGTGTGCATTACCTTCCCGAAACAGTTGAAAGAAATATGGGACGTGTCTTTTAATAGATAGACAGCTGTCGAAGTCACTGCCCAATTAAATGTAAACGAACGTCAATTCTAACCTGTCAAGTGTGTTCTGAGGTAAGTAAATTATTTTTTAAATGCTAAATAACATTTAATTTTATGTAAACTATTCCAATGTTAATAAATTTGTTTTCGTTTAGCCAAAAAACAATAAAATATTATGTAATCTACGCCTTTATCGTATAACACGTCGTCTGCTATCACTATGACTATGAGTAGGCCTACTATGACTACTATGAGTTTGACTGTAAAGTAACACTACAGTCGCCATTGTGAGTATCATTGTCAAAACGTCGGGAGCAACCTAGGTGTAGGGTAGGCCTATGTTACTGTCGTACTGATACTGTCCTATCTTCTTTTATGTTTTTTTACGAGTTATCTCACACCATTCCATAACATTCATCCATTCCGTATTGCAGAATTCGGCAACAAGGTGGGAATTTCTTCACCCCCCCCCCCTTTCTGTTCAGTTCAAGGCCCACAGTAGGCTAGGCCTAGACAGTCTAACCAGAAGGTATGTAATGTACGCTTTTATGTAGGCCTAAAACTCTATTACCACAACCAAATGAAGGCTACACTAGAGGCCTAGGCCTATTTCTGAGATAGTTTATCAAGATAGGCAATTTAGGCTTGACGAGATGTGCCTTCTACTTCTAGGCCTACAGGCATTATTATTTGGTGTTTTAGTTCTAGTAGTCTTAAATGTAATGTTTAAGGTCATAAAATAAAGAACCATATTTATTTTTAGCAATTTCCGATAATTACTGAGTTATGGCCCTTGATCACTTAAAAAAATCTTATGGACGCTCTAAAGGCCAAAGTTAATATCCGATTGACTTTAAATTTATACACAGTGTTTAAGGTCATGAGGCGAAGGAGCCTCTTGATTTTCATCGATTTCCGATAATAACTGTCAGAGTAATGTCCCTTGATCACTTCAAAAAATCTTGTGGACGCTCTAGAGGCTAAACTTAATAACTGATTGACTTTAAATTTATACACAGTGTTTAAAGTCATAAAATGAAGAAGCCTATTGATTTTCAGCAATTTCCGATAATTACTGTCAGAGTTATGGCCCTTTATCACTTAAAAAAATCTTGTGGACGCTCTAGAGGCCAAAGTTAATAACCGATTGACTTTAAATTTATACACAGTGTTTAAGGTCATGAGACGAAAAAGCCTATCGATTTTCAGCTATTTCCGATAATTACAATCAGAGTTATGGCCCTTGATCTCTTTAAAAAATCTTGTTGACGCTCAAGAGGCTAAAGTTAATAACGTATTGACTTTAAATTTATACACAGTGTTTAAGGTCATTAAATGAAGAACCCTATTGATTTTCTGCAATTGCTGATAATTACTGTCAGAGTTATGGCCCTTTATTGCTTATAAAAATCTTGTGGACGCTCTAGAGGCTAAAGTTAATAACCGATTGACTTTAAATTTATACACAGTGTTTAAGGTCATGAGACGAGGAAGCCTATTGATTTTCAGCAATTTCAGATAATTACTGACTGAGTTATGGCCCTTGATCACTTTCAAAATTTTGTGGACGCTCTAGAGGCTAAAGTTAATATCCGATTGACTTTAAATTTATGTAAATTGTTGAAGGTCATGAGACGAACAAGTATATTGAGTTTCAATGAATTTAGATAACTTGAACAGCATGGAGGAGAACTTTATCAAAGCCAAACAAATTCCAATGATTTTCTGATAATTACATAATGAGTAGTTACTTTTAATCAGATTTTAGTGTATTATAAATGTTTCATTACCGAAAAAAGTAAAATATGCGACAACTCTTGTTGACTGCCTGGACGATTTAGCTGCTGTGGGCGTATGTTTCGTTGCCTGGCAACCTATGTTTCTTGTTGCTAGGCCTTTTCTCTCCAAATACATTTTCCACTGAAATTTGTTGTTTTGTTTTGCTAGTCATGTATTATGGTGAAGTTCAGGGTAAATATCAATCATTTAATTGCATGACACAAATTTGTTGGGTTTATTTGAAAATAGCATGTTTTCATTTTTGATGCTGGTGTCAATTAAGTGGAACCATACTGCAATTGTTTCAAAAATATGTAAAATTCAATTTAGGCCTATATACACACATCACATTATGTATGTGTATATTTTATATCAGTCTATAACTTATTAGTATATTACTTCTTTATTCTTTTACAGCAACATTCCTGAAGAAGAAAAAAAAAAATACAAACAATTAACAAAAAATGTACACTATTCTGCCTATAACGTTTTTTTTAGGACTTTGAATTTTGTCTAATGGTTTGGATTGTTCGTACTTGGTTTTATTTTATTTACTAGTACCGTATTGGAGTTTTGCTTAATATTATTAATAATCTTCGATAACCACATGTAACATTATAAACTAATTCTTCAAACTCTTACAAAGGAATTTAATATGTGATTTCACAATGGCACTCTTTGCAAAGTCTGTTACCTTTTGCTTCAGAACATACATTATAAAACTGTTTGCATAAAATTATATCTAGTCATTTAGATGTAGCCTTTACTGTACAAGTACATGTATTTTTAAATAAATAATATTTTATTAATACTTTTGAGTATTACTTACCGGTATCTACAATCTTGAAGTGTATTCTTAAACCAAATGACATTGGGTTGATGGATAATGTGGGTGCGGATTACTGCAACAGGATCATAGGATCAATCTTGTCACCTCTTAGTCTTGGTTTTTCTTCATTGTTGTTTTAGTGACTGATCAATGTACATGGGGGGGGGGGGAAACTGAACCCCATCATTTGACAGCAAGGGAGCAGTATCCACACATCCTACAAGTTAAATCATCATGATAAAAAGAAAATCTCGGCATGTTTTCTCTATTTTATTAGTTGAAAGGAACATATGGGGTGGCCTGGCCTACTATATAGACATACTGCACCAGTTATAAAAAGTGTAATTTCGATGCCTAAAGTCTTAATATTTCACTATAAAAAATTATATAGTAATAGTAGTAGTACAAGTCACGACAATATTGAATAGCCTCACGCAACTTTGTGTTTAGGGTGGCCTACTAACTAGGCCTTATAGGCCTTGCAATCTACAGAAGTGCCTATATCCAGCCTTAGTTTTCTCTAAATTTATATCAAATCCAGACCAGACTATGGCTTATGATGAACCTTATTAATTTAAAAGTTGCACGTCCGCAGAATGTCATACGTTGATAAGTGTATTGTACCCCACCCCCGCCCCATTACGGCTACCCTTCACTTACTTTTAGTAACCCAAACATGCTTACAATTATCGACATAAGTGATATTAAAAAAAGGAGAATTTGCTTACCCAGTCTGACAGCAACGATGGTAGTCTGTTTCTTCCTTTGAAGTCAAGTTTAAACGAAATAAATATGGTTTCTCGCTCTATCTATGTCTTGTCAGTTTTGACTTCCGTGACATATCCACTGATCAGTCTGATCGTTGGTCTGTCGTCAATCGCCTAAAACAGGTTCATGTCAGGAAAATATCCTTCATTATAGTACCCGGAGGATTGCTGTCTTTACTTCAAACTAACAATACACTTCTCTTTCAAAAATTTATTCTAAAAAATTAGCGGAAAGGTCCAAAAGATTGGCACAAGATTGGACGTCGTTCTGCCATCGCCATGCTTGTTTATGTCTAAGGCGCGTCAATGTTGTCTGAGTGTTTTGAAATTGATATATATTGTTTTACATGAGTGAGATGAAGAAGCCTATTGATTTTCAGCGATTTCCGATAATTACTGTCAGAGTTATGGCCCTTGATCACTTAAAAAAATCTTGTGGACGCTCTAGAGCAGTGCTTCTCAACCTTTATGATACAATTCCCCACTTGAGAAATATTTTCTCCGCTATTCACCCCTAGCACTATAAAACATCAAATTACTAAAAACTATAAACTGAAACTTGCCAATAAGGTATCGTTTCAAACAAATATTTAATGAACAGATGCAATGGATTTACACATTAAAAGCACAATGGAGATATAATGACCTTTTTTTTTAGTGAGCACCTGTTGCTTAATGTTTTTGAACAAGGATCTTAACACCCGGAACTAACTTTGTGGTCGGTAACATTCTAACTGATGGATCCCGGTCAAGAGTCTGAAAACTCAATTCTTGCAAATTCCCTCCTATTCACAAAATTCACCCCTTTGTGTATAATTCACCCCCAATTCCCCAATTTTCCAAATTTCACCCCCGAGCATTTCGAATTTCCCCCTGGGGGTGCACATTGACCCCAGTCGAGAAGCACTGCTCTAGAGGCTAAAGTTAATAACCGATTGACTTTATATTTATACACATTGTTTAAGGTCATAAGACGAAGAAGCCTATTGATTTTCATTTATTTCCGATAATTTCTGTCAGAGTTATGGCCCTTGATCACTTCAAAAAATCTTGTGGACGTTCTAGAGGCTAAAGTTAATAACCGATTGACCTTAAATTTGTACACAGTGTTTGAGGTCATAAGATAAAGAAGCCTATGGATTTTCAGCAATGTCCGATAATTACTGTCAGAGTTATGGCCCTTGATCACTTCAAAAATTCTTGTGGACACTCTAGAGGCTAAAGTTAATAACCGATTGACCTTAAATTTATACAAAGTGTTTGAGGTCATAAGATGAAGAAGCCTATTGATTTTCATCAATTTCCGATAATTACTGTCAGAGTTATGGCCCTTGATCACTTCAAAAAATCTGGTGGACGCTCTAGGGGCTAAAGTTAATAACGGATTGACCCTAATTTTATACACAGTGTTTAAGGTCATGAGATGAAGAAGCCCATTGATTTTCAGCAATTTCCAATAATTACTGTCAGAGTTATGGTCCTTGATCACTTCAAAAAATCTTGTGGATGCTCTAGAGGCTAAAGTTAATAACCGATTGACTTTAAACTTATACACAGGTCATGAGACGAACAAGTATAGCCTATTAAGTTTCAATGAGTTTTGGTAACTTGAACAGCACAGAGGAGAACTTTATCAAAGCCAAACAAATTCAATGATTTTCTGATAATTACATAATGAGTTGTTACTTTTAATCAGATTTTAGTGTAGCCTATTATAAATCTTTCATTACCGAAAAAAGTAAAATATGCGACAACTCTTGTTGACTGCCTGGACGATTTATCTGCTGTGGGCGTATGTTACATTGCCTGGCAACCTATCTTTAGTCGTGTTGTACACAGAATTAAAGAGTCATCTGATTTGTGCAAAAATGTTAATTTTTTTTATCTCAGTAATTTTGCTTGACCGCCATTGGCTAATTCAGTTTTTCAGCCCTAGATTAATTATTTCTTGTTCGATTTGTATAAAACAAAGTTCATTTGCTACGTTGTCTCAATTGTCATTTTTTTTATTACCGAAAGTGTTATCTGTCGGCATCGGAAGTGGCATAATTTTTACCCAAAACTACAATTTTGACAGTTAAGTACAATCTTCAAAAACAAATATTATTTTTTGAAAAATTATATGACTCAAACAGTGTGTCCTTTGAAGGCACAAGAAATGTAAACTTGTAGCTATAATCCATACGAAGAGAATGTATGTGAAAATTTGTTTGTAATTTAAGCAGTTGCCGAGAAAAGGGCAGTTTTGCATAAGTCACTGTTTTCGTAATTTTGCCTGTAAAATAGTCATTTATTAATTGATATTCGCAAAAGTGACATCATTTGATTCAAAAAGCAAGTATGCGTCATATCAAGTTGATTCTAATTTAAAAATTGACACCGGAAGTGACAACGTTTGGTCAAAAACTGCATTTTTGACTTTTAAAATCAATATTTTTTTCAACCAAGAATAATTTAATATGTATTACTAATTTTAACTTTTGATTTTAAATTCACATATTAATGAAATACATACAGTCATATAGATATCATAAAATTGTTTCTTACTTGTTCGGTTGCCGAGAAATAGACAGTTTTGTTCAAGTCACTTTTCAAGGTTTTTGGTTCATAAAATTGTCAATCATTATTTGATTTTCACGAAATTTTCGTCATCTGATGGCTAATGTCATAGACGATGTTATAAAACTAATTTACGATTTTTATACGCCCACATTGGCGTCGCCCAACCCGTACGTTTGTCCGTACGTCCGCCCGTCCGTCGTCCACAATTTCTTGAGAGGGTAAAGTTTATTTCTAATTGACTTTAAATTTATACACAGTGTTTAAGGTCATGAGACGAAGAAGCCTATTGATTTTCAGTGATTTCCGATATTTGCTGTCAGAGTTATGGCCCTTGATCACTTCAAAAAATCTTGTGAACGTTCTAGAGGCGAAAGTTAATATCCGATTGACTTTATATTCATACACAGTCTTTAAGGTCATGAGACGAAGAAGCCTATTGATTTTCAGCGATTTCTGATAATTGTTGTCAGAGTTATTGCCCTTGATCACTTGAAAAAATCTTGTTGACGCTCTAGAGGCTAAAGTTAATATCTTATTGACTTTAAATTTATACACAGTGTTCATGGTCATGAAACGAAGAAACCTCTTGATGTTTTATCAATTTCCGATAATTACTGTCAGAGTTATGGCCCTTGATCACTCAAAAAAAATTTGTGGACGCTCTAGAGACTAAAGTTAATATCCGATTGACTTTAAATTTATACACAGTGTTGAAGGTCATGAAACGAACAAGCATATTGAGTTTCAATGAATTTTGATAACTTGAACAGCCAAATCCAGAATATTAAATGTTACGTATACTAAACGTTAGCATGGAGGAGAACTTTATCAAAGCCAAACATATTCAAATGATTTTCTGATAATTACATAATGAGTTGTTACTTTTAATCAGACTTTAGTGTATTATAAATGTTTCATTACCGAAAAAAGTAAAATATGCGACAACTCTTGTTGACTGCCCGGACGATTTAGCTGCTGTGGGCGTATGTTTCGTTGCCTGGCAACCTATTTTATTTGATGGGTGCAATGTTTACGTGGAAATCTATTTATCAGTTCCATTGGTACTGCAAGTGATATGTGTGTAAGGGTAACGAGGTACTTAAAGTAACATAAGTGCAAAGGTAATGTGGTACCAGTGAAACCCGTCATTCCTGCTAGGCAGGTCTAGTTTATTCTATTATTAGTAACACTGTGTGATCACCAGTCACTTGCAAAGAGAAACCATGTATTGTATTTGTATTTATCGGAAATATTGGAATGAAAAAAGATTCAAATGAATCAAATATTCTACTTTGGTTTTTGTCATAATTAACCAATCATAAAAATTCAACTTTGGAAGCCCATAATTATTTTGTATTGCCCAATCAATAGACGCCTTCTATTTTATTTTATTCTATTAATAGTAACACTGTGTGATCTCCAGTCACTCGCAAAGAGAAACCATTATTGTCTTTGTATTTATCGGAGATATTGGAATAAAAAAAAGGTTGAAATGAATCAAGAACAAAACTTAGAATAATACCCAAAGTAGCCCTACATTTAGCAACTAATTATTTTACATTAATTGATTTTTTTTACGTACATCGGTACATTATTAGACTAGGATAATAACACTACTGTAACTCGGTCAACAGGTCGGTAAAGTTTGTTTTATTCCGGGAAAATAATAATCAATTATTATCGATAATCGCTGAAAAATTATTGGCGATAATCGATATTGAAATTTCATATCGATTCCCAACCTTATTCATGTGCACGTATATTGTCGACGTCCCAGCAGGCATCGATATTTACGTGCAAATGAGCACGGCATGCACAGGCACATTTGCTTTAAAAAACTTTTTTGCAGGCACATTTTTTAAAATTCTTACTGTCCGAGGGTTGGGAAAAATAAGCAGTTATTTTATATGACATATTTTCAAGTCTCTTCTATTTACATTCACATCGGCAGTGTCCAACAAAGTGAGATATTTTCGTATAAAAAGTCTCTCCCTAATTAATTCCATAGTCAATTTGAACATTTAATTTGTAAACTAATTTAAATCATTTTTACTTTTATTACTATTAATTTATATAATTACATGTCATGTTAGTTGTGATTTTATAGAGCTAACCATACACTAAGAAGTAGCTATATATAGTTATAGTGTGATTTGTACCTGTAGGATGTATTTTTCAACCAGCCTGATGTTATTTGTACGAAACTCGTTAAAATTCTAATTATGGCAAGATATCTAATAGAAAGAGGTTAAACTCTGCAGATACAGTGTTAATTAAAAGGGGTGAGAAATTGACTACTTTAAGGGTGTTTTAATTATTGCTAGGAGTGAAAATCTGTGCGACAGTGTGTTTTCTGTACTAGGTGTGTTAATTAACGGAAGGGTTAAAAACGACTGACATGGTGTGTATTGTATGTTTGGTGATTTTCTGCAAGCCTTATTATAACTGCAACAAAGGTGATTTATTATGGGCCAACAGGCTTTATCTGACGAGTACAGTGTACTCTGTTACTTCCAGCTTTTGATCAATCCGCCACTCGCCTAGATCCGCCCAAAACCTCTGGTCCCGATTTATTTCCTTCTTGATTGCTTTTAAAATGTTTTGTTCTAACCGCCATTTTGTCACTTCCGCCTTTCGCCATCGACTCGAGGTCCGATGAGTGATTATCCATTGTTATTTAATCCTATAATCCGCCACTGTTAACTCCCCAATCACAAAAACACCACAGTATATCAGACACTAATAATTAAAGTATAAACAGACAGTACTCGACAAATCTTTTAAGGGTTCATTGATTTGCAACCATTTTCAATAACTAACGTTAATACTATAGCACCTATGTCGAGCAAAAAATAGTTCGCGCTAAAAATAGACCATGAGTGTCGTACAATAACAATACATTCACTGAACTCTATTGAGCATTGATAATCGCCGATAGCCTGATGTCCGAGAAAAGATTATATTTTGATGGCACATTGTCGGATTTATTATCATATTTTGAATGGGATTTATGTTTTTAAAAAGTAAATAAACACGCTAAGAAATGTTGACGTTTATTTCGATTGGAATGACGTAAGTTAATTGTTTTAGATGATAACACGTGCTATAGTCGAGTGCAATTATTTAGCAGTTAGTGTCACTCGCTCGTTGCATTAGAGCGACGTTAACTAGTAAACTACGGCTTACATGTCATTTTTTTTTACTATCTGTATATAAATCGAAACGCAGTATCAGACGAATGTCGGACATTGCTGAAAAATGTACCGACGTAGGATACAAAAAATACGGTAATTTTTGGGGAGTTTGATGTCATGTAATTTTGTACATGTACTGTAGGAATATTATTGACATAAATTTGTTCGATTTGTATAAAACAAAGTTCATTTGCTACGTTGTCTCAATTGTCATTTTTTTTATTACCGAAAGTGTTATCTGTCGGCATCGGAAGTGGCATAATTTTTACCCAAAACTACAATTTTGACAGTTGAGTACAATCTTCAAAAACAAATATTATTTTTTGAAAAATTATATGACTCAAACAGTGTGTCCTTTGAAGGCACAAGAAATGTAAACTTGTAGCTATAATCCATACGAAGAGAATGTATGTGAAAATTTGTTTGTAATTTAAGCAGTTGCCGAGAAAAGGGCAGTTTTGCATAAGTCACTGTTTTCGTAATTTTGCCTGTAAAATAGTCATTTATTAATTGATATTCGCAAAAGTGACATCATTTGATTCAAAAAGCAAGTATGCGTCATATCAAGTTGATTCTAATTTAAAAATTGACACCGGAAGTGACAACGTTTGGTCAAAAACTGCATTTTTGACTTTTAAAATCAATATTTTTTTCAACCAAGAATAATTTAATATGTATTTCTAATTTTAACTTTTGATTTTAAATTCACATATTAATGAAATACATACAGTCATATAGATATCATAAAATTGTTTCTTACTTGTTCAGTTGCCGAGAAATAGACAGTTTTGTTCAAGTCACTTTTCAAGGTTTTTGGTTCATAAAATTGTCAATCATTATTTGATTTTCACGAAATTTTCGTCATCTGATGGCTAATGTCATAGACGATGTTATAAAACTAATTTACGATTTTTATACGCCCACATTGGCGTCGCCCAACCCGTACGTTTGTCCGTACGTCCGTCCGTCCGTCATCCACAATTTCTTGAGAGGGTAAAGTTTATTTCTAATTGACTTTAAATTTATACACAGTGTTTAAGGTCATGAGACGAAGAAGCCTATTGATTTTCAGTGATTTCCGATATTTGCTGTCAGAGTTATGGCCCTTGATCACTTCAAAAAATCTTTGTGAACGTTCTAGAGGCGAAAGTTAATATCCGATTGACTTTATATTCATACACAGTCTTTAAGGTCATGAGACGAAGAAGCCTATTGATTTTCAGCGATTTCTGATAATTGTTGTCAGAGTTATTGCCCTTGATCACTTGAAAAAATCTTGTTGACGCTCTAGAGGCTAAAGTTAATATCTTATTGACTTTAAATTTATACACAGTGTTCATGGTCATGAAACGAAGAAACCTCTTGATGTTTTATCAATTTCCGATAATTACTGTCAGAGTTATGGCCCTTGATCACTCAAAAAAAATTTGTGGACGCTCTAGAGACTAAAGTTAATATCCGATTGACTTTAAATTTATACACAGTGTTGAAGGTCATGAAACGAACAAGCATATTGAGTTTCAATGAATTTTGATAACTTGAACAGCCAAATCCAGAATATTAAATGTTACGTATACTAAACGTTAGCATGGAGGAGAACTTTATCAAAGCCAAACATATTCAAATGATTTTCTGATAATTACATAATGAGTTGTTACTTTTAATCAGACTTTAGTGTATTATAAATGTTTCATTACCGAAAAAAGTAAAATATGCGACAACTCTTGTTGACTGCCCGGACGATTTAGCTGCTGTGGGCGTATGTTTCGTTGCCTGGCAACCTATTTTATTTGATGGGTGCAATGTTTACGTGGAAATCTATTTATCAGTTCCATTGGTACTGCAAGTGATATGTGTGTAAGGGTAACGAGGTACTTAAAGTAACATAAGTGCAAAGGTAATGTGGTACCAGTGAAACCCGTCATTCCTGCTAGGCAGGTCTAGTTTATTCTATTATTAGTAACACTGTGTGATCACCAGTCACTTGCAAAGAGAAACCATGTATTGTATTTGTATTTATCGGAAATATTGGAATGAAAAAAGATTCAAATGAATCAAATATTCTACTTTGGTTTTTGTCATAATTAACCAATCATAAAAATTCAACTTTGGAAGCCCATAATTATTTGTATTGCCCAATCAATAGACGCCTTCTATTTTATTTTATTCTATTAATAGTAACACTGTGTGATCTCCAGTCACTCGCAAAGAGAAACCATTATTGTCTTTGTATTTATCGGAGATATTGGAATAAAAAAAAGGTTGAAATGAATCAAGAACAAAACTTAGAATAATACCCAAAGTAGCCCTACATTTAGCAACTAATTATTTTACATTAATTGATTTTTTTTACGTACATCGGTACATTATTAGACTAGGATAATAACACTACTGTAACTCGGTCAACAGGTCGGTAAAGTTTGTTTTATTCCGGGAAAATAATAATCAATTATTATCGATAATCGCTGAAAAATTATTGGCGATAATCGATATTGAAATTTCATATCGATTCCCAACCTTATTCATGTGCACGTATATTGTCGACGTCCCAGCAGGCATCGATATTTACGTGCAAATGAGCACGGCATGCACAGGCACATTTGCTTTAAAAAACTTTTTTGCAGGCACATTTTTTAAAATTCTTACTGTCCGAGGGTTGGGAAAAATAAGCAGTTATTTTATATGACATATTTTCAAGTCTCTTCTATTTACATTCACATCGGCAGTGTCCAACAAAGTGAGATATTTTCGTATAAAAAGTCTCTCCCTAATTAATTCCATAGTCAATTTGAACATTTAATTTGTAAACTAATTTAAATCATTTTTACTTTTATTACTATTAATTTATATAATTACATGTCATGTTAGTTGTGATTTTATAGAGCTAACCATACACTAAGAAGTAGCTATATATAGTTATAGTGTGATTTGTACCTGTAGGATGTATTTTTCAACCAGCCTGATGTTATTTGTACGAAACTCGTTAAAATTCTAATTATGGCAAGATATCTAATAGAAAGAGGTTAAACTCTGCAGATACAGTGTTAATTAAAAGGGGTGAGAAATTGACTACTTTAAGGGTGTTTTAATTATTGCTAGGAGTGAAAATCTGTGCGACAGTGTGTTTTCTGTACTAGGTGTGTTAATTAACGGAAGGGTTAAAAACGACTGACATGGTGTGTATTGTATGTTTGGTGATTTTCTGCAAGCCTTATTATAACTGCAACAAAGGTGATTTATTATGGGCCAACAGGCTTTATCTGACGAGTACAGTGTACTCTGTTACTTCCAGCTTTTGATCAATCCGCCACTCGCCTAGATCCGCCCAAAACCTCTGGTCCCGATTTATTTCCTTCTTGATTGCTTTTAAAATGTTTTGTTCTAACTGCCATTTTGTCACTTCCGCCTTTCGCCATCGACTCGAGGTCCGATGAGTGATTATCCATTGTTATTTAATCCTATAATCCGCCACTGTTAACTCCCCAATCACAAAAACACCACAGTATATCAGACACTAATAATTAAAGTATAAACAGACAGTACTCGACAAATCTTTTAAGGGTTCATTGATTGGCAACCATTTTCAATAACTAACGTTAATACTATAGCACCTATGTCGAGCAAAAAATAGTTCGCGCTAAAAATAGACCATGAGTGTCGTACAATAACAATACATTCACTGAACTCTATTGAGCATTGATAATCGCCGATAGCCTGATGTCCGAGAAAAGATTATATTTTGATGGCACATTGTCGGATTTATTATCATATTTTGAATGAGATTTATGTTTTTAAAAAGTAAATAAACACGCTAAGAAATGTTGACGTTTATTTCGATTGGAATGACGTAAGTTAATTGTTTTAGATGATAACACGTGCTATAGTCGAGTGCAATTATTTAGCAGTTAGTGTCACTCGCTCGTTGCATTAGAGCGACGTTAACTAGTAAACTACGGCTTACATGTCATTTTTTTTTACTATCTGTATATAAATCGAAACGCAGTATCAGACGAATGTCGGACATTGCTGAAAAATGTACCGACGTAGGATACAAAAAATACGGTAATTTTTGGGGAGTTTGATGTCATGTAATTTTGTACATGTACTGTAGGAATATTATTGACATAAATTTGAATACCGGTTATTGGATAAACCGCCACTCGCCGACATCCGTCATTTCTATTTGGTCCTGCTTGGTGCTGGAAGTTACAGAGTACACTGTAGGTGGTAAATCTCAACGTGGATAGAAAATCTTTTTTTACCGTGTGATTTCTTGTTTGCGAAAGTCGGTCTTTGAATAAGGTAGGTCTTTAAACACAGAGTGAGGCGTAGGCTTCTTACAGATGATCGACATTGGACTTTAAACCCTATTTCTCTCTCTCTCTCTCTCTCTCTCTCTCTCTCTCTCTCCTTCTGTGCGTCTTTTATTGTCCCCCGCCTTTCAAAGAAAGCAGGGGACTATTAAAATGGGTTTGTCCGTACTCTGTCACACTTTTTGGGACACAATAACTCTCCTTCTAATTGAGGTAGAATGTTTAAACTTAGTGTAGGTGTTTATTAGGTCAATGCCTAGATGGAGTTCGAAGATGAGCATTTTCTGCTTCGGGTAAGCAGAGATAAGCAATTTGATTGGTTGATGCTTTGGGACACAATAACTTGGTGTATAATTTTATTACACCAATACCTTGACTAAGTTCGATAGTGAGCATTTTCTGCTCAGGGTAAGCAGAGCGATTGGTAAATTGATTGGTCGAGACTTTAGAACTGAATAATTTTCATTCTAATTGAGTTAGGATGTTCAAACTTAGTGTGAGTGTTTATTAGGTCAATGTCTTGATGGAATTTGAAGATGAGCATTTTCTGCTTAGGGTAAGCAGAGGCAAGCAATTTGATTGGTTGATGCTTTGGGGCACAATAACTTAAATTCTAATTAAGTGAGAGTGATGAAACTTGGTGTGTAGTTTCATTACATCAACACCTTCACTGAGCATGTTCTGCTGATGGTAAGCAGGGCAATAAGCAATTTGATTGGTCGAGACTTTGGAACACAATAATTCTCATTCTAATTGAGTTAGAATGTTTACACTGGGTGTAGGTGTTTATTATGTCAATACCTTGGTGGAGTTCGAAGGTGAGCATTTTCTGCTTAGGGTAAGCAGAGATAAGCAATTGATTGGTTGATGCTTATTAAGTTCTGATTAAGTGAGAGTGAGGACACTTGGTGTATAGCTTTAGCTTTATTACACCGATACATTGACCAAGTTCGATAATCAACATTTTCTGCTGAGGGTAAGCATAACGATAAGCAATCTGATTGGTTGATGCTTTTCGGCACAATAACTTTAGTTGTAATGAAGTGAGGTAAGTGATGAATATAGATTCATTTTATCATTACCTTGTTGACTAAGTTCGATGGTGCAAATTTTCTGCTTAGGCTAAGGAGCGATTAACAATTTTATTGGTCAAGACTTTGGAACATAACTCTGCTTTTAATTGAGGTATAATTTTGAACTTAATGTAGAGGATCATTAGGCGATTGTTCAATAATAAACATTTTGAGCTAACGCTAATATTTTGAAAAAAATAGATGTTCAATATGTCATCTTATTATTTTGAGATTTCGGCGGGGGACATCAGCCTCACTGTTGGCTTGTATTTATTAAAGAATGGTCCATGTCTATACTGCGTTCCATAGTCATGCGTGAGTTGCATTTAATCTGTCGTATGTAAGAAGGCGAACACATACAATATAAAAAAATAATGTAGAGGATCATTAGGCGATTGTTCAATAATAAACATTTTGAGCTAAAGCTAATATTTTGAAAAAAATAGATGTTCAATATGTCATCTTATTATTTTGAGATTTCGGCGGGGGACATCAGCCTCACTGTTGGCTTGTATTTATTAAAGAATGGTCCATGTCTATACTGCGTTCCATAGTCATGCGTGAGTTGCATTTAATCTGTCGTATGTAAGAAGGCGAACACATACAATATAAAAAAATAATGTAGAGGATCATTAGGCGATTGTTCAATAATAAACATTTTGAGCTAAAGCTAATATTTTGAAAAAAATAGATGTTCAATATGTCATCTTATTATTTTGAGATTTCGGCGGGGGACATCCGCCTCACTGTTGGCTTGTATTTATTAAAGAATGGTCCATGTCTATACTGCGTTCCATAGTCATGCGTGAGTTGCATTTAATCTGTCGTATGTAAGAAGGCGAACACATACAATATAAAATAATATTGAGACGCTTGGACCAATTCATATCTGGACCATATTCCTACCGGGACAACATCTTGGCAGTCAATGTTGTGCCGTTTGCACGACGTCATGGCCGCCGTTTCATCTTCCAGGATGACAACACAAGATGTCACAGGGCCAGGATCGTTACAGGTAACAACAGAACATCACCACATTACCTTGGCCAGCACTGAGTCCCGACCTCTCCCCCATCGAGCATGTCTGGGACATGCTTGGACAGAGGTTACGGCAACGTCCTGCCAATGTCCAAGAGCTTGATGCTGCGTTGCAACAGGAATGGGACAATCTGGACCAAAATGACCTTAGACATCTCATTATGAGTATGCCACGTCGGATCAATGCTTGTTTGGCAAACAGAGAAGGATTTACCCATTACTGACTATGTTGTGATGCTGTGGTAACTTTGCTGTTTGACCCCGGGTATCATTTTACCCTTATAATGGTCAGTCTGTGCCTTACTTAGTCTAACGATCATTTGGAATAAAGATAATGAATGTAAACTTAATTTCATTTGTCATTTGTGACCCCCTATGGCATACTGAGTCTTAATGAGGGAATTTTGAAAATTGAGTTATTGTTATTTTCATATTCTGTGACTCAATACCTTCAATTTGATGTATAGTTTGTTTAAATCGGGCATAATTTGACAAAGTTGTGGCGGCTTGAAGCCATCCGACACACCAAAGTAAGTTATGAGAAAAATCAAGTTAAAGATTTGGTATGTTTCAAAACATAATACCATAAGCAACCAGGCCATTTTTTTGCTTTTTTGTCGTGGAATATTGTTTTCTGGGGGTTTTCAGGGGTGTTGAAGACGAAAATTATAGTAAAAATTTCATCTGACAATTTCCGCCATCTTTTTTTTCAAAATGGACGCCAAAATGACAAATTTTCGAGTTTTCAGAAGTAACGTGTTTATTAATGTCACTGGTCGGGTTTTTGGGGTTACTGCATTAAAAATTGCAGTATAAGAGTCGCTCAGATAATATCCGCCATTTTGTTTTTCATAATGGCGGCCTAAATAATAAAATTAATCCGACAATATTGACCATTTTGTTTTATCAAAATGTCGACCAAAATGAGAATTCTGATTTTGTCACCGTATATTTGTAACCGCATGGTGCCATGTCATTTTATATGTGTTATTAGGCTCACGAATGTTGTAGTATCAAAGGGTCGACCGGACTGTATCCTCCATCTTGTTTTTTAAAAATAGCCACCAAACCAATTATTGGAGATCTTAAACTTGGTACTCGTGTAATATATCATTTATGGGGTTTGCGACACACATGGTTTTGGGGCGATGCAACGAATATTTATCATATTATATTGGCCTATAATTACCGGCTAGGCTTTTATCACCTGATTTGAAGAATGGCAGTACCTTAGCCTGTTTTAAAATGTCAAGAAATATGTTCTTTTCAATGCAAAGGTTAAATACATATGTTAGAGAGGTATTTAAAATTGAGGATCCGGTTTTGAGAAAATACGAGCTAACACCATCAATTCCTACAGATTTTGCTGTATCTAAATTTGAAAGATATTTGTATACATCACAAGTAGAAATAAAAGGTATTTTACATTGAGGAGTACAAGATGAAATTGACGGTTTACAAAATTAGAAATACTATTAGAATCGTTTTTACTTAACGAAGTTGAGACATTGTTGAGTAAGTTATTTGCAACATTTATAAAATAATCATTGAAAGTGTCATGATCCATTTGAGTAGGTTGCGATGAAGTTTTATGAAAAGTATTATTTGCCAGTTTTATGGCATCCCAAATATTTTTACTGTTTTTTCAGTCAGATATCAAGGATTCTAAGTATTTTCGTTTACTTGCTCTAATAGCTGTTTTAACTTCATTTCTTACTTTTTTATAATTAGTAACATCACCTTTTTTCTTTAAATAATCTTGTTTATGAATTAGTTGAAATATTTCATGAGTTAACCAAACTGGTTTATCAACGTTTCTTACTCTCTTAGTTTTTAAGAAGGCATGTTTATTTATTATTGGAGTGATAATTGAATACCAGACAGATAAAGCTAAATTTGGATCAGAATAATTATAAATATAGTCAAAGGGTACGGAAGCTCAGATACGAACTAATTTTGTTTTTTTATTTTCTATTTTATAAAATAATTTTTAATTTTGTTTTTTTTATTTTCTATTTTGTAAAAATAATTTTAATTTTGTAAAAATAATTTTAATTTTGTAAATATAATTTTAATTTTGTAAAAATAATTATAATTTTGTAAAAATAATTATAATTTTGTAAAAATAATTATAATTTTGTAAAAATAATTATAATTTTGTAAAAATAATTATAATTTTGTAAAAATAATTATAATTTTGTAAAAATAATTATAATTTTGTAAAAATAATTATAATTTTGTAAAAATAATTATAATTTTGTAAAAATAATTATAATTTTGTAAAAATAATTATAATTTTGTAAAAATAATTATATTTTTGTAAAAATAATTATAATTTTGTAAAAATAATTATAATTTTGTAAAAATAATTATAATTTTGTAAAAATAATTATAATTTTGTAAAAATAATTATAATTTTGTAAAAATAATTATAATTTTGTAAAAATAATTATAATTTTGTAAAAATAATTTTAATTTTGTAAAAATAATTTTAATTTTGTAAAAATAATTTTAATTTTGTAAAAATAATTTTAATTTTGTAAAAATAATTTTAATTTTGTAAAAATAATTTTAATTTTGTAAAAATAATTTTAATTTTGTTTTTTTTATTTTCTATTTTGTACAATAATTTTTAATTTGGAGATTAATATTTCATTTTGTAAAAAAATCTTATACACACACCCTATCTTACATTTATGTTTTCTTTACATCCTTATCAGTTCCGGGAACGCTACATTAGTTTTCATAACCTTTGACCTACGTTGACAGCACGATTATGTATAGGGTGGTCTATATTGTCCATGTATGTATTAAAATGGGCTCTTCCAACCAGCTTGCAGACACAATGTAAATGGATGGTACCTAGTTTTTATATTAAAATATGCACTAAATAATCAAAATTTCAAGAAACCAAAGATAACACATCACATCATTCTTAAATTATCACCTAATATTAGCAAAAACCTTTCATACAAAATATGCAAGAAATTATTAATACAAAGATGCCAATCAGTGCACTAAAGACATAACGGCACCGAGTACAAGACAATAATCACTTGTACGTGGTTAGCACGTTTGTGCCAGATCATAAAGCCTGCCACTCTGTCGACTGGTGTGGTTTCAAATCCCGGTTGTATGTAACAAGGAGTAGAGTTTTCTCCGGGTCCTCTGGTTTCCTTCCACTGCTAAATACCCCTGCGCGCAAGCGAATTATTGAAATAAAATCAAACCATAGGTTAGCCCCAAAATGACCTATGTGTGTGTCGAGTGGACGTTAACCCCCTCCCCCTCTCTCTCTCGCTCTTTCTCTCAGACGGAGAGCGGAGACACTTATCAATCATATTTACATCGGAGAAATGTAGGGAACGCAATTTTGACTTTTATATGGGGAATCACGGTGGCTAAGTGGATAAGGCGCTGGTTCGCTAGCCTGAAGGTCGAGTGTTCGATCCCTGCATTGGCCGAGAAAGTTCATCTCGATTTTCCGACGTGATTTCCCCTGAGGGCCTGATAAGGACAGCTGCCTAGTCGTTCGGATGGGACGAAAACGAAAAACCGAGGTCCCGTGTACACATGGGAGTGCACGTAAAAGATCCCTTGGCAGTTGGAATTCGATATAAGAGTAGGCCGTAGCGCTGCTGCCCGGGCAAAATTTCCCTCATAGCACACTGTATGGCGTGTGCCCGTCTTCAATTAGCTCAGGTTAAGTGGGTACCAATATTTTTTATTTGGCGACACAGACGCATTTTTAATAGCCCACATCAAATTTTTGGTGACGATCTAAATGAAGTCGGCAATAAGAAATTGTATCGAAGCATTAGACTAGCTTTGAAATTCGCTTGTGATAATTTAAGTTAAACCTGGGCCGTCAATTATGAAGGTTATGGCCGACAGGTCGCTGAGGTCAGTTCAAATCAGTGCAAGTCCAATGATTGTTACATTGTTTCACGTAACGGTATAATGCCAGGTGGCTGAGGACAGTTCACTACGATCGTGCCATAATGCTCGAGAAAAACAAAATTATAAATTATTTTACAAAATAGAAATTAAAATACAAAATATGAAATTATAAGTTTGAAATTAAAATTATAAGGTTGAAATTAAAAATTAATTTACAAAATTATAAATTATTTTACGAAATATAAAATTATAAATTTAAAATTAAAAATTATAAGTTTAAAATTAAAAATTATAAGTTTAAAATTAAAAATTATAAGTTTGAAATTAAAAATTATTTCACAAAATTAAAAATTATTTTACAAAATTAAAAATTATTTTACAAAATTAAAAATTAAAAATAGAAATAGGAAATCGAAAAAAACAAAATTAGTTCGTATTTGAGCTTCCGTAAAAGGGAGCTGTATGCAATTCATATAAAAATTGATCTTCATTAAAGTTTTTAAAAGACCTATATTTAATTGTCACATGTTTATTTTTAGGAAAAGAAGCACCCTTTTTCTGCCAGGTAAAACATACTGGGTAATGGTCCGAGGCAGCATAACAAGGAATTTTGATTTCTTTGACATGATCAGGGTCTGAAACAATGAGATGGTCTATTAATGTTTTCGTTTTATCAGTAACTCTTGTAGGTGATTTAATAAGTTGACTAAGACCAAAAGTTTGTAACAAATCAGTCCAATATTTATTTTGATTTTTGTAAAGATCTATGTTTAAATCTCCAATCATAAGAATTTCATTTTGATTATTCCATACAGATTCCATCATTTCCGAAAAGAATCAATCCATAGTTTAGTTGAGGCTGGATTACGGTGTATACAGCATATGAGAATTGGCTTTGACTTCTTTAAATTTAGTTCTATCCAGATCGATTCAATATTTGGATGTTCCAGATCTGGGCGATGTTTATAAATGAAGTTATCTTTTATGTAGAGCAATGTTCCAGAAGAACTTAAATTAGACTTATCTTTTCTTAACGGTTTATGAAATCCAGTAATATGTAATTGATCATCATCAATAGAAGTAGTTAAGTGTGATTCGGAAATAGCAAATATATCAAAGTTTTGGATGAAAAGACTAAGTTCTGGAATTTTATTAAAAAAATATTGAACATTTAGATGACCTACATGTAAACCTTTTTCACTTAAAACTGGGTTCATCTATTATATAATTGTAATAAATGATGAAAGGAATAAACTAGGTATCTTTGTAAATAACACAAAGTAAGAATTAATTATAACAAATAATAATAATTTGAATATTTATAATGTGCTATATCCACAAACTAAGTTTATGCTCAAAGCACGACACAATAATAACACTGTTAATGTTAAAACGGTTACACCAATATATTCTAATGGTGTGGTGTGGATGGAAAAACAAGTGCAAGTAAGCTCTCTTTGTGAGGGAGGTGTTTGCAAACCACAGCATAACAGGAAATGTAAATTTCTAGAAAATAATGATATCGGGTATCCTAATTTGGCATGCTTGGGGAGATAATATGCTTCCTAATTAGTTTGCTTAAACAGGTATAACCATAAGAATTAAGATGTACAGAATCATGATATAAATTCTGTCTGATTTTACTTAGGTGATAATTATAAAATACGTTTCCATGATCAATAGGTATGTCAATTCCACAATCCTCACATACATCATATAGTATGTCATTAATTCGATTTATAATGATATTTGAAGAGCGAGAAAACCTTGGCAATAATCTAATGAATTTAACAGATGCATAAGGGAATTTAGAGAAACACAATTCTATTAAAGTTTTATAATAATTACGAGTTTAGTCTACATATTTTGAGTCATTAGATCCAATTAGAAATATTATATTGCGGACATTATTTGATGAGGTACAATTATCAACTTAAGTGATGACTTCTTGTATAGTCGCCCCTGGCAGAGTTCTCACTTCTGTGGATTTGGTTTTATCCAATCCGTTTGGTTTGATACCTTTAAGTATGGATGATCCTATAACAATGTTACGTTTATATTCCAGTTTTTTCACATTAGAGAATTTTTTATGAATTGGGCCAAAGTTACATGTATGGTCTTCTGTAACAAGTGGTTTAAATGAATCCTGACTGTTTACATTTTTCAGCAATGTAGTAATAGATTCAATTTCAGAGTCAAGCTTCTTTATTTTGTCTGTTAAAAGTAACACATCACAATTTAGTTTTTCAATAGAGGCTTTATATTTATCATTGTTGTAACAGCTAGGTGTCATCAGGATCCCCAGTGAAAAATAGTTCTTTGGCTATGGTTTTATTATTATCAGAGGAATCATTTTTTTGTGTTTCTGATATTACGGCCAGTACCAAAAGATGTATCTAAAAAAGACCCAGAATGAATGGTGTCCACCTGGATATTCACAGGTGTAAGGTAAACTACAGGTAGAAGGGTTTCACATTCAGACATACTGCTATTGTGAGGGTGGTAGGGGGTACTGCAATTTCTTGGAGTCAGAGTGGTTTTAATACTTTGTTTAGGCAAGAGAGGTTGCAATATAGAATCATTCTTACTTAGCAATTGCGGAACTGAATAATCTTCTTTGGCATTACTTCTTACAGCGCTTTTGAAAGATTCGCGGACATGAATGTTGAGTTCACTAGCCTCCTCGCAGTTTATCAAATCTAACATGGAGTTAAAATGTTGGCTTAAAAATAAAGTTTGCAGTTCTTCATTTATTATTGCTGTGCACGTTGTGTGATACAGATTGAGAGTGTATGACTTTGACTTCATCTTTGTTGACATTGGAACTCTTATTATAGAACCGGTCTCTCTTTTTGATTTATCAAGTGTTAATTTTACATTTGTAGTTACATTTTCCTGATGGCTTATATTTTTGTAAAACAAATTGGCACATCTTTTAAAAACTTGATAATAACCACAGTTAAACTTGATTACAATGCCACCTTTTGTTATGTTTATATTAATATTGTTTCTATAAGAAGCGGCGATTTGCTTTCTCAGACATTCCAAGATATTAATTAGGGAATACTTTTTATACGCCCACATTATTGTGGACTCTCTACAGGTCACAATTCTTACCCGATTTTGATGAAACTTGAAATATAGGTTTATCCCCCAAAGATCTCGGGTGCTTTCGATATTGGCATGTATCGGATCAAAACTTCATGGATTATGGCCCCTGAGTGTACGAAAAATCATGTTTTTAGCTTGTGGACCCTATAGAGGTCACAATTTTGAACCGATTTTGATGAAACTTTACATACATGTTTATAACCCTAAGATCATGGTTCCTTTCGATATTTGCGCCTATCGGAACGTAATTTCCTGAATTATTGCCCCTGATTGTCCGAAAAATCACCTATTTTAGCATGTGGTACCTCTGGAGGTCACAATTATTATCCGATTTAGAAAAAACGTTCGAATATATCACCGTTACACCCTAAGGAAGGTCGAGTTCAAATTTCGGGAAAATCGGGCCAAAATTACCATACAAAATGGCCGCCGTTCGTACGCGAAACGCGAATACTGTTAAAAAATGGTATATCAAGGTTGTGGACCCTGTAGAGGTCACAATTTTAATTCAATTTTGATGAAACTTTAAATGCATGGTTATAACCCATAGATCTTGGTTCCTTTCGATATTTGCGCATATCGGATCGTAACTTCCTGAATTATGGCCCCTGATTATACGCAATGGAGGTCACAATTATTATCTGATTTAAAAAATCGTTTGAATATATCACCGTTACACCCTAAAGAAGGTTGAGTTAGAATTTTGGAAAAATCGGACCAAAATTGCCATACAAAATGGCGCCCATCGTACGCGAATACTGTTTAAAATGGTATATCAAAGTTGTTGACCCTGTAGAGGTTACAATTTTAATTTGATTTTGATGAAACTTGAAATGCATGGATATAACCCAAAGATCTTGGTTCCTTTCAATATTTGCGCATATCGGATTGTATCTTCCTGAATTATGGCCCCTGATTATATGCAAAATCGCCTTTGTTTAGCTTGTGGTTCCTCTAGAGGTCACAATTGTTATCCGATTTAAAAAATCGTTTGATTATATCACCGTTATACCCTATGGAAGGGAAAGTTCGAATTTCGGAAAAATTGGGCCAAAATTACCATACAAAATGGCCGCCGTTCGTATGCGAATACTGTTGAAAAATGGTATATCAAGCTCGTCGACCCTGTAGAGGTCCCAATTTTAATTCGATTTTGACGAAACTTGAAATGCATGGATATTATCCAAAGATCTTGAGTCCTTTTGATATTTGCGCATATCGGATCGTAACTTCCTGAATTAATGCCCCTGATTATACGCAAAATCGTCTTTGTTTAGCTTGTGGTCTCTCTGGAGGTCACAATTATTATCCGATTTAAAAAATCGTTTGATTATATCACCGTTACAAATTTCGGGAAAATAGGACCAAAATTACAATACAAAATGGCTGCTGTTTGTACGCGAATACTGTTAAAAAATGGTATTTCAAGGTTGTGGATCCTGTAGAGGTCACAATTTTAATTTCGATTTTGATGAAACTTAAATTGCGTGTTTATAACCTAAATATCTTGATACTTTTCGATATTTGCGCATATCAAATTGTAACTTAATGAATTATGGCCTTTGATTGTAGGAAAAATCACTTTCGGTTTTGCTTGTTCTCTATCCATCTCTCGAAAATGTGGGCGTATCCTGCCTGGCAGCCGCTGGTTAATTAGAGTGTCATTTTGTGTGGGTTCGTTGTCAATTACAGCCAGTTCGGTAGATTTTATGGAGGCAGCCATCGCTGTAAGTTTGTTTACATTAGGGTCAAGGTCACAAAACGTCCGCTCATCATAACAATGTACATAAGGGTCAAGGTCACAAAACGTCCGCTCATCATAGTTACGTCCAGCAAAATACGTAAAAGTTCAGCAGTCACTCGTAATAAAATTCCAGATTTGATTTTTCCATTGTTTTCTAGATTCTAGGTCTCTTTCCCCCAATAGAAAACACAAGTTTTTCCATGCATTATTTTGAGTAGATCTATTAGTTAGCACATTATTGTGGTGTTGTTTTCCTGTGACGTCGAGGTCTTTGCCTGCTTCACGATTCAGGGCGGGAAGTTGTTTAGCGAAAGTTTGAAGTGAAAAAGTTTTCGTCTTAAAAAACGGAATAAGTTTTTATAACTCACGTTGAAGTACCGAAACAGATTCACTGAACCATAATACACATTTTACACCACATTAGATTACATTTTCACTTGATATTTATGCGTATTTATAGGTATTTCATCAAAAAATCTAGCTAGTCATTTTTTCACTTCTCTACGCTCACGCATGCGCAGGATGTTTTGATTAACACTGCAAGGCTATCTATATTATATGATCAGAATTATGTTGCTTCATGTAATGTATTGGACGTTTAATCTTTAATTTTACAAAAAATTGGACGCAGATCCTACGTCCAAACAATGTAGAGAAATTACGCTACTCCTTTCTAAAATATACGGTAGAAAAGAAATCACCGAAAAAGTCCTCACAGGACTCATCCCCATGGACGCCCAACCGGGTCGTTTTTATTTACTTCCAAAAATTCACAAATGCTTAGTTCCAGGTAAAGTACCAGGTAGACCCATAATCAGCGGGAACAGTACACCCACAGAACGCATTAGCGCCTTTGTCGATGAGCACATAAAAGAGCTTGTGCCCCATTATCCGAGTTATGTTAAAGACACAACTGACTTTATCCGAAAGGTAGAAAACTTCGTACCTAGAAACTCGAATACTTTGCTTGTAACTATGGATGTTACGTCTCTATACACTAACATACCAAATAGACAGGGTATACTACACGATGCCCGGGCAATAAGAAAACATAAACCGGAGTGGAGTATTTCATGTTAACTATGTCGTCTGCTAGTGGTGTGTGAGAGATTGACAGTGAGAGTGAGTGCATGGGTGTATTCCCATAAAGCCGACTCACCAGAGTTTGGAAAGTCGACCGCGGCACTCTTTGATGGGTTAAGAACGGATTAAAGGCGTTAATGAGGTAGGGACCAGTCATTATTAATATAGTTCACTTAAATTCAACTCACTATAGATTTCTTAATCTATAGTTTACTTTACTTTGTTATAGTTCACTTAAATTTAACTCACTCATTAATTAATAAAATAATATACGACAGTTCAACATGAAGCTGGCAAGTGATCGAAATTCAGTTCATTGTGATTATTTCTCAAAATAATTATAAATACGTAAATAATCCCAAGACATTTCATATACATTTATTTGTACGATGGCTAATGCACAGTTACAATCTAAGTTTATTCCTACAGCAAGAGGTGGCAGTTACCTATGTGTTGGTGGTTTTAAGTTTAGACTGAATAAGAGAAAGAATAACGACTTAGTGATATGGCAGTGCTGCGAAAAGAACAAGGGATGTGGGGCTACAGCATCTACCATTAACGATATAGTTAGCAGAATAGACGTCGACCACAACCACCCATCAACCTTTTCCGATATACAAGTAAGTTACTGTGTTAGAAAAAGCATCTTTAAAATTACACTTGAATTCTCATTTTGTTTTTATTTCTGTCGTAAGCTTCTAATTGTATATTCTACTATTTATTCATTGTTATTATAAAATAAATCTTATTTTTTATAGATCACAGAAATGATGGAGTGTTTAAAGGAAAAGGTCCAATCTACGACAAATCCGATAACACAGCTTTACCAAGAAGAAATTAACGGTAAACGGAATGGTGAATGGACAGACGACAATAGAACCACGATCGCCAACATGCCAACTTTTCACTCCAAGAAGAGCACCCTATATAGAGCCAGGAATAAGAAATTTCCCAAATTACCCAAACATCGACGTGACATTGTTGTTCCAGACCTTTTTCAACAGACAGATAGCGGAGAACAGTTTTTATTCATCAATGATGGTGACAATGAGAAAATGTTAGGATTTACGACAAGACAGAATCTTGAATCTTTGTGTGACTCGGATGTACTTTTTGGCGATGGAACATTTTATATATGCCCACGAATTTTTTATCAATTATACACCATCCCACACTGATCCAAGATCGTCCTGTTCCATTGGTATTTTTCTTTTTACCTGACAAGAGAGAGTCGACATACCGGAGAGCTTTTGGTCTCTTGAAGCAAGTGGCAAGTGAAAACGGATTCAACCTTCAACCTTCTATTTTTCAGGTAAGAATATTTTTAATCTATGTACACAATACACCGATTAATATCATATTCTACATTGTAATCCACATGTATAACCATAACATAGTAGTATGACCTAAATGTGTTTCTTATTTTTTAGATGGATTTTGAGTTGGCCGCAAAGAATGCTAGTGAGACAGTTTTTCCCGAGGTACAATGGAAAGGGTGTTATTTTCACTATGGTCAATGCATTTGGAGAAAAGTTCAACAACTGGGTCTACAAACGTCGTATCGAGAAGAAGAAACATTCAAATTTGTTAGACGGTGTATCGGGATACCATTACTGCCCGTGACTGATGTAAGTATTCATTATATTTAGTATAAAGTTAATATAAATATATAATTAATATAAATATATAGTTAATATTTATTAATTTTATTTATAGTTAATATAGATATATTGTAAATATACATAATTTATATGTATCTTTCTTTTATTTGCAGATTGATGACGCATGGATCCAAATAATGGCCGAGCTACCAGCTAATGAGAAATTTGAACAACTGGCCGACTATATGGTTACCCAATGGTTAGACGGTCAATTTACTCAAGTTCAATGGAACCACAACCAAACAACGCGACGAACCAACAATTCTTTAGAGGGGTGGCACGGGCGTCTAAAAAAATTAATTGGAAAAGCTCATCCGAATATTTTTGAAGTTATGGCATTTTTGAAAGAAGAGCAAAAGACAATCGAGATTCAGCTGTTGCAGTATTCGAGTGGCCAGCGACTACCACCTAAAAGGAAAAAATACACAGATATAAACAGAAAGATCGAAGATGCAAAACATAGATTTGAAGAAGGAGGGTTGAATTTATTAGAATTTTTGGACTATGTTGGACATTTTATCCGTGCAAAAAGTTAAAATTATTTGTAGTGTTATGTGCTAAAAGTTAAATGTTATTAATTAAGCTGGTGTAAGATGTATAAATAGGCTGACTAAATGAATATGTATCATTAACTTGAAACCTGTATGTGTTATGAAAAGTCATGACATGCTATGATTGAATAAAGGGATTATAAATATACTTAACATGGTAGCAGAGCATGGTTCATAGGTAATAGTGAAAGTTACAATACAATGGCTGCATCTTTTAAAACACCACCAGCTTTTAATAGCTCAGAAACACCATATGATCGATGGCTGGAAGAAATCAAGGCTTGGAGAAGTTTACCTGATTTACCTTCTGAAAAGCAAGCTTTAGCCATAGCTCTGAGCCTAGATGAGAAAGATACAAGTGGAATTAGGGATAAAGTGTTTAATGAACTTTCAACTGATGAACTTAGTTCTAATGATGGTGTGAATAAATTGACCGATTTCATGGACAAACTGTTCAAAAAGGATGAATTAACTGAAGCTTATGAAGCCTATTTAGAGTTCGACAAATTTAAAAAAAAACCAGACATGTGTACTGAAGTTTATGTGAGTGAATTTGAAAAGAGATATAACAGATCAAAGAAGTATAGAATGGATCTACCTGCCGCTGTTCTAGCCTTCAAATTATTAGATGGAGCTGGCTTAGAAAGTAAAGATCGTCAATTGGTGTTAACGGGGGTAGATTACAGTAAGACTCAGACTTTATTTAAACAAATGGGTAATTCATTAAAGAAATTCTTCGGTAAACAGTCGATTTCTGCTGTGTCATGTGATGGTATCAAAAGTGCGTCATCTAGTATTAAAGTTGAACAAGACTCCTATATTAGCGAGAGAGAAGAAGATGTGTTGGAAGCAAGGAATTTTAGCAGATATGGAAGGGGAAGTAACTTTGATTTTAGAAGAGGTCAGAGAAGAATGAGAGGAGGATTTAATTATGCATATAGAGGAGCGTATAATCAAAGTAATCAGCGTAATCAATATAATCAGAATAATCAAATGTTGAAACCAATAAATCCTATTTCCTTTGATGGAACACCATTAAAGTGTCGTAGTTGTGAATCAATCAGACATCTCGTAAAAGACTGTCCCTATTCTTACGAGAACATGAGTAAGTCACAAGGGCCAGAAAAGGCTATTCTATACACTGGAAGTGAGCCCATGGAAATAAAAACATTTGCATGTGAAACATTATATTCGGCAGTTTTAGATAGTGCTTGTTCTTCAACGGTTGCAGGTAAGGGATGGATGAAATGTTATCTAGACAGTTTAAGTGATAGAGAAGGTCAGGGTATTGAACAATTAGATAGTGATACTATTTTCAAATTTGGAGGGGGTTGTAAATTGAAATCATTGGGACAAATTAAAATTCCATGTAAGTTAGCTGGTGTGGATTTATATGTGAGATACATAGACGATATCTTTATGACACAATCAAGTTCACTGCAGAATACTCTAGAGACAGAGTATCATTTCTAGATACTTGGGTTAATTTCAATCAAATTACTAAAAAGTTACATTTTGACTTATACAATAAACCCACCGACTCACACTCCTATCTTTTTTATACCTCATGCCATCCTGGCCATATAAAGACTAAAGGTCCTTTTAGTCAATTCTTACGACTAAAACGTATATGTAGTTTAGATATAGACTATGAAAGACATAGCCAAAATCTTCTTAATTTTTATCTCAAAAGAGGCTACCCACGCAAAATAGTGTCGGAGAACAAAAACAGGGCAAAATCTCTAGCCAGAAAAGACCTGTTAAGCCCGACTACGGCTACCATTAAGAGAAAACGAAAGTCGCTCGTTTTTATCACGGATTATAACCCAACTGCTGTGCAAGTTAGCTTGCTCATAAAAGAGAAATGGCATTTACTGACCGGATCGGACATGTGCCGCACAATCTCAAACATCAAACCAATCATGGCATTTAGGAGAAATCCTAATTTGAAGGATACGTTGATGAAAGCAAGACTCGTCTATCCTCCACGGGACCCGCAAACTAGCGGAGCCACGGTACAAAATCTTTTCGAAAAAGAAGGATTGTGATATCTGCCGGCATTTAGACCAAAGAAACTACATTATTAGTGGTAAAACTGGTAAGAGATACCCTTGCCGCACGGGCTATAACTGCCTAAGTAGGAACATAGTCTACTTACTGACTTGCAGTTTATGCTTCAAGCAATATTGGAACATATATAAAGGAACATTATGCAGATATTAGACACAAGAGGCCAAAGCCAGTCTCACTACACTTCAATTTAGATGGACATACGAGTAGAAATGTCTTGATTAAAATTATAGAGCGTTTTAATACTGACCCAGATAATGGTAAAAACGATGCCATGAGGAAAGCCAATGAATTCAAATGGATTCATACTTTAAGAACTTTCGCACCGGATGGCATTATCGATAAGATGTAGTCCCGGGTGGTCCCCTACTTTATTGTTTACTTTAATAAACAACAACAATAACAATTGCTTCTGCCACTTTTCATAGTGATTCGCATGTAGATAGCCCATAACATTGACCAAATCTAATTTCTATCAATCGCTTGAGCCTCGATCCGGCCACAGAACCACAATGCTTTGCACGCGTTGTCTGGGCCAATCAGCAAGCGAGTCGTGTTGGCAGCATAGCAACAAGTCAAGGTTGTTTACAGTTTTAGGGGTTTTAAAACCCTTTTGTATTTGTTTAAAATGAATTCATCGGCAATTCTTTGGTCATATTTATAAACTAGAGATTCTCCGCTTTACAACAATGCCAATTAATATGCAAGAGCAATGAGCGGTCGACCGCTGCTAGCGAAGAAACATAACGAATTTCCCAGATTATTTTAAGAAATATGACAGATTTATGAATGCGGTACTCGTACAAAACGTTCAAATAAAGGCGTTCTAAAATCTTTTATTGGTATTTTGACTTTTTGTATCGATAGATAGTATATTTATAGACCCATTTTTGTTAAAATCTCAATTTCGATCAAAATCAATTATTTCACTTATTTTGTCTGTAGTCCAAAATTAGATAATGCGCATTGCGACCCAAGATACCATGGGGAAACACATTTGTTTCTTCGTCAGTTTCATTAGGTGACTTTAATAACACTTAAAAATCAAATATCCCCTACTTTTTTTGAATAGTATATATCTTTAATATGTGTCATCTTTCTATTTATTTTCGGATAAGCTTCACAGTTGGTTTGTTTAATTTGTTTCATGATTTAATAACATGGAGATACACTATAGTTATATCTTATGTTGCAGAGAGGTATTGTATTTTGATTTAATCTGCTATTAATGTTATTGTTCTTCTTAATATTAACTCTAAAGATTCTGTTGATTTCTTTTAAAAATGCACGTTTATAATTTTTTGTGATTTTTGTATTTTTAGGTATTTGACAATACTAATAAAGTTTATATGGTAACAGAGTTAATGAAAGGAGGAGAACTATTAGATAAAATATTAAGGCAGAAATTCTTCTCAGAGAGGGAGGCAAGTGCTGTCTTGCAGGTTGTGGCAAAAACAGTTGAATATCTACATTCAAATGGGGTTAGTTTCACAATAACTGTTAGATTGTTACTTGCTCAAGTTCAATTTTGAGTTATTGTTTCAGGCCTTGACATTAATAAAATTTGACTTTGAAATAATTTTGTGAATTCTTTAGAGACCAAATTTATCATCCGATTGACTTTTTACACATTGGGTCGGAATGCGCTGGATCCAATAATGAGAAAAAGACCAAAAAAAAGTAAAGGTATGGATTTTGTTTGAAATTGAGATTTTTACAAAAATATACTATTTATCGACCTAAAATTAGTAAAAGATCAAAATAGCAATTAAACATTAAATTTTTAAAACCCCTTTTTTGGGGGACGTTTTGTAAGAGTACTGTATTCTGAAATCTGTCTTTTTCTGAATATACTCCGCAAAATTAGACATTTTTCTCTGCTCGCAGCGGGACGACCGGTCAATCCTCTTGCACAATGCTTTGCATCGTTGTAAAGAGGAGAATCTCTAGTTTAAAAATATCACCAAAGTATTGCTGATGAATTCATTTTTATACACCCATATTGAAATGTGGTCGTATATTGTTGTCGCAGGGCTAGAAATTCGTCATTTTTTGCAAGAATCTAAGAGGATTCTTATATATGCAATCTGCACGAATCCTCCGAATCTTAATTTATAATAATGCCTAAAAAACAAAATTTTGTTTTTTGTGTTAATCTAAAACACCAAAATACAACAACAATGATAAAAATAAAACAATCAGATAGAATTTTTGGTAAACACTTAAATAGTGTAAAAAGTAATATCCAGATATTTTAGTAGCCAAAATAAACTGATACGACACCATGCTATTTCTTTATAACACAATTTGTAGTCTTTTGTCCATCACGTAACCTGCAAAATTTTTTATTCATTCATCGATGATACTATTGATAGACAAACGGTACAATGATCACGTGACAACCATAGCTGCAATAATTGCTATAAAGTAAAAGTTCAGTAGGCCTACGACTAGGATATGTCCTTCAATAATATTACAAAAATTAAGCATCTGTCAGCATGTGTATAACATAAAATAATCTTAACGGTACACGCAAATTTAGAACTGGTTTATTGACCTTACTCCTACAAAGATATCACGTGTTATTGGAATTCGACACTGCGAGATTCCGTCGGGAAAATATGCACTAGTGTTACGTCTCGATTACAAAATTCTTGAATCGGTAAATCGACCAGCTAAAAATCGTATCGGTGCCGATTAATCGGATACCGAATATAAATTCTATAATGTCGCGGCTAATAATGTCATTGTCTGCACTGCGTTGATATGCGTGAGCACTGAATAGCTGAACGTATATTATTTTAATACATTTCTTTGAGTTTGAGCTGAAGAGATGTTGAAATACGCGTTTGGGCTCAGTAAGACATCCCCGCTTTCTGACTTAGCCCTCGGCTACCGTTTTAACTGCTTATTAAAAATTCAATACTGGCAATAAATTACAATTCACAAGTACAACAATTCCCGTACATAATATTTTAACATGTAGCGATAATTGTATTGACGAAAATCAACACGAGAACCCACACAAGACGGTACAAATAATATAAAAAACATGTGTCTTTAAAAATTTGCAACGTATGTCTAGGGAGGCGAACAGAAGAGCCTCCAAGCTGGTTATGTCTGATTGGGGAACGGTTTATTCGTCATCTCGGACACAGTTACGTCACATTCTGATTGTGAATTAAATAACAATATTACAACTGGATTTAAAATTAATTTATACATGAGGAATTTTATCACTCGTAAAAAGGCATCGCCAACTTCCCCGTCTCGTGCGGCATGCATTTAGTCCATCTATTATAAGGTCCGTGATATGTCTGTTATTGGTGTAGGCTAAGTGGCTGTTGACAGCTATTTCGCGCCAAAAGCAACCATTTTACACATTCGTAGTAAGCCATGCCTAATATGGACGGTGAAGAATTCCATGCCACATCGAGTTCGTGGCCGACCTTGACAGTGACAAAATAGAATTGGAATGACCCATTAATTTAACAACTAACGGAATCAAATCGCCGTTTGAAAGGATAAAATCATGGAACCAAAAACTATTTCATTTTAAGGTTGACATGCTAAAGTACTTTCTTTTATTTTTTTTAAGAAGGATTAAAATAAATTATTAGGAAACCGATAATTTTGTATCGTAACTGAAATATGCATAAATACTCTACTACTAAAAGTCGTCGCCGAGTCGTGATCGTGGAAATTTCCACACAATTTATTACATAACAAAGACAATTAACGGCCAGCCAGAAACTCTTCCAAATAATAAGTTAGAAGTAAAAAGTAAAACAAAAACACAACAATAATTTTATTTTATTATACATGTAGTATGTTATATAAAGACAACTTTGATTCAAAACATCCTAACTGACATTCAATAGTCGGACCCGACAATTCTCCGCAATTTTTTTTTTTTTTTTTTTACAAAAGTTTTACGCGAATCCTTATAGATTCGCACCGTAAGCTCTTGCGAGAATCCTTGCGCGAATTAGATTCGGAGATTTGCGTGAATTTCTAGCCCTGTGTCGCCCCAGTCCGTCTTATAATTACTGTCAGTTATGGCTCCTGATTACTTCAAAATATCTCTCAAGAGACTAAAGTTAATATCCAATTGAATTTAAATTTATAGACAGTGTTTACGGCCATGAGATTAAGAAGCCTATTAATTCTCAGCGATTTCCGATAATAACTCTCAGAGTTATAACCCTTGATTACTTTGAAATATCTTTCGGACGCTCGAGAGACTAAAGTTATCATCTGATTGACTTAAGATTAATACAAGATGAACAAGTATATTGAATTTCAATGAATTTTGATAACTTGAACAGCTAAATCCATGATATTAAAAAATGTTTCGTATACTAAACGTTAGCATGGAGGAGAACTTTATCAAGGCCAAACAAATACTGATGTTTTTCTGATAAGTTGTTACTCTCAATCAGATTTTAGTGTATTACATACATGTGATAACTCCCGCAATTGGCGGGAGTCTCCCGCTTTTACCCCTTATCTCCCGAGCTCCCGATCGGGAGACAAATACTCCCCCTTTTTCATTTCTTGTAATTTTATTTTTTTTGGAGTCAAAATTTTAATCAAACGAGACAGAATTTTTTACGACAACCGTTCGGCAGTTGTGACTATAATTAGTAACACGTGTTTTCATATTTGGGATAGGCTAATACCATTTAAATAACACGATAGTTGTTTTTATACGAAATTAATAAAGTTTAGCAATAAGTTGATTTTAATTAAGTTTTTATTGCTCATTTCGAATTATTTATAAGAATGAGAGGTCGCGTATAGCGTGGGTGACCTGAAACATTTCCGATGCTTTCGTATTTGGAACAATACTATTTTATTATAACGAGATAATTTAACCTTGTTTCCGATTTCATTTCCATTCGTGTGCACATTAAATACTTTAAATTGGGCATGAATACAAGAGAATTTATTAATTCAGAACATAGAAGCACGTGTGCAAGTTACGCAATTTTTAATTGTTGAAAAATACTTGGTGTTAAGCGTCCAGATGTGCGTGGGCTGGGAGGAAACTTCCCTTCACTTCGACTTAGAATGTCCACATTCCTATCATCAAAAGCGCGCGAATATGAGTCACGTGATGTAAATATCGTGGGCTCTCGAGTCTCGAGGCGTAAAAATAATGGAATTATGTCTTTCCAGGCAAGTCCTTCAATCATGTAACATAATGCTTACTTCATAAATGAACATTGAGTTGCATTTCGACGTAATTAACCGCGAATATGGGTCTGAGGAACTTGTAATTTTATTTTTACTTATCGTGTTGAAATGCCGTAATCACGATCACATGCCAAACTACGTTAATAATTTTCTAGAAAATTATCCATTGTATACCATTTACAAGTGCTCGGCGGGCACACTTACCATGCTCCGATTTTGTTGATTTTAATAGCATCGAAACGACAATAAAACGAACTTTTGATCGGTCGGGAGTACAATATTGACAAATCGCCTCAAAAAAAGATTTTGTGAATTGAATTGTTCAACTTACAAAAAATGCCGGATATATCGAAATGCCAACAAAGCATGAAAAAATAACATTAATAATAAAAATTTTCAGCGTAACGTCAAAACACGGGAAATTTACGTTTATGAAATTGATAAAATGAACACACACACGCAAATTATATCAAACCAATAAAAAGGATATCTGCTTCCAAAATATTTAAAAATTATTACACAAAATTAAATAGCCAGTGTATGACTTTACCGTTAAGTTTAAAAAGGGTAACAAATAATATTTGAAAATAAATATAAAGACATGAGTATGACAAGTGCTTTATTGTGTGTTTCCATGTGTTTTGTTAAGTTGGTGTAATTATAACAATCAAATGATATACAAATATATAAACAATGTAAATTAATTTGTCTTTTATTCATGGTGGGTGGGTAATTTTAACGCGCGATAAAGTCTCCCTCTTTTGACCTTAATCTCCTGACATTTTTACAAAAATCTCCTGACATTTTACCTGTGGCCAATCACATGTATGGTATTATAAATGTTTCATTACCGAAAACACTAAAAATATGCGACAACTCTTGTTGACTGCCCGGACGATTTAGCTGCTGTTGGCGTATGTTTTGTTGCCTGTTTTTTTTAAACCAGTGATGGAATTTCAAAATTTTTCTTGTCAGACATTTTACCGGAAATAAAGGGGCATAACTCTTATCGTTATTTACGCAGATGGCCACAGGTCACCAATTCTTTCCCCATTGACTCTAATGTTAATTCTCGTCTCTTAAACCGGCTCTAACTTTTCCCCAAATTTTAGCTGGGTAAAATGCTTTTTGCCACAGATGGAGCAACATGTGGCAAACTCTTGCCCAAAAGCATGTATGAGGTTGACCATGAAAAAATTGAGATACACGAGCAGGAAATAGGGACAAGAAAACATGCAATTTCAGGCCCTACATTTCAACGTAACCAACCTAACAACTCTTGTATCCTTCCGCCTCAGAATCATGAATATTCACCAAAACCTGGCAGAAAATGTATTTTCAAACCCTTTTTATACGCCCACATTTTCATGTGGTTGTATTATGTCGTCACCCCTGTCTGTTCGGACGTCCGTCCACAATTGTTTGTGAACCCTCAACAGGTCACAATTTTTGTCAATTCGCCGTGTTTTGATGTAACGCTGAAATTATTTGACACGTTTTTAAATGAGGGTACCCCACTTCAAGTGCTTAAAGGGTACACTATTATTAATATTATTTTTTTCATTCTAATATCATTACAAAAACAAATGAACGCCCTTTCGATCGGTCAGGATCGCTGTGTTAGCATTCGGAAATGTCAGGCATTTTTTTTTAAGTTGAAAATTCAATTCACAAAATCTTTTTTTGAGGTGATTTGTCAATAGCGCAACCCCAACCGATCGAAAGTTCGTTTTATTGTCGTTTCAATGCTATTAAAATCAACAAAATCGCAGCATATTAAGCGTCCCTTTTAAGCACTTGAAAATGGTATACAACGTGATTTTTTCAGAATAGAAAAATACCGCATTCGTGCGAGTTCTATGAAAGCATATTAAGCGTCCCTTTTTAGCACTTGAAAATGGTATACAACGTGATTTTTTCAGAATAGAAAAATACCGCATTCGTGCGAGTTCTATGACACCATGACGTTGTCTGACATAGTGAACAATGTCAAAGAAAAAGCATAGTTAAGTTGAGAAAAATCTCTAGGCCGAGTTGTTACATTGTGAACAAGGGCATGTGATGTATTTTTATTTATAAATAAAGGACTTGCCTGCAAAAAAAAAGGTATTCTGGGTTTATCATGACTATATCTATATTAATTAGAGCAATCAAAGTAAGACAAAAATAAACCAATGATAATTATTTTTACAATGATCGTCTAATAAAAGGACCTGTACCGAAAATTAAGTTATCAAAACATTGGGTCAAAGTTCAACGTTAAAAATTGCTCCAGTCGGAACTCCCTGTTCTAAGTTTAAGGAAAATATATTCCCAGCTAGACCGCACGTCTGGACGTTTTAACACCAAATATTTTTCAACAAGTAACAAATTGCGTAACATGGACACGTACTTCAAAGTTCTGAATTACTAAATTCTTTGTTATGCATGCCCGATTAAAAGTATTTAATGTGCACACAAATGAAAATATAATCGGAAAATATCAACACGGCACGAGTATGCGAGAACAATTTCCAGTATGGACAGACTTTTACTTAGCCTAGGTTGGGATAATAATATTATAATAATATGATTTCTGACCATTGTAATACCCAAATAAAATTGGAATGGCAAAAGAATTATTGCTAAAAAAAAATTATTTAAACTAGACCTGCATGGCAGTGCTCAGAGCCTTATATATAGAGAGTCTGGCCAACTGACCTCGTTGGCGCCATTTTGTAAACCATTCTTACGTTGCAGATAGAGCCACAGTACAGCGTTAGGCCGATTTATATGTTTAAGATTTGCGCAAAGGCATTTTTATGTTCACTCAAGTGTACTGGTAGACAATAATTTGAATAAATCAATTAATCACAATATGTAAATTTTATTGACAATATTTATTTTTCATCTTTTTAACATTAAAAACACCGCAATAATCCAATATATCGCTTGACTTAAGGTTGAATCGAAAGTATCGAATAATGAATGATTGTCTCTGACATTAGAAACTACATTTTTATTTTATTTTTTAGGGTTGTTTTGCCGATCTCGTTTCTGAATTTAAAAAAAAAAAAAAATGACATTAAAAATAGCGCATTCGCAATGATCCAATATATCGTTTGACTAGAGTCGAAAGTATCGAATAATGAATGATTACCTCTGAAATGAGAAATTCATTTTTATACGCCCACATTTTTTATACACAGTGTTTAAGGTCATGAGACGAAGAAGCCTATTGCTTTTCAGCAATTTCCGATAATTACTGTCAGAGTTATGGCCCTTGATCTCTTAAAAAAATCTTGTTGATGCTCTAGAGGCTAAAGTTAATAACCGATTGACTTTAAATTTATACACAGTGTTTAAGGTCATGAAACTAAGAAGCCTATTGATTTTCAGCAATTTCGAATAATTACTGTCAGAGTTATGGCCCTTGATCACTTCAAAAATTCTTGTGGATGCTCTAGAGGCTAAAGTTAATAACCGATTGACATTAAATTCATACACAGTGTTTAAGGTCATGAAACGAAGAAGCCTATTGATTTTCAGCAATTTCGAATAATTACTGTCAGAGTTATGGCCCTTGATCACTTCAAAAATTCTTGTGGATGCTCTAGAGGCCAAAGTTAATATCCGATTGACTTTAAATTTATACACAGTGTTTAAGGTCATGAGACGAAGAGGCCGATTGATTTTCAGCGTTTCCGATAATTACTGACTGAGTTATGGCCCTTGAGTTTCAATGAATTTAGGTAACATGAACAGCATGGAGGAGAACTTTATCAAAGCCAAACAAATTCCAATGATTTTCTGATAATTACATAATGAGTTGTTACTTTTAATCAGATTTTAGTGTATTATAAATGTTTCATTACCGAAAAAAAGTAAAATATGCGACAACTCTTGTTGACTGCTCGAATGATTTAGCTGCTGTGGGTGTATGTTTCGTTGCCGGTCAACCTATCTTTGATATTTGCGCATATCGGATGGTAACTGAATTATGGCCCCTGATTGTACACAAAATTACCTTTATTTAGCTTGTTGGCCTTTTGGAGGTCACAATTATTTTCCGATTTAAAAAAACGTTTGATTATATCACCGTTACACCTTAAGGAAGGTTTGAATTTCGGGAAAATCAGACCAAAATTGACTGACAAAATGGCCTCCGCTTGAACGCACATATCAGATCATAACTTCCTGAATTATAGACCCTGATTGTCCGAAAAATCGCCTATGGTCCCTCTGGGGGTCACGATTATTATCCAATTTAAAAAACGTTTGACTCTATCACTGTTACACCCTATGGAAGGTTGAGTTTGAATTTCTAGAAAATCGGACCATAATTTCCAGAGAAAATGGCCGCCGTTTTAACGCGAATAGTGTCAAAATGTGGTATATCAAAGTTGTGGACCCTGTAGAAGTCAAATTTGGTTTTGACTAAACTTGAAATGCATGTTTATAACCTAAAGATTTTGATTCTTTTCGAATTTGTGCATATCTAATTGTAACTTAATGAATTATGGCCTTTGATTGTAGGAAAAATCACTTTCGGTTTTGCTTGTTCTCTATCCATCTCTCGAAAATGTGGGCGTATCCTGTCTGGCATTGCCTGCCTAATATCTTTATTGAATAGGGTTAAATCCTAACCGATAAAAAAAAACTCAAGAATTCCGAATGTCTGGCGAAGAAATTTTTATACCTGACACATGCACTGATGTCACGAATCGTCGGATATAGACATCTATTTATTTATATTTTGCAAGGAAGGAAAATAATATAAAGAATTTCCGTTTTTGGTCATAATTATTGTCTGGATATTTTCGTAAAAGAAGAAATCATGTTAATAGTAACAATAAGCGAAAAAATGTTACATGCTTTCATTTTTTTATGACATATTTTGTAACATGCCATCTACAAAATCAACACGCAATATGAATGGCCGAGACTTTGTAACACAATAACTCTCCTTCTTATTTATCTAGAATGTCCAAACTTGGTGTCAGTGTTTATAAGGTCATCAATGCCTTGATGGGGTGCGAAGATGAACTTTTTCTGCTTAGGGTAAATTCTCCTAATTGAGGAAGAATGTTCAAACTTGGTGTAGGCATCCTTAAGGTGAATGCCTTGATGGAGTTTGGTGATAAACATTGTCTCCTTACACTAAGAAGTAGCTATTGTGTGTTTTGTACGGATAGGGTAGGAAAACTCCGAGCCTGGTGTGATTTAAACGTAACTGGGTAAAATTCTAATTATGGCAAGATATCTTAATAGAAAGAGGTTAATCTCTGCAGATACGGTGTGTAAATTACCAAGGGTGAGAAATTGACTAAGGGTTATTTAATTATCGCTAGGAGTGAAAATCTGTGCTACAGTGTGTTTTCTGTACTGGGTGTTTTAATTAACGGACGGGTTAAAAACGACTGACATGGTGTGTATTCTATGTTTGGTGAGTTTTCTCAAAGCCTTTTATAACTGCAACATAGGTGATTTATCTTGGGCCAACAGGCTTTATCTGACGCGTAGGTGTTAAATCTCAACGTGTATAGGAAATCTTTTTTACCGTGCGATTTCTCGTTCGACCATGTGTTTTGCAAAGTCGGTCTTTATGTAAGGTAGGTCTTTAACCCTCTCATAACCGGACCGCCCTAAACCGCCCGTCATTTTGGCTGCTCTATGCTCCCGAATCGCCCGAAACCGCCCGATACATACCACATTCATATTTCGCCATTTTATCGGAAATCACGTTCTCGTATCGGCGAGACGAGACTTCAACTAACTTCCTGTGTAAATAAGCCATAAAATGGCGTGTCACATTGACGAGTTTGCTATTGATTTTTATCGAGATATTTTGATTTTAAAGCCGGCTATCTTCGACACATATTTTCGAGTAATGGCTGCCTATATTTCCGATGAATCTATTGAGGATTTTAGTGATAATTTCACAACTTCTGATGAAGAATTTGAAGGTTATACATCGACAGACATTGAAAATAATCAACCGCGTAGAAATATAATTCAAATGACGAAATGTGGAATCTGACATGGATATTTCTTCCGAAATGGATTTACCGAGGGACTTTTTAATTTTTCTGTGTGTGTTGTAATATAACTTTTACTTCAATTATCCACTTATTATTGCAAGACAACCAAATTTGCGTATGAAGATTGGTATGTTATTTTTCTTCAAAATAAAACAAACTTGTAATAGTAAATATTCAATTGTTTTCGAGTTACACATGTTTTTATGAGACATATCAAAATATGACAGCCATGTTGTAATTGTCTGGTAGTCTAAGACCAGACAGGGCTTAGTGCATGTGGTTATGAGAGGGTTAAACACAGAGTGAGGCGTATACTTCTTATAGATGATCATAGCTAGAGTGAGCGCTTCACAGGCAGCACACATTAACAGCTCTGCAATTTTTGTGACATTTTAGAGGTATTTCTGAATATTGGTGTATGAAAATCGGATAGTACCTGCATGATGTGTTCAAGTTGGATATTACAAAGTTTGAAAACCAAATTCTGAATAATTATGCAGAAATATGCATTTGTTTGTTTGTTGTGGATATTCTTGACTAGTGAACTGTTTTCAGCTTACTGTGGTTGAAATCCAGGGTTTGTTTAAACCAGTGACATGTCAACTGAGATCAGTAGAGATGTGTTAATCAGTTTTTCTGACCAGCACAATAGACTCAATCAAGATCTGTTCAGTGTTATATGTGATCTCAACGTTAACGTTACTAAACGTACAAGGAGAGGTACACGGGGTGGAAAAAGAAAACAAAAAAAAGAAGTTTATTGATGTGTTGACAAGAAATTTAACTCAACTTGATATTAACTCTGTAAATGACAATAACCTTCCTAAAACTGATTATGAAAATACAAAAACCTTTCTTCTTAAAATTGGATTATGGAATGCTCAGTCAGTCAAAAATAAAACAACCTATGTTTCTGAATTAACATTGGAGTCGAATCTTGATGTGTTGTTCATCACTAAAACTTGGTTGAGAGAAGATGGTGATCAAAGTAAAATTGCGGATTTAACGCCCAATGACTATAAACTTATACATGTTCCCCGTTTTAATAAAATCGGTGGTGAAATAGCTGTTTTGTACGCTACAAATTTGGTTCTTATTAACTATACCTATAAAAATCACATCCTTTAAAATTTTGAGTTGTGGAAAAAAGTCTTTACGTTTTGTGTGTCTGTATCAACCCCCTCCATTAAAGAAAAACAACTCTACAGAATTCGCTACTCTTTGTGATCTATTAAATTTTAAAAAAGAAAGTACCATCATTCTTGGAGATTTTAACATTCATTACGAATGTCATGATAATTATTTAACTAAGAAAGTGCTGAAGATTCTTGAAAGTCATGACTACATACAACATGTTCCTAGTTCAACTCATCGTTGTGGTCATATCATTAACTGGGTTCTTACTAGAGATGATTCCCTTATTCAAAATATAGATGTTTCGGATAAACAACTTTCTGACCATTTTCTGGTATCATTTAATGTGATTTTTGATAGGCCTGCAGCAACATCAGTCAAGATCACGTTCAGGGATGTTAAAGATATCAACCTTGCTGATTTTATTCAAGAATTGACTCAATCGGACTTGAGTTGCAACCCCCATTTGTTTTTGATTCTTCGCAGTTGTTATCTACCCTGACCGACGTCCTTTCAGCTCTTCTAGATAAAAATGCTCCTTTAACAACCAAGACAATTCGTCAACGAAATAACACTCCCTGGGTCTCGGCTGGTATATTAGCTGCGAGAAACAAGCGTCGCGTGGCAGAACGCAAGTGGAGGAAATCAAAATTAGAGATCGATAGACAAATATATAAATTAGCCCGTAAAGATGTCAATTCACTTATCGAGAAAGCCAAGTCTGGCCATATCAACATTGTCATAAATGACAACAAACAGAATCCAAAGTTCTCTTCTCAACACTAAATAGACTTTTAGGTAAATCACAGGATGTTGTAATGCCTCGTGGTGAGGAATCTGGTGTTGCCAATGATTTCTGCGAGTTTTTTATGGATAAAATCTCCATTATCAGATCTGGGTCAACACCAGAAACAGATGACGACATACAGGACACTTTCTGTGGTGAACCATTCAAGTCTTTCAGAGAAGTGACTGAAGATGAACTTAAGAAAATCATAGTTTCTTCAAAACCGACCTCTTGTAATTTGGACTTACTTCCAACTAGCTTTATGCTATTAATATTCGATCCGCTCCTACCTATTTTAACAGCTATAATAAATAACAGTCTGAAATCTGGCGTCGTTCCAGAGCCGTTCAAGGATGCTGTCATCAGACCCCTAATGAAGAAACCATCTCTTGACTCGGAAGTTTTGAAAAACTACCGCCCAGTTTCCAATTTACTATATCTGTCGAAAATATTAGAAAAAGCTGTTAAGATCCAACTATGGAACATCTTGAAGAACACAGTTTAATATATAAGTATCAGTCAGCATACAGAAGTGCGCACAGTACAGAAACAGCTTTAAACCATGTATTCGACACTATTAGAAGCGGGATTGACAAATGCTCGTTTTACTTGACCTTTCTGCTGCCTTTGATACACTGGATCACAGTAAACTACTCAGTAGACTTGAATCCGAGTATGGAATCAGTGGAATTGCTTTAAATTGGTTTTCATCATACCTAATTGGTAGAACACAGGCAGTGATGATAAAAACGCCCTCTTCTGACAGAGTGAGTCTCACCTGTGGCGTGCCCCAAGGGTCAGTATTAGGACCTGTGTTGTTCTGCATGTACACAAAACCACTTGGTAATCTGCTCACCGAAAAGGATTTATACCACCATTTTTACGCTGACGACTCACAAGTCATAAATTTCTTCACTCCAGAACAGGAAAGTCAGTTGTCTTCTTGCATGAAAATGGAATCCTGTGTAACGGAAGTGAAAAGTTGGATGACAAACAATATGCTCAAACTAAATTCAGACAAAACAGAAGTGTTATTGATTGCCCCTCCAAGAAAAATCAAGAAGAGTAACATTACGTATTTAAAAACCTGGGTGTCATCATGGAAAATAACCTATCAATGGAAAATCAGATCAATTTCCTCTGCAAAACATATCATTACCACATTTGAAACATTGGTTCAATACGTCACTTCATAACAGCAGATGCTGCAAAAACTTTGGTCCGTTGTCTTATCCTATCTTGACTAGACTTTTGCAATAGTATAACGAAAGAGCAACTAAATCGACTTCAATGAATACAAAATCAGCAGCTAGGATTGTTTCACTAACAAAAGTTCGGGACCACATTTCACCTGTTTTATCCTCTTTTCATTGGCTTCGCATAAATGAATGCATTGAATTCAAATTACTATGTTTAACATATCAGGCAGTTTACAAAATAGCATCTGTGTACCTCCAGGAACTTGTTCAGGAACATTTACCCTCTAGGAACTTAAGATCAAAAAATAACTTTCAGCTACATCATTTTCATATTTGGCAGCTTCACATTGGAATAATCTGCCTACTCATTTGAAACAGTGCCCAACCCTATCAACTTTCAAATCATCACTGAAGACTTATCTGTTCCAACGCTATGTTTAGAATTGTGTTGTAAATGTTACCAGAATTGTAGAAAACTTAACTCTTGCGCTACGAGCATACAGTCAGTGTGAAATAGCGCTATATAAATGTTCATTATTATTATTATTATCAACGTTCCTTCTGTGCGTCTTTTATATTTATTAAAGAATGGTCCAGGTCTATACTGCGTTCCATAGTCGTGCGTGAGTTGCATTTAAATAGGGACCGTTATCTGCCGTACGCAAGAAGGCGAACACATAAAATATAAAAAAAATATCGAGACGCCTGGACCAATTTATGTCTGGACCATATTCCTTTCTTCCTAATATTTTATTATTTATGCGTCCTGGATTAACACATCGTACGCAACCTGCAACTCATTTGCAATTTATTGGATGCATAGTATATGTTGATGTCTTTTCTGTGCGCTTTTCTGTATTTATTGATCATTTGCGCCGCCGATATTTCCAGTATCTTAGTCCCCGCTATGCTGTACACATCGGCGTGCGTGTAAATGATTAAAAGTCTTCTCCGAAAGATCACGAAGAGTGTGCAAAGGATGCGGGCCGCACTAAATGACAGGCCTTACCAGGGCTTCCACTTCGAAATTTTCCCAAACGGTCATTTTTCTCGCGTTGAAAGTGGTGCTTTTTTTAGCACATAATAAGAAGCCAAAAACTACATGCTATCGGAACGTTGATTAGCTTTAATTGGGTCAAGGACAGTCACACAAAAATTCAATCTCACATCGACATTTATAACCACCCACCCATAATAAATAAAAGAGCATATTATGTAATCAATTATTATCATTTATTTATTTATACATTCATAAAATGTAACAATGTACATTTATTCATCGATGGGACACTATTTTCGTCATTTATTTACAACACCACTCGTATGTACTGGGCGTTTTTTTTTACACGATTTCCATTTCTGTAAAGCACGTGCTGGTTGAAATTCGGCACGTGGGGGTCCTTCGTAAAAATCCTCACTAGTTAGTCAAAGGTTTCCATGCTCAAAGAACATCGCTACTTGGGTTTTATCACATTTTAGCGTACGTGACAAATTCGACTGTTGACTATTTCTCCATACACGGGGGGAAAAAGTAGTTCCGATTGATTAGCTCATGTTAATAATTTAAAGTCATAAAAATGTACAATAATTAACATAATTCTTAAACTTATCAATATATTAACTCGTATTGGTATTTTGTAAGCTCAAATAATATCGAGCTAATATTTTAACTCTATAACATGTTAAAAAATAGGCATGTATTTCAATATGGCCGACACCGTGAAAGCGCATTGTTTCAAGTAAAATGACGTCATGTTATATATTATACAAACATGCCTAGTGTCGGATATTATTATTTCAAATTGTCCTATCACCATTGATGGGAAATGCAAGAATGGGTTAAATAGCGACGATTCTCGGGTGAGAAGGTTGTCCACCATTTGCTACATATATTATGATTAAAACAAATATTTGATTGAAGTAGGGCCTACATAAAGAATATTTACAATTACAACACTCTACTTGTAATGGATTAGATAACAAGCCGAAGCTTATATAAATTCCTCTACATGTTATTACCAGCGCCAAAAAGCTCTAAAGTTAAAGCGATCGATGAGTTTTATTGTATATCAAAATTGAGTATATAATTGTGAGCATATCTTACAAATAATATCAAAATTTATATCCTGTCTGGGTTTTAGATTCCAATACCTTTAGACCAGGAGCCCAGAGGGTCGAACCTAGACGAACGAGGTACCAATATCTGACCATATAGGCATCTACATACTAACCTGGGATATACAGAAATGGGCGTCTGCCGGGTTCCAGTTCATGGGTGTGGCCTTGGCGTCCCCTAGAATGACCCCCAAAATGGGTTAAACTCATACATTCGAGGTACCGGTCGAAACCAATTTTAAATGAAAGAGTACATCTCACGGAGTACTAAATTGCTCATAACAGACGATTTTGGCCCTGGGATGGCCCAAACTGACACCCTAAGTATGGACCCGGGGGCCTTAAAAAAGGGCTGCATTCATACATTCGAGGTACCAGTTGAAAATAATTTTAAATGAAAGTGTATATCCCATTGAGTACGAAATTGCCCATAACAGACGATTAGGCCCCTGGGATGGCCCAGACGGACACCCCAAAGCCGAGTTTGGGTGGGGTGGGGAAAAAATGAGTTATACTCATACATTCGAGGTACCGGTCAAAACTAATTTTAAATGAAAGAGTACATCTTACTGAGTACGAAAATGCCCAGAACAGACTATTAGGCCCCTGGGATGGCCCAGACTGACACCCAAAAGCCGAGGTTGGAAGGGTGGGGGGAAATGGGTTATACTCATACATTCGAGGTACCGGTCAAAACCAATTTTAAATGAAAGAGTACATCTCACTGAGTACGAAAATGCCCATAACAGACTATGTCAACCCTGGGTCAGCTCAGACTGACACCCTAAATATAAACCCCGGGGTTTAAAAAAAGAGTTATATTCATACATTCGAGGTACCAGTTGAAATTAATTTAAAATGAAAGAGTATATCCCGCTGAGTACGAAATTGTCCAAAACAGATGATTAGGTCCCTGGAATGGCTCAAACTGACACCCCAAAGCCAAGGGGGCCAAACATCGGTAAAACTCATATATTCTAGGTACCGGTCAAAACAAATTTTAAATGAAAGACTACGCCTCACTGAGTGAGAAATTGCCCATAGGCTTGAAAAAAAAGGTTATTTTCATACTTCCAAGGTACCAGTTGCTATTAATTTTAAATGAAAAGAGTACACCCCACTTAGTACGAAATGGTCCATAACAGATGATTCTGGTCCCTCTCATTAGGTTTTCAAAAAGGTTAAACTGGCAAGTTTTGAAACAAATTTCCGCCTTGAATATGAATGTAGGTGCAGTATATATCGTATTTGGCTTGATTAACCATTGTAAGACTATTGGTATAATTTTTGCTCTTTAAATTATTAAAAGCATTTTATTGTATCTTTGACTAATTATTGGATTCACACATTCTATCGAAATCAGATCCCATGCATTCAAAAAATGAGTGACGGATTTCATATAAAAAGAGTTATAATTAGGTAAACATTTGATGCTGGGTTAATAACAAAATAACACGCATGACACTTCTGGTGTTAAAGTTTTCACTGCCTATATAAGGGTGGTTTTCGACCTCATTAGGATAATTAACCAACCATTATTAAGGTCATATTTGACCAATTAGATAATTATTGAAGGTCCAAACCCAAAGCTACAAAGCTATCATATATCTGGGTATTAGTTAGACAGCCGCTTGATTACGAAGGAAGAAGATGTAGCAATGTCTACCAGCAGACTCGCTGGAATGGGACTGAAAGAATGACTTTATTGTAATCTATGTTTGTATTTTAATATGTAACCGGTGCTTGATATATAAAATGTAAAAACGAACTGATGCATTGTTATTCCTGGTAAGACAAATGTCTTAACTAATGAGAAGATAACCGTTCTAACCACTGAGATAGTAGTAAGAAGAAAATACAGAGCATGGAAAGAGAGCTAGGCGATCGAAAGGCTATTAAAATATGTAGTAAGAAGAGAGTGCATGGGCCATACGTAGGATGCGGCGATCGGGTTGATGACCCGCTTTAAACGTCTGACAAATGACCCATGGTGCTACACCATCTCCATTTGTGGAAGTATTTCCGAAGTAGGGTAACCTTAGGAATAAAATAAAAACCAAATACGAACAATCCAAACCATAAGACATAATTCAAGTCCTTAAAAACGTTATAGTCAAAATAGTGTACTCAAGCAAAAAAGTGTTATCAGCAAATGGACTGCCCCTCGTGTACAAAATACACGACAAACAGTGGTAACAGGTGTCCGGAAGAGTAAGCAAAAGGCCTCACAATACCATTTGTGCTCTCGGTTCATAAATACACTGACTGCATCATGTCGCCACCAACATGTACAATTATTAAATGAATCATAGACATAAGAACTGCAACTGTAGTGTCTTGTGAACCCACTCATTGAAATCACCAAAAAAGAACAAAACTGTCTATAGGGCAGTCATCAAGTACCTGCAACTGAAAGGACTAACTTCAACACAGATACAGTATACAGGCTGACATGGTCTTCAATTTAGGGAATGATGCCCACATTCTCTTTAGCTTGTTCTCTATCCAACTCTTATATGTGGGCACCATCCTCCAAATTGAAGACCATGTCGGCCTGTATACTGTATCTGTAAATCCGTCACTCATTATTTGAGTGCATGAGACATGATTTCGATCGAATGTGTGAATCCAATAATTAGTCAAAGATACTATATAATGCTATTATTAATTTAAAGAGCAAAAATTCTACCAATAGTCTTACAATGGTTAATCAAGCCAAATACGATATACACTGCACCTACATCCACATTCAAGGCGAATGACGGGGAAAAAGTGTTTCAAAACTTGCCAGCTTAACCTTTTTCAAACCTAGGGAGAGGAGGGGCATATTTAGGGTGTCAGATTGCGCTGTCCCATTGACAATATCGTACTCTGTGAGGCGTAGTCTTTCATTTAACATTTGTTTTGACCGGTACCTAGAATATATGAGTTTAACCCATGTTTCCCCCCTCGGCTTCGATGTATCAGTTTGAGCCATTCCAAGGCCTAATCGTCTGTTATGGACAATTTCGTACTCAGCGGGATATACTCTTTCATTCAAAATTAATTTCAACTGGTACTTCAGATGTATGAATATAGCCCTTTTTTAAGCCCAGGGGTTCATATTTAGGGTGTCAGTTTTGGCCGCCCCAGGGTTGAAATCGTCTGTTATGGGCAATTTCGTACTCAGTGAGATGTACTCTTTCATTTGAAATTGGTTTTGACCGGTACCTCGAATGTATGAGTATAACCCATTTCCCCCCACCCCACCCCGGCTTTGGGGTGTCAGTCTGGGCCATCCCAGGGGTCTAATCGTCTGTTGTGGGCATTTTCTTACTCAGTGAGATGTACTCTTTCATTTAAAATTAATTTCAACTGATACCTAGAACGTATGAATATAACCTTTTTTTAAGCCCCGGGGTTCATATTTAGGGTGTCAGTCTGAGCCGACCCAGGGTTGCAATCGTCTGTTATGGGCATTTTCGTACTCAGTGAGATGTACTCTTTCATTCAAAATTGGTTTTGACCGGTACCTCGAATGTATGAGTATAACCCATTTCCCCCCACCCCACCCAACCTCGTTTTTGGGGTGTCAGTCTGGGCCATCCCAGGGGCCTTATCGTCTGTTATGGTCATTTTCGTACTCAGTAAGATGTATTCTTTCATTTAAAATTAGTTTTGACCGGTACCTCGAATGTATGAGTATAACTCATTTTTCCCCACCCCACCCAACCTCGGCTTTGGGGTGTCAGTCTGGGCCATTCCAGGGGCCTAATCGTCTGGTGTGGACAATTTCGTACTCAATGGGATATACACTTTCATTTAATAAAAAATTCAACTGGTACCTCGAATGTATGAATACAGCCCTTTTTAAGGCCCCTGGGTCCATACTTAGGGTGTCAGTTTGGGCAATCCCAGGGCCAAAATTGTCTTTTATGAGCAACTTAGTACTCCGTGAGATGTATTCTTTCATTTAAAATTGGTTTCGACCGGTACCTCGAATGTATGAGTTTAACCCATTTTGGGGGTCATTCTAGGGGACGCCAAGGCCACACCCATGAACTGGACCCCGGCAGACGCCCATTTCTGTATATCCCAGGCTAGTATATAAATGACTATATGGTTAGATATTGGTACCTCGTTCGTCTAGGTTCGACCCTCTGGGCTCCCGGTCTACTTCACGGCCCTTGAAAGTAACAGGAGGGATTATAAAGGTTAAAAATATATGATGAAATACTAACTATCATATTATATCATGTGGTACTGAAGTTTTTTTTCTACAGTAAGTGGTGTCCTAAAAATATTATCTAGATGTTGAATGTTATGTCATTATCAGACTAATTAATTTGAGGTAAATGTTTAACTTAGTTAGATTAAAATTATCATTTGCCATGTTTGTAAATTATTATTTGACATATTGCTTTATGTTTTTTCATGTTCATATTGTATGCTGTCCTCAATGGATGTTTTGATGCAATAAAATCATATCTTATCTTATCTATTGGAAATATGCGAAAATGTGATGCCTTTGCTGGTTGTTTCCTTTTCGATTTGTTAAATTATAAAACGTATTTCCACGTCATATTACTACACCTACTGTCATCAATGTAGAAATTTGCGCTTCACTGAACACCAACTTGGATCAGCATTGACCTAGATGTTATATAACAACTGTAAAATTTACTGCCAATTGCCAGACTTTATTGGGGGTAATTAAATTAATTTGATCAATGCAGCTCAACAATTGTAGTGAATGTGTATTATAAGCCTGCTGCCAATTTTATCTTTTGTTAAGATTTTGAAAAAAAATGGCACAGATACCCTTTATTTTTTATAATTTTCTTGAATAAACCATGGTTTATTAAGATTCGAAATATGACTGCAAATTAATGTTAGGCCTATATAGAATAGATGTGATATGTATCCTATTTCAAAACCGTAATTTGTCAAACGAGCAATTAATTACAGCAAAGGTGTATTAGAATTTATTGTTCTGAAATAGTTTTCTTTGTCAAATATATTAATTAAGCTGTTGAAGACTGTTATATGACGTGGGACTCAATTTAGCATAATACGTGACCGGAAATATTGCAGATAAAGCTATTTAAGTTTAAAACCATGACTTTTTAATCATTTACACGCCCATGTGTACCGCATAGCGGGGACCAAGATCTAGAAAATATCGGCGACGCAAATGATCAATAAATACAGAAAACCTCAAAGAAAAGACGATCAACATATACTATGCATCCAATAAATTGAAAATGAGTTGCAGGTTGCGGACGATGTATTAATAATAAAATATTAGGAAGAAAGGAATATGGTCCGGACATAAATTGGTCCAGGCGTCTCGATATTTTTTTATATTTTATCTGTTCGCCTTCTTGCGTACGGCAAATTACAGTCCCTATTTAAATGCAACTCACGCACGACTATGGAAAGCAGTATCGACCTAGACCATTCTTTCATAAATATAAAAGACGCACAGAAGGAACGTTGATCATCTATAATAAGTCTACGCCTCACTCTGTGTTTAAAGACCTACCTTATACAAAGACCGACTTTCACGAAACACACGGTTGAACGAGAAATCGCACGGTACAAAAAGATTTCCTATCAAAGTTGATATTTAACACCTACGTGTCAGATAAAGCCTGTTGGCCCAAGATAAATCACCTTTGTTGCAGTTATAACACGGCTTCGAGAAAACTCACCAAACATAGAATACACACCTTGTCAGTCGTTTTTAACCCGTCCGTTAATTAACACACCCAGTACAGAAAACACACTGTCGCACAGATTTTCACTCCTAGCGATAATTAAATCACCCTTAGTCAATTTCTCACCCCTGTTAATTAACACACCGTATCCGAAGAGTTTAGATATCTTGCCATAATTAGAATTCTACCCAGTTACGTTTAAATCACAATAGGCTCGCAGTTTTCCTACCCTATCCGTACAAAACACACGGTAGCTACTTCTTAGTGTTACAGTGTGCAGATATAAGCAGTCTGATTAGTTAATGCTTTGGGACACAATAACGTTGGTTATATCATTACCGTGACTAATTACTATGATGCAGATTTTCTGCTTCGGCTAAGTAGCGATAAGCAATTTGATTGGTCAAGAATTTGGACAATTTAGCTGCCTGACAACCCATATTTCACCCCTGACATTAATTAACTCCCCTTTTAAACAGTTTCTCCAGTTTCTCACCCTTGTTGATTAACACACATTAATAATCAGGAAATTATTTTTATTCGATACACTACATTAACAACCCAGACAGATATTTAAAATTGATTTGAAATATTTATTCTTGATACTTAATGCACACCATGCATAGTCAACAGTTCTTGTTCGGAAAATATGATGAAGGATTATTAATCTGCATAAAAGTTGCCCCCCCCCCCCCCATCTTGTGAATGCTCTACAGGCTAAAGTTAATATACGATTGACTTTAGGTTTATACACAGTGTTTAAGGTCATGAGACAAGAAGCCTTTTGATTTTCTGTGATTTCCGATAATTACTGCCAGAGTTATGGCCCTTGATCTCTTTGAAAAATATTGTGGATGCTCTAGAGGCCAAAGTCAAAGTTATTATCCAATGTATACACAGTGTTTAAGGTCATGAAATGAACAGGCCTATAGATTTTTAACGATTTCCGATAATTACCTAATGAGTTGTTGCTCTTCTTTATCAAATTTTAATGTAATATACATGTTTCATTACCGAAAAAAGTAAAAATATGCGACGATTCTTGTTGACTGCCCGAACAATTTGGAAGCTGTGGGTGTATGTTTCGCTGCCTGGCAACCTATCTTTTGTATAATGAGGGGCTATAATTCAGGTAGTTACGATCCGATATGTGCAAATATCGAAAGGAACCAAGATCTTCATTGAAATCAAATAACAATTGTCACCTGTATTCACAAACAATTGTTGACCGACGGGACAGGGGTGAGAACAATATACGTCATATGCGACAACTCTTGTTTACTGCCCGAACGTCTTGGCTGTTTTGGACGTATGTTTTGTTGTTTAAAATTTTGATATAAGAAATGTATACGCCCCTTGAATCTAGAGTTAAATTATTGGACCTTTTGTGGTTGTGTTTTATGAAAGTATATTGTTCTGCATTCATGCTTGGTTGTGTATATCCTGAATTTTGTTCTCCCTTCTACAGGTTGTTCATCGAGATTTGAAACCTTCCAACATATTATACGCCGACGATTCTGGTTCTCCAGAAAGTTTACGAATCTGTGATTTTGGTTTTGCCAAGCAACTACGAGCAGAGAATGGATTATTAATGACACCATGTTACACAGCAAATTTTGTAGCTCCAGAGGTTAGCATTTATCGTACTTACACATACTGTTGTCCACACTTTGATTCACTACCATAAAATGATGGTGCAAGTTGATTCGCTATTGTCAAAAATGGGTTAAGATCATTTCATTGACCACGTCGATACTCCAATGGAAGCTTGTAGACAACGAAGGAAGCCAATTCCTGTCGACCCTAGATGAACCATGAACAATTACAGGCCTTTTAAAGTATATTTTTCAAGAGATTCAATGCAGTATGTAGGTGGCGTATCACTAAAGATATGCGTACATCTGCTGGACGATATGGGCTTTCGTCTATGCACTCAATCTTGTTTTGTGAATGAATGACAACCATTTTTAAAATCATTTGTCAATTTTTACTTTCTTTCATTTAGATGAACTCTAATATAACAATCCGACATCAATCATCTTCAAACAAACAATGCACGATTGACTGAAAAATATAAATTAATAGTAAGTAGTAAATAAGGAAAACTTTCCTACTAAAATCCTATTTGTGATTACCAAGGCTACGAGCAGATAAATTTGACATGGAGCATCTGAAGCACACAATGAGCAAGACTAGGCTGCTATTGATTATCGACGAAATTTTTCGCCTAACTTTAGATAAAATTCACAATGAAAATTAAGTGACACTATTTATAATGGACATAATTCAATTCTGAAATTATCAAAGATGTACCAACCATAATTTATTTCTTGTATTTCGACTTCAAATTGACAAGTTTTAGTTTGGAACTATGGAATCATTATACCATGCTCTCTACGACTGCCATAATTTTCTCTTCTCCTCATCACGTTACAAATCTATAATGAGTTGTGGACAATCAGAATTTGGAACGATGTAAGGGAAAGAACCCCTGCCAAAATAACCTAAACAGACCACAATTCTTCTATATAGTATATATTAGGAACCTTACAGAGTTTTTGAGTGACACCTGTATGACAGATCTCATTTTTTGTTGCCTGCATCGTTGCAAATGTGAATAAAATAATACTCTTGTGCATTAATCAAGTAGGCTTACAATTACATATTAAATATTTATTGTCCCCCTCCTTTCGAAGAAAGCAGGGGACTACTTAAATGGGCTTGTCCATCTGACTGTTCGACTGTCCGTCACACTTTTTGGGACAAAGTAACTCTCTTTCTAATTGAGCTAGAATGTTCAACCTTAGTGTAGGTGTTTATTATGTCGATGCCTTGATGAAGTTCGGAGATGAGCATTTTCTGCTTAGGGTAAGCTGAGATAGGCAATTTGATTTGTTGATGCTTTGGGACACGATGACTTTAGTTCTTTAAAAGACATCTAGAAGCACGGTAATTATTCATAACAAAACACAACACAAGGTATATATGGATATAACTACTTCTCTATTATTTAATAACGACGTTTCATAACACATACAGGTCACGTTTTCAAGTTAATGATACATATTCATCTAGTCAGCCTATTTATACATATTGTCGCTTACACCAGCTTTATTAATTATAAGAAACCACTAAAATGATTATCAATCCATACAATAACAATACATGATACAAACAGTAATAATAAGAGAATAACTGGCCCGTAGTAGTAAAAAAACAAGTAATCATTAAGAGATCAAAGAACCACATTGATAGGGTTTCACTATAAAAATATTTAATACAAACATTAATAACAATAACTGACCTATAGAAGGATAATAACAGGTAATCAGTACTACAGATCAAAGCCGAGCCTTCATAGGGTTTCACCACCACACTTGATTGTTCATGAGACCAACATAAAAATCACAATTAATTTCTATTCATTTAGAGTAAGTACAATATAATATTTATTTAATTACTAATTAAGTACTAGCTACCATCTCTTCGACCCATCATACCATTTTAATAGATTAATATAAAAAATCATTCTAAGCATATAATCATCTAACAGGCCACACATCTCTTATTTGATATTAATTAATAATAGGTTTTTAAATTTTAAGTACTTAGAGTTACTATGTATATCTTCCACCAGGAGAAACTAACCTCCCATATTATAATATATCACTAGGTCTATAAGCGTGTAAAAGTCACTATTAAAGTTAACATAAACTGCAATAAACAGTTAATAATGTGTAGAGATCACAATTTTAATTCGATTTTGATGAAACTTGAAATGCATGGTTATAACCCAAAGATCTTGGTTCCTTTCGATATTTGCGCATATCGGATCGTAATTTCCTGAATTATGGCTCCTGATTATTCGCAAAATTGTCTTTGTTTAGCTTGTGGTCCCTCTGGAGGTCACAATTATTATCCGATTTAAAAAATCCTTTGATTATATCACAATTACACCCTTAGGAAGGTATGCAAATACTGTTATAAAATGGTATATCAAGGTTGTGGACCAAGTATAGGTCACAATTTTGATTCAATTTTGATGAAACTTGAAATGCATGGTTATAACCCAAAGATCTTGGTTCCTTTCGATATTTGCACATATCAGATCATAACTTCCTGAATTATGGCCCCTGATTGTCCGAAAAATCGCCTATGGTTCCTCTGGAGGTCACGATAATTATCCGATTTAAAAAAACGCTTGACTCTATCACCGTTACACCATACGGAAGGTTGAGTTTGAATTTCAGGGAAATCGGACCATAATTGACAGACAAAATGGCCGCCGTTTGTACGCTAATAGTGTTAAAATATGGTATATCAAGGTTGTGGACCCAGTATAGGTCACAATTTTAATTCAATTTTGATGAAACTTGAAATGCATGTTTATAACCTAGATCTTGATTCTTTTCGATGTTTGCGCATATCAAATTGTAATTTAATGAATTATAGCCTTTGATTGTAGGAATAATCACTTTCAGTTTTGCTTGTACTCTAACCATCTCTCGAAAATATGGGCGTATCCGGCCTGGCAGTGCCAGCTTACTATCTTTTTGTTTATAATATAAATAAAATTGCAAACTCGTTGTTGAACTTTTGTTTTTATCTATTAAAAGTTGCAATGAAACAAGTGCGAGTTTCATATGTTATACTAATGTCTAACATTATGAAACTAAATAAATATGTTATCTCATTTCTTTGCGCAAAATTCTCTGCCCCTAGCCCGACATCAAAAGTTCATGTTAAGAAGATGGTGGTATTATAAGGTTTCCAGTCAATTAATTTCGTCGGTTCATCCTGCAATAAAGATCATACCCAGGTCACACACATCACAAAACGAACATTGCACAAGGGTCCGCCTATTATGCAAATCAAAATACAAATAGATTAATGACACGTGACCTACGATACAGTAGATATTAATAGTACATAATCAAATCAATTGGTTAGAGTGCACATAAGATGATCGTTGGATTCTTTGGCTACAGGTTGCCAATGGTTACTATATCCACATTACAGAAAGTTAACCCCATTTCTCTCTCTCTCTCTCTCTACAAAAATCTCCCATAATGTATCTTTAACTAAGTTTGATAATTAGCATTTTCTGCTTAGGGTCAGCTGAGATAAGCAATTAGATTTGCTGATGCTTTGGGACAGGATAACTTTAGTTCTAATTAAGTCATAGTGATGAAACTTAGTTTCATTACATTGATCCCTTAATTACTAAGTTTGATAATCAGCATTTTCTGGTCAGGGTTAGCAGAGCGATAAGCAATTTGATTGGTTGAGACTTTGGAACACAACAGGGTAAGCAAAACGATTAGCAATTTGATTTGTCGAGACTTTGGAACACAATAACTCTCATTCTAATTGAGTTAGAAAGTTCACACTTGGCGTAGGTGTTAATTAGGTGACTACCTTGATGGGAGTTCGAAGATGAACATTTTTTGCTCAGGGCAAGCAGAGCGATAAGCACTTTGATTGGTTGAGACTTTAAAACACAATAACCCTCCTTCTTATTGAGGGGGGATGTTCAAACTGATAAGAGAGTGATGAAACTTTGTGTATAGTTTGATTTCTCGATGCTTTTGAAAAAAAAAAAATGTGTGATGAATTAATATGTGTCATCTATTTATTTTGGGGTTTCGGCGGGGGACATCAGCCTCACCGTTGGCTTGTTAATCTTAATTCATCGTTTGGGATTGACTTGGCCAAAGATACTGGATAATCAGCTACATAAAAAAACAAACCCCCAGTTACGCATGGGCAATGGGGACATCAGCCTCACCGTTGGCTTGTTAATCTTAATAGACCAGAGGGAGGAGAGGGGCATTGTCATCCGAGTGGGGGAAAAATATAAGTTAAATTTTCTAGAGGCATTTTCCGTTAGGAATCCGAATCTGGTAGGTAATAAGCCAGGTGAGGGGGTGTTTCCGAGATAATCGAGGTCAAAGGTCACGGAAGGCCAAATAACGAAAGACGTATATAATTCAAAATCTGTTCACAATATGGCCGAAGATCATTGATATCAGCAAGAGACAATTATAATACAGTAATATAATAACAAAATTATATCTGGAATTTCGTACTAAGACACGTATTTTGGCATTGAATACCTCCCCCCCCCCCCGTCATTATCATAGTAATAGAGTTTAATACCTCACAACTTTGATCGCTATTTAAGGTAAGTATAAATATAAATGTGCCATAATATTAATGAACTAAGAACTGTATTTTGTCATTGAATACCCCTCCCCCCTTCATTATCATAAAAATAGAACTTAATACCACCAAACTTTGATCGCTTTTTATACGCTCACATTCAAATGTGAAAATTTCAATTGATAGAAACAGGAAACACAAACCAAATACAGACGATTTGATGGGATCACTTTTGACTAAGTCAAAATGATGCATTTGATATTCAGATAGGTTGGTATGAAATAATTAATAAAATACAATATCAAAAAACCATCGTTTTATCCAACGTTTCGTTAGCAAAAATGCCAACTTTCTCAAGGATGAAAGAATCAAATTCAAAATGGCTAGAATTCAGTTATGACATCATAGTAAGATATGACATCATGGGAATGATGACGTCGTAGATACAATACACATAACATGAAAGAAAGGTTAGCTTAACTAAAAGTTAGGTAAATTATGTATGATTATGAATAATTTTGAAACCCCCTTCAATCATTGAAAATAAAATTGACATCTACTTGCTAACAGAAACTTGGACCCAAGATGGTGCAGACCCCACTGTTGGTGATTTTTGCTCTTCCCTCGGTGGTTATAATCTCTACCATCAGCCAAGGAAGTATCGCAAAGGTGGCGGTGTGGGCCTTTTGACTAAAAATAACCTAAACCCTAAACTGAAAAAAAGCAGTTCATATAACTCCTTCCAATACCTAGATGCATCCATATGTTCTGGAAGTCAGTTATTTAACATAATTGTAGTGTATCGCCCACCATATTCTCAAAAAAATAAGTGGTCTACAGACGATTTTATATCTGAATTCAGTAGTTTACTAGAAGAACTTATTATTAGACCTGGAAATCTACTGATTGGCGGCGATTTTAATTTTCACTGTGAAACAGCTAAATCCGAAGGGTTAACGTTTACCGATCTTATAACTTCATTCAACCTGGAGCAACATGTCCGAGGATCAACGCATGAAAAGGGTCATATGTTAGACCTCCTAATCACTAGATTGTCTGATGATTTTCTCAACAATGTGTACACTAACAACGATTTACCGTCCGATCATAGCCAGATACTTTTTAATCTCAACATAGCGCGCCCACCTAACAAGAAAATCTCCATAAAAAGCCGAAAGCTTGTAAATCTGGATCTCAAAGAATTTCAAGAATCTCTTCAGTCTTCCCTGTCCCTATCTCATAGTGATGTGAACACAGTGACCTACAACTTTCATTCCACTGTTCAGCAAGTTTTGGACCGTTTAGTCCCTACGTCAGAAAAAACCATCGTCGATAAACCAAAAGCCCCCTGGTTTACTTCCGAACTCTCAGAAGGAAGGAAAAGAGTGCGCTGCGCTGAAAGAAAATGGAAGGCTTCTGGTCTCGAAATTGATAAGAAAATTCACAAACCCCACGTTTAAAATATTTTACAGAACTTGAAAGTACAAAATCGTCGTACCACAAATCAAGAATAGAAAAAGCTTCTACTAAAGAACTCTTCCGGATAGTTGATAATATGATTGGCGTTAAAAACAGAAGCACACCCGTTCTGCTGAAACAGTGTGTGGATCAAGTGACTCCATCAATAACTGATTTAATATATAAATCTTTCGAAGCCGACATCTTTCCTAAATTATTTAAAACTGCTCTAGTTCGCCCTTTGATGAAGAAACCAAATCTTGATCCTGATATTCTCAAAAATTTTAGACCAGTGTCAAACATTCCTTTCGTTTTTAAAATCCTAGAGAAAGCTGCTTCCATCCAACTGAATAACTACCTAAGAGAACACTCCTTGTACTCCAAATGTCAGTCCGCATACCGCGCAAACCACAGCACAGAGACAGCATTACTCCGCGTCCACAATGACATAGTTTGCGCATTAGATGAACGCAATCATGTTATCCTAGTCATGCCGGACCTAAGTGCAGCTTTCGACACCCTTAACCACAAATTACTTCTTCAACGCCAACATGTTCGTTTTGGAATATCTGACACAGCATTGGAATGGTTTACATCCTACCGAAGCGGCCGAAGTCAATCTGTGGTAATTGGAAATACTACCTCCTCCGAGCAGGCTCTACATCGAGGTGTTCCACAGGGTTCAATCCTAGGTCCTGTGTTATTTACATTATACACATCACCCATTGAAGATATCATAACAAAACACGGTCTTGAGTCAATGATTTATGCTGATGACACGCAGATATACATTTCTTGTACAAAAGGTTCCTTATTAAAAGCGTCTATCGAAAACTGTGTAAGTGAGATTCGTGTGTGGATGAAGCAGAACCAATTAGTGCTTAACGACGGAAAAACGGAAGTAATCTATTTCTCATCACGGTTTGGTGAAACTGGCGATCACCTTGATTCGTTACGAGTTGGCGATACGACGGTTGCTACTGCAGATACAGTCCGAAACCTTGGAGTTATATTTGAAACGGACTGCTCTATGGACGCTTATGTGAAACAAACCAGCAAAGGTATATCATACGCTCTGTACAGAATAGGACGAATCCGACCCCTTCTTGATAATCGTTCTGTGGAAAAACTAGTTCATGCCTTAATAACCTCTTGCCTTGACTACTGCAATAGCCTTTACCACAACCTCCGACTTTTTCAAATTCGTAAACTACAGACTTTACAGAACTCTGCTGCGCGACTCATAGCAAGAATTGGGAAGTTTGACTCTGTAACATCTGTACTACGTGAACTTCATTGGCTGCCAGTCTCTCAAAGATCCAAGTTTAAAATTATCGTTTTAACTTTTAAAATAATTCAAGGCTATGCACCTGTATATTTAAATGAACTAGTGACTGTGAAAAGTCCACTCCAAAATACGCGTTCTTCAGAAGGTTATACTCTCCAATTCCCGAAGAAAAATCCCAAAACCAATTTCTAGGGCGATCGAACATTCAAGTACTGTGCTCCGAGGCTCTGGAATGCTCTGCCTGTCTCCCTTCGAACAATTTCAAATTCTGAATCTTTCAAACGTCAGTTGAAAACATATCTTTTTAAAGAGTCCTATAACACCTAAAACCTGTAACTGCTGCAAAATATCATATCATGTACATATATTGCAACCTCTATCCTCCTGTTTTTATTATAAATTTGAGTGTATTAAATGTATCATATTTCTGTGTGTATATTCAACAGTTTAACATATGCCGTATATTACATGATCATATTTTTAAATACGTCTACACAGTATTGTTATTATATCAGTTTTAATGTAGCATGTGTTTATATGTAATGCGCGTTGAAACTCCTGTGTAATGCGCTATATAAGAAATAAATTATTATTATTATTAACAGAGTGTTTAATAACACAAGACATTTAGATTTTACTCCAAATTACTACTTTACCAAGAGCCGTATATGTGGTTACGATTAATGTGGTTACAATTAATAGAAAAAAAGATTTAAAAAATATTCACTGATACAATAATTGTTCATTGGTTAAAGACAGTCTTAACACGGAAAAATGTACAGTTGCTATTGGATAACAGCACGTATAAGCAACAGTATTTGCATATTGCATAAATATTCTATTTATAGTATTATCTAATAAGCTGGAATTATTTTTAAGTCGATCGCCTCAAGGTCCAACATAGTATCGTATTTTGTGTAGAGTAGGGTAGCATGTAAATAGGAGGATAGATCATTTAAATCTTTTGTATTAATAGTAATACTAATAATGAATTAATACATATGTTTGGTCGTCGTAAAATGCGTAATAAACTTGACCCAAATTCTACTTCGGGCCATGAGCATGGATCATTCATCCACTTGTTTAAAAAATGTGTTCCTTGATTGCATATGGCAAATTACGGGTCTGGTAAACATCAAATTTTTTTGTAAATATCGATTTCTGGGATCGGTAGGTCAATGTTACACGTACATAAAAACGGAGGTGTGTGAAAAAGCTTTATTTAACATTCGCTTCCACCGAAGTGATATCGCAGACAAAAAACCGAAGAAGCTTACTGTAAGAGTATGACGGTATTTTCACCAAAAAAAAACCCACACCTACAATGGGCTATGGGTTTCAGTCTACGAATAAGGCCACTGTCGCTTGGGACTGCCATTACAATTTAGGTTATATTATTTGAATGACTGACTGCAATTGTTATATAAATCACAAATTCCAGCCACATGTCTCGGTTCTGTCTGAAACCATATCGCTCACAGACGTGTAATTACACCACCGTCGCATGGAATATACAGCACGTCAGCAGTCATAAATGTCGGTCGTTAGATTCTTTGAATAGCCACATGGCCGGGTTTTATCTGAAACAAAACCTTCCACATTAATATGAATAGTACACTTTTATATAGTTTTAATATTTATCATTGTGCACTTGACATGGATTAACCTAGGTGTAATACTGGAACTACACCTTCAAATTAGTTTTAACAATTTTTCACAAATATAATTATTTTAGACTTGCATACTATATATGTATTATTACAATTCTATGCTGCACTACGCAAAACACAGTATTATGTTGGTCCTTGGGGCTGTGGACTTGAAGAAAATAATTCCAGGTAACAATACTATAAATAGTATGCAATATGCAAATACGGTTGTTTGTTTGCCGTTAGCCAATAGCTAAGTAAATTATACGTGCTGTTATCCAATAGCTACTGTAAATTTTCCCACGTTTAGACCGTCTTTAACCAATGAACAATTATCGTTGTTTGATGCGCGTAGTAATTTACTTCAGCCATCATGGATATGATATGAATGACAGAAAGAATAAAACGGTGTAGAAGTTGTATCAGTTAATATTTTTAAAATCTTTTTTTCTATTAATTGTAACCGCATAAATCGTAACCACATATATGGCACTCGGTAAAGTAGTAATTTGGAGTAAAATCTAAATGTCTTGTGTTATTAAACACTCTGTTCATTTCTCGACGACGTCCGGGAAAATAAGGTCTTGTCTAAAAACTAAACCCCTTTCAAAAGTAGACGATCTATGTCAAAACTAGAACGTGTTTCTAAATCTACACGGTAGCACAAACTGGCCGTTTTTTGATGAATCTTGACAGTATATTACTTGTAGATTCCCGGTCCCTAGTGTTAATACCACCAAACTTTGATCGCTTTTTAAAGTAAGTAAATATGAATGCGCTATAAAATTATTTACATATTTGAAGAGAGTAATCAACAAGCTTTTCAGTGAAATGTAACATTATATCTGGAATTTCGTACTATGACTTGTATTTTGGCATTGAATAACCCCCCCTTCATTATCATAGTAATGCAGGTGTCATCGCTGCTCATTGTTATTATTATATTACTATATTATAATTGTATCATTGCTGTTATCAATAATTTTCGGCCCTATTCTAAACAGATTTAGAATTATATACGTTTCTTTCGTTATTCTTGAGTGGACGTTAAATCCCATTTCTCTCTCTCTCTTTCTTTTGTTATTCGGCCTTCCATGACCTTTGACCTCGATTATCTCTGAAACGTCCCCTCACCTGACTTATTACCTACCAGATTAGAATTCCTGGTGTAAAATGCCTCGAGAAAAGTCAACTCAGATTTTGCCCCCACTCGGGTGACAATGCCCCCCCTCCTCCCTCTGGTCTATTATTCATCGTATATAATAATGCAAGAACTATGGGATTGACTTGGCCAAAGATACTGGATAATCAGCTACATAAAAAAAACAACTTCCGGTTACCCATGGGCAATGGAACTTTTCGTCAAATATTGACAACGGTCCCAGACCCACCATCCATAGATCACCTACTCCTACTAATTAGTGTTTAGTGTGATATGTATGAAATTTATGTGCATTATTTAAATTTGTACAGCAGAGAAGTCTTATCAAATTACAAATATTTCCATTCATTATTTCTAGAGTTCGGGTCCTCTTTATCATCTGATATCAGTATCTTGTAAATGCACCTGAAATCTACAAAATAACAAATATGTTGACTTCTTGGATGATTTAGCTGCTGTGGGCATAGGTTTCGTTTTCCTGGCAACCAATTTTCTTTTTGATCAGTTGATGATTTTTGTAGGTATTAAAACGACAAGGCTATGATGCTGCATGTGATTTATGGAGTTTAGGTGTACTTTTATATACAATGCTAGCAGGGTAAGTAGAACAATAAATGTGACTGGTGTTGGTAAAATGATTTTGGAATGTGCTCAGTCTACCAAACAAGTAAATAATATCAATTTTGTTCGAAATTGGGATTTTCACAAAAATACATAAATCTTTCTTTTGTCTTAAAATTCTTTGTGTAATCAATCGTTCTTCCGCTCGATCACTGCTCTTATGTAATACTTGGCCTCGTTTTGAAGTGGGAAATACTAGATAGTTTGAAACACTATTGTTTTCGATACACGCCACATTTTCATGTGAACTAAACACTGTAAACCTGGAATGTTCTAAGTTGGCGTAAATGGGTCCTAACTTCTGTGACGTCTCTAATAATTCGTAACTATAATTTAATTAGGGCGAATAGCGTGCAAATTGTACTTGTCTATAACTTAAATCATAGCGTCTAGCATTGATTACCAAGCGTCTTATTAACTAGCGTTTGGTTTCTCGACACGTGTCTAATTATAAGCGTCCCGCCTAATTATCAGGACCGTTCAATATTAGTTTGATCGTTCATTTTCCCGTGCCGTTATTAAATTTAGTCAAGGTGTCCAATAATGAAAGGTGTCCCATTTTGTTGCCAACCATCCAATTTCGCATGCGGTGTTCAGATTTTAACGATGTTTAGTTTTGTCGGTCAGTGTCTATTTTACCGTAGGGCGTACAAGTTCTGACAGTGTGTTCATTAATGCAACTGTGTTTTTATACTCTATACCCGAAGGGCCGGTCGGCCAAAAAATGAAAAAAATAAATAATTTTGTCCAATTCGTCTAAAAAACCTTTTTCTGCTGAACATTATATGTGGCTGGTGGCTTTAACCGGCCGCCACGCCAGCACTGGAACGAGAATAATAGACTTTATTGGCATGGTGTGGGCAAGAATTCGGATCAGATATGCCACTAAATATTTTACCGGGCTCAGCGATCAGTAAGAGCCGCTGTGATACGGGAGCCCAGGCCTATTCCCGGCCCCAATCCGCCCGTTTATAATTTCGTTTATAATTAAGTTGTTATTCTCACACGATCGTATTGCTCTACGGTGGAATATTTTTTGTACGGTGATGTCTCTGCCATGTCAGGGGGTTATTTTTCACGATTATTACGACAAAAACGATGTCTTGATAAGGGTGACGGGACATTTTCATAGATGTATTGGTAACAGCGACGGGAGGAAATGGGAAACAGTGATAACACCGAGACGGGTGTTGGCGACAGCGGACGTAAAGCTTGCAAGATGCAAATAAAGTTACGTCAGTGATAGTTATACCCATTTACCTTTCGTGCTGTCAACACGGTGACGATCATTTTTGATTGCTTGTGTTATAAGAAATAACGAAAACAAAGTCAATATAAAATCTTTATTTTTTGTAATAAAGCAGAAATATATTTCGGTTGTAGAAGAAATAGTTTTTGCTGGATTTACTCTCTATATTTTCTGACTTTGGCGGTCCCAATGGGGTATAGATTATTCAATGTAACAGTTTAATACCAGTCATCTTTTTAAATAAGGGGATCACGGTGGCTAAGTGGATAAGGCGCTGCTTCCCTAGCCTGGAGGTTGGGTGATCGATCCCTGCTTTGGCCGAGAAATTTCATCGGATGGGACGAAAAACCAAGGTCCTGTGTACGCATTGGAGTGCACGTAAAAGATCCCTTTGCAGTTGGATTTCAATATATATAAGTAGTAGACTGTAGCGCCGCTTCCCGGGCAAAATTTTCCTCATAGCACACTGTATGGCGTATGTCTGTCTTCCATTAGCCCAGGTTAGGTGCATAATAGTAGGACGTTAAACCCCATTTCATTCATCCGTCCGTCGTCCGGCGTCCACAATTGCTTGTCGACGCTCTAAAGGCCAAAGTTAATATCCGATTGACTTTAAATTTATACACAGTGTTTAAGGTCATGAGACATAGAAGCCTATTGATTTTCAGCGATTTCCGATAATAACTGTCAGAGTTATGGCCCTTGATCACTTCAAAAAATCTTGTGGACGCTCTAAAGGCTAAAGTTAATAACCGATTGACTTTAAATTTATACGCAGTTTTTAAGGTCATAAAATAAACTTTAAATTTATACACAGTGTTTAAGGTCATGAGACGAAGAGGCCTATTGATTTTCAGCGTTTCCGATAATTACTGACTGAGTTATGGCCCTTGATCACTTTCAAAATTTTGTGGACGCTCTAGAGGCTAAAGTTAATATCCCATTGACTTTAAATTTATACAGAGTGTTGAAGGTCATGAGACGAACAAGTATATTGAGTTTCAATAAATTTAGATAACTTGAACAGCATGGAGGAGAATTTTATCAAAGCCAAACAAATTCCAATGATTTTCTGATAATTACAAAATGAGTTGTTACTTTTAATCAGATTTTAGTGTATTAAAAATGTTTCATTACCCAAAAAAGTAAAATATGCGACAACTCTTGTTAACTGCCCGGACGATTTAGCTGCTGTTGGCGTATGTTTCGTTGCCTGGAAACCTATGTTTAAATAAAGCAACCGAGCTGCAGTCGCCTTGACACCAAACGTTTTCCAATATGAACCCCAAATAAGCTCGTGCACGCTTGTACATGTATAAATAGAATTGCTTTTTTCTTTGCTTTGCATGGGCTATTTGTGATACGGTTAGAGACGAAGTCTGAATGGTCGCCTTGACGTTTAAATTGTATGTTGTTTATTTTTGTTTATAAGGAATTTGGGTATATGGCACAAATTTACAAATAATAATGTAATTATAGATATTCACATGATTCTTCAGTGCTCTGAATTTCAGCTTGTATATGACACAGGCCACGATAAGGTGTAGAACTAACCTATGGTTTGGGGAAATTTGATTTTTTTCGAAACTATGACAAATCCAATGTTAATTTTGGTATGTTTATGCACAAAATATAATAAAGAGACAACATAAACAACTTCATGATCAAAATAGTACAAATAAAATATTTATTGCGAGACAAAAATAAAAATACCCCCTTTTTTGGGGTCTAAATTTGTCCCTTTTGGTGGTGTTTAAAAAAAGGAAGTATATTGATACTGAAGACATAGATTGAAATCTTCAAGTTATATCTTAAAGTGAAGATAAGGAATGTTTCTATCTGTCCAAAAAACTCATCTTTTTATTGCTTTGAAAGTGTGACTCACCACCTGAATCTATAGTAATGTTTATGTTATAAATGAAGAGGTATACATTAGTGACATAATAGAAGTATTTATGTCGATCTGGAGACGTTTGAGAAGAAACTATGCGCTTTTTCGATCGTTCACTCGAGATTCCGTCAAAGAATCACGTCCGTTATTTGACTTTCTGATGATCGATATTTCCCGTCCCGTTGTAAATTCATAGCTAATCCGCTCTGTGATATTATTACAAGAATTTGGCAAAAACTGAGGATATTAGAGATGCCAAAGCCGCCTCCTTTTGCGCTTGAAATAAAGAGCCGTTCCACACATTCGGGTGATCGAATAAAACTAAAGAATCACGCACATGTGATTGATAATAGTTTCACCTTCGGTTTTCCGTGTAACGGATGTGATGGTGGACAGAATTGATAATGTCAAACATCACTACCGTTACACAAAGGAGCTAAGGAAACCTAAAGAAATTTACAAGTCTCTATTAAATTACATAGATTGCCTTCTTTCTAAATGTCCTTAAAGTGCACATAAGATCATAATTTTCTATTACATATTATAATAAACAATGATTACTAAATCCATATTACGGAAAGTTCAAATCAATCTGATTAAAATTAACTGAGCTATTTACGTTTTAGTATGGGACAGCCAAAAACGGTTTTCAAATTTTCATGAACGACCTTAATCCGGTTGATTGGCTGATGACGTCACAGGCACTACACATACTATACACATTATCTATCCAATATATCACTGCCTGTATAATATATCACTGTATCAACATACCAACAGTTAACAAGTGTGTATTGTCGGTAATCATTAGCTCGTAATTATGTAAGCTACACATCACTATATAATTCAAAGCATTTTCAAACGCAGACCTTTCTCGTCTTGAATTGTAATAGATTTTATTTGTTACTATAATATTTCCGAGTGTATTTCACGATGCCGAATTATCGTTGTATTATTGAGAGTTGTGGAAATTCCAGCAGAGAAAAGGGGAATAATGTACCGACGTTTCATAAATTTCCCAAAGACGAAATATTACGGAAAGAGTGGATTGCGTTTGTCAACAATTTAATTACGGATTGGCGGATGCGGGTCGTTTTATCCCACGACTGGTTCACCCCGGGCTGTTTCATCCCACACCTGATTTGCTATCGGGCTGTTTCATCCCACTTGTTATTATAGAAGCAGTTAATTAACCGAGTTGTACTTATTGTCGAATAAACTTCATTGTTTATTATGAAATAAACACACCATTAATTGTTATGGAGTAGTAAAAAAAACATGACGCGAGAGTTGATATCTGTCGTTTGGGTCTCGGATATACGAAGTTTGGGACTCTGGTATACGAAGTTTGGGAAATATATATATATTCAAAACACGAAAGAAAAAATCAAGAACCACGTGGTTAGTAAAAGGCTCAACCAAACGATAAAACATTAGTTGCACTTACGGTTCTTTGATAATCATCGTTTCTCATGAAATTATATAATATTTATTTAAAACGAATAATATGCTGATGACCTACACAAAAACAAAATAAATATTTACACGACATGCAATCTTTTTTTTTTACAAGCCCCTACAAATTGTTAATAATCAGTGAGCTACACCTTGACGACATGCTTGTCGTAGATGCTAATACCAATCGATAAATTGGTGCGAACAAGCCACTGGTAAGTGGAAGGTCAATCAAGTTCGTTAACTATTTGATAAAAGAAAAAAACAAAGTATTACTAAATATGCACAAATTTTCAACAATACATTTTGGCAAGTTTTATACTCGCAGATAAAACAAAACAAAGGAGAACTAGCAGTGTTAATCGCGGTCTCAACAACCGCCAATCACCTAATTAAATAAATGCGAATTAAATTCCCAATTGAAATAATAAACGATAACCTGCCTTTTTTTAAATCTGGTGTTGATTATCGAACCCATTCTGCTCAGCGAGTTAAGATTATTGACGACAATTGATTGGTGAATCTGATTGTTAAAGCGCTTAAAAACATTGAATTAATTTAGAATTGCAAAATGCAAAACGTAATTTATTATTCGTTACATATAAAAAAAATCGTTAGTCATTTATTATTATTCGTGCACATTTTCTGATATGGTCTGGTTATTTGAGCCTAAAAATAGAACACATCCCAATTGGTGCATGCACGCTTCCCTTTGATGACAGTTATATCATGGCATCTCATGGGTCGTATATACGATTATTTCACCGTGCAAGGTGCAAATGCATGCTTTCTGATATTGTCGGATTATTTGAACCTAAAAATAGAACACAGCAAGTCTTCTTTGAGGTGTTGTCTCATGGACATACACGATTATATCACGAGGTAATTCTGTTATTGAAACCCAAACTGAACGAAAACGGCTCTCGATTATAACGGATGTAAATTTTGTGGAATGCTGAAGCAATTTTAGTTTAAATATCCTTTGTGTGTAAATTACTACTATAGGGCAGGCTGTGTACATGTAATATCAATTCTTTTATTTATAAAAGCTGTAAATAGATAATTTAATGAAATCAATTTATTTACAGCTAAAAAGATAATTTAATGAAATCAATTTATTTATAAAAGCTGTAAATAGATAATTTAATGAAATCAATGAATCTAGTCTCGCAACAATCGGATGGTTTTCATTATTAGATCCGGTATCATCTACATCGCCATCCTCTATGGAGCCACAGTCAGATAGATACGGCTCAAACATAATATATGGCGCTATAGTTATCATTTCTCGCGACGTATCTGTATCCGATACATTGCCAGAGCTAAAAGAACTACTGCTATAGGATAACTCTAAATATTCTGCTTCCATTCTCTCGGTGTATGATAGAATGACCTATAACACGTGTTAATGATTTATTTATATGATTACTACTTAAAACCATTTCGTTTCTTAAATGCCGACAATTAATTATTTCAATTGGCTTCATAGATGTCCGTAGCGCCGGCTACACCAATTCTACACCAATCGTGTTTCAATCAGAAGCCAATTGTTAGTTTACGGTCGGCTTATTCTGATTAAAAAGACAATGCTACAGCAATCGGCTTTATAAAACAAATTCTAAATTAAAAAAACAGATTATTCCGTAGTCAGTTGTTTTATTTAATTAGGGGATTAAGGAACCAGTCAGGCGTTAATGAATACACACGCCGGCTGTATATAGGTAATTAAGGAATAAACATTCCGAATATGCATTTGTACACTGTGACGTCACTAGGGACCGAGGGGATTAAGAGTGTTTTCGATAATTGGCCAAGTCGTTTTTACGGGAGGTCTATATTTGCGACTTTGAGTGAAGATAGCTGATTTATTTTTAATCAGATTGATGTTAACTTTCCGTAATGTGCATATAATAACCACTGTCCATCACTACGCCGAGTTTCAGTTTGTCGTCTTATGAGCACTTTAAATTAAGAATTGAAAAGATTGTTAAACACCGACATTGTACTCTGATACACCACGCACTGTTAATTGGGTCAATAGTAACGTCTGTTACAAAAAGGTCACGTCCGTTACACAGTAGAAAGTCACGTCCGTTACAAATATTTTGTAAAATATTGACAAAACAAAACAGAGGAGTAAAATTTAATAATAAAATAATCATTGATCAAATATTGTAACATATCGGCTGAGAATAAAAAAAGAAATCATGCCCAAGAAAGAGTATAGAAGAGTTATCAGTATAGAAATTTCACGCTGTTTTGAAACCAGATTTCAAGGAAAGATCGTTGGCCATTTCTTTGGATAACAGGGCACAAAGACATATTTTTACATTCAGGAATATATATTTTGATATTATTACACTGCAAATCAACTGGGCCGGTATTTATTAGCAAATTTGGGGCAAATATTAATTGGACATGTAACGTCTGTTACAAGCTCGCATGGTCTGCAAAATATGTATTTGTACAAAAACAGAAAAACAAGTTATCTTTTCCATTACAAAATCTGAAAGAAGAATTATTAATACAAGTTTTTGACACCCAAAGAATTGGAAAAAATTAATTTAAATTTAACTGCCTTTTCATCTGAAGTTCTACACCTTATCGTGGCTCGTGTCATATATGTATGTGTATGAAGTTCAATATTATCTGCTATCATATTATCCGTTTCAATAAAATTAGCGTAAACAGATTGGTGTTGTTCTTTTTTATACGCCCACATGGAAATGTGGTTGTATATTGTCATCGCCCACGTCCGTCCGTCCGTCCATCGGTCCATCGTTCCGTCCACAATTTCTTGTGAACACTCTATAGGCTAAAGTTAATAACCGATTGACTTTAATTTATACACAGTGTTTAAGGTCATGAGACGAAGAAGCCTATTGATTTTCAGCGATAATTACTGTCAAGAGTTATGGCCCTTGATCACTTCAAAGAATCTTGTTAATGCTCTAGAGGCTAAAGTTAATAACCGATTGACTTTAAATTTATACACAGTGTTTGAGGTCATGAGATGAAGAAGCCTGTTGATTTTCAGCGATTTCCAATAATTACTGTCAAAGTTATGGCCCTTGATCACTTCAAAGAATCTTGTGGACACCCTAGAGGCTAAAGTTAATAACCGATTGACTTTAAATTTAAACACAGTGTTTAAGGTCATCAAGCGAAGAAGCCTATTGATTTTCAGCGATTTACGATAATTACTGTAAGAGTAATGGCCCTTGATCACTCCAAAAAATCTTGTGGAGGCTCTAGAGGCTAAAGTTCATAACTGATTGACTTTAAATTTATACACAGTGATTAAGGTCATAAAATGAAGAAGCCTATTCATTTTTAGCAATTTCCGATAATTACTGTCACAGTTATGGCCCTTGATCACTTCAAAAATTCTAGTGGGTGCTCTAGAGGCCAAAGTCAATATCAGATTGACTTTAAATTTATACAGAGTTTTTAAGGTCATGAGACGAAGAAGCCTATTGATTTTCAGCGATTTCTGATAATTACCGATAATTAGTTTTATCCCTTGATCACTTTAAATATCTTTAAATTTATACACAGTGTTTAAGGTCATGAGACGAACAAGTTTAATTGAGTTTCAATGAATTTTGATAATTTGAATAGCATGGAGGAGAACATTATGAAAGCCAAACAAATTTGAATGATTTTCTAATAATTACATAAGTTGTTACTTTTAATCAGATTTTAGTGTATTATAAATGTTTCATTACCAAAAAAGTAAAATATGCGACAAACTCTTGTTGACTGCCCGGACGATTTAGCTTCTGTGGGCGTATGTTTCATTGCCTGGCAACCTATGTTTTGATCATTAGACTTGTGATTCTAAAATAATCCATACAGATATCAAGTGCCGCCTGCGCCAAAATATATATTTTTTTTTTAATCAATATTTTATTCAGAAAATTTTGGATTGGGGAACAGGCTTAGCCTATGGACCCCCTCTCCCCCTGATCACTTGAAAAAATCTTGTGGACCCTCTAGGAGCTAAAGTTAATATCTGATTGACTTTAAATTTATACACAGTGTTTATGGTCATGAAACGAAGAAGCCTCTTGATGTTTTATCAATTTCCGATAATTACTGTCAGAGTTATGGCCCTTGATCACTTCAACAAAACTTGTGGACGCTCTAGAGACTAAAGTTAATATCCGATTGACTGTAAATTATCATAGTAATAGAGTTTAATATCACACAATGTTGATCGCTATTTAAGGTAAGTAAATATGAATGTGCCATAATATTACTGACATATTTGAAGAGGGTAATAAACAAGCTTTTCTATGATATGTAACATTATATCTGGAATTTCGTACAAAGAACCGTATTTTGGAATTGAATACCCCTCCCCCCTTCATTATCATAGTAATAGAGCTTAATACAACCAAATTTTGATCGCTTTTTAAGGTAAGTAAATATGAATGTGCCATAAATGTTTTTACATATTTGAAGAGAGCAAAAAAAAAGCTTTTCATCGATATGTAACATTATATCTGGAATTTCGTACTAAGACCCGTATTTTGGCATTGAATACCCCCTCCCCCTTTATTATCATAGTAATTGAGTTTAGTACCAACCAAACTTGACCGTTTTGTAAGGTAAGTAAATCTCAATGTGCCAGACAATTGTTTACATATTTGCAGAGAGCAATCAACAAGCTTTTCTGTGATATGTAACATTATATCTGGAATTTCTTACTAAGACTTGTATTTTGGCATTGATTACCCCCCCCCCTTCATTATCATAGTAATAGAGCTTAATGCCACGGGTATGCAGGTGTCATCGCAGCTCATTGTTATTATTATACATGTATTACTGTATCATAATTGTCTCATTGCTGTTGTCAATGATTTCCAGCCCTATTCTGAACAGATTTTGAATTATATACGTTTCTTTCGTTATTTGACCTTCCGTGACCTTTGACCTCGATTATCTCGGAAACGCCCCCTCACCTGGCTTATTACCTACCAGATTCGGATTCCTGGTGATAAATGCCTCTAGAAAAGTTAACTCAGTTTTGCCCCCACTCAGTAGCGGATTATCATTGAGGCTGATGAGACTGCAGCCTCAGGTCCAAAGATTTTGTAAAAAAAAAAAATTTCCGACTTGGTCAGAAACGATTAAAAACACATAGACAATGAATGTTAGGGGGCCGGGTTTAGGCCCAACGGGAATCAACATAGGCCCTGACCCGAAATTAGTTAGGCCCACGCCTTTTTAAATAGGCCCAATAGGCCCTCCAGCAACTGCCGCCTCAGGCCTTGGTGGAGCTTAATCCGCTACTGCCCCCACTCGGGTGACAATGCCCCCCCATTCTCCCTCTGGCTTGACATTTATATCCATCCACCCATCTCCATAATAAATAAAAGAAGTATGTAATCAATTATTATCATTTATTTATTTATACATTCATAAAATATAACAATGTACATTTATTTATCGATAGGACACTGTTTTCGTAATTTATTTACAACACCGCTCGTATGTACTGGGCGGTTTTTACACAATTCCCATTTCTGTAAAGCACGTGCTGGTTGAAATTCGGCACGTGGGGGTCTCTCCGTAGAAATCCTCATTAGTTAGTCAAGGGTTTCCATGCTCAAAGAACATCGTAACTTGGTTTTTGTCACATTTTGGCGTACGTGACAAATTAGACTGTTGACTATTTCTCCATACACGGGGGAAAAAAAGTTCCGTCGAGTGATTAGCTCATGTAAATAATTTAAAGTCATAAAAACGTACAATAATTAATATAATTCTTAAACTTATTAATATATTAACTCGTATTGGTATTTTGTGAGCGAAAAAAATATCGAGCTAGTATTTTAACTCTATAACATGTAAAAACATTCGCACGTATTTCAACATGGCTGCGGCCGTGAAAGCTCATTGTTTCAAGCAAAATGAAGTCTATCAATTGTTATATAAAAGACAATATGGATTAAAATAACACCCGACAATACATCGTTTGTGTGGGAATATCATTTCTTAACCACGGGGAATATTTGTGGCATGTAGTAGAGAATTTACGGCTAACTTTGTTTTTTGAAGCGGAACCGTCATCCTCCTGAATTCATTGAAGGCAATTTCATCATCTCGCTTTCGTTTGTTATTCTGGGAAGTGAGAAATTTCCACATTTTGAAATGATATAGAGAATGCTAACATTTCTGATATTCGCGACGTTGATATGATTAACTCTTGTAGGCCTAATCAAGGGAAGACATCAAAAGAAAAAGGTTTTAATTTGTTTGATGTTGGTACAGTAAATATGGCCGTGCGGCTGATGAAAGTCGGCAAATATGCTGTTAACAACCTAATTTAAAGAATGATCACAGTATTACTAATTATAAAACAAAACACACCTAAGTAAATTGATTAAATGTTGAGCTTTTAATCTGTTTGTTGTTGCTCCTCCAATAATTGGGATTAGAGCAATATACACGAGGATAATTAATTTGCAGTGGTTTCCATTCGTGGACTACTGAACACTGTTAATTTTTTTACACCCGACAGTTTACATCACGACACGCACGGAGTTTTGTCGTGTCCGGGATTTTATGATTTAGCACAAAATATGCTATTTTTCCGGCGTGCAAAATGACCTACGGGTCTGACCCTGATCCGGTCATCTCCCGGAGCCGTAGGTCCCGACCAACCCATGGTTGGAGGGCAAACAATGTGAATTATTAACATTATTTTTTTTTAGTAAGTATTCTGTAAACCAATTTACTAAGTATTTTTGTTTACCGGTAACTTTAATTGATATCTCTCTAAAAGGTATCAATTACATTTAACCAAAAATTCTTAGTATTTTATTTGAAATTATAAGCACTTTTTAGATCCTCCCTTTATTTAAAAATCCCATTGGGGGAGAACCCCCAAACCCCCCTTTATTTTTTCAGATGTTTTTTCAACAGCTAAAATCATGTCTGATAAAACAACCTAACTGCGGTTGCCTTGACACCAAACGTTTTCCAATATGAACCCCAAATAAGCTTGTGTACGCTTGTACATGTAAAAATAGAATTGCTTCTTTCATTGCTTTGCGTACGGTGCTTAAGCGTAGGACATTAAACCCCATTTCATTCATTCATTCATTGCTTTGCACAGGCTTTTTGTGATACGGTAAGTCTGAATGGTCGCATTGACGTTTGAATTGTATGTTGTTTATTTTTGTTTATCAGGAATCCGGTTTGTATGGCACAAATTTACAAATAATAATGTAATTATGATAGATATTCACACGATTCTTCAGTGCTCAAAATTTCAGCTTGTATATATGTATGTGTATGAAGTTCATTAAAAGCTATCATATTATCCGTTTCAATAAAATTAGCGTAAACAGTTTGGTGTTGATCCTTTTTCTATATTGTCGTCACCCCCCGTCTGTCCGTATGTCCGTCCACAATTTCTTGTGAACACTCGAGAGGCTAAAGTTCATACCCGATTGACTTTACATTTATACACAGTGTTTAAAGTCATGAGACAAAGAAGCCTATTAATTTTCAGCAATTTCCGATAATTACTGTCAGAGTTATGGCCCTTGATCACTTCAAAGAATCTTGTGGATGCTCTAGAGGCTAAAGTTAATAACCGATTGTCTTTAAATTTATACAAAGTGTTTAATGTCATCAAATGAAGAATCCTATTGATTTTTAGCAATTTTCTATAATTACTGTCAGATTCATGGCCCTTGATCACTTCAAAAATTCTTGTGGATGCTCTAGAGGCCAAAGTTAATATAATATTCGATTAACTTTAAATTTATACACAGTGTTTAAGGTCATGAGACAAATAAGCCTATTGATTTTCAGCGATGTACGATAAGTACTGTTCATTAATTTCTGATAATTACGGCCAGAGTTATGGCCCTTGATCACTCCATAAAATCTTGTGGACGCTCTAGAGGCTAAAGTTAATAACCGATTGACTATAAATTTAAACACTGAAAAATCGTCCCTTTATTCACTACCATCCATAATTGTTTAGAAGATTTCCTTCGATTCGAGAATATTAATAAATAATAATTCATTTATTCAGGATACTTAATCCATGTATATATATAATAATCACGTAAAGTAACAATACTTTATATAGTTAACAATTTCACGTTCTACTGGCGTCGGGTCCAGTTACTGACGCACATCAAAGACAACTGGCGGCTTCACTCAGTTAGTGACGCGATCTTCATTAGTGGCGTTTTCTTAATTTGTCACGTTTTTCTCAATCTCTCCTGCACGCATCCGACTAGTGATATAGTCGGCTTAACTCACGTTTGTTTAAATAGTCACGTTTTCTTTACATACTGACACAAATAAGGAATAATAACCAGTTGATTATTAGTGACCATTTATAGGAATACTGACGTATGGTGAAAGTACTGACGGGTTTAAGCCACTACTGACAACACATATATTTCTCATGAGTTTCCCTGAATAGTGATCACATTTAACCATTTTTGATGGCCTCATGGATATAGTGATACATAGGCCAGATATTAAGCGCCCAGAGATAAATAGTACTCACTATGCATGTAGCAGTGTTATATACTTCTAAAGTGTCTAGAACCCCCTCACTTGGCAATATAATAGAACTGCAAACATAGATTACGATTCTTTGAAAAAATTTTGGGTAGGGGGTATCCCTACTGTGTAAGGGTTGCCATCAAAGTTGGAAAAATATAAGCAAATATTTTATTTTTCACGACTTTGGAGTGCCCTAGAAAAGCCATTGTTGTGTCTAGAGGTCTAAAAATTGCTGTATACACTCCCAGATGGTGGAATTGCAATATGGAATTGAATATAGGACCATATGATGTTATATCAGGTCACATGACCAAAGCACATAATATTGTTTTGCAATGTGGTCCAATTATCTCAACCAGAATATTTTTCATAAAATATAATACTAAAATTCCCCTCAAATATTAATATATATAATTTATTACCTGTGGTGTGCAATATGCATATTTTTCTTGCCCACATTGTGATTTTTACTAAAATTTGACTTAAGGATCTTTTTAGGAAAAGCTTTATAACTCGGTTGTTTTTTTAATATATTTTCACCAAATTTGGCTAAAATATAGACAATATTGGCCTCTTCATATTCTATACAACAAAATATCATATCTGTCACATGATTTTCTGTTAAATATTTAGTGAAATTTGGATTAGATTAATGTACCTAAATTCTGAAAATTCAAGATGGCTACCTGATCACGTGACCTGACCACATAATATTTAAAAAAAAAATTATGCCCCATTTTCTCTGTAAGAATGTTTTTTCATGGAATTTAATCCCAAAATTCCCTTTGATTAAAAATATTCATCTTGTTTTACATGTGGAATGCAATAGGCATGTTTTGCATATTTGTCCCCCGCCTTTCGAAGACTAATAAAATGGGTTCGTCCGTCTGTCTGTCTGTCTGTCTGTCTGTCACACTTTTTGGGACACAATAACTCTCTTTCTAATTGAGCTAGAATATTCAAACTTGGTGTAGGTGTTTATTAGGTCATTACCTTGATGGAGTTCGAAGATGAGCATTTTCCGCTTAGGGTAAGCAGAGATAAGCAATTTGATTGGTTGATGCTTTGGGACACGATAACTTAAGTTGTAATTAAGTGAGAGTGGTGAAACTTGGTATATAGTTTTATTTTATCAATACCTTGACTAAGTTTGATAATGAGCATTTTCTGCTCAGGATAAGCAGTTCGATAAGCAATTTGATTGGCCGAGACTTTGAAACATAATAACTCTCCTTCTAATTGAGCTAGGATATTCAAACTTGGTTTAGGTGTTTATTAGGTCAATACCGTGATGAAATTCGAAGATGAGCATTTACCGCTTAGGGTAAGCAGAGATAAGCAATTTGATTGGTTGATGCTTTGGGACGCGATAACTTGAGTTGTAATTAAGTTAGAGTGATGAAACTTGGTATATAGTTTCATTTCATTAATACCTTGACTGAGTTCAATAATGCGCATTTTCTGCTTAGGGTAAGCAGAGCGATAAGCAATATGATTGGCCGAGACTTTGGAACATAATAACTCTCCTTCTAATTGAGCTAGGATATTCAAACTTGATATAGGTGTTTATTAGGTCAATACCTTGATGGAGTTCGAAGACGAACATTTTCTATTTAGGGTAAGCAGAGATAAGCAATTTGATTGGTTGATGCTTTGGGACGCAATTACTTTAGTTGTAATTAAGTGAGAGTGATGAAACTTGGTATATAGTTTTGTTTCATCGATACCTTGACTAAGTTCAATAATGAACATTTTCTGTTGAGGGTAAGCAGAGCGATAAGCAACTGATAGGTCTAGACTTTGAAACACAAAAATTCTCCTTCTAATTAAGGTAGAATGTTCAAACTAGGTGTAGGCGTACATTAGGTGAATGCCTTGATGGAGTTCGATGATGAACAATGTCTGATTCTATCTGGTAGAGAGTGATGAAACTTAGTGTATAGTTTGATTGCTCAATACTCTTGAAAAAAATAAATGTGCGATTAATTAAAATGTGTCATCTATTTATTTTGGGATTTCGGCGGGGGACATCAGCCTCACTGTTGGCTTGTTTAGCTCTAGCATTATACCCTAAAACAAGCTTAGTAGTGAAAGGCAGGGTTCGTACACTTCCTGGAAAACCTGGAAAGTCATGGAATTCCACCTATGAAAGTTCCAGGCCTGGAAAACTTGGAATATGAGATGGAAAGTCATGAAATTTTCACCTCTGTCCAGTAATCACCCTATCTCTGAAATTCGATCCCATTTATTCAATTTGTAAAACTTATACGAAAGAAAAGCACGTTAAAGAAAATTAGATCTAAGTAAACATGCATAGACAAACTTCAGTGCAATGCTCTAATTTTGGTCCTGGAAAATGCCCTTTTTGGTCCTGAAAAGTCATGGAATTTCATTCATATTTTAGTGTATAAACCCTGGAAAGGGTTAATCTATTGTCAACTCAGTACAAAATCGTGATATTGAATCAAAAGAAGCGCTGCTGACCTTGTATGGAGTCCCCAAGAAAATTTTGGGTTGACGCCGCAATCATGTTTTACTGCTATTCCAGCCCGTAAAACTAGTGTTTTATTAGTATTTGGGCACTTCATTTTGTCAAGTAGATGAAGTAAAAAAAAAATTCCCTTTACCCGTCTGCCCGAAAACTCAGTTTGCCCGAAAGTTAGGGGGCTCGTATGCGTATGCCCTCCTTGCTCGTTCGCTTATGTGGCTTCGCACTATGAAGAAATAAGTCATCAATTTCTTGCCTTTTTTGAGCTTGAACTATTAAATTTACCAATTTTATTGGAGAACTTTGTTGACATATTTATTGCACGATTAATGATTGTCCGATTTTATAGACCATTTAGCAGGAGCAAAGGGGACAGGATTTTTACCCGACAATTTCGGCTGAATTAGGAGATAAACACCGACTGTTTAGAATTTAGAGGACTGTTATTGTCCATTTGATACTGCTTAAATCATTAAAGGCTGAGATCGTGCACACTCAATTATATTTATGATACCCAAGTGGCTGATTCATTCTTTTATCTATCAGATTTTTATTTAAATTGCTGCAACCGAATTTATCAATTAAGATTCTTACAAATATATTTATTGTAAAAATTGCTACATTTTCAGGCACACACCATTTGCTAATGGTCCAAATGACACACCCAACGATATTCTAGGTCGTATAGGGCAAGGAAAGTTTTCACTTAGCGGAGGTAATTGGGATTCTGTTTCAGCACAGGCTAAAGTAAGCATATATTATGTGATTCATATCTGCATGTACTTTAAAAAAGGTTTATGAACATATATAATTTAATTGCATTTTTCAGCAGTTGCCATTAACATGGACCTTATAATACATGGACAGGTTATGAGAAGCAATACCACTATAAGTCTGCCACGCAATCATCATGCGCAAGAAAGGGAGAGAAGCCAGTAGTAGCGGTATTACTCAATGTCTTCGCTAATTAGATAATTGCCGGTTTTCATCATTCCTTTGTGTGTTCTAAATTTACAAAAAACTGCTAAAATAAACTGCTGTTTGACATGGCAAGTCATTAACTATAATTTTCGTTGCATATTCATATATGTATACATTTTACTTGTAAATAACTTTGTAATTACCATCTTCAAAGTACACATAGACTGCATCTCGGAAAGAAAGAAGTCGCCATTGTTTGTTCGATGAACAATCGAAAACACGCTTCATGATTTTTGCTCGCAATCAAAATCTATTTATTATTTCATATTTTTATGACATAATTCTTATACACGTAAATCTAAGGCATTGATTGGAAAAAAAATCAGCGATTTTTAAAAAAGTGAAATATAATACGCAAAATCTCCTTTGTTTAGCTTGGGGTCCCTTTGGAGGTCACAAATATTATCTGATTTGAAAAACCGTTTGATTATATCACCGTTACACACTAAGAAAGGTATTGTTCTAATTTCAGGCAAATCAGACGAAAATTGCCATACAAAATGGCCGCCGTTTGTACGCGAATACTGTTAAAAAATGGTATATCAAGGTTGTGGACCCTGTAGAGGTCACAATTTAAATTCGATTTTGATGAAACTTGAAATGCATGGTTATAACCCAAAGATCTTGGTTCCTTTCGATATTTGCGCATATCGGATCGTAACTTCCTGAATTATGGCCCCTGTTTATACGCAAAATCGCCTTTGATTAGCTTGTGGTCCCTGTGGAGGTCACAATTACTATCCGATGTAAAAAAAAGTTTGATTATGTCACCGTTGAACCCTAAGGAAAGTTAAGTTCGAATTTCGGGGAAATCAGACCCAAATTGCCATACAAAATGGCCGCCGTTTGCACGCGTATACTGTTAAAAAATGGTATATCAAGGTTGTGGACCCTGTAAAGGTTACAATTTTAATTCGATTTTGATGAAAATTGAAATGCATGGTTATAACCCAAAGATCTTGGTTCCTTTCGATATTTGCGCATATCGGATCATAACTAAATTATGGCCCCTGATTGTCCGAAAAATCACCTATGGTCCCTCTGGAGGTCACGATTAAGATCCAATTTAAAAAAACGTTTCACTCTACCACCATTACACCCTACGGAAGGTTGAGTTCGAATTTCTAGAATATCGACCATAATTGCCAGACAAAATGGCCACCATTTGTACGCGAACAGTGTAAAAATATGGCATATTAAAGTTGTGGACCCTGTAGAGTCACAATTGTAATTCGATTTTAATGAAACTTGAAATGCATGTTTATAACCTAAATATCTTGATTCTTTTCGATATTTGCGCATATCAAATTGTAACTTAATGAATTATGGCCTTTGATTGTAGGAAAAATCACTTTCGGTATTGCTTGTCCTCTATCCATCTCTTGAAAATGTGGGCGTATCCTGCCTGGCAGTGCCAGCTAACTATCTTTGATTTGCGTGTAGTGCAGTCCTCCTGCACTTACCAGTAGAGCCTTTCTGATAATTACTGACAGAGTTATGGCCCTTGATCACTTTAAAAATTTGGTGGACGCTAAAGTTAATATCTGATTGATTTTTATAAGCCCACATTGAAATGTGGTCGTATATTGCTGTTGCCCCCGTCCGTCCGTCCGTCCGGCGTCCACAATTGCTTGTGGACGCTATAGAGGCTAAAGTTAATATCCAATTGACTTTAAATTTATACACAGTGTTAAGGGTCAAGAGACGAAGAAGCCTATTGATTTTCAGCGACTTCCGATAATTACTGTCAGGGTTATGGCCCTTGATCGCTTCAAAAAAACTTGTGGATGCTCTAGAGGCTAAAGTTAAAAACCGATTGACTTGAAATTTATACACAGTGTTTAAGGTCATAAGATTAAGAATCCTATTGATTTTCAACAATTTCCGATAATTACTGTAGTTATGGCCCTTGATCACTTAAAAAAATCTTGTGGACCCTCTAGAGGCTAAGTTAATAACTCAATTAACTGATTGACTTTAAATGTATAAACAGTGTTTAAAGTTATGAAACGAAGAAGCCTATTGTTTTTTAGACTGGTGGCCAGTCTCCTCCACACACCAAAAATTGGCCAGTCCTCTCCAAAAAAAACCCCGAAAAAAACGTAATCTCTAGAGACTGGGCAAATAGAGCTTCATTCTCATCTAGTAGGTCAACCTGCATTATGTAGGTCGTGTGACGTCGTGCACGTGATCACGACATATCTAACAACAACGTGACGTCAACCCTCAGACGGTCTAAGCATGACTGCTTTGCACTCCAGTCGAGACGCATGATTCATGTCACGTGACTCGGGGCTTGCTTGATAACTGTCAATCATTCCAAATAAGGAATTTCTGATAATTACTGTCAGAATTATGGCACTTGAACACTTCAAAAAATCTTGTGGATGCGCTAGAGGCTAAAGTTAATATCCGATTGACTTTAAGTTTATACACAGTGTTGAAGGTCATGAGACGAACAAGTATATTGAGTTTCAATGAATTTTGATAACTTGAACAGCATGAAGGAGAACTTTATCAAAGCCAAACAAATTAGAATGATTTTCTGATAATTACTTAATGAGTTCTTACTTTTAATCAGATTTTAGTGTATTATAAATGTTTCATTACCGAAAAAAGTAAAATATGCGACAACTCTTGTTGACTGCCCGGACGATTTAGCTGCTGTGGGCATATGTTTCGTTGCCTGGCAACCTATGTTTGATAACTTCAACAGCATGGAGGAGAACTTTATCAAAGCCGAACTAATTCGAATGATTTTCTGATAATTACATAATGAGTTGTTACTTTTAAAATCAGATTTTAGTGTATTATAAATGTTTCATTACTGTAAAATGTAAAATGTGGTACAACTCTCTTTGACTGCCCAGACGATTTAGGGTGATGTTTCGTTGCCTGATCTTTATCAGGAATTTTATGAACTATGGTACACACGAAATCAGGGTCTGTGTTCAAAGGATATCTGAAGTCTAAGATAGTCACTTAACTACACTTATAAGTAGCTATGATGTTTTTTGTACGGATAGGGCATATAAAACCTCCAACCTAGTGTGATTTAAACAAAAATGTGTATAATTCTAATTATGGCAAGATATCTAATAGAAAGAGGTTAAACTCTGTGGATACGGTGTGTTAATTAACAGGGGTGAGAAATTGACTAAGGGTGATTTAATTATCGCTAGGAGTGAAAATCTGTGCGACAGTGTGTTTTCTGTACTGGGTGTGTTAATTAACGGACGGGTTAAAAACAACTGACATGGTGTGTATTCTATGTTCGGTGAGTTTACTCGAAGCCGTGTTATAACTGCAACAAAGGTGATTTAACTTGGGCCAACAGGCTTTATCTGACGCGTAGGTGTTCGACCGTGTGTTTTGCGAAAGTCAGTCTTTGTATAAGGTAGGTCTTTAAACACAGAGTGAGGAGTAGGCTTCTTACAGGTGATCAACGTTCCTTCTGTGTGTCTTTTTTTTAAAAGATCCGTTAAACTGTAACAGACCTATTACTTGGTAAAGTGGGTTTTGTTAAATATACTACAGAATACACTATAGAATACTTTTTTTCCTTTAGAAATATTAGCGTAAATCTGAAGGAAAAATTTGCATCACCGAATTTTGGGGCCTTGTTTTCCGGCAACAATCTTTCTCTCAGTTAAAGTTAACGGGTCGTTGAAAGATAACTGAACTTTGAGCAACCGACCCTAGGTCTATAGGCTTCTGCGTTCCATAGTCGTGCGTGAGTTGCATTTAAGAAGGGACATTAATCTGCCGTACGCAAGGCGAACACATAAAATATAAAAAATTATCGAGACGTCTGGACCATTTTATGTCCAGACCATATTCCTTTCTTACTAATATTTTATTATTTATGCGTCCTGAATTAATACATTGTACGCAACCTGCAACACATTTGCAGTTTATTGGATGCATAGTATATCGTCTTTTCTGTGCAGTTTTCTGTATTTAGATTTTACTCCAAATTACTTCTTTAACGAGAGCCGTATATGTGGTTACGATTTATGTGGTCAACAATTTGTACTATTTTATAATATTTCAATTAAAAAATGATACAAATTTCATCTTAACACACCTAATTTTAAAAATTGGAAAAATTCAACTACATGCCGTAACATGGTTTGAAAAGCCTTACGTAAGCCCTTTCAAATACAACTTGGATTTAAACATATTTTCGAACCCTCGGGACAAGTAAGATAGGTTGTAATGGATAATTTACACAACAGGTAGGACACTTAAACATCTTGTAGTTAGAATAAGGCTAAAAAAATTTTCTGGACCTGTCAAGCCAGCAAGAGTGTTATTTTCCCTTTAAATGTCTGCTTTGTATTCTATTACATTATATATTTATCTTTTAAAATTATAGATACATGTACTTGTAGTATATTTAGTTGTAATTATGTGAATTGTGCTGTTTTGTGACATTTGGCTGCAATTACATTTAAAATGCCTTAACCAATAGGGGGATCACATGTGTAAGACGCTGGCTTGTCAGTCTGGAGGTCCAGTAGTGTTCGATCCCTGCATTGGCTGCGAAAGTTTATCCATATTTTCCGGCATGGTTTCCCCTTGTCAGTGATGCAGGATGGAGGGTCTGACAGTTGTCTAGTCGTTCAGATGGAATGAAAAAATGACGTAAACTTTACGTTAGATTATCGTCATTTCTGGACGTTAAATTGTCGTTAAAAGGATGAGCAAAATGATTTAAATCTAACCGACCATTTTGACGTAAATTTAACGTTTGATTTACGTCAGAAAATGACGTACATATAACATAAAAATGACATAGACTTTACATTAGATTATCGTCATTTCCTGACCATAAATTGCCGTTAAAAGGATGAGCAAAATGATTTAAATCTAACCGACCATTTTGTATGGTGTATACAAACTTTTGTTCCGGCATAGTTACCTAGTGGAAAACAATTGACTGTGATGTGTGGATTTGTATGATACTGAATAAGACTGGAATGATTTGAATGATAAACTTTTAAACACACCAGGCAATCGATTGATACTTTCCGACGTCTTATCAAGATTACCTAATCCTGAGAACAACTCAACTATCTAGCTTGAGGAACGCATCTCACCCATAATCATAGACAGCTTTAATTTAGATCTTATCAATTTCGGCACAGTGAAACAAGAAGAGCTTCGTGTTGAAACAACAAATGACCATGTTTTCAATTCTCTAAGAGAGCGAATCTTAATTGAATGGCCAGAAACATTGAAGGAACTACCAAGAGACTTACGACCATATTGGTCTTACCGTGATTCGCTAGCTGTTGAAGGAGGAATTATCTTCAAGGGCCGTCAAATCCTTATACCACAACGCACTCGTCCAAGTATTTTGCGCCAATTACACTCGTCACATCAAGGAATTGAGAAAACCAGAAAATTAGCCAGAGTGTCAGTGTATTGGCCGAACATAAACACAGACATTGATAAAATGGTCAGATCTTGTAATGAATGTGAACACTACAAGCCACAACAAAGGAAAGAACCCTTACAACCCCATGAAATACCCTAAGCCCCATAGATGGTGCTTGGAACAAATTGGTAATCGACACTACCTACTTATTGCAGATTACTTCAGCAAGTATCCCATCGTCAAGGAAATGGCTAACCCAATCACCAGTGAAGCTGTCACGAGGGAAGTGAAAGCAGTATGCTCACTATTCGGAAAGCCTGAGAAAAAAGTCAGAGACAACGGACCCCAGTACTCTGGTCAAACTTTCAATAAATTTTGCACAGAATGGGGTATAGATCATACTACATCATCACCCCACTACACTCGCTCCAATGGTTTCATAGAGCGAATGGTAGGAACTGTCAAACCTGCTGTCAAGAAATGTCGACGATCATACAGACATTGACATGGCCTTACTCCAAATAAGAGAAACACCAGTTGATAGCAGTCTACCATTGCCTGCAGAAATCTTAATGTCCAGACCACTTAGAACACTTCTACCTTCTCATCATACCATATAAGTCCGTCAACGCTCTTAACTTCTTAGTAGAAGAGACTGCATGAAATCTCAACATGATGATCGTTCAACACAACATGAACTGCTACCACTGTACCCTGGACAACAAGTACGCATCCTAGACTATGCTTCGAGAACATGGACTCCAGGTTCAATTATTGAGAAAGTCATATATGTGATACCTCCCGCAATTTGCGGGAGTCTCCCGGTTTCACCCCTGATCTCCCGAGCTCCCGATCGGGTGACAGATACTCCCGCTTTTTTCAATTCTTGTAATTTTATTTTTTGTGAGTCAAAATAGTAATCAAATAGGCCCTAGAATCGAAATAAAAGAAAACTTTTCCTTGTTAACGAGACAACCGATCTATCTCTCGTGTTGAATGTAGTTACTATAATTAGTAACACGACCTGATACATTTACGATGTTTTCGTATTTAGAACAATACTATTTTAATAACGAGATAAAGTAGCCTATTTTCCGATTTCATTTCCATTCGTGTGCACATTAAATACTTTAAATTAGGCATGAATACCAGAGAATTTATTAATTCAGAACAAGTTACGCAATTTTTAATTGTTGAAAAATACTTGGTGTTAAGCGTCCAGATGTGCGTGGGCTGGGAGGAAACTTCCCTTCGACTTAGTATGTCCACATTCCTATCATCAAAAGCGCGCGAATATGAGTCACGTGATGTAAATATCGTGGGCTCTCTAGAGTCTCGCGGCGTAAAAATAATGGAATTATGTCTTTCCAGGCAAGTCCTTTATTCATGTAACATAATGCTTACTTCATAAGTGAACATTGAGTTGCACTTCGACGTAATTAACCTCGAATATGGGTCTGAGGAACTTGTAATTTTATTTTTATACGCCCACATAGAAATGTGGTCGTATATTGCCGTCGCCCCCGTCCGTCCGTCCGTCCGTCCGTCTGTCTGTCGGTCCGTCCGTCGGTCCGTCCATCGTCCACAATTTCTTGTGAACGCTCTAGGGGCTAAAATTAATAACCGATTGACTTTAAATTTATACACAGAGTTTAAGGTCATGAGAGGAAGACCCCTATTGATTTTCAGCGATTTCCGATAATTGCTGTCAGAGTTATGGCCCTTGATCACTTCAAAAAATCTTGTGAACGCACTAGAGGCTAAAGTTAATATCCGATTGACTTTAAATTTATACACAGTGTTTAAGGTCATCAGAGGAAGACCCCTATTGATTTTCAGCGATTTCCAATAATTGCTGTCAAAGTTATGGCCCTTGATCACTTCAAAAAAATCTTGTGAACAAACTGGAGGCTAAAGTTAATATCCGATTGACTTTAAATTTATACACAGTGTTTAAGGTCATCAGAGGAAGTCTCCTATTGATTTTCAGCGATATCCGATAATTGAATCCAGAGTTATGGCCCTTGATCACTTTCAAAAGTCTTGTGAACGCTCTAGAGGCTAAAGTTAATATCTGATTGAATTAAGATTTATACACAGTGTTTAAGGCCATGAGACAAAGAAGCCTAGGGATTTTCAGCGATATCCGATAATTACTGCCAGAGTTATGGCCCTTGATCACTTTGAAAAATCTTGTGAAAGCTCTAGAGGCTAAAGGTAATATCCGATTGAATTTAAATTTATACACAGTGTTTACGGTCATGAGACGAAGAAGCCTAGGGATTATCAGCGATATCCGATAATTACTGCCAGAGTTATGGCCCTTGATCACTTTGAAAAATCTTGTGAACGCTCTAGAGGCTAAAGGTAATACCGGTATTCGATTGACTTCAAATTTATACACAGTGTTTAGGGTCATGAGACGAAGAAGCCTATTGATTTTCAGCGAGTTCCGATAATTGCTGTCAGAGTTATTGCCCTTAAACTCTTCAAAAAATCTTGTGGACGCTTCAGAGGCTTAAGTTAATAACCGATTGACTTTAAATTTATACACAGTGTTGAGGGTCATGAAACAAAGAAGCCTTGGGATTTTCAGCAATTCTAGACAATTACTGTTAGAGTTATGGCCCTTGATCACTTCAAAAAATCTTGTTGATGCTCTAGAGGCTAACGTTAATATCCGATTGACTTGAAATTTATACACAGTATTGAAGGTCATGAGACGAAGAATCCTATTGATTTTCAGAATATTAAGTGTTTCGTATACTAAACGTTAGCATGGAGGAGAACTTTATCAAAGCCAAACAAATTCGAATGATTTTCTGATAATGACATAATGAGTTGTTTCTTGTTGTATGATTCTAGTGTATTATAAATGTTTCATTACTGAAGTTAAATATGCGACAACTCTTGTTGACTGCCCAGACGATTTAGCTGCTGTGGGCGTATGTTTCGTTGCCTGGCAACCTATCTTTACTTCTCCTGTTGAAATGCCGTAATCACAACCACATGCCAAACTACGTTAATAAGTTTCTAGAAAATTATCCATTGTATATCATTTTCAAGTGCTCGGCTGGAACACCTACCATGCTCCGATTTTGTTTATTTTAATAGCATCGAAACGACAATAAAACGAACTTTTGATCGGTCGGGAATACAATATTGACAAATCGCCTCAAAAAAAGATTTCGTGAATTGAATTGTTCAACTTACAAAAAATGCTGGATATTTCGAAATGCCAAGAAAGCATGAAAAAATAATATTAATAATAAAAATTGATAAAATGAACACATACACACAAATTATATCAAACAAAAAAAAAGGATATCTGCTTCCAAAATATTAAAAATTATTACACAAAATTAAATAGCCAGTGTATGACGTTAAGTTTTAAAGGGTTAACAAATAATATTTGAAAATAAATACCGGTATAAAAACATGAGTATGACAAGTGCTTTATTGTGTGTTTTCATGTGTTTTATTAAGTTTGGGTAATTATAACAATCAAATGATATACAAATATATAAACAATGTAAATTAATTTGTCTTTTATTCATGGTGGGGGGGTAATTGTAACCCGCGATAAAGTCTCCCTCTTTTGACCATAATCTCCTGACATTTTTACAAAAATCTCCTGACATTTTACTTGTGGCCAATCACATGTATGAAAAGTACTATACCTTCCAAGATCCCACATAGTAAAAACTAGTCTTGGAACTGTACTACGCCGGAACAGATCCCAACTTTGTGAATCGATCTGTCCACCAAAGCCAATAATCAAACAAAACACTCCTATTACTATGGAACAAGATAAGTTACCCAATGAAGTATGATTCTCACTTCCAGAAAACAATCTTCAACTACAAGCCAGTAATCCAGAATCCACTAAGCAACAACTGAATCAACCCAAAGCAAATCAACAACCTTAAAGACAACCTGTTACTCAATTCCATGAACCTCCACCAAAGACAACAAGATCCGGAAGAATTATAAAAGAACCATCACGTTTCATAGACTCTTAAAAGTTTAAAAAGTTTATGAACTATATCAGTTTCTTTTTATTCTCTCAAAGACTGTGTAATGTGAATATTTTTATATATATAATATAAATCTCTCATATAACAATCCTTATTTAAACAGGGGGGATGTTATGATATGCAATCTGATATTGAACACAGCGCGCGTATGAATATATTGTTGTGTACTATACTAGGTCATCATATCTGTTAGTTACATAAAACATTTCTTGATAGCAAAACCTGTGTTTGTCGTTCTCTTGCATAATATTACAACAGGCATGTGTTTGACATTAGGACACTTCAAGATTCAAAAACTTTCTCAATTGTTTTTTTTTTGTTTCTTTTTTTTTCTCAGTAGTTAAATTAAAGTGAAACTGAACTTTAAAATTATTACGTTCTGATGTTTTGGAATTAGGAAACTTGAAGATTTAAAAAGACGGTTTGTGTTATCTGTGTTTAGATTAATGTGAATTTTGATAGGACTTTGCAAGACAGTGATGAAATTTTATTCATATTCCAGTATTTTTATGCATGAAATAATATTGTATTGATGTAATCTTATTTTTGCCTTGACAGGGTTCTTCGTTCTCAAGGTTTCTTTCCCTCCCGATAGTACATACATATTTTTTTGCCATGCTGATACTCCATATAAGGTAATTTTCGTCATTTGTTGTCCTGAGAATTCAGCAATTTGTGACGTATTTTGGGTGGGAAATGGAACAGGTATATATTGAAGGGCAAAAGTCTGTTTGATATACTCGCAGCTATACGAGAGGTGAGCCATTATTAGAACCTTGTATAGTTATCAAACTATTGAATAAAGTTTATAAGAAAAAGAAAATCACTGTAGTATTATTCCAAAGACGATCCAGACACACAACAAGAAGTCCGTAACAACACCCCATAGTACTACAGTTTGCAGAATGCTCTACAGGGTCCACAACTTTGATATACCATATTTTTTACACTATCAGCGTACATCGTTGGCCATTTTGTCTGGCAATTATGGTCTGATTTTCTAGAAATTAAACTCAACCTTCCGTAGGGTGTAACGGTGATAGAGTCAAAGTTTTTTTTTAAATTGGATAATAATTGTGACCTCCAGAGGGACAATCATCTTCAATAGAAGGCTTGATCTCGCCTTAACTACATACATCTTATCAAGCCCTTCACTCAACACTTTACATTTTTCGGCACTAAATTTGATTGGGTACCGGCCCCAACCGTGATCCAATCAGATTCCTTCGTTAAATGAGTTACTAAAAATAAGACTACCGTATTTTTCGGTGTATAAGGCGCACTTTTTTTACCAGATATTTTTATTTATAGAAGGGGTGCGCCTTATAGATAGTAATAAGCAAATCTGGGCTTTTCCCCCGTGTCAACATTGGCGTCTGTCTGAAGTTGATGATGTCGGCATTCCCCGTGCAATAAAGATGGCGGCCATTTTACAGACCACAATTCAGTATACTGTTAGTCATAAACGACAGTGCTAACAGTATGGGCCTATAGCTGTTTAATGTTAGTCATATTAAAATATCTGCAAAATTATTGTTGATATGCTATTTCAACGTTTTTCATGACGTCCACTACAATCGACTATTTCAAACTCATTCAAATTATGAAAATTTCAAAGTTACACACATAGTCTTACCGTGGGCGAAAATTTTGTCCACCGAGATAGCCATTTCCATTCTGATAAATAAGTCACAAGTACATGTATCGGGTGTAAATCACAAATGAATTAAATGCCTTCATGTTGGGATTTCAAGTACACATAGCCTGAAGTCACCTTCAACCTTGCTTTTCACATGTACATTAACACTACCATTGGGCAATACTTTGATGGCCTTTCATTTCGGCACCAAACAGTCTGGCTTAATGCTACAAACTGTCAGTCAAGATTACTAATTAATTACTGGATTCACACGTGTCATCAAAAGGAATTGATAATGCACGATTTCCTTCACACAAGTACCCTTTGATGTTAGCTCTTTGATGTGAATAATACTCACCTCAGTTACTATAATCTAAATTCTGTTGGGACTAGATTTCATTCACAAGAACTTGTTGTTCAGTGAAAGTGTCCACGGAAAATATGCAAATTAATATTTGTTTCTGTGATAATTATTGGAAAACGAACAGGATTATTATTTAGGATATTTATCGTCTAATGTATAAATACGGTAGGCAGTTTGTTAGTTGCATTTATATGTTCAAGTATAAAAAAAAAGAAATATATTTAAAGGGGTGATCGTGATGGGGCTATTTCAGACATGATGAATGTTCACTCATATTTTATACATGTATACACCGGGTGTTTTCTTTGCGCAATACTGTCTTATAATTTAAACATAACCGTTTTAAGTTACCGACAGTTTTTCATTCAACATGGATTCAGTGATTGACCCATTGTTATAAATTACCGGTATAGTTAGTGATCAACCAGTGAGTTGTTACAGTTTTCTTTACGAAGTTGTTAGTAGTTAACAAAATCATTGTTTCCTTGATTGGTATTAAAAATTATAATGTATTATTTTACTGATATATCTAAATGGCTACAATCTGGGTACTGCATGCCGCGTGTAGTGGGCGGGGCAACGGACGCTATTGATTGTTTGTCAGTTGTTTTCATAACTTACGAGTAAACATGGCTTTGTTGTTTCTCTTTTACCGGTAGTCAAGATTTAAGTAGCTGATCATGAGAAATTATTTTTATAGTTAACAGACGTACCGTTAAAAGTTATGAAATAATCAATTGTATGTTATAATTAATAGAAACAAATGTAACAAAAGCAATTTATTTCATAAATATATAGCTTGATACGGCTAAACATTGGTAGTTATTATAACTGTAAACAATAGAGTTTGACCCAGTTTCGGGAGATCGCAGTGGATTTTAGTCATGTATTGTATGGCACGAGTTTCATGGGGCGCTGGGAAAGGGGTGCGCCTAAACCACGCATATTTTTTTTCTCCCTGAAACACCCCTGCCAAAGTCGCCCTGCGCCTTATCTACGCATGCGCCTTATACACCGGAAAATACGGTACTTTCAATTTAATTTATTTACCCTTCCTTAAACAAATCGTCAGGATTATCAAGTCTTGCGCTTCTAAATAAAATGTCTATGTGACAATCGAGATGCAAAGGTCAAGGTTTGATTAATGTCAAGGTCCTAAAACTGCTTGAATTGCCTTTTTTGGTTTTCTGTGAGTTTCTCAATTGTAAACTTGTCTCGTTCTTTTTCTGTGGAGGCTTCCATAGTTGTTTACTACAGTCACGTGCTACAATGCGAGTGTGTTATGTTCCACGACCTCTGATTGGACAATAATTTGAATGCTAATTAGTCATGTGTAATCACAACCAGCGTAAAATCTTAGGAATAGCCAAGTGTTGAAGCAAGGGTTAGATGTTGTTAAACTCGCGGCCGTTGCTTCAGGAAGATGAGGGACAATAGGCGATTTATCAGACATTCAGGGGCCATAATTCAGGAAGTTACGATCTGATATGCACAAATATCGAAAAGAACCAAGACCTTTGGGCTATAACCATGCATTTCAAGTTTCATCAAAATCGAATTAAAATTGTGACCTCTACAGTATTCGCGTACAAACGGCTGTTATTCTGTCTGGCAATTTTAGTCTGATTTTCCCAAAATTCGAACTTAACCATCCTTAAGGTGGAACATTGATATAATCAAATGTTTTTTTTTACAAATTTGCGTCTTTTGTAGAGTATGTATACCTAAATAAGCAGAAATATTGTCTCAAGGCGGCTGCTTTGATAAAATTCCGTAGTACTTCCACAACCATGCATTTCAAATCGAATTAAAATTGTGATCTCTACAGGGTCCACAACCTTAATATACAATTTATAACAGTATTCGCGTAGAAACGGCGGCCATTTTGTATAGCAATTTTGGTCCGATTTTCCCGAAATTCGAACTCAACCTTTCCTAGGATGTGACGGTGATATAATCAAACGGTTTTTCAAATCGGATAATAATTGTCAACTCCAGAGGGACCACAAGCTAAAATAGGTGATTTTTCATAAAATCAGGGGCCATAATTCAGGAAATTACGTTCTGATAGGCACAAATTACGTTCCGATAGGCACAAATATCAAAAGGGACCTCTAGACCACTAGGCCATTCCAACCCCCAGCAGGAAACCGGAGTGGCCAAGAAATGATATGCCACAAATAAAAAAAAAATAGGTAGTTTGCAAACACATATTCCTGCATTTCCAGCATCTTGAAAGTGGTCCAATATATAGCCTTATTTATGTGGTTTTGCAACCAAACTGAAGTCCAGATTTTAGAAGAGGGCAACATAAAGTAAATAATGAAAAATTTTGTGTTTTAAGCGTTCAACAAGTCCGGTCTTCAGTGCTGGTCATATGGGAGTGCCAAAACAAATAAGATTATACAAGAAGAAACTAACTGTAAGGCCTGCTTTCCATACATGTGTTTCTATCAACGCACAAAAAACCCTAACACATTTCCACATGCAACTATGTATTTGTAAAGTTTGGAGAAACCCACATAAATGATGTCATAAATGAGGTTTCCACTTTCCAGCACAAAGCCTAACATTGTTTACAATCAGCGGCCACATTTTTATAAAACATTTGCCATTTGCAAGCTGAAAAGCAGCAACAAGAGCAAAAATTTTTACAAAGTGCTCACTGAATGATTTTTTCTTCCAAGAGCGGAACCATGTATGTATATATATGGAAACCCGGCCTAATGCATAAAGCAAAGTCACTAATTAAGAAAGGGCTTAGCACTAAATATCTTGGGATTCCCTTTATATGGGTCAATTATGTTTGCTATCGAATTTGTAGAGATTGAGGAAGACAAGCCTATCAATTGGGCTCCTAAATTTCTATAGAATTCTTCAGCTATTATTAAACAAATAGAAGATAGTGAAAAGATTGAAATTTAGATACTCACACGTAGAATTTGTCTACTTCTATTTGTCGCTGGAACACGGCACCAAATAAACACTGTAGTACTATGGGGTGTTGTTACGGACTTCTTGTGTGTGTCTGGATCGTCTTTGGAATAATACTACGGTGATTTTCTTTTTCTTATAAACTTTATTCAATAGTTTGATAACTATACAAGGTTCTAATAATGGCTCACCTCTCGAATAGCTGCGAGTATATCAAACAGACTTTTGCCCTTCAATATATACCTGTTCCATTTCCCACCCAAAATATGTCACAAATTGCTGAATTCCTAGGACAACAAATGACGAATATTACCTAATATGGAATAACCACCATAGGTTAGCAAAAAAGCCAGCACTTGATGGTTAATTTGACAATATAATTTTAACTAAAACATCACTGTTTTTTGTGTACCCATTTATAGCCAAGTCATTTGGTACATGTGAATCTAACATGAGAATTTATCTGTCTGGTCTAAAACGAAAGACAATACTATAACATCTTGTATTGTCTTAAGGGCCAAAGTGCTACAAAACCATGACAGATTCTACGCATCTTAATCTCTGCTGTTTGACCATATCCGCCATATTTGATCTATTTTAATGGTTCCGAATGCAAAAAATGGCTGCCTCCATGTAGATTTCTGTGGAGAGTGTATTATATCAACAAACGTCCTGTTTGGCATTTGGTTTGTGGAATTACTAGGAAATTTTATCAGACTCACGCATTTTGACCTGTGATCACGCTCACACGCCTAACACACTTTTTCTCACGCATGTCAAAAATTTGTTTTTTTAAATAAACACCGCATTCGAAAAGCATTATTCAGAATTAAGATCCGGTTCTGGAGCGTTCACACCTCAATGCGTAATAACGCCACGGCATCTATTGGATTCGATTAAAACTAATTCCGAGGGCCTCCGACAAATCCTGAATATCCCCAAGGAGGCCGAGCAATGGAGAATGGGAATGAGAATTTGCGCAATGTGTACCCTCATTTATATACGCCCACATAGAAATGTGGTATGAAATAATTAATAAAATACAATATCAAAAAACCATAGTTTTATCCAACGTTTCGTTAGCAAAAATGCCAACTTTCTCAAGGATGAAAGAATCAAATTCAAAATGGCTAGAAGTCAGTTATGACATCATAGTAAGATATGACATCATGGGAATGATGACGTCATAGATACAATACACATAACATGAAAGAAAGGTTAGCTTAACTAAAAGCTAGGTAAATTATGTATGATTATGAATAATTTTGAAACCCCCTGGATTTAAATCATTTAACCCATTTGGCCAAACTGAATCAAGTCTATGAATCCACAGACTTTCTGCTGTGTTTAATTTTTTCTGATCTTTATCATGAACTTTTTGTACTATGGTACACACGAAATCATGACCAGGTATATTAAAGTGGGAAGCTACATGGGGGGAATGGCCTGTTTTTTTAAGCTTTATATTGCTTCTATGCTTATTAAGTCTAATGTTAAAAGGAGTGATCGTTTGACTGACGTATTGCATTCTACAGTTTTGACATGTTAAACAATATACAACATAAGAACTTGCACAGTTGACAGAGTCTCTAATCTTAAATGATTTCATGTCTTTACTGGTTACTTCTTGATTATTACACATAGTCTTACATGATTTGCATAATTTTCGTAAACAAGGTTGACATCAGTATGAAATTTTGTCCTTAATATGGTTATTGGTAGTGTCAGAAGTTCTCAACTTATTTTCTTTCAAGATATTGCCAATAGTGAGGTTCTTTCTCTCTGCTATTATTATTTTGCTGCTATCCATAATTTTTGTCATCCGTGAACTTGTGTCTAAAATACTTCGGTCTTTAATCATTTGGTGAAGGTGAGGTTGTCGAGGGTCAAAGGTAGTTGTCCATGGAATAATTTTCATATCAGTATCGGTCTTTGATTGGTAGGTCAATAATTCAGTCCTGGTCTTCTGATCTGCGCGTTTAAATGCCTTTAGAATAGTTTTCTTGGGATATCCGGATTGTTTAAGATATGATCCAAAATTTTTTAGGTTTGATTTGGTCCAGCTATCTTTACTACAAATCCGTTTTATACGTAGAGCCCCACTGTAAGGGATAGCGTTAAAGGTGTGTTTGGGATGACAACTTGATGGAGGAAGATAATGATGGCAATCTGTTTTCTTTGAATATAGATTTGTCTCTAACTTTTGTTTTTCTTTGACCACTTTTACATCTAGGAAATTAACTGAGTTGCTATTTATATCTACAGTAAATTTGATCTTCGGGTGTTGCTGGTTTAATCTTGAGACAAAATTATTACATTCTTCTAGTGGGAGAGAAGATAAAGCCCAAATATCATCGATGAATCTGTATGAAATATCTGGTTTATTAGGTAATGATTCATAGTAGGTTTTCATCCAGTATGACATATAAATATTAGCATATGTCACGGCAAACGGAGTTCCCATGGCGGTCCCAGATATCTGTCTATAAAATATACCAGAAAATTCAAATTCATTGTTGTGAAGAACAAAATCTGCTACTTGTAGAATTGATTCTGAATCTTCGTTAGTCACAATTTTAGTTTCACGTAATGCATGTTTCAGTGCTTCTAAACCTTCAGAAATAACAATATTCGGATATAGACTGATAACATCAAGAGTCATAAGCTTACTATTCTTAGAAATAGATTTGTTATTTATAGCTTCTATCTTTTGAAGATATTGAGTGGTGTCCTTAACTAATTCAGGGCAGTAAAGCTGTGCCACAGGTTGTAATTTCCAGTCAAGCCAAGAAGAAGCTTTACGAGTAGGTGCAGTAACTTGGCTACATATAGGTCTTCCTGGTGGTATATCTGTAGGATTAGGAACTTTATGAACTTTTCCTAAAATGTAGAAATGGGCTGGTTTATCAACAGGTCTGTCTAAGATAGCTTTCCGTTCATTTTCAGGAATTTTAAGGCTAAGTAAAAATTAACTCGATACGCGCTTCGACTTTCGTGTTTATTTAATCGAGAACGTGATTAAAAATTTCGATTGCAATTCTTGATTTAATTTTTGATTTTGAAAATTTTATCGATTTGGGTACAGAGCTAGCTGTAATAGCTTCGTTTCATTTCTAACTTTCTTGTTTAAGAGACCGCAGGGATAAACTCATTACAGCCTTTTGGGATTTACTTTTATTTAGTGGTTACAACCTTGGTTATTTAGGAAATAAATATTTACTAGCTCTAAATACGCAGAATTATTTACAACCGGAAAATAACCGAAACGAATTTACTTTTATTTAGTGGTTACAACCTTGGTTTACGTGCCACGCTGTATGAGTTAGGAAATAAATATTTACTAGCTCTAAATACGCAGAATTATTTACATCCGGAAAATAACCGAAACAAAATTTTATTTGTAGTCCTCATTTTCCAGACACTTTCCAGTATTTTCATACTCATAGTATCTTATTTGATTATTTTATAGCCATAAGCCTTGATCGACGGACCTAATTTTTTCTAGATTTGAGACTTAGCCCTGCAAGATGGCGTCCACCGATGATTTGCTATCCAGCATTGGATTGGACAAGTACCCCTATCATTTGAGCACTGTAACCAAACTACCCATGGCAAAAATCACAAATAGGCTTATACTAGGCATTGTTAAAAAATTCCCGACAACTACGGAGCATCGGTCTATCATAACAGCTTTACATGACGACTGTGTGACGTTTGGAGACCAATACCTTTAAAATAGACTGATCAGATTGACGACAAAGACTAGGAAGCTGGGTAAAAGTAAGGCTAAGTCTAATAAATGTATGAAATTATAGGACGATATTCTTGACACCCCATTTTTCCCGGGAAAGTGGATACTAGTGAAATTAATTTAATAAATAGAGAGACTCAGACATCTGCCGATGCGACCTTGACTGATTTAAATAGGAAAAATAAGTATTTGCCGCGATTGTGAAAGTGTCATAAAAGCACAATCGCCCAGTTAAAAAAATCTACTTTGGAAGACTAAAAAAGAAATGATACAGGGCTCAAGCTGGACTAAAAATTTAGGGAGACTTGAAGTCCCCCTTTTTGAATATCAGGGGGACTTCTGGAAATTTAGGGGGACTTCAAGAAAATTGCCAACACGAGATATTCATGCTCATAAATAAATAAACAAACATTTAATTATTACAATTTATTTTTCAGTTTAATCTTTCATCTATTTTACAATATAAAAAAATAACAATAACCAAATAGTATGTATGATGTGCACTAGTCCTATTATTGTGAAAATAATTTTCGATTTTTTTCAGACTTTCAAATCCTTAAAAACTCTTTAAAAGTTAAATTCAGACATTTCTGGCCCATCTTCAAAAATCTGCATTAAATCTTTTAAACTTTTATTATTGATGGATGTTCTGAAGTTTGACTTGATCCTGTTTTTGGTTGAAAAGCCCCTTTCTACATGCTGAAATAACCAAAATTATTAATTAAAGTAAAAACTGAAATTAATTCTTTATATTACACAATGTAAACGAAAATGTAAAAAAAAGAAAAATAATTGTGGTCTGATAAAAAAATGGAGTTACCTCTCTTTAAAATATTTAGGTTATTCAGCCAATCAAATGATCTGTTTTCAACACCAATGTATTATTGACCAATGAGATTGTACATTTCATTTCATATGGTTAGAAATCACTTTATTTAGGTCACATAAAACAGGGCAAGAAAATTACGATAATATGAAAAAGTAAACTACACTTACAAACTTTGTGACGAGTATGATTTAGCAGGACGACCATGGCCTATAGCACAATTGCAGTCAACTTTAGCTGCTCTACATATCTTGCAATGCCATTTTCCGTTTTAGTCGACCACATGTGACATGATGGTACCAAAACCAATCGAGACGAAAGAATCTTTCGTTTGGCAGGAGGAATGTCGGTCGAATCTTCGCGATCCTTTCTTTCTTTTTTTAGTACCCGGTTTAGGGGAATTTTGAGTTAGCGACTTTGTTGCAGACATGATTAAATAACGGTTCCATCAAATATCACATTTTATATACCACCGCTGTCAGATTTTTACTCAGTTTCAATAGTTTCATTGTGTTTACAATTTTTATACGACACGAATTACGAATACACTAAACAGAACAAAACCGTCAGAGCGACTCATTTCACTATTCTTTTATATGCTAGCATTTAGAATGACAATAGCCCCCATAAATAAGCCATATTTCTAGGTGTAAAACAGTAATTTTCATTTAACATTGAGTTAATAATGTCAAATGTTCTGAGTGATATTGAGAGACGTTTGTTACTAGAAATAGATTATTGAAACAAAGGCTTCGATTGGCCGGATACACGCTGATTCTATCATTGTGATAAAAATAGAAATACTCTTCCACTGTCACGTAATGAAGCATTTCGCACACGATAGTTCATACAAACATTTATATAAACGCAAAGAAGGGAATAACTTGATCATTAAAATCATAAAACTTCCGCAACTATCAGTATTACGTCACTTTTGGTATCAAGCTGGCCGTATAAAATGATGCTTGTTAAGGCCACACTTTTTTTTTTACTTGGTTTACGGATCCGCCGACCGTAATTTTTGTTAAATTGGAAAAAAAAATAAAATTCAAATTTGCCCATTTTTAAAATACCGCCGACGAAATAAATTGACAATCATTAAAAAAATTTAGAAGAATATTGGGATGTTACAACAAAATAAATCGTTCAACTGACCGTACATAACAGTGTTTAAAATTTACGTCGGTCCGTTGGCCCGACACCGATAAATAACTTCAATTGGTGGGCCGACATCTTTTTATTTTGAAGATGGTGGGTCGGCCCTGTGAGCCGAGTGTTTTTGTCGTGGATATTTTGTTCGGTTCTATAAAATTCTCCTTTGAAAATATTTATATTGTCCCTATTTATATCCGGAATATATTTCATCCAGATATTTTATTATCGGAAATGAAAATAATCTTGTCCACTGAAATATATTAGGGCGGCAAGAAATTATCGTTGTAGGGGAGTGAGGTCGTGCTTGCAAATATCAGCACGCTCCCAGAGCTTGGCTGAATACTATTTAACCCTTTTGATCAAATGTGGAATAGATAAGTTTGTGCTCCGATAGTATGCCTTATTTACGGTCTTATTTGTTTTTATCCGATATTGAATACACGTGCATTAATAATCCGGCATATATTCCTTCAATTATGAAATCTAACATGTGCTACGAAACTAGGTCAGTCCATCTACTGTACCTGTGCTTTCATAATCCAAGAATAAAAATTCACGTGATATAAATCCTTTGTCTTGTAAAAATGAAATTGAAAAAGCAGAGCTGAATTTCCTGAAAGCCTTACTACTAGAACAATATAATTCCAGCGAGAAACAAATGGCTTTTTCCGCCATTCTTTCTAAATCTCATGATTTAATAGCAGACTTGATTATCAAGTCTATTTATTAATGCAGATTTCACTACCGTAATGGAGACCTAAGTCTTCGAAAACAGGCACGTACAATATGTCATAGGAAGAATAATAACAAAGAGTTTATTGTTTCATAAATATGGGCTTTCCCAACTAGTGACATCAGGTCAGTTTAAAAATGATAAAAAATGATGTGTCGTCCACCAAATGGCACTGATAGTTTACTTTCATTTTGAAAAGGGTCACGGTATTTCATTTCACAGTTCCACACGTCATGATGATGAGTAAAACAAATCGAATGATTGTTGCTACCGGACAGTAAATTTAACATGTTTATTGAAATGTAAGACATATTAATTTATGTCTGGTAGGACATTTTATTTAAATGCACGATATTTTCTGTTAATTTTCGGAGAATGTGAAACACTGAAGAGACTTTTTTTTCTTTTTTTTTTTACCACCTACCGACAACAAAATTCCTCTTGAAAATCCGTAAACCAAGTAAAAAAAAAAGTGTGGCCTAAAGAGATCAAAATCCACGTAGGCCACACCAGGAATCTCAAGTCGCCACAAAGACATCATACGGCGACACAAGTCGATCGAGAAGTCGCCGTGGTCAAGCCCCAAGGCGTTCCGGGCGCCCGTTTCTGCTTGAATTCGCCCGGATCGGCCCCTCGCTTGAGCCCTGGATATGAAGGCTGATAATGAAAATAAAAAACAATTGGCAGGAAAAAAAATTGGTTGCAAGTCCAAACCTCTTTAAGAAGAACGAAGTAATTTTGTATGATGTGGAAAATCAAAGATACACAGCAGAATGCCATAATTTGGTCAATGGTAACGTAGCAGCGGTTATAACCACATGTTTGGCTGTGGCTGGACTAAAATCTAATTACACTCCGTCAAAATCGAGAGTTCAAAGAATATCATGTGAGCGCGTCAGTGTATCTTTAAAACATGTTTCGGAAACCTTGAAGTCGGCGAAAAATACCACCCTTTATACAGACGAAACTACAAAATTTGGCTCTAAATTAGGTACCTACGCAATAACCACTGACTCGACACATACGCCACTTATTCTTGGTCTTCGTGAAATGGCTGATAAATCTGCGCAAACTACATTAACGACAATAAAAGAAATTCTGGCAGATCTCGACGAAATTGCTGGAGATTTTAGTAAATCCGTTATTTTCATAATTTAAAATACCATGTCACACAGAGCCAGCACCGAAAAGCTATTCAATTCTTTATTTACCCAATACAGAGGCAATATTTGCGCTAAATTAATAGAAAACTGGTCAGATTTATCAGATTCTGAGCGAAATATTCATATGAATATTAATCATTTCTTTTGTGGTCTGCATTTATTAACTGGGTTGGCGGATAAAAGTGTTCTGGAATTAATTTTTTTTGATTTTGTATTTTAAAACATTCTCGGCCCCGACGCTCAAAACCGCCACGTCATTTTTGCTAAACGAATCGGGGTGTGTTCGTTGGTTCGAACCATCTGTAAGGCCTTTACTCAGGGTGGAGACGAAAAGTCGGGTTGTTATTTTCCTTTCAAGTTATATTTAAATTCCTTGGGAATTTCAAAATTACCGCTATAATGTCATTTCATGGTAACCGGTTTAATATCATTTTTCATAATGCCGCAATTGTAACTTATATGGCCAACCATATTAAGACTTTTCTTGGTGATTTTGGCGCAGAAAATCGATTAAATAAACTAATAACTGCCCCACTGTGGCGCATATTAGAAAGCGGCATTAATGCTCTTGATATGAAACATCATTACATCCCTCTCTCTCTCTCTCTCTCTCTCTCGCTCCCTCTGTATAACATGCCATTATACACAGACCAGTGTCTGTGGGTATACAGAAATGAGAGCATTGTTCATTTTAATACATTTAGGCTAATCTTCAAACAATGTCAAATGTCGATTGTTTCATATCCTGCTAAACGTTTATTTTAATTTCAACTGTAGCACAATAAACCGTTAATATTAAGATATTTGAAGGCATGGGTGTATTGTTGAAACAACTAAGAGTTTGTGCATGCATACATAATATGTCAAATTCGAGCGTCTCGTGGAGTGTATTCCGTTACTTCGCAGCAAGCAAATAAACGATGTTTTCCGACTGCGATAAAATTATTTCCTTTTTCATTGGTGCCCGTTCCGCGTTTTAATTGCAGCCAAGGGACATAACTCTTATTCTCACTACCTTGACAATGGTAGCCGGGTAGATTTTGAACCAATTATAAAATATTTCCAAATGGTTATAATCCGTAACAATTGAATGTATAATCAGACTCTCACTGTTGATGAATGGAGCTTTTATGGTAAGCCTTATCATATTATGTTAAAATAAACCCCAAATATTGTCTGTAGGATGAAATTTCTTATTGCCGTGGGTCACCCTACCTTTGATTGTAGGAAAAATTACTATCGGTATTGCTTGTTTTCAATCCATCTCTCGAAAATGTGGGCGAATCCTGTCTGGTAGTGCCAACCTATCTTTTGCATTTTCTGCCACAAAATTAGAGAGAATAGCAGAAAAAATGGCTTTTCCAATCTGTGTCAAACTTTTGTTCTGTGGAAATTCAAACATCACAAAAGCCTTCATTTGCTTTTAATGTGTAAAATGTCTTCTAAGCAAAGCTAATAAAATCATATGTATAATCATTATAAAAAAATCACCTTTTTTTACACCTACATTTAATATTTTGTATGCTACATGGTTATTCCAAGATGTCTTAAACTCCTCCTGATATATTCTTTGAAACAGATTAACAAAATATAATAAAAGTTTGTCTATTTGTAGGATCTTGTACAACGCATGTTACACTTAGACCCTAGTAATAGAATTACAGCAACACAAGTTTTAAATCACCCTTGGATATCACAGAGAGATACATTACCCCATTTACGTCTCTCATTACAAGATCCTCAGTTAGTTAAGGTAAGTCTCTACATTTTTACTTTCAAGTCCGGTTGTAACAGCACACCTCATTACTCAAGTTGCCAACTACTCATAAACATAGGTGTGATGCTCAGGGATTAATCATGTTTATTGTACTGGTACAATAGTGCAGAGGCGGCGCCAGCCGCTGGTGGTTAGAGGGGCAAAGCTGGGGCAAAGTCTAAGGTAAAGGGGGCAAAGGCATGAACTTCAACTAGGGGTAGGGTGGTCTCCCCCAGAAGTTTTCTGAAAAAAGGCTGCCGCAAATGCAGCCTGGCAGTATTTCGGGCAATGATCATTGAGATAAAGAGTAAAAAAAACCTCGCCCAAATCCACCCACAAGTTCCAAAGTAGGGAGTCCTTGTTGGGGGTATTGGGATCTCCCCAAGACATTTTTGAAAAATAGACTTTCCGAAATGCTGTCTAACAGTATTCAGGCACCAATTGTACAGCTATAGAGTAGAATCTGCATTAAGCAGCCTCCCAATGGAATTTTCATGACTGACCGCTTTACAGGAGTGGCCTTTTAACCCGTTAAGTGCTTAGAACGTTATATTACTTCCTGGAAAACTGTCACTCACTGTGTATAGGACGTAATATTACATCTTGGTATTTTTACTACCTTCCTCTTTTTATACACCCACATGGAAATGTGGTTGTATATTGCCCTTTCCCCCAGCCGTCTGTCCGTCCTGCATCCACAATTGCTTGTGGACACTCTAGAGGCTAAAGTTATTAACTGATTGACTTTAAATTTAATTGCTGTCAGAGCTATGGCCCTGGATCACTTCAAAAAGTCTTGTGGACGCTCTAGAGGCTAAAGTGAATAACCGATTGACTTTAAATTTAAACAGTGTTTAAGGTCATACGATGAAGAAGTCTATTGATTTTCAGCAATTTTGGATAATTACTGGCCCTTGATGACTTAAAAAAAATTGTGGACGCTCTAGAGGCTTAAGTTAATAACCGATTGACGTTAAATTTATACACTTTTTAGCAATTTCCGTTAATTACTGTCAGAGTTATGGCCCTTGATCACTTCAAAAATTCTAGTGGATGCTCTATAGGCCAAAGTTAATATCCGATTGACTTTAAAATTAATACACAGTGTTTAAGGTCATGAGATGAAGAAGCCTGTTGATTTTCAGTGATTTCTGATAATTACTGTCAGAGTTATAGCCCTTGATCACTTTAAAAAAGTCCCAACCCCCCCAAAGCCAAACAAATTCGAATGATTTTCTAATAATTACATAATGAGTTGTTACTTTGAATCAGATTTTAGTGTACCGTATTATAAATGTTTCATTACCGAAAAAGTAAAATATGCGACAACTCTTGTTGACTGCCCTATGTTTCCAAAATGTCTGGCAACCTATGTTTCCAAAATGTCTGCAGGTATATCGGCACCCCCTAGAAGGTTGTTTTTCAAGTGTTTTTTTTTTCTCTCAAATTTGATTTCTCAAAAAGTCCACCTATTTTTATACGCCTACATTTTCATGTGGACGTATTATTCCTCCGTCGCCCCTGTCCGTCCATCCACAATTGTTTGTGGACTCTCTACAGGTGACAATTCTGATTTTGACGAAACTTAAAATATATGTTTACCCCAGTGTTGGGATTTCAAAACTTTAGCTGTCGGACATTTTTTCCCGAAATTAAGGGACACAACTCTTATCGTTATTTAAGCAGGCGTTTTCAAACCACAATTAAGAATCACGTGTCAACAAAATATTCAAATTCATACGTAATAAAAAAAAATAGGTGCACCTCATTATTTTTTATGTTTAATTCCTATACGGCAATCAAATTTATGTCAATATTATTCCTAAAAAATCACATGACATTTTAATACCATAGAGGATGAAAGCATGCAGACTACTGTCAATCCGTAACGTTTTCGAATTCCCCCCAAATTACCGTATTTTTCTTGTCATAAGTTGATACATTTTTCAGCAAAGTCTGGCATTCGTCGTCTACTTCGTTTCGATTTATATACGGAAGGTAAAAAAACGACATCCCTAAATTTATTTGGCCGTAAACTGTGGTAAACTTCACTCTAATACAACTGCTAATAATCCAACTTTACTCTAGCAGCATGCGCTATCGTCTAAAACAATTAACAACATAACGTTATTCCAATCGAAATATTGAGTCGACCCTAAGTCCAAGTCAAATAGTCAGTCGTATAAATCGGTCGATGGCTTATTCAAATTTTGGAATAGTATGTAATCAGTATAAGTTAAAGGAAAAACGCACTAATTCCAATATCTTTTATTATTGTTTCAATTCCAATATCTTTTATTATTGTTTTTATTTACTTTTTACGTTCCCTCATGTTCAAATTTGATTGTTCAAAGTAAAACTTTAAGGTGTTATTTTATTTATTGCTTCGTTGCTCGTAGCCATAGCTAAAAGAGCTGTGATGTCTTAAGTGATGTATACACTTAAGTAGATACTAATATTTTCGCGCCCATTGCACCCCCACCTCAAAAAGCTCCGAACTGGGCTATATGGAGACAGGCATACGCCATACAGTGTGCTATGATGGAAATTTTGCCCTGACAGCGGCACTACGGCCTACTCTTATATTGAGTTCTGTCCAGGGGTATTTTACGTGAATGCCAATGTGTAGGGCTACAACTTCCATTGTCCACCCGAAAAGAATAAAGTCCCTTTATATGATATGAGCATTGAAAGGGGACGGATGCGATGCGGGTGGGCAGGGGGGGGGGGGCGTGTGTGGGGATGGGGTATTTGCCATTTTCATGTGGTCTCGTCCAGTCGATAACATTAGTCAAATACTTCAGTCGTATAGTTCAGTCGAATACCTCAGTCGTATACTTCAGTCGTATACTTCAGTCGAATAACTCAGTCGTATAGTTCAGTTGAAAAGTTCAGTCGTATAATCAGTCGTATAGTTCAGTCGAATAAACAAGTCCCTCAATATGAAGCAGTGATGACATTAGACTAAGATAATATACTAATATTTTCGCCCCCCCCCCACCTCGGAAGGAAATGAAATGGGGTGGGGTGGGGAGGGGTGGATGGGGCTAATGAAGACGGGAATACGCCATACAGTGTGCCATGAGGGAAATTTTTCCCGGACAGCGGCACTACAGCCCACTCTTATATATCGAGTTCTGTCAAGGGATCTTTTACGTGCACGCCAATGTGTACACGATAATTCGGTTTTCGTCGTATCCTAATGACTAGACAGCTATCCGTACCTATATATGATATGAGCATACTAATATGCAAATTCTATTAATATAGCGCGGACGTGATTGAAATCACTTGCTAAAAATAGATTAGATTTTAATAATATTGGATGAATTATGAGCGTGGCTCTGCCCCTGGGGGTCGGACATGCACCAAAAACAATAGGGGTCATCCTTAGGGTATTATAAGGGATACGTTTGTAAAGTTTCAAGATGATCATGTGCGAATTGTGACCTGTAGGCGACACACAGACAACACGCACACCTTCATTACGTACACACTATGGTGACAAACACAGAAAGGGGAGACGGCAATACATATATCATATACGTCCACATTATGAATCACATGTATGATGCGATGCGGGTGGGTTGGAGGGGGGGGGGGCTGTGGGGATAAGGTATTTGACATTTTCATGTGGTCTCGTCCAGTCGATAACACCAGTCAAATACTTTAGTCGAATACTTAAGTCGTATAGTTCAGTCGTATATCTCAGTCGAATACCTCAGTCGTATACTTCAATATGAAGCAGTGATGGTATTTGATTAAGATAATATACTAATATTTACGTCCCCCACCCCACCCCGGAAAGAAATGAAATGAAATGGGGTGGGGTGGGGAGGAGGTTGTGGGGCTAATGAAGACAGGAATACGCCATACACTGTACCATGAGGGAAATTTTGCCCGGACAGCGGCACTACGGCCCACTCTTATATATCGAGTTCTAACTGTCAAGGGATCTTTTACGTGCACGCAAATGTGTAGGCCTACACGGTACCCGGGGTTTTCGTTCTATCCGAATGACTAGACAGCTGCCATTGTCCACCCCAGAAAGAATAGAGTCCCTATATATGATATGAGCATAGAAAGGGGACGGATGCGATGCGGGTGGGGTGGTTTGGGGAGGGGTGTGTGGGGCTAATAAAAAAGGGAATACGCCATACAGTGTGCCATGAGGGAAATTTAGTTCTATTTCAGTATCGTACCTCTACCAGTTTCCGGGGTCGTAGAGACTTGAAATTTTCAGGGGGTGTTCATGTCGGCTAACAATGACCTCACACCAAATTTCAGCAAAATCGGTCAATAACTTTTCATTTTACCGAATTAAACTTCCCACTAGAGATAAAATTATATTGCCTTTTGTCGCCATTAGTATTTGGTGACTCTAGACTCGAATAACAAGACACTCAACAAACTCCCACACTCAGTTCCCCGTGCCCAACGTTGCAATTCAAAATAATTATATTGATGTGTCGTATATTTTAATTATACGCCCACATGGAAATGTGGTCGCATATTTTGCCGTCGCCCCCGACCGGCCATCCGTCGGTCCGTCCGTTCGTCGTCCTCAATTTCTTGTGAACGCTCTAGAGGCTAAAGTTAATACCCGATTGACTTTAAATTTATGTACAGTGTTTAAGTTAAAAGGTCATGAGACGAAGAAGCATATGGAAATGTGGTCGTATATTGCCGTCGCCCCCGACCGGCCAGCCGTCAGTGCGTCTGTTCGTCGTCCACTACGAAATCGCGTCTAAGTGGCTAAATTTTTATTAGATTCATCTGAAAAATTAATACAACCTGCGGGAGGGTCATGCGCAGGTTGTATTCATTTTTCGGACGGATCTTTAAAAAAAAGGGCCCTGAGAGAAGTTGCGGTTTTTAAATACAAACTTAGGCCTACAAAATGAACACAAAAATTAGATTGATCACTCAAGCCAGGGGATGTTAGCCGGGGTCATGACCTTGACCCTTCGGGACATCCCGAAAGAAGTCCTTATGTGTCGTGACCTTGACTTTGACCTTGATCTCTCTGCAAAATCTGTGGACGGTACCTAAAGTTTTGGAAATTTTTCGACCTCAAGGTCAAATGTCAGGTCAAAGGTCAAGGTCTCACATGAAAAGTCATTGATATGTCCATCCAGGGTCATGACCCTTTTCATGCCACGTGACCCTTGGAGGTCAAGCTAGGGTCAAACGTCACTTCACGGTCCTGTTTCACCCACTTCCGGTTGCCGGGCGGCCATTTTGAAGTCACCCAGCTTCTCGCCAGGGTTACAGGTGGGGGGTGCGCGTACCGCAGTGAAATTGCTATAAGTCCGGTGACACTTTTTCTATGTCCGTGGGGGGCACGCTAAGTCAGCGAGGGTCATGACCTTGATCCACATAGACGTCCCGAACGTAGTTCTTGTGGGTCGTAACCTCGACCTTGACCTTGACCTCTCGGCAAAATCTGTGGAGGGTACCTAAAGTTTTGGGGACTTTTCGGCCCCAAGGTCAAATGTCAGGTGAAAGGTCAAGGTCTCACATGAAAGGTCAGTGATGTGTCCATCCGAGGTCATGACCTTCGATATGCCACGTGACCTTTGGAGGTCAAGCTAGGGTCAAACGTCACTTCATGGGCCCGTTTCGCCCACTTCCGGTTGCCGGGCGGCCATTTTGAAGTCACCCAGAGACACGCCGGGGATCTATCGAATACCAAGCCTCGAACCCCGCCCGGGCACCCTTCGGGGCGTTTACAGGAGGAGGTTCGCGAAGCTTGTGAAATTTGCGTGATTTAGGGCGATTTATTTTCTATGTCCGCTAGGGGGCACGCTATGTCAGCGAGGGTCATGACCTTGATCCACATAGACGTCCCGAACGAAGTTCTTGTGGGTAGTGACCTTGACCTTGGCCTTGACCTCTCTGCAGAATCTGTGGACGGTACCTAAAGTTTTGAGGATTTTTGACCCCAAGGCAAAATGTCAGGTGAAAGGTCAAGAACTGCCACGAAAGGTCATTGATGTGTCCATCCAGGGTCATGACCCTTTCCATGCCACGTGACCTTTGAAGGTCAAGCTAGGGTCAAACGTCACTTAATGGACCCGGGCGGGGTTTGAGGCTTGGTATTCGATAGGTATAACCACGTGCGATAAGAACGAAGTTAGCAATTTCTAGTATTTTTCGGATATGTGTGTAGCTTTATTTAACGCTCGCTTCCACCGAAGTGATATCGCAGACGAATAATAATGACTGTCTATCGATCTGGGCGTTGTATACTCTTACAATATATGACATCTATGGCTAGTTTATACATATTGTCGGCTCACATCAATGCGATTAAAATGTCCGACAATGCAGAAACCATGTGGTTTAGACGAAGATTAAAATTATAAACACTTGATGAATAGTCAGGCAAAGGATTAAGTCAGTCAATCAAGGCAGATTAAGTAATCAATCAAGGTAGGTTTATAGTCGGTATAACACGATAAATACGTTGATCACTTAATTACCTAATCAATCCAGCCTATTGTCAACGATAATCGTGTTGAGTGGTAGTTATACTCTTAGTAATAGTCAGTACACTTTATATTAATTTTGGAATTTTGAATATTATTCACCTTTCTTGATGTCCGAATGGGCATATTCACAGTCAGACAATAGAGTGCGTTTGGAAAAAAATTTTGGACACGTCCGGAATATACGGCCGAAATCCCAACACTGATCTGCAGAGTTTAACCTCTTTCTATTAGATATCTCGCCATAATTAGAATTTTTCCTGAGTTTTGTACAAATCACACCAGGCTGGTTGAAATATACACCCTATACGTACAAATCACACTATAGCTACTTCTTAGTGATAGGAAAACGCACTAGTCTTTGCTAGATTTCCAGAAAATTGACTTTTAATATTGCCTCGTATTCTAGAGCCGATGGAACCCGGTAGATAAGCACTTAAAAATCTGCCACGACCAAATTCCCCAAATTGGGTGGACTGTATTTCAGAAACTCTTTGTCGGATCAAGCTAAAATATCAGCTTTTTCAACCCTAATAAACATTTTAACTGATTGTGTGAAAATTTTCATGGAATGACCCAAAACATAGATTTTGACAAAATCTAAAAATGTTGAGATGGCATGGGGCAAGAATGGTATTGTCTTATCTTTGAGACATTAGTTCAAATTATAATTCCACCATTTTTCAGATTTTTAGGTGCTTATCGAACATTTGTGTCTGTAACCTTATTCAAAACCAATTTTCTCGGAATCTAGTAACTAAAGACTGGTGTGTTTTCCTATGTTAAAGTTACATTATGGGATATTTTTCTAAAGAGTTGGCCATTCTTGCTATGACAGTTCAAAAATAGATGATGAAAGAGGAATATATTTAAAATTTCAGTCAAATTACTTTATTCTGAACCGAGTTATCAGCGTTATAATATTTGACTAGAAATGGGGGCAAAATGCATCGTCACCCTCTCCGACAATTCCCGATCGTTTGAGTGACATGCGTTAACTCCATCTACATAATCTCGATTATCAAGCGCTGTCTGCAATGTTAAAAACGGTATCTAATGACGCGGAAATAGCCTCGATCAGCACTGCCTTTTAGGGACAGTTTTGGGTAATGACGTCAACATAACGGTGAATTACGGAGCTTGGGGCGCCATATTTGATTAAATTAGTCAGTGAATTCCTATTAAAATCCAAGCTGTAGCCTAACCATATGTGGGTCTACAGAGTTGATTTTGGGCTTGTTGTCTAAATAAAGATCTATTTTATAATTTCTATAACATCTGAAGCCAAAATTAAGACCTGCGATAGGCAGATTTAGCTCTTGAATAATGTAACTTTAATGTAGTACTACCGGAAATCGATGGATAGGCCAATATTTTGGTCTATATCAATTACTTTGTAGGTCCTGGAGCACTACAAAATCTAGAACATATACAATTACACCAATTATATTTCGGTTTTTATGGCATGCGAAGCCTACCACTCGGGTGTAATTCGAAATCTTATGAATAACTTAGGAAACTGAAATGCCCATATCTCAGTCAATTTCAAGCTACAGACCGCAAATTAGTCACAGTTTCTAGTTTTTACATGTACAATAATATATGTTTTTCCAGATTTTGTCGAGGGGGGTCGATTTAATTCCAAGCCCTGACCCAATTGACATGGAATGACCCAACAACAAATGAAAATAATCAGATGATAAATGTAGTCTGTAGAGTGTTCACAAGAAATTGTGGATGATGGACAATGTGGGCGTTTGAAAAATAAATATATTGAAAATTTCATTCAAATTACTTTATACTTAGTTAAGTTGTGAGTGTTTGAAGATGTGGCCTAGATTGTTTATTATCAAACCAATGTTACTTGAGAAATGAGGCTTATATTAGGGGTGGGCAAATGGAGGTCGAATTTTGGTGACAAAAGTTTTCTAAGGCGATTTTGGCTGCTGAATCCAAATCTGGTGAAATTTTTGTTTTGTGATGTCATTTTAGGTTGGTTCAGTGGCCATTTTCAAATTGACTTTTTCCAGTTATTACCCTCATTATATCGATATAGGATGTTATCAAATCATAAATGGGAGTGCAATTTAAGAATCCATGGCCATGAAAACATATATTTTAACATATTGGACAACTAGTTCCAATATTGTCTTGCTTTTATGAGAAAATAAGTCATTTTTTGGCCGCCATTTTGAAAACCACTGAACCAACCTAAAATGACGTCACAGAACAAAAATCTCATCGGATTCGGATTCAGCAGCCAAAATGGCCTTAGAAAACACTTGTCACCAAAATTCGACCTTCATTTGCCCACCCCTACTTATATTAGATAATTCTCCTTAACAGAAATTATTGAAATCAAATTCAAGTAAAGTTTATGTCATTTTCTGACATTAAATTAACATTAAAAAGATGTTATTAACTTCCACAATTATGACTCTTGTTTCACTTTGTTAAACCTTGTGAATGCTCGAATGACAAAGTTATCATCCAGTCTGTATTAAATTCTTATGGATTATTTAGATTAGTAAAACTAAGAAGTCTACAGAATTTCAACAATTTCAGTAAAAAACTTTTAAAGTTATGACCCTTGTTTCACTTTGTTGAACCTTGCGAACTTTCTTAAGACAAAAGTTATCATTCAATCTGTATGGAATTGATATCTGTGTCTTGTAAATGCACCCACAACCTACACAAAAATACACCTGAATAATTTAGCTGCTGTGGGCATATGTTTCATTCTCTGACAATTTATCTTTAACAGATTTATTATCAATTTTGTTTGTAGCATTGAGTTCATAAGAGTTCAAACCCTTGCGATCTCTGACATTCCATTTCATTTAGAAAACCTTTTGAATGCAATAAAGTCTACAGTTTTTAACGGATTTATTTCTTTAAGCTTTGGAAGAATGAGAGGATGAGCCCTATTTCCCAGCTCTGTGTATCTGTTGCAAAATGTGGGTGTATACACAGCAACCGCTTAGTTCGATAATTGAAAAATCTTATGGATGCTTTAAGGCTGAAGTTATCATTTGATTGACTTTAGATTCATACTTACATTGATTTTCAATTATATCCTATGAATATTGCCAAGATTATAAAAAAAATTTGTGAGTGCCTTTATTTTAACACACTGTTTATTGGTCCCCTGCCTTTCGAAGAAAGCAGTGGACTATTAAAATAGGTTTGTCCATATCTCAGTGCAGCATCTAGGGGAGGCAAAGTGGGACAAATGTCCAGGGCCCCCCACAATTCAGGGTCATACTAATTTTTTTTATCCCGGACGGAGCTAACCAGTACCTGGGCGGAGGGGTGAGGATTGGGGCCCTGGGCAGTAAGGGATATTAGGGGTCCAGGGACTGGTAGGTACCAACATATTTTCGGGGGGGGGGGGGCAGAGATTGGTTAGGCCCTAAAATTAACTAAATTACATGTATGAGAGGTTCTGCCAATCAATATGGGTCCTAACCAGTTCCGGGGACCCTATCCCGCGATGTGATTGCTGGGTCCCAACCAGTCCCGGGAAATGAACGTAATCATAGTATAGTAGTGCAGACAACGGAGTTTAATGTTTTTTGTCACCTAAAATAATTTCACTAAAATAAAGTAAATGAAAACATCATGAGAAAAAGGGTCTGTTTAAAATACTCAAATTGTCAACGAATTCTAAACGTCAATGAAAACGCTGTTTAAATTCTCTCAGGTGCACTGAAATTAATCCTAATTTTAAAAAAAAATCCTTGAGGAAAACACTCAACGGGGCGGACTACACTAGTACCATCCGCGGTCAGTACGAACAATTTGAACAAATAACAATGGGGGCCCCGCACAGTTTGTATGTCCCGGGCCCCCCACAAGGTTAATCCGGCCCTGCCATATCTGTTCGTCCGTCCGTCTGTCTGTCACAATCTTTGGTTCACAATAACTCCCTTCCTAATTGAGCTAGAACATTCAAACTTAGTGCAGGTGTTTATTAAGTGAACGTCTTGATGGAGTTCGAAGATGAGCATTTTCTGCTTAGGGTAAGCCAAGATAAGCAATTCGATTGGTTGATGCTTTGGGACACAATAACTTTAGTTATGATTACGTGAGAGTGTTTCAACTCGGTGTATATTTCATTACATCAATACCTTGACTAAGTTCGATAATGAGCATGTTCTGCTCAGGGTAAGCAAAGCAATAAGCAGTTTGATTAGTCAAGACTTTTGAGCTCAATAACTCCTTCTAATTGAGGTAGGATGTTAAAACTGATAGGGGTGATAAAACTTTGTGAATAGTTTGATTGCTCAATGTATTTGAAAAATATAAATGTGTGATTAATTAATATGTGTCATCTATTTATTTTGGGATTTGGGCAGGGGACATCAGCCTCACTGTTGGCTTGTTTTCATGAAGTGAAGAAGTATAGAATTAATTTCAGAGTTATTACCCTTGATAACTGTTAAAAATCTTGTGATTAGAAATCAGTACTGATTTTGTATAATCAATATCACTATTATATTTGGAAGAAGTAGAAACCAATCAAATTTTATAATTATTTCTAGTCATTACTGATCAGTTTTTAGTGTCTTTTAAATCTTCCAATTACCTACAAAATAATAAATATGTGACAACCCTTGTGAACTGTTTAGACCACTAAGCTGCTGTAGGTGTATGTTTTGTTGTCTGGCAACTTATCTTTTTATGGCGCTTTTGGAAATATCTGTTTGGTATTGACTTAATCAAGGCAATAAAAATGACAAAAACGCCTTCATTACATATTCTCACATCAAAATCTTCAATGCACACACGCTGTAAACGATAAACATATTTGAAATGCTAATGCCACTTCTACAATAAAAACTGAAATAGTCCTAATTTTCTTGTTTGTATATATACTAGTACTCTATTTATATGTATGTTAAATTAAAAAGATTAATTTCATAAACTGTGTTATATTGTGTATCATAGATTGTATATTGTATCAGATATTTTTAATAGAAGATATGGATGGTACTTATTACCGGTGTGACAGTTTCAGATGGTCCTCGGTGTGTGTTTGCTCTTTGGCGCATGCGCAGTTGTAGGAGTAATCTCACACTGTTACGGACGCGTTGTGCATTGACTCCTCGTGATAGGATTACCCCTAAGATATTCTTACAGTCAAATCAATTTCTGGACTATTATCTACCAAATTGATACTTACAGTATTACCACGAGGAGAGGGTGTCGGGGTTCTATTCTTTGTTTATTTTGATAAATAAAAAGTGGAAATGCAAATTGACAATGTTATTTTATTCAGTATTTATTTATTATTATAACTATATTCCCGTCCACAACTATGCGAAAATTCTCCCCTGTACTCTTGTTGGCCTAAGTATTATGGTTTAATAAATCTATATTTATGTTAGAGAAATCTGAGTTTTAGATATGGTTTGCATGAGAAAGGATTCAAATTTGAGTAATAAAACTCGCATACTATATTTTGAAGTTGTAAACATTTTAATAGCAATATTATTAAGAAGTACAAAATTAAAATATCAATGATACTGTAACAGAGAAATCCCAATCTGAAAAGCCAATATTGGAACTGCAAAATAGTTTATTATTAAAACATAGGCTAGTTAAAACATCAAAAAGTGATTGAAATTGATAGATTTATAACAAAAAAGTGATTGATTTATTTTTAATAAAAAAATGATTGATTCATTTTTAACAAAAAAGTGATTGATACATTTTTAACAAAAAAGTGATTGATACATTTTTAACAAAAAAGTGATTGATACAGTCCTTGAAATTAAGGATTTTCTACCACGGCAAATTTTTTTTTAAAAATGCCGTGGCAGAATAGTACTGCTACGGCACCGCGGCATTTTTTGTATTTCAAAATAGATAGATAAAATTTATTTATTTATAGTATAGTAATTATACATATGATAATGATAAACAAAACTAATATGGCATTATGTAGCCTAAGTGGACTGCCATAATATTTCACGGCATACCTTACAGTAAATAGGCCTACGGTGAACCAAATTACTATCATCGGATTGTAGCTCACAACCAATGGTTTCAAGTTTTTAATGATCGCCGATTTATTTTATAATCCCCATTATTTGTGGAATGATGAGAATTAAAACTAGAGTAAGATGGCATCGATTCTATACGACTCACGAGTGTCAAAAAAGAGTTGAGGAAGTAAGCTACGTGTATACATACGCGCGAAAAGTTCGTGAAATGAATTTAAAATTTATTGTTTGTTTGGCATATTGCTGTTACCATGCTAAAACAGATCTATTTTATGTAATTTTCGTTTAAAAGAATACCAAGATAATATATATGATTAATTTTTACGCTTCGTTACATAGGGCGCAGTAATTATGGTTTCCACTGATTGTACGACTAATCACTAAAAAAAACAACGGCAACAAATCACGAACAATAGAACTATTAGTGTCAAGCCAATCAACTTAGATCCGTTGATCGTGTAACTGCTGATCACTAAAACAACAGCTAATCATGATAACAATTAAGTATGTTCATTAATGACAATAGGCTACTCTTAACTAAATACATAATTCGTATTACTTTTTCCAAAACTGACGAGAAACCATAAGGGACCAGACTGAAACTGGTGGAAGAAGGTAAACCTGCGTAACTATCGTATACAATAGTCTCGGGCATGCGTAAGTGCCCAGGACCAAACACACACCGAGGACCAACTGAAACTGTCACACCGGTACCTAATTTCTAGATAACTCTCAGATTGACACAGAATAGCCTCCTGTTATCTTGCTTTATGGACATTTTCATAGATGCTCCACAGAAATATTTTTAATCATACTTTCTTATAGGGTGCCATGGCTGCTACATTTAAAGCTTTGAATGCAAGTCCGAAGCAAATCTTGGAACCTGTGTGTGCCTCCGGATTAGCTCAAAGACGGGGCAAAAACAAACTCACCTTGTCCAGTCATTAAATATGGTACAATTAATTCAGTTGCTGATTAAATCTTTATTTATGTTTATTTGCTGTAATCTTTTTATACAGTTAACCCCTCATACATTAGGCCAAAAAAAAAGAGTTCTGTTTTCTGTAACGGATGGGAAATAAGTAGGGTTAGTGGGTAAGGTTTTTTGTTTTTGTTTTTTTTAAAAATTAGGTCTAGATCTATAGGATATTGTGTGCTTTCAAAGATGCAACAATATGAAAAATCATATTTATTCAAATTAATTTGCTGATAGGCATATTCAAAGTCTTTGCAGCATCACCAAAACGGGTAAGGAATATGCGAAAAATCTTCAACTTCATGCTAGTATTTGTGGATGGAGTTTTTGGATAATTGTTTGAAAATGAACAGAGACTAGATTATGATTTAAATATTCTTGTAGGGGGAAAAAGATTACGTTATTATACGCCCACATTGAAATGTGGTCTTATATTGCCGTCTTCCGGCCATCCAGTGTCTACAATTGGTTAATATCCAATTGACTTTAAATTTATACACAGTGTTTAAGGTCCTGAGACTAAGAAGCCTATTGATTTTCAGCAATTTCCGATAATTACTGTCAAGAGTTATGACCCTTGAGGCTAAAGTTAATAACCCATTGACTTTAAATTTATACACAGTGTAGAAGGTCATGAGAAGAACAAGTATATTGAGTTTCAATGAACTTGAACAGTATGGAGGAGAACTTTATCAAAGCCAAACAAATTCGAATGATTTTTGATAATTACATAATATGTTGTTACTTTTAATCAGATTTTAGTGTATTATAAATGTTTCATTACCGAAAAAGGTAAGATATGCAACAACTTTTGTTGACTGCCCGGACGATTTAGCTGCTGTGGGCAAATGTTTCGTTGCCTGGCAACATATCTTTTAATCATTCCATGCCCCCCCCAAAAAGGCAAGGCCAGCATAGGGAGCCCATTTTCCTGCCATTGTTGCATTCTTCAAGGGAAAGAACTTGATATAAAAAATTTAAAATTTATCATGCCGTCGTATGAATCACAGGTCTGCAATAAATTTAACTTGTTTTCAATACCAATTGAGCAGATCTTATCTGCTTGTGTTTTGTCCATATGTCTGCCATTATTTATTAGTACGAAAGTTTTGGGGGTTAGCTTTTGGTAATGTGCAGGGGTAAATCTTTATGAAACCTGTTGTCTCTATTTTCATATCAGTTGGCAATTTCACATCAATGGTATGGGAGTTTTTTTTTTTTAATAATCGCACAATATATCCGCATCTTCCGATCGGTTAACGCAGACTCAAGGATGACGTTTATAATGATTCTTAACAACCAAAATGCATAAGACATTTTTACGTATCAGGTACGCTTAGAATATTCTGAATGGCTTGTCTGTAAAGAAAAGTTATTTATTCCTCTTGAGTCTCAACACTTAAAAAAAATTTAAGAGTTGGCAGGTTTTGTGAAGTGTCGGTCAATTTACCGGAAATAGAACGTTCTTTTTTGGCCTTAATACCAAATTGTATGTTTTAACTCCTATAGTTATTGTTTTACAATTGTAATCCTAGTATTCATGTATTCCCTGTAGACAATGCCCACCCTGGCAATCGTTATTTCTGCCAATTATGATAACATATTATTTTGGTGATAAAATTTTGAATTTGGTGATTTCTAAGCTTTGTGTATTTGTCTATCCGTTCCGATTCATTACTCACTTGGGTTATCAATCAAGGGGACTATCTATTGTCTATTATATAATCAATTTGGGATTAGTGTTTTACATTTAATTATTGTAATCCTACTATTCCAGTGATGGGATTTCGCCAGTATATTCCAGACATGTCTGACTCTATTTTCTAAAAGTCCTAAATTGTACAACCAGGAATCGGACATTAAGACATGATGAATAGTATTTGAAATTACAAAATTAATATATTGTACGCTATCTACTACTCAAACCAATTACCGTTGATAATATGCTGGATTAATTAAGTATGGTATTAATGTGTGATACTGTCTATGCACTTGCCTTGATAAGCTACTTAATCTGCCTTGATTAGCTACATGTACTTAATCAGCCTTGATCGACTGACTTTATTCTTTGTCGGACAATTCATCCATCCAATCCTGAACAAGTCATTGCTTCTCCTTTGTCGTAATAGGTATCAATCCAATATGAGTGATTATAGACTTGATCTATGTGATTAGCTTGAGGTTTCTCAATTGTCAGACATTTTAATCTCGTTGATGTCAATCGGCAACAGCTATAAAAACTAGTCATAAATGTCACATATCCCATTATATTCGTTAACTTGTTAGTTCAGTTCATTTCTTTATTCACTTTGAGTATAAAACTCATCAGTAACATATCATTACAATATTAACATGATCTACAATATGTACAATATTACAAAGTTAATACGTGGAGAGTTGACATTTAAATTATATATCTACTATAATGTCATCAAAAAAAGTAATTTAATATTACGGTTAATTATATTAAACATCATTTTGTTAATCATTTATGCTTTCTTCATCCTTTTAAATTACGTTATTTTATACCAATTCTGACCTACGCTTATCGGCATATGGCAGATAATTACCTTGTTTATACAAGTCTTTACATTACTGGTACTTAGTAACTGAAAGAATTTTAAAATGTTAGGTCTAGTGTAATAATACGGCTTGATAAACTTAATGTGTATGCCGTATATCCTCAAATGAAAGGCAAATTAAGACGTGGTGAAATTCATCTTCCAGTTCCTTAAGCTGACAAAATGTACATAAATGTGGGACTTTATTATATCCACCATTTTATAATTTATAAATTATGGACTGATAACCATAGACGAGTTAAGTGACAATAATATAGGCTTTAAAATTTAATACATGTTGATAATATATACCTTTAGGAGACTGACAGATATAAACAAGACTGTTTAAAGATGTTTGTCAACATTTTGCCACCCAATCCTAAACAATCTAATTCCCTTTTAAGGTTATAAAACCCCTTTTTAATTATTATTCAGCGTGTCAGTTAAACAACATCTAAGTAAATCATTTTCAGTAGAAAAAAGTTTAATATAATATTTAAAAATTTTAAATTTCCTTAAATCTGTCATGATTCGTGGATTGTTTAAATTTTTCTGTGTAGTCAAGAATTTATATTACCTTTAAAATTAAGTAAAATGGCTAGATAATTAAATTCATTCACACACACCAGGCTGTCCGTCTGTCTGTCTGTCCGTCGGTCCGTCCACAATTTCTTGTGAACACTCTAGAAGCTAAATTTCATATCCGATTGACTTAACATTTATACACAGTGTTTAAGGTCATGAAACGAAGAAGCCTTTTGATTTTTAGCGATTTCCAATAATTACTGTTTGAGTTATGGCCCTTGATCACTTCAGAAATTCTTGTGGATGCTCTAGTTAATTGATGATATAAACATGATTTTCGCATTGTCTATGCCCAGGCAATGCGTCAAGGCTCTGGGGATTACACCAAACCACTAATGTATGCGGCACTCTAATGATTACCATTTGTTACAATGTATGGGTTCCCCCCCTCGAAAAAATCCTGTTTCGGGCCTGCACACGCATGGTAAACACAGTAACTGATAACTAAATGTAGAAATCTCGGAGACGAGTGAAATTACGAGAGATGTAAACGTGCCAATTATCACATGGAAAATGTCTGAGAAAAGATTCTATTTTGATGCATATTCTCGGGTTTATGATAATATTTCAAAAATAGAAAAAAAAGCTGAGAAATGTCAACAAAAATTCTGAATTCGATTGTGGTGTAAGTATTTAATTGTTTTACACTATAGCGTGTGTGATCAGGGTCATGCACTATTATTTAAGAGATGATGTCACTAGCTCTGTATAATGGAGCAACGGTTACTGTCAAAGAATATGTTTACACCGAAAAGGAGTATAAGAAGACAAGTAAATGCCGGACTTCTGCTGGAAAAAGTTAATTGTTTTTCTCAATAGCGGGTGTGATCAGGGTCAAGCGCTATAGTTCAGCAGATGATGTCACTAGCTCTGTATAATGGAGTGTCGATTACTGTCAAAGGATATTTTAACCCTCATCGAAACAGAGTATAAGACGAGTAGAATGACAGACTACTGCTGAAAAAAATGCGACCGAAAAATACGTTGAATTTGGAGGAATATTACTGTTGTGAATTTGATAAAAACAAATAGTATGAGTCACACTAGTCGGCATGACGCCTTCATTCTATCGTATTACAACACATATTTTTGTAAGAATATTGCGGACATAAATTTGAGTGCCGCACAGGAATTCATATGAAAAAAAATGAGGTGCACCGATTTTTATACGCCCACATTTTCATGTACACATATTATGCCCATAGGTGTAGGAGCTCAATGACAGTTAGGGGAGCAGAACCTAAAATGCCCGAAAAATTTTCAGGTTTAAAGCCAGCAGCGACCTTGTACAACCCTCTCCCTCCCAAAGAAAATTTTGGAATATTTGACTGCTGCAAACACACTGTTGTGCTATTGCAGCCGGTGAACAAAGCAACTTCAATGTGTTCTAATAGAGCCTAATTAAGGCTGACTCGAATTCCAATCAATCATTTACAGTCCACAAAGACGGACCGTTGAGAGTAGATATGAGCGATTGATCGGGCGAATGGTTCGGACAAAGTCGTCGTCGCCCTGAACGGGCACTGCACGGGCGTATTTTTTAAAAGTTGATATGAAAATCCAGTTTAGATTAGAAGTTATGCTTGTTATACTAAACAATAACTCTGACGTATACCTGTCAATCAACTGATCTTAATAAACAGCTGTGTTTTGTCACGTAATAACAAGATAAGCCAATGACATTTAATAGAGTCGAACTACTTTTATTCGTACTTTAGTTTAATTAGTGGTCTGATTCGATAAGGGAAAAAGCTCTGTTTTAAAAATGGTGGGAGTATTTCCGTTGAGCCGAAAGTCGATCTGTTATAATACAAAAAAACAGTTTGTGTCTTCAATTCCTTTTATAATACGAGATTATAACGATAGTAGGTAATGTTTTGGTTACTTTTAAGATGAAAAATTGTATTTTTAGGCTAAGAAATTCCTTGAAAATCCTTGAATTTGTCTTAAATTTATCCTTGAACATCATTGAAAAAATGTTTGACGAAGCCGCGGGAACCCTGGAAAACTGTTAAAAAATAGTATGTCAAGCTTGTGGACCCTGTAGAGGTCCCAATTTTAATTCGATTTTAATGAAACTTGAAATGCATGATTATAACCCCCTTTTGATATTTGCACAGATCGTAACTTCCTGAATTATGGGCCCTGATTATACGCAAAATCGCCTTTGTTCTGCTTGTGGTCCCTCTGAAGATCACAATTATTATCCGATTTAAAAAATCGTTTGATTATATCACCGTTACATCCTAAGAAAGGTTGAGTTCAAATTTCGAGAAAATCGGACCAAAAATTGCCATACAAAATGCCACCGTTTGTACGCAAACACTGTTAAAAAAATGGTATATCCAATTGTAACTGTATGGCAATTTTGCTCCGATTTTCCTGAAATTCGAACTTGACATTTCTTAGGGAAGAACACATTAAGGTACAGGATCCGACAATCGATTGGTTTAACAACACATGTCGAATCAATCAACTCAGTGGATTTTCAATTGAAACGCATGATCGACAATGATCGAATGTCATATGTCGAATCAATCAAATCCCTTGATTTTTAATTGAAACGCACGATCGAACGTCATCTGTCGAATCAATAAACCCAGTGGATTTTCAATTGAAACGCACGATCGACAACGATCGAACATCATCTGTCGAGACAACCAAATCAGTGGATTTTCAATTGAAACGCACGATCGATACTATCGACACGATCGATACGATCGATACTATAGACACGATCGATACTATCGACAACGATCAAACATCATCTGTCGAATCGATCAAATCAGTGGATTTTCAATCGAAACGCACGATCGATATGATTGACAACGGTCGAGCGTCATCTGTCGAATCAATCAACTCAGTGGATTCTGAATTAGGGTTGGGATTCTCCATTGAACACGATCGATACGATCGTACTCCCAGTCTAGGAGAGAAGTAGAGTTGAACCCATCTGTCGATCCTGGGTACGATCGTATCAATTGAATACGAATTATCACCTGTGATTGTAGAAAAAAGCATGTTCTGTTTTGCTTGTTCTCTATCCATCTCTCGAAATGTGGGCGTATGCTGTCTGGCAGCAATTTTTGTGTAGTCTAAAACTGCCTGCGGAAGGGGTTGGATGGCTGAATGATTAGCATGCGCGCGCTGTATTATAAAGTCTGTCATTGAGTCAACTGGTGTGGTTTCGAATCATCGGTTGTACGTGGCAAGGAGAAGGGTCGCCTGTCAAACCTCATGGGTTTTCTGCGGGTCCTCTGATTTCCTTCCTTTTCTAAAGACCCCTACCCGCAAGCGAATTATTGAAATAAAATTAAACGAGTGGACTTAACCTCTCTCTCTCTGTCTCTCCATATGTGAGGGTACCGAGTTGGTGAAATTTAATTCTCAAATAATAAGAGTTATCCCTTTATTTTTGGTAAAAATGCCTGACAAGAGAATTTTTGAAATCCCATCACTGGACAACGCCAACCCTGGCAATAGCCATTTCTGCCAATTTAGATAAAATATTATTTTGGTTCTTAAATTTTGAAATAGGCGATTTCTATGCTTTGTTTAGTTTTCATGTCTATCCGTAACCCGTTCCTATCCATTACACATTCATCACTCAATTCAATTATCAACCATAGGCACCATCTTTTGATCAATTTGGAATGAGTGTTGAATAGTATTTATGGTGACAGTAGTAATATTAATTAACCAATACAAACGATTTATTAAAGGCAATGGAATATTCTTATTTTAAAACCCATTTCCTACCAGGCCCTCATCATTTGACCCAATTCTGACCAATTCATTTCAAATTTTATTAAGAACCCTGCTTCGAATACGAACTGATAGCTTCCATATCAAATCATGTTTGCATGTTTGTGATTATTCGATTGTAAAATACCTCATTTGAATTTTATATACCCATGTGTTCGTATATTGTCGTTGACCCTGTCCGACTGCCTGCTTGCTCGTCGGTCTGTCGTGCACAGGTGAACATTCAACAGACAGCCAAGACAGCATTTATCATCCAATTGTTTTGAAATTTATGCATGTTGCTATAATTGTTTAGTTTTTGCAATGTCTATTTTCTGTCTTGTCCGCAGGTTTATCTTGTAGATTTTTAGTTTTTGTTTTGCGTGTAGTCCAGTCCTCCTGCATTTACTATTAGAGTAGAGTTTTAGCCCTTCGTACTGCAGAATGTTCTCGTTGTCGGGCTTTGCTCCTGTTAGCTCACTACATTTATTTTTTAGCGTTTTACGAGTTTCTGTCCGGATTATCGCCCTTATTGTTAAAATTATTTGACTTTCTAACACCTGACGTCAATTGGCTGACTATCGCCATTGAAGAGACGACCACTTACAAGATCGGTCGCATTGTTTTTGTTACGTCTTTTATGTGAATCATTTTAGTGAAGCCTTTACAAAGACAGGCCCAGGACTGTACAGCGCAGTGGACGCTTACGGCTGGCCCCCGGATCCATTCACTTGATTTGATAATTGTTTACTTTTTGCAATGTCTATTTTCTGTCTTGTCCGCAGGTTTATCTTGTAGATTTTTAGTTTTTGTTTTGCGTGTAGTGCAGTCCTCCTGCATTTACTATTAGTGAGATGAAGTTCAAAAGCCTATTTAATGTCAACAATTTTTGTTTAACTGGCGCATGTTTCAGTTTGTATTTCGATCTGTATGAAATTTATAAATATTATTTCAATTAGTGAACTAAAGAAGGCTCTGTAGAGTTATGGCTCTTGTTGTGAATGCTTCCACAACTAATGTTATCATCCGATTTGTAGGAAATTATATGTTGTTTAATTTAAGTAGAACCTTGTGAATGCTCGAATTCCACATTGGGATACCTATTATTTTAGATAATGCATTCACTGTGTATTCAACACTGAAATATTTAAGGGGGTTGGATGGCCGAATGGTTAGCATGTGCACGCTGTGTCTCATTAAGCCTGTCATTTAGTCAACTGGCGTAGTTTTTCGAGATAAAAGCGTCTGAATAGACTCCAAAAAGAAAAATACTAGATTTTCAGCGTCCCATAATATATTGCCTAACCAGCAAATTTGTACTATTTAGATGTCATAAGATCGTCCATTTGTCAGGCTATCCAATGCCAATTTAGTTATATCGGATATATTTTCGACTACTTCCGGTATTTGGATCATTGTCAGGATAGTTTTAACAAGTTGGTTGGACAGTTAACTTTCTGTACTAGAAGTTTCAGAAACATCCATTAAACTGTTTTCAAAACAAAGAAAACTAGATCTGATAAGCAGATATGAAAGCTTTCATATTCACAATCACTTCCTGTCACATGTCAAGGGTTATATAAAGAAAATCATTAAAATTGGTCAAAAACTCATGAAGCTAATGCAATTTTTCACTTTCACTTGTAAATAACTTTGTCTGCAAAATTTGAAATTGTGGAGTTAAAAACTAATCCAATCAAACAAACAATCACACGAGAAGGATACACCAGGGCTCCCACTTCAAAATTTTCACAACCTGTCATTTTTCCCGTGGAGAAAGTGATGGTATTTTTAGCATAAAATAAGAAGCCATAAAACAACATGATATTGAAATGCCGTTCGGGTTTAATTGGGTCAAGGACAGTCACAAAGAAATTTAATCTCACGTCGGCATTTATACCCACCCATCCCCTTAATAAAGGAACACATGTAACCAATTATCATTTATTGATTTATATAATCTAAAAATATAACAACAAGAAACATTCGCAAGTACACTATTTTCTTACTTTTTTTACACCCGCATATATTTTTTTATTCCTTCCATTTCAAACAATAGAGAGAGAGAGAGAGAGAGACCTCAATGACAGACCTTAAGTTTTCGTAAAGATCTATTTTTCTACGCGTGTGTATATTTTAAGCGATTGGGTCATCCAGACGCTTAAAATAAACACATGTCACGTGACAGTCGTGTGATTCGTCCCTTCCGTGAAAATGGCTACCCAGTGTCACCAGAGAAATTTCTTTCTCCAAAATTTTTCTGGTTCGAGATTGAAAATGCCCCTCATTCGAAACTGGAGAGAGAGAGCTAGGGGCGGGTGTGAGAAAAAGAGAGAAAGGGGGATGGGAGGTTCATTTCGGGAATATAAATAGGATTCCATTTTTTTTTATTTTGACAATTCCCTTGCGCGTAGAGGCCTTTAGACTTTAGTAGTGGTAGGACGGGGGGCCTGACAAGGCGGCTGTGTAGTCGCTCGAATAGGAGTAAAAAGCAAGGACCCGTGCTGTATACATTGGCGTATCCGGATAAAATGTCCCTCATTCGAAACTGGAGAGAGAGAGAAGGGGGGGTGAGAGAAAGGGAGAAAGAGGCGGGGTCATTTCGGGAATACAAATAGAATTCCATTTTTATACGCCCACATGGAAATGTGGTCGTATATTGTCGTCGCCTCTGTCCGTCCGTCCGTCGTCCACAATTTCTTGTGAACGCTCTTGTGAGGCTAAAGGTAATATTCGTTTGACTTTAAATTTATACACAGTATTTAAGGTCATGAGGCAAAGAAGCCTATTGATTTTCAGCGACATCCGATTTTTACTGCCAAAGTTATGTCCCTTGATCACTTCAAAAAATCTTGTGTATGCTCTAGAGGCCAAAGTTAATATTTGATTGACTTTAAATTTATACACAGTGTTGTAGGTCATGAGTAAGTATATTGAGTTTCAATGAGTTTTGATAACTTGAACAGCTAAATCCAGAATATTAAATGTTTCGTATCCTGACTCTCTATATGATAATATTTTAAAGCTGTGGACACTTCTGTGACCTCCATTTGTGTAACTTTCTTATGAACAATTGTATGCGCTCTGAGCTCACTATATGTGGGGAGTCTAGCACTATATAAGTGGACTTATTAGGCTTTCAGACTTTCGTCTGAAAGCCTATTGAGATTACTAAAATTATTATTATTATTATTATTTACCGCGAGGGCCTAGATCTCCATGTTCGAAACAGATATCGATCTGGAATTAGCTTTTCTATCGGGAAACCATGATGTGGCTACTTGATAAAATATTTTTGAAACTTCTGCGCAGACCGGAAGTGGCTGAATTTCGTACGGTGTCAAAAATTCAAAAAACGGCCGTAGATTCGTCAATTCTGTACTTATTTTCATACAAATGACATTTTCGGCAACACCAAATCTTTTCTCGGATGATAGCAGTTAAAAATTTCGAAATTTCGAAACTTCGTCGCTGACTTCTAGCGTTCGAAAAATGAAAAAAAAAATTGAAGTGACAATTTTTGTTATTTTTCAAAATTTTAAAATTTGACCTACATTTTTAGATCCTGAATCCCATCCGATTCCAGTAATATAAGTTTCATTCAGAGTTATCGCCCTTTATTTTTCGATTTTTATCGAATTTCCTTCCCATTTTGTGAGCTCGGGTCTCGTTTTATGGCAGAATTGACGTTTCTGAAACTTCTGGAACATAAAGTTATAGTCCAATACCAACTGATAAAGCAATTTCGACACGAATCCTTAAACCGGAAGTGGTCGAAATAATGTGCAATATTTTGAAAAAAATGCAAAAAATTGATATTTTTGGGGAAAACGCTATTTCTCCGTCCGATATCAATGGATTAAACGAATGAAGGTATCGTTTGATGGCACGATTGCTGGACTATCATATGATACCCCATTCATACGGATACTATGAACAGACAGCAAAATATGGCACGCTGAAAATCAAGTATTTTCTGATTTGGAGCGTTTTTGGACGCCTGTATCTCGAAAACTTAACCTACAAATTTTTATACGCCCACATTTTCATGTGGACGTATTATGTCGTCGCCCCTGTCCGTCTGTCCGTCCGTCCGTCCGTCCGTCCGTCCGTCCGTCCGGACGTCCGGACGTCCGTCCACAATTGTTTGTGGACTCTCTACAGGTCACAATTCTTGTCGGATTTTAAAGAAACTTAAAATATAGGTTTATCCCCAAAAGATCTCGGCTGCTTTCGATATTGGCATGTATCGGATCAAAACTTCATGGATTATGGCCCCTGATTGTACGAAAAATCACGTTTTTAGCTTGTGGACCCTATAGAGGTCACAATTTTAAACCGATTTTGATGAAACTTGACATGCATGTTTATAACCCAAAGATCTTGTTTCCTTTCGATATTTGCGCCTATCAGAACGTCATTTCCTGAATTATGGCCCCTGATTGTCCGAAAAATCACCTATTTTAGCTCGTGGTACCTCTGGAGGTCACAATTATTATCCGATTTGAAAAACCGTTCGATTATATCACCGTTACACCCTAAGGAGGGTTGAGTTCAAATTTCGGAACAATCGGACCAAAATTACCATACAAAATGGCCGCCGTTCGTACGCGAATACTGTTAAAAAATGGTTTATCAAGGTTGTGGACCCTGTAGAGGTCACAATTTTAATTCGATTTTGATGAAACTTGAAATGCATGGTTATAACCCAAAGATCTTGGTTCCTTTCGATATTTGCGCATATCGGATCGTAACTTCCTGAATTATGGCCCCTGATTATTCGCAAAATCACCTTGGTTTAGCTTGTGGTCCCTCTGGAGGTTACAATAATTATCCGATTTAAAAAATCGTTTGTTTATATCACTGTTACACCCTAAGGGAGGTTGAGTTCGAATTTCGGAAAAATTGGACCAAAATTGCCATACAAAATGGCCGACATTCGTACGCGAATATGGTTAAAAAATGGTATATCAAGATTGTGGACCCTGTAGAGGTCACAATTTTAATTTCGATTTTGATGAAACTTGAAATGCATGGTTATAACCCAAAGATCTTTGTTCCTTTCGATATTTGCGCATATTGGATCGTAACTTTCTGAATTATGGCCCCTGATTATACGCAAAATCGCCTTTGTTTAGCTTGTGGTCCCTCTGGAGGTCACAATTATTATCTGATTAAAAAAATCGTTTGATTATAATCACTGTTACGCCCTACGGAAGGTTGAGTTCCAATTTCGGAAAAATTGGACCAAAATTGCCATACAAAATGGCCGCCATTCGTACGCGAATACTGTTAAAAAATGGTATATCAGGGTTGTGGACCCTGTAGAGGTCACAATTTTAATTTCGATTTTGATGAAACTTGAAATGCATGGTTATAACCCAAAGATCTCGGTTCCTTTCCATATTTGCGCATATCGGATCGTAACTTCCTGAATTATGGCCCCTGATTATACGCAAAATCGTCTTTGTTTGTCTTGTGGTCCCTCTGGAGGTCACAATTATTATCCGATTTAAAAAATCGTTTGATTATATCACCGTTACACCCTAAGGAAGGTTGAGTTCGAATTTCGCAAAAATTCGGAACAAAATTGTCATACAAAATGGCCGCCGTGTGTACGCGAATACTGTTATAAAATGGTATATCAAGGTTGTGGACCCAGTATAGGTCACAATTTTAATTCAATTTTGTTGAAACTTGAAATGCATGTTTATAACCTAAAGATCTTGATTCTTTTCGATATTTGCGCATATCAAATTGTAATTTAATGAATTATAGCCTTTGATTGTAGGAAAAATCACTTTCGGTTTTCCTTGTTCTCTATCCATCTCTCGAAAATGTGGGCGTATCCTGCCTGGCAGTGCCAGCTTACTATCTTTAGATGTGCTTACATGTATAATTGATGTTTATTATTCTTGATGTCCGATTGGGCATATTCCTGGTTGGACAATAGCGTCGGACATGTCAGGAATATACAGCTGAAATCCGTCACTGTATATACATAACAAATTTCTTTCTGCATCATTTGCATTTTTCGGAAAATATAAAATTTTCCATGACAGAATTCATGCTACCCAAATTGATTTTTATACGCCCACATTTTCATGTGGACGTATTATGTCGTCGCCCCTGTCCGTCCGTCCGTCCACAATTGTTTGTGGACTCTCTACAGGTCACAATTCTTACCCGATTTCGACAAAACTTCAAATATAGGTTTATTCCCCAAAGATCTCGGCTGCTTTCGATATTGGCACGTATCGGATCAAAACTTCATGGATTATGGCCCCTGATTGTACGAAAAATCACGTTTTTAGCTTGTGGACCCTATAGAGGTCACAATTTTGAACCGATTTTGATGAAGCTTGACATGCATGTTTATATCCCAAAGATCTTGGTTCCTTTCGATATTTGCGCCTATCCGAACGTAATTTCCTGAATTATGGCCCCTGATTGTCCGAAAAATCACCTATTTTAGCTCGTGGTACCTCTGGAGGTCACAATTATTACCCGATTTGAAAAACCGTTCGACGATATCACCGTTACACCCTAAGGACGGTTGAGTTCAAATTTCGGAAAAATCGGACCAAAATTACCATACAAAATGGCCGCCGTTCGTACGCGAATACTGTTAAAAAATGGTATATCCAGGTTGTGGACCCTGTAGGGATCACAATTTTAATTTGATTTTGATGAAACTTGAAATGCATGGTTATAACCCAAAGATCTTGGTTCCTTTCAATATTTGCGCATATCAGATCGTAACTTCCTGAATTATGGCCCCTAATTATACGCAAAATCGTCTTTGATTAGCTTGTGGTCCCTCTGGAGGTTACAATAATTATCCGATTTAAAAAATCGTTTGATTATATCACCGTTACACCCTAAGAAAGGTTGAGTTCGAATTTTGGTAAAATTGGACCAAAATTGCCATACAAAATGGCCGCCATTCGTACGCGAATACTGTTAAAATATGGTATATCAAGGTTGTGGACCTTGTAGAGGTCACAATTTTAATTCGATTTTGATGAAACTTGAAATGCATGGTTATAACCCAAAGATCTTGGTTCCTTTCGATATTTGGGCATATCGGATTGTAACTTCCTGAATTATGGCCCCTGATTATACGCAAAATCGTCTTTGTTTAGCTTGTGGTCCCTCTGAAGGTCACAATTATTATCCGATTTAAAAAATCGTTTGATTATATCACCGTTACACCCTAAGGATGGTTGAGTTTGAATTTCGGAAAAATTCGGAACAAAATTGCCATACAAAATGGCCGCCGCATGTACGCGAATACTGTTATAAAAAGGTATATCAAGGTTGTGAAACAATTTTGATTCAATTTTGATAAAACTTAAAATGCATGGTTATAACCCAAAGATCTTGATCCCTTTCGTTATTTGCGCATATCATATCGTAGCTTTCTGAATTATGGCCCCTGATTGCCCGAAAAATCGCCTATGGTCACTCTGGAGGTTATGATTATTATCCGATTGAAAAAAAGGTTGACTCTATCACCGTTACACCATACCGAAGGTTGAGTTTGAATTTCAGGGAAATCGAACCATAATTGCTAGACAAAATGGCCACCGTTTGTACTCTAATAGTGTTAAAATATGGTATATCAAGGTTGTGGACCCAGTATAGGTCACAATTTTGATTCGATTTTGATGAAACTTGAAATGCATGTTTATAACCTAAAGATCTTGATTCTTTTCGATATTTGCGCATATCAAATTGTAATTTAATGAATTATAGCCTTTGATTGTAGGAAAAATCACTTTCGGTTTTGCTTGTTCTCTAAACATCTCTCGAAAATGTGGGCGTATCCTGCCTGGCAGTGCCAGCTTACTATCTTTTTAAATTTTTTCTATGAAGAGTCCTTTTGGAGGTATTTTGCATGAAGTCATTCAATAAGACTTTGAAATGTCTGGAATAGGATAAAAAAGGGACTAAAAATCGAAAAAAGTCGAAAAATCGTGAAATTTTGGAAAATGCTCTACTATTTTTTTATTTTAAGACATTTTTTAAAAAAGGTTGTATATTCAGATAGCTGACCTAATTACGATTCTAACAATGTATAATATGTATGTAATTATTAAAATTTAATTTAAGATATTTTAAATTTTTGGCATTTTTGGCACTTTTGAACATAGGATTTCTCAGGGGCATTATATCTGATCAGATAATGTAATATATCATTACAGAGCCCTGTTGCTATTTTAGTGCCCAAACCGGCTATTAAAACTAGTTCGACAATAATAACCATACCGGAAGTATTCAAAAAATGAAAAAAAAAGAGTAAAAACATTGTCGCACTTGGGAAAAACTTGATTTCTCTCTTAGGAAAGAAAGAAAGAAATATTGTTTAATGGCACGTCATTCTCTCTTAGGTAATAGCGGACCAAAAGAACTAAAGTGTGGCTGTATAGCCCTATTAATGGACCATCATATGGTATCTAAATAATACGATTTCGATGGTAAGGAAATAAATTATTGTATGCCAAAAATCTAGTATTTTCCAATTTTTTAACATTCTGAAACACCCTTTTCTCGAAAACGACGCCTACGATTTTTCTTAAACTTTTCTTACTCAAAGTCCTATCGGTTGTCTATATAGGGAATCCAAAATGAAAAGCATTGAAATAATATAAGTGGTCGAAAAATGGCCTTTGGAAACGCTCTTTAATTTATCTTTTTTTCCAAAACTACTGAATAGATGTTTCTGACACTTCTGGTACAGAAAGTTAAGTATCCAAAGAACTTCGTAAAGCTATCACAACAACGATCGTAAAACCGTAAATAGTCGAAAAAATGTCCGATATTTTGAAAAAAAAACTGCAGTTCAGCCCATTTTCTTTAAAATTTATACGGCGCCGAGGCCTGTGGCAGCATTCCCACCCGGACACTAAAAACACGTTCACTCAATCAACCGCCATTACAGACGGGCTTTATTGCTTGATGCCATCGACAATGTTTTCATTCATTCCTTTATCTGTCCCTATAATATCAGATATTTGGGAAAAAAACACAAACAAAATTTAAAAAAAAGAAAATACAGTAAAAAAATTGGTACTCATGCAAAAATCGACATTTCTCAGCCAGATGTCACTGAATCAAAACAATTAAAGTATAGTTTTCTAGCTCGATGAATGGTTTTTTTTATGACTTACTTCCTGTCTGATTCCTGAAAGCCGATTCAGTGCTGCTTGCAGGTCTAGTTATTATTAGGCTTTCAGACTTTCGTCTGAAAGACTATTGTTTTTACTAAAATTATTATTATTATTATTATTTTTTTTTTTTTTTCTCGGGGGAGCCTATTTCTCAGTGCCTGTAACAGGTAGTGATCTAGAACCTCATTTTCTATCATTAAACCATGTGTTCGCAACATATGGGCTATATTTGAAACTTCTGCGCAGACCGAAAGTGGCCGAATTTTGTACGATGTCAAAAAATCAAAAAACAGCCGTAGATTCGTTAATTCTGTACCTATTTTCATATAAATGGCATTTTTGTAAACCCCGAATCTTTCCCAAGGAAATGGCTATCTCACATTTTTCAATTTCGAAAATTCCTATGGGACTATTGTTGTTCGAAAATTGAAAAAACAAAATTTAAGAGACAATTTTTGTCAATTTTCAAAATTTTCAAATTTGACCTACATTTTTGGATACCTGAAGACCATCCGATTCCAGAAATATAAGTTTCATTCTGAGTTATCACCCTTTATTTTTCGATTTTTTTCGAATTTTCTGCCCATTTTGTGAGCTCGAGTTTCGTTTTACGGCCGAATCGACGTTTCTGAAACTCCTGGAACATGAAGTTATAGTTCAAAACTAACGTATAAAGCTATTTCGACAAACATCTATAAACCGGAAGTAGTCGAAATAATGGCCGTTATTTTGAAAAAAACGCAAAAAATGAATGCTTTTGGGAAAAACATGAATTCTCAGTCCAATATCAACGGATTAAATCGATTAAGATATCGTTGGGTTGCCCGGGAATTGCAGTATCATATGATATCCTATTATTACAGATAACATGAACAGCAAGTAAAATATGGCACGCTGAAAATCAAGTATTTTCTGATTTGGAGCGTTTTTGAACGCCTGTATCTCGAAAACGCTGCCACAGATTTTTCTTAAACATTCTCTATCAAGATACCTTTTGGTAGTCTTGTGTATGAAACAGTCCGTTTAGACTTTGAAATATCCGTAATAGGTCAAATAACGAACTGAAAATCGAAAAAAGTCGAAAAATCGTGAAATTTTGGAAAATACTCTATTTTTTTTTTATTTTTACTGATTTTCAAAAAACTTTATGATATTTAGATATCGGATCTAATGTCGAATCCAAAAGTGTATAATATGTATTCAGTTATTGAAATTTAATTTTTGATATTTTGACATTTTTGCATTTTTGGCACTTTTAAACATAGGATTTCTCAGGGGCATTTTATCTGATCATATATTGTAATATATCATTACAGAACTCTGTCGCTATTTAATTGCCTAAACCTGTTTTTAAAACTATCTCAATAATAATCACCATACCGGAAGTATTCAAAAAATGAAAAAAAAAGGTATAAAAATGTCGTTTTTGCAAAAAGCTGGATTTCTCCATCAGATATTACCGGCCCAAAAGAAATAAAGTGTCTTTGGATGGCCCCAGTAATAGTAGGGTTCGAACTCCCAGATCCGTGACCAATTTCCGGGGAGGAACGTTTGACGATTGATTCTGGTAGGGGGGACTATTCTGAGGATTTATGAAGTTTGCAACCTCTGGAAAGTTTGGGCAACTCTCAGGAGAGGCAAAAATCCAAGATGGCTGCCGAAATAGCACATAGACTTATAGTTGGGGGCAAATGCCATCAAACCGTCCCTGTAATATATCATTTTTATGGTTTTTGAGGTCGCTGAATCCATTAAGAACACTTCCAAACCATTGTTATGCACCCTTTTTCCAATATGGCGGAAATCTGGCGGATATGGTGAAAAAAAGCGGAAAATAATGTCATGTATTCTGGTAATGCAAATATGAGCTTGTAAGATATTGTTTTTAGGATTTTCATGGATGCTTAGTTCATTTTTGATGGTCTCATGTCAATAAAATCTACACTAGATGGTTAATATAAAACCAAAGTCAGAGCACAGAAGATACACAGATATAGAAAATATCATAATATACGCAATACATCATTCATGTACGTGTAGCACCTACTTATATCATAATTTCTAAACAGTCATAGGCATATACCTTTCACACGAATCTTTCAAGACGACAGCCTTCAATCAGAGTCCGTATCAGAAAGTTATGAATCTAATGCACATGTGTCACTAACAGGGGTATCGTTATCCTTATCATCTGCCCCATCATCAATGTCTACCGATGATCTGAACTTAAGTGACAAGGCCGGGTTTATATACAGTACACGAACACACATTCCCTCATTCAACTCCCATCCATGTCCGAGTGGATCAGTTACGTTACTGACATTGTAACTTAGCATGATGTATGCTTGATAGTTCGCTCTGTTTATGTGATTTTCAAGGAAATTCCAGACTATCTTTTCATCTTTAGACATTTGCTAGCTCTACCACAAGCTACAGTTGTGGATTCTTTGGCATTATAGATGCATCTCAGTACAAATTATTTCACGGAGGCTACCGGGTTATCAGATACAGTCAATGCGACACCTAAACCATCTAACAATGATGCATCTGCAATAAACGTGGATTTATATAGAGTCTTTTTGGAATGGCCAAAAAATCCCGACACTGTATCACAACCGGTTATCGAGTGGCACTGTACGATACGTAGCGCCACATCGCGTGGCAGTAATCTTTATGCACCAAACAAATGCCCTTTCGTCTAACTGCTAGAGATCCTAGCTCGATATGAGAAACATTGTATCTTCTGGGTCTACAACTACAAGTTCATCATATCACTCGATCTCAGTTGTGCATAAAATGTAAAACCTGGTTGTGTTTTTACTAATTTTTCGAACTCTTTATGTAAAACACTGGTAGTCTCACTTTATTAGCATCGTTTGAAATGAAATTAGAGAATTCTCGAGCGGTCAGAAATTTACTATCGGCCTTGATATAAATGTTCTTGGTACCAGTTTGCGTTCATAATCTTTTGTTGAGATCGGAAGATCGCATCAGACATTCACAAATTTTCGCTGTTGGGTGTAGTTTCAAAGCTATTGTCCCGTTCTATGACTGGTAAACTTTATTCTAGCCTGATACTTGATCTCTTGATTGAAATGACGATGGAACAGGGTTCGAAAATGAAAGGAGGGTTTATGCGCATCCTAATAAAATAGTGATTCCATCTACAGAAGACAGACAGAAACGGATTTTAATGTATACACATGGCATGATTATGTAGTGAACATGTCCAATCTAGCTTTGAAACCATCGTATTTGTGATTGACCCATACGATCTTCCAATCCAGACAAAAGATTATGAACGCAAACTGCCAGAACAGTACTAAGGTGGTACCAAGAACGTTTATATCAAGGCCGATGGTAAATTTCTGAACGCTCGAGAATTCTCCAATCCCCTTTAAAACGATGCTTATAAAGTGAGACTACAGGTGTTTCTACATACAGAGTTCGATAAATTAGTTAAAACACACCCAGGTATTCAGTTCATTTACTATATCCGAAAGGATTGTTATGATCTAACAGCCAACAACTGCAGGTTCCAACTGTTCGAATATTACCAATTAGAGGCGGACACTATTATGTTTTACATTTATGCACAACTGAGATCGAGTGGAAATGATGAACTTGTAGCTATAGACGCAGAAGATACTGATGTTTTGGTTTTATCAAGCTATGCTTCTCATATGCAGCCAGGGTCTCCCCAGGGTCTGCAGCAGTTAGACGAAAGGGGCATTTGTTTTGTGCACAAAGATTACTGCCACGTGATGTGGCAGTACGTATCGCACAGTTCCACTCGATAACCGATTGTGTACAGTTTCAGGATTTTCTGGCCAATACAAAAAGATACTATATAAGTCCACATTTAGTACAGGTGCATCATTGTTAGATGCTTTAAGTGACGCATTAACTGAATCCGATAACCTGGTAGCCTTCATGGAACAATTTGTGCCGAGATGCATCAATAATGCCCCAAAATTCCACAACTGTAGCTTGTGGTAGAGCTAGCAAATGGCTTAAGATAATAAACAAATGCACACACCGTATCCCACCTTTTCAAGATAATCTGGAACATCACATAAACAGAGTGAACTATCAAGAATAATATCATGCTAATATACAATGTCAGTAACGTAGCTGATCCACTCGGACATGTATGGGAGTTGAATGAGGAAATACATGTATGTGTTCCTGTACGGTATATAAACCCGGCCTTGCCACTTAAGTTCAGATCACCGGTAGACATTGATGATGGTGATGATGATGAAGATAATGATACCTCTGTTAGTGACACATCTGAGTCAGACAGTGGATTAGATTCAGAACTTTCTGACACAGCCTCTGATTGAAGGCTGTCGTCTTGGAAGATTCATTTGAAAGATATATGCCTATGAATTTTTAGAAATTATAATATTAGTAGGTGCTATATGAATGACGTATTGCGTATATAATGATATTTTCTGTACCTCTGTATCTTCTGTTCGCTGACTTTGGTTTCATATTAAACATCTAATGTAGATTTCATTGACATATGAGACCATCAAAAATGAACTAAGCATCCACGAAAATCCTAAAAACAATATATACAAGCTCATATTTGCATTACCAGAATACATGGCATTATTTTCCGTTTTTTTCACCATTTCCGCCAGATTTCCGCCAAATTGGAATATGGCTTCATCAAAATGACTTGGGAGTGTTCTTAATGGATTCAGTGATACTGAAAACTATAAAAATGACATATTACAAAGACGGTTTGATGACATTTGCCGGCAACTATAAGTCAATGTGCTCATTCGGCAGCCATTTTGGATTTTTGCCTCTCCCGAGAGTTGCCCACACTTTCAAGAGGTTGCAAACTGCATAAATCCTCAGAACAGTCCCCCCTACCAGAATCAATCGTCAAACGTTCCTCCCCGGAAATTGGTCACGGATCTGGGAGTTCAAACCCTACTATAATGGACTATCATATGGTATCTCAATGGTACGATTTCGATGGTTAGTAAATAAATGATATTACGCCGAAAATCTAGTATTTTTCGTTTTTTGAGCCTTTTGAAACACCCTTTTCTCGAAAACGACTACTGCGATTTTTTTAAAACCTTTTTAACTCAGACTCCTATCTGTGGTCTGTGGCGTGAATCCTAAAGGAAAAGGTTTGAAATAATTTAAGGTGTCAAAAAATGGCCTCAATCTTTGATAAAAGTAGAAAAACCGTTAAATTATCGAAAATGTTCTTTTATTTATCTTTTTTACAAACAACTACTGAATAGATGTTTCTGACATTTCTGGTACAGAAAGATATCTATCCAAACAACTTGCTAAAACTATCCCGACAATAATCCTAAATCCAGAAGTAGTCGAAAAAATATCAGATATTTGGGAAAAAAACACAATTTTTTTTTTTTTAAAAAGTAAAAAATTGCTACTTTTGTAAAAATCTGCATTTCTCAGCCAGGTGTCACTGAATCAAAACAATTAAAGTATCGTTTTGTAGCTCGATGAATGGGCTATTTTATGACATACTTCCTGTCTGATTCCTGAAAGCCGATTCAGTGCTGCTTGCAGGTCTAGTTATTATTATTATTATACTAAACCTTAGCACGGAGGAGAACTTTATCAAAGCCAAACGAATTCAAATGATTTTCTGATAATTACATAATGAGTTGTTACTTTTATTAGATTTGAATGTGTTGTAGTTGTTTTATTACCGAAAAAAAGTAAAATATGCGATAACTCTTGTTGACTGCCCGGACGATTTAGCTGCTGTGGGCGTATGTTTTGTTGCCTGGCAACCTATCTTTTTTATTTTAATAATTCCCTTGCGCGTAGGGGCCTTTAGACTTTAGCAGTGGTAGGACTTGGGGAAAACCCATGGGGTTGGACAGGCGACCCTATTCCTTGTCACGTACAACAGGGGCATCGAAACTACGCCAAAAGTAAAATTAGAATGCCACAAACTGTTTAAATTTGACTTGTAACAAATATCAACTTTTAGTCTACTTTGTCTTGGCTTTTTTCTTCCTCGGAAAATTCTTCCGGGGTCGCTTGTGCTTAGGGGTCTTGAGTCGTGGGAGGAAAGCAGGGGCCATCGTGAAAATCCACGAGGTTGGACATGCGAGTAAGTAAAGAAAGAAAGTTGGGCGGAGAACGCAAATAAAATATACCATTGATGTTTCAAGTTTGCGTTTTTCTTAATCCTTTTTCCGGTTTCCTCCCAGTGTTAACGACGTCTGTATACGCGCAAGCGAATTATTAAAATAAAATTAAAAACCATGTAAGTCCCCCCCCCCTCACTGATAAGGAAGAACCAGAGCCTTTATAAGGCTCTGGGAAGAACCATGCCGAACAATAATGAACATCGAACAATAATGAACATTCTCATCCAACACCGTGTATGATCATCAGACTCATGCAAAATATAGTAGATCATTCATTGCTGAACCAACAAAGTGCCACACCCTTCCCATGCTAGGAAATTTAACGTCCGACTTTTCTGCTCGGACTCCGCTATTGGAATGAATGAATGAATGAAATGGGGTTTAACATCCTACTGTTATGCACTTAACCTGAGCTAATTGAAGACGGGCATACGCCATACAGTGTGCTATGAGGGAAATTTTGCCCGGGCAGCGGCGCTACGGCCTACTCTTATATCGAATTCCAACTGCCAAGGGGTCTTATACGTGCACTCCAATGTGTACACGGGATCTCGGTTTTTCGTCCCATCCGAACGACTAGGCAGCTGTCCTTGTCAGGCCCTCCTTCTGCATCACTGACAAGAGGAAATCACGTCGGAAAATCGCGATGAACTTTCTCGGCTAATGCAGGGATCGAACACCGACCTCCAGGCTAGCGAACCAGCGCCTTATCCACTTAGCCACCATGATCCCCGCTCCGCTATTGGGAGACCGGGGTTAAAAGTAACACGGGTTGGTTGTAACAAGAAGGATAATTCTAAAACAAATAACGTTGACGTCATTCTGTGTTAACATGTCTTTGGTTATTGCTTTCCCTTGATGCTGGTACACTTTGAAGGCAGAAGCTTCATAATTGCCGTTTATAAGACAAAAGTCTCAAATTTCAACCACAAAAGTAATTTTTGAGTTCATCATGTCTTTTCTTCTTGGTTTAAATGCAGTGTCACCACAAACTTATTTCGACTATCTCTGTAAACTGCTGCATCTCTTCTGATCATGGCGCTCTTCAATTTTAAACTCTCTGCATACAATAGTTTCATGACAGGAAATTTGGTTAAGCACGTGCGTTGGGGTTGATTGTAACATTTATGATGAGGCAAATTGTAACACTGTTACATCCAACCCCCGTTGAAATGTGTATCATATATGATATTAGTTACAACCAACCCCCGTTGAAATGTGTAGCATATATTTTATAAGGTACTCTGCCATACGCACTGATACATCAGTGAAAAAAGCTCGTAAAGAAGAAAAACAGAAAAGCAAGTCAAACAGAAATGATATGTACGCAAACTGATTGAACAGTTATTTCTAAACGAAATTCATCAAAACCAAAAAATTACTTGCGGAAGAAACATCAAAAAAAAGTAGTCAAGAAAAGAAAAGGCAAAGGAAAGTTCTGCTTCGGATGAAGATGATTGTTTCTGTCTAGTTTGCCTCGAAGCCTTCTCAAACAGTAGACCAGGAGAAGTATGGATATGTACTGCATTCGGTTCCGGAAGTGGTTACACTAAGAATGTACCCCTGGATAACGTCTTTACACATATTGTTGCCACAACTGAGATTCTGTTGCCAATTAAATTTGCCAAATAATGTTTGTCAATAAATAAAACACTTATCCATTATGCATATCAGTTACTGTAGTATATGTTACAAATTACCCTGCTTCGTGTTACAACCAACCCGATGACGGGGGAGGGTTGTAACTTTTTGTACTCCAAACGCAAGACCATATATTGGGAAAAGTATTTATCCTGATATCAAAAGTTGTATGGGAAATTTTGGACTTATAATTATGTTATAGTATGCGACATTGGGGTAGTTTGAAATGAATGCATAACACTCATAAAGCTGATTTAAGTAGAAAGTGTTACTTCTAGCCCCGGTCTCCCTTATAAGGGCTATGAGGGAAATGTTGCCTCAACGGTAACGACCACATTACAGTCAACTCTTATATCGAATTCTTAAGAGTACACAGGACATTCTTTTTTTACGTATCAGCCGAATGACTATACGTCTTCCTTTCGTTGCCAGACCACCGTAAGGGGCAACCACGCCGGAAACTCCAGACTTACCGACTGAGCCATCTGCCCCACTTTAGCCGTGCCCTAAATATGGCTGGTGTGTGGGGTGGGGGGATTAACGCGTGCGCAAGTCCCATGGTTTTGATTCCGCGGAGTAAAGCCGTCTGTCCAGTCTCTTGGGTTTTCTCTGGGTCCTCCCCCCCCCACCCCATTGCTAAAGAGCTCTATACGCAAGTGAATTATTAAAATAAATTTGAGTTATATGTTAGTCTAGAAGAAATTACTTACTGTGTGATTCATCCTAAATTTTAAACGGATTTCTTCGATTATGAACAAACTACTGAATAATTGTTATTGAAATCTTACCTGTGTGTTTGTAATCAACTCCCGTTAAATAAAATCCATTGCACAACCAATTATTACAACGATGAAAACAGGTACTCTCTTGAAAAATTGAAATATCAAAAACTTTTGGCAAAGATAAACATTATGGAAACTGGGTTACGTCCCTCTCTGAGAGATATCATTTCGTAGATAAGTAAATTCAAGTACAATTAGGACAAGAATCCATGAACACTCGGCCCAAAGACCACTCGGACCAACTGATAGAGCACACGGCCCAACCAAATAGACTACTCGGACGCAACAGAAAGAAGACTCGGACCAATAATAAAGTGTTGTTTTAATAAATTGATAATTGTGTTTGTTTTAATATGATAACTCGAACCAATAATAAAGTGTTTTTTGAATAAATTGCTAATTGTGTGTGTTTTAATATGACGTACTAGGCCTACTCGAAATAATAATAAATAATGTTGTTTGAAAAAATTGATAATTGTATCCCAAATCGCAAAATATCGAGAACCACACAAATCACGTTTAAAAAGGTGCATATACACGTCAGGTCTTAGGCGGATGACTTGAAAACGTGTTTCCCTCCATATATTACTGCAGGGGTCAGTGGGGTAGAACGGGGTGAAACCACTTGGGATACCGCGGATGTGAAAAAGTTAAATTAGGCTATCAGACAAGAACAGTATACCCGTATATTATGTAGAAACTGTCAAAAGTCTGGACATACCGAGTCTCATTGCAAGAGTAAATAAGACAAATTAGATTGATATTTTTTGTGGCACCATTATTAATTAATTTTAAAATAATCGTTGATGTATTTTCCGTACACAAAACTGAACTAAACAACTCTAAATATAAGAATTCCGTATAAGAATTAGTTGATTCTTTGAATTGTGATTTAATAATAAATAAATAGCATATTATCTAGCCTTATAGTTGTAATACAATTTAATTGGTCCGACTGGTATTGTTTTGGTCCGACTGGTCTTAGTCCGAGTAGTCTTTGGTCCAAGTAGTCTGGATACCTACGACAATTGGCATTTGAGTTTGAGCGTTCGCGCACTACCCACATTCCTGTTTTTAGTTACCGTCTTTTTTTTACATTCTAGTAAAATCTCTGCAAATTTTATAGCTTTACCTTTTGAAATATTTTGATTTCATTATTTGATTCGCGACTCGGATGGGATAATTTACTTTTGAACACGCATGCCGCACAAACACAACTATACATTCGTTTTATGGGCCTTATCACACTTTGGTCAAAACTGTCGAATCCGGAATTAATGTTCTGTTTCTTACAGGATCGTACCGGCTTATGAGCATTATATTCCCACCCGGGCACCCAATAGGCACGCTGAGAGCTGCTGCAACATGCTTAAAGATGTTACTGAAGCGGTTATTATTCAATCGAATGAATGCATATCAAATGAAAAATACACTCAGAGAATTCGGAGGTAATTTAGCTTCATGATCCTTGTTAAATTATTTATTAAAGAAGATAGGATATTTAAAGTTTATATTTTATTATGACTTTATTTTTACGAGTATCCGTGCAATCAGTGATATTTTCATTGTGAATAAAATTTGATAGACTGGCGATCAATGCGGTTTCCATATAAATCTCCTATGTAATTGCCTTCAATTGATATTTTTCGGCGCCCAAACCCACATGAGAGAGAGAGGGGGGAGAGAACGAGAGAGAAAATCCATGAGATAAGACAGGCGACCCTACTGCTTGCCACGTACAACCGGGGATTCGAAACATATCAATGACAAGCTTTATGTTTATGATAAAGCGCGCGCACGTTAATCATTCAGCCTTCCAACCCCCCAAACGCATAAACAATCAGAATGGTCCCGATGTCAAACTATCTTTCATTGTTAACCAACCCCCACAACAGGTATATTGGATTCGTCCAACACGTGACAATGACATTGTTGACATACTCTGTCGAAATTACTAGTAAATTTTTAAATTTTTCAAGAGAGAACTTGTTTTCATAGTTGTAATAATTAGTTGTGCAATAGATTTTATTTAACGGGAGTTGATTACAAACACACAGGTAAGTTTTGAATAACAATTATTCAGAAGTTTGTTCATAATCGAAGAAATCCGTTTAAAATTTAGGATGAATCACACAGTAGTTTCGAACGGACGTATGGCGAACCGACTCTCTCTCTCTCTTTCGGACCAATGTGTGTCCCATCAGGGTATACAGTGAATATCCACATAAAATAAAACAATATGAAGTATTTTATTATTATCTTATCCGACATATCTTTTTTGTGTGGCCATTCGTTTTTATTTTTCATATTTTCATAGCAACAGTTTTTTATTTCATTTTCTTTTATCTACCCGAACCTTTCATTTTTAACCACTGTTTATTTCCAATCCATATATTTGAATAAAACAATTTTGTCTTTTTTAAACCTTTCCAAGGCAGGTCATAACGTATGGTACTTTTTCGGGTAGTCACCGCTAGGCTATAAATAGACCTCCAATGGCACTGTGCCAAACAACGTTTATTATAGTAGTTATTTTCGCATTTTTACTATAACACAAATGATGTATGTGCATTTTGTACGATGAAGTTAAACTAGTTTAAGTGGTTGGTAGCATTACCCCTCGACCAGGCATCGTGATAGGACAGAAAATATCGATTAAAAAAAACGAATGGCGAATAACGTAAACGAATGGCAAATAACGTAAACGAATGGCGAATAACTCTTTGCCATGTGCATGGCAAATATCCTCTGCCTAATAATAATAAGAAGAAGAATAACTATATCTGCTACTGTCCCATGCAGATATGAAAGCTTTCATATTCATCGTCATGTGTCATGAAATATGTCAAGTATCTTAAAGAAGGTAACGAGAAAATAGTATTAAAATTGGTCAAAAACTCGCAAAGTTACACCTTTAAATATAGTTAGAAACATTGCACCCAGGCAAAAACAAAATGATCTGAAAACATTGGTTACATCGTGGGGCATGCGTGAAAGAAAAAAAAAATTATGGTCGATTTGAGAATTTGAGGTATATTTTGGAGTTGTTTGGTAAATGACTGCAGATCTAAGGTGGCTGCCATAATACAATATAAAACACGTTGAAGAATAAACAAATTTTCTTGACGGGGTTCATTCGCTCCGCCCTGACAAAGTTCCGAAGGTCCGATTAACTTCAAATTTGCACAGATTGTACCTCACATATTAAAAATAGAAGAGTGTGAGATGTTTTGATTAAATATAGTCGTATTTTATCAATTTTTATAACTTTTTATATCTGAGCAATGGATCAAAGTACTAATACCTATCACATATGGAAGAGGCGATAAAATCACTTTGCATTTGCGATTTCAAAATTAATTAAAACCAATATTAAATTCTGAAAATCGATATTTTTCTGTAAATACACCAACAGCAGGTGCCAAGAACAAACGACTTGAACAAATGCAGGTATCACCTTGAAAATTTCAGGGTAACTAGGTAACAACGTGAAAAGTTACTCGCCGGAATTTGGTAATCATGGTACCTTTGGTTCTAGTGTAGCGCATGCGCAAATTCATGACGCACGGTAGGTGCCACGAACAAACGACTTGAACAAATGCAGATATCGCCTTGAAAATTTCAGGGTACATAGGTACTAACGTGAAAAGTTCCTCGCCGGAATTTGGTACTCATGGTCCCTTTGGTTCCAGCATAACACATGCACGAAGTCAAAACAAGCTAACTCGAAAACAACTTTGTCGGCACGGAAAACATCAAAGCAGTTGTTCGAATTTTTGAAATATTAAAAAACCAAACATTCGACCATGAGCCAGGCTATCCTTAAATGTATTAATTATGTACATAATAGGCAAATTCTCTAAGCAACGACCAGTTGTGTATGTTTTCAAGCCCATGAATGTAGATTTTTCACTATTGCTCATTTTCAATTCAAAATGGCGTCCACCATTTGCCAAAAATGAAAATTCTATTCCCGACAGTTTTTAGGCTTTTCTAAAAGGATTCGGAAAATATAATTGCCTTGTCTGTAAGTAAAATATCACCAAAGGAATATCGATTTTCACTTTTCAAGATGGTGGCACTTCCGGTTTGTGCTACAATTTCCATTTTTTGTGTACGAATCAGTAGTGCCGTAGCTAGTAAAACATAAAAATTTCAAGATAATTTAGAAAATTTCTAGTGAAATTTTTAAAGTCACATAAGCGAAATCTACTTACATACTAAATTTCATAAAAATCGTGCAACTATTAAAGAAGTTGTAATTTTGATTTTAACTTCCGGTTCGAAATCGTCCATCATTTGCCGAAAGTCAAAATTCTATTCCCGGCAGTTTTTCGGCTTTTCTAAAAGGATTCAGAAAATATAATTGCCTTGTCTGTAAGTAAAATATCAACGAAGGAGTATCGATTTTCACATTTCAAGATGGTGGCACTTTCGGTTTTGGCTACAAACTCAATATTTTGGGTACGAATCAGTAGTGTCCTAGCTAGTAAAAAAGGAAAAAATCAAGGCAATCTGGGCCCTGTTTCACGAAAAATTAAACTAAAATCCTTAAATTCGATTTTAACTAAAATCAAAATCAGATTTTAAATTCTTATGCGTTTCACGAAGATCGATTGTAACTTAAAATGCAATTTTAATAGATTTTAGTTAAAATCGCTTGCGCCCGCGCAGTGCAGATTTCCGCTGCGGGTACTTACAGTGAAAGCAAATACGCTTCGAAACTGAAAACTGTTGACAGACTGAATTAACTGTTACATTATCAATAGGGAGAGTTTCATACGTTGTAAAAATGTCTGCACATGGTCAGAAAGTCGTACAGAGATGTAATAAATGAGTTTATTGCGTATAATTAGTTTCGAAATGTATTGGTGGGTTGACCTTGAACTTGGCATTTGATTTCCTCGCAGGCTTCAATAGAAATAATGTGTATCTATAAACTTAAGCGCTTCAATTTCGAATTTTTATAGTAAATTGACAAGAGAAACTATTGAGAATTTTCACAAACATATTTTGATATGTGTCACTCAAACAACTAATCTAGGCTTCAATTTTTTTGTCGTAGTTTAAAAGTATTTATCAACTTTGAAATTAATACGCCAATTAGGCAATGTTCCGATGCCTAGATTATAAATGTCAATCTAATAGACCCTTTCAATGGTACTTTGAAAATGCAAAAGAGTCTATCTATCTTACACAATTAAATGATTTTTTCCCAAGATAAAATAGTTTTGGCGCCTATTTTTTTTAATTTATGTTGTTTTATTAACGTAACTGATAATAAAAAAAAATATGATATTAAAATTTAATTTCAAATAGGCCTATAACATTTTTGAATAAAGACATTTGAGATTATTGATTTATCTTTTTACAAATCATGGTAATCCCAAAAACATGAGTAAATACTACATGTGGCATGTCTAATATTATAGGCCTTTTAATACCAAGAAATTGTCCATATTAAACACGAAAATATTTTCTTTATAGATAAGAGTGCTCTTCCTTCCATGACATTGTATATAAATTTTCTTTTAGTGTGTAGTTTACTGGCGTTTTGGGTGCGTTTTTTTTTTTGAGTTCTAATATGAGGCAGGCGCCATCCAATGCTTAAATTGCCTTACAATAAAAAAAACGTGTGGACCGTGGCTGTATATCCCATGCTATGAAAAGAAATTGAATGACAATTGTTTTTGTGAATGATTGTATGTTAAAATTATGTGCCAATTATATCTGTATGTCGCAATAGATCAAACAATGTAGCTCTAATCAATGTTTGTTAATGTAGTGATTGTAAGTTAGGAGAGGGTGACAGCTATCCTAAGTTAAAATTGATTTTAGTTAATATTGTCCTTAAAATAGTTTTGTGAAACGCCACTATTTTAAGTTAGGATACAATTGTAACTTACAATATTATTTTAGTGGATTTTAGCTACAATGCTTAAAATCGTTTTGTGAAACGCTTCTATCCTAAGTTAGGATGAAATTTTAGTTTACAATGATTTTAAGGAGATTTAAGTTTTTGTGAAACAGGGCCCAGACCTATATTTCGTCGATTTTTTTGAAAACTTTGATCCTTAATATCACCAAAGGTAGGGTGGTTCAGTCTGACAAGAGGTTTCACCCTACAGACAATATTTAGGGTTTATTTTTATATAATATGATAAGGCTTACCACAAAAACTTCATTCTTCAACAATGAAAGTCTGGCCAGGTTTGACAATTGATGATTTTACCATCTAGACCTGTACTTCTAACTTGTTGACAAATCTGTTCGGCTGCCATTTGTCAAGCGTCTCAAGGGAGATAATTCTTAGAGACAACACGAGCTATGGTTCTTGGCAACATAAAATTTTGAAACTCTACTCTGATACGAACAAATTATTCGGAATTCTCCGGTCTTTAGAATACGTTCAAATAACGATTGAATAGAATGCTTCTACGCATGCACACACCTTAGTTTTCAAAACAAGAGACAGAAACATAGAAATGAAACTAAATAACTCCAACTATCAGTTACATTTTCGTCTGATTTTTATAAATGCACTACTAGACCATAGCCAACACATTTTAATAAGTGAGAAATTGGCAGTTGGCCATATAAACGCATATGCATAAAGTTTTTACCGTACTCATTTTGTAGACGTTAAATGTTCTTTTTAATAATCCTATTGTGTTTCCAATAATTATCACCGATAAATATAAAATAAATACGCCAACAAAACAGAGCACAAGTAATACACACTAAAAGATTAGAAATCGAGTGCTCTGATAGGTACTTTATTTTTTTTTAATCAGACAGGTCTGGTTAATCAAGACTATGGAATTACATTTCGTTCGGTTAATTTCCAGTCTCAATTTTATTGTGCGTACTTAGAGCTAGCAACAACGTAACTTTTAGAGTAAGTAAAGCGCACACTAACTATAGTGTTTTACGGTTTTAAAAAAAAGAAATTTACAGTCTTGCGATGTTGCCGAGTTGACACGACAGTTAACTTAAAAAACAGAATAAAAACAAAACTACATGAGGTGACTCTGAACCAAAACCCGTTAGAATATATACGTTATTGTTTACGCTCAACTAAATTAGAAATGAAACCGCCGAGTTATAACCAAAATTTTAATTACGTTCGTAACTACGTATTTTTAAAAGTCTTAACGCGCAAAGAAGACATTTTTTTCATGGCTTCATTGGTAAATAAGTGAATGAATATAGTCACCTGATTGTCTGCTTTGAACTGCAAAAACAAACCCGTGACTGAACTTTTCTCAAAAAGGGTGTTTTGTGCCGAGTGACAACATCATCAACATGCTGTTATAACAGGTCAGTTTATACAGTACAGATATTAGGGTGATAATTTAGAAAATTTCTAACAACATTTTTAAAGTCGCATGAGCGAGATCTACTTACATACCAATTTTCATGAAAATCGTGCAACTATTACAGAAGTTGTCTTTTTGATTTAACTTCCGGTTCGACATCACAGCTACGAATTTTCGAAATTCAAAAATCCGAAAGTGCAGATTTGAAGTAAAGGTTACAAGGTACCCACAGAAAAATGAATTAGTATGGAACGCTTGTTTGATGAACAGAATGAGCACTAACGGCCTCCATTCTAACCAGGGGCGGACTGGGGCCGCGAACCGGCTCAGGCTCACATGTTGGAGCAGCCCCTTTTACTGACCGCGAAGCCCGGACGGCCGGTAGCCGGTAGCTTTTCCCCGGGAAAATTTTGAAAAATAAACCCCAAAAATGCGATTTGGTGGCATATCTGATTGATGGGGACGGGGACTGAGATAACGTTCTTTGGCTGGTTGGCCGAACCCGAAATTCCCGAAAATTTTAAAAATTTAACCACTGCAAATGCCCGTGTAAGCAACTAAAAAAGTATCCAATGGTTTTGTAACCGAAATAAAATAAAACCAAGTAAGAACAATCCAAACCATTAGACAAAATTCTTTAAAAAATCTGTAAAGGCAAAATAGTGTAATCAGCAAATGGACTGTTCACCACTCTAAATTCCAACCATCTAATCAGCTGCATTCAAAAATAATAATCGATGCTCAGTATAAATTTGCGGTATTCAATTGAAAAAGGGGGAGAGAGAGAAATGGGGTTTAACATCCATTCAACACAAACAAGGTCATTTCAGGACTAACATATGGTTTAATTTTATTTCGAAAATTCGCTTGCGCGTAGGGGTCGTTAGCAGTGGGATGAAACAAGAGGATCCTGAGAAACCCACGAGGCTGGACAGACGACCCTACTCCTTGCCAAGTACAACCGGGGATTCGAAACCACGCAGTTGATTTAAACAATATTTTATTCAGATAAGATACATATTATACATACACTGACAAAAGTTAAGGATTCGAAAACAAGCCAAAGGCTTATATTAATTCGTCTCCTTATTTAATAAATATACTAAATACACAATATCAATACAAATAACTAAAATGTACAGAATGTACAAGTATATATTACATATTTATATACACAAATAAATCAATAAATGAGTCGTCATCATCATCATCATCATCATCATCATCATCATCATCTTCATTTAACATTAATCACCACCGCCTGCTAAATCTTATTTATTCAAAGCATTTAGTTAGTTTAAAATACTTATAAACTTGTCTAAAAATGACTTCGTTAGGCGAGATATTTTCTTTGGGATCACCATAAAGAAAGCTTTTGTGTGTTTTGATTTAAGTGGAAGGGTATTTAATGTTGAGATACGCTGAGTGGCATAGTTGGGGCAATGGAGAAAATAGTGATCTCTGTCTTCTTGAATATGGCCACATCTGCATGTCGGATTATCTGAAATATGCATTAATAATCTATGGAAATTTAGAGCACTTTTACAGTCTGGAATGGATAATTTGAAATTTTCGTTCACCATAGTAATAAAAATAAAATAAAAAACCAAGTATGAACAATCCAAACCATAAGACATAATTCGAAGTCCTAAAAGCTTTAAAGTCAAAATAGTGTATTAAAGCAAAATAGTGTAATCAGCAAGTATTCGGGTATTTAATGGTCATTCGCGCTTAATTTAATTTTGAAATTTTGTATAGAAGATGCGTTTTGAATATCATGAGAAAGACTGTTCCAAAGCTCAACAGTTGAAGGTAAAAAGGAGTTTTTATAATAATTAGTGTTAGCAGTAATATGTTTCAATTCATCTCATTGCGAACAGGGTAAGGATTTATTTCAGAATGGGGAACCATTTTATTGACCATTTTGTACATAAGAATGAGCTTGTGCCTTAAAACGCCCTGTTGGTAGAGGGTTATATCCAGATTCATAGTAAAGTATGTTATGGGAAGTGCCGCGAACTGGACCTGTTATTGTTCTCAGTGCATCTAAATGGGGATTTTCTAATTTTAAAGACTCGGATTTATTACAGTTGTCCCAAACAACGTCAGCATAGTCAAATAAGGGTTTGAAATTGTTTTCTAGAGAATGTCATTAAAACTGTTTTCAGGGGGTTAAATCTTACTTTCCATTTACCAGTTGTTAATCAAATTCAAATCTAAATTTAATACTTTTTCACATTCGCCTGGGTAGGCCGTGATCTGAAATTTCTAGCTAGCTTGCTTCTGTTTCTCTGTCCCGACCATTTTCAGGTGGAAAAAGAACTACATAATCCAACTCTTCTAGTATTACTTTGTACTGCCACACAACTTTTCTGTTCCCTATTCTTTGACGCTTGATAGAAAATGTAAATTAAATATGGGCTTACTTGTCGATGTGCAATGGTATTTGAATTTCGCGGTGACTTGGTTTTAACAGATCACGTGACATAATTCGCCAATCAGACATACACGACGAAAGGGTCAACATAGGTCATAGGTCGTGTGGTGTCAAAGATCACTACTCTGTTTACATTTTGAGAGTAGCATGGCGGAAAGAGGAGATACAACTGTTCGTTGTATTCTACATATAGATTCTGTAAAATCAACTGAGTTAAAAACGTTTACTGCGACAAGCTGGACAAAATTTAAGGTGTGTGCTAACGAGTGGAAGAAATTAGACGGGAATGACAGGCTTTTGGCGGAGAAAAATGCTGATTTGTTAGACAAAGATCTGCAGGAATGTGCAAACGAGACACTGGGTCTGGGGTATCATCTTCCATGTTACCAGCGTTTTACCACAGGAATCTGACCTTCTATCTGTATATATATGCATACACCATGTCGTACCAGACAATATATAATAAAAAAGAACAGGAATGCAATGCCTTTTGAAGACTCGATTTTACCTGTTCTCGCTTCGCTTTATTTTTATACGCCCACATTTTCATGTGAAATATCCGAATATAAAAAGTTGTACACAAAAACCAATCATGAAGATGTCGATGGTGATCTCAGTTCTGGAACTAGATACATATGGCAGGAACAATAGTGTTTTAAAAAAAAATTTATAAAACGGCTGCCACTAAAACCATCATTATTTTAATCCAACGTTTCGTAGGTAAATATAACACTACATCATCAGGGTAATTCAAATACTAACTGAAAGGCAAGTAATAAACTCAATGACATCACAAAAATCCTTAGTTACGTAGATATACAAAATCAAAGATCTATGACGTCATAGTTAGCAACAAGGAAAATGAAGTTAGTTTCACAATAAAAGGCCTATTATAGATAATTATCATTAAATTTAATCAGATATTAAAAATTGTAGATTCTAAAAAAAATAAAATAAAATAAGTTAAACATGCATTATTCAAGAGCTAAATCTGCCTAGTGCAGGTCTTTATTTGGGCATGAAATGTTTTCTAAAGTATTAATTAGACATTAATTAACTGATCCAGGCCTTAATCAACTTTGGATGGCATCACATTGCTCCGATATTAAACAGATTAAAACGTTTTTAGTGATAAATCAAATATGGCGGTCCAAGACGCTTCGAGTCTTAGCTCTGATCAACCAGGTCCGTGGTTGAAATTATTGCACACGTCGGCCAAATCTTTAAATGCCAATATCCTCGCTTACAATAGAGTAATTTGAATGAAATTTTCAAATTGTTCATTTTACATCACCTACTTTCGAACTATTATAGCAAGAATGGCTAGTTCTTATCTATATCTTGAATAATGTAACTTTAAGCAGGCGGTAAGAAAGGTGGGAGATTGTTATGTACAGAAGAAAGTTTCAAAAGTAGGATTATAATTATTTGGAGAAGTTTTTTATAGTATCTGGGTTATGTTCATTCAGACCATTAGGCCACACAGTGTTCAGTCTATGCATCCATAGAGATTCCGCAATATTCAGTTGTTTCCGATCTTCATTATATACTTGCTGGAGAATGGTACATGTATAATTATGGTTGGCTATGTTAAAATGGGGGGCAACATGTGGGGCTTTACCTGCTTTTTGCAATTTGATATTGGATCTGTGACTGTTCAATCTGGTGCTAAATGGGGTAATAGTTTGTCCGACATATTGGATTCGGCAAATTTTACATGTTAAACAATAAATAATAAATTTGCTTTGACAATTAGTAGAATGTCTGATTTGAAATGTTTGAGAGTCTTTGTTTTTAATCTTATCAGTCTCTTCAAGAACTGCGCAGGTTTTACACCTTGGTTTATGGCACGGCTTACATCCCCAAGATTCAATATTAGTATAAGTTTTATTCGTCCGCAATTTGTTGGCTCTCAAAATATCTCCAATTGTCTTATTTCGTCTTTCGGCTATAATTATCTTGCTGTTCTCTATTACTTTTTTCATCCTGGAGCTAGTTTGAAGGAGTGTGTGGTCGTTGGCCATTACACGTAAATTTGGTTGGCGGGGATCGTACGTTGTAGTCCATGGTATAATTTTATCCTTAGTGTCTTTCTTTTTGGTTTTGTATTGGAGGAGTTCTTCTCGAGTTTTGTTTTGAATTTTATGGAAAGCTTTGTTGATCGTTTTCTTTTTATAGCCACTGTTTTTAAGGTATTTTGAAAATTTCTTGAGGTTGATGTCTGTCCAATCTGGTTTGCTACATATTCTTTTTATTCTAATCGCTCCACTGTATGGAATAGAGTTGAAAATGTGACCTGGATGACAGCTGGATGGTGGAAGATAATGGTGACTATCCGTCTCTTTAGAAAAAAGATCTGTCTCAAGTTTGGTTTCTTCATTTATTACTCGTACATCTATTAAAATATTGGGGTACAAACTTATAACGTCAAAGGTGAGTAAATTACGAGCTGGAGTTCTTTCTGAATTGATGGTTTGGATCTTTTGGAGAAAATTGGTAGTATCTTTTACTAATTCAGTACAATAAGTTTCTGCTACTGGCTTAAGTTTCCAATCCAACCAAAGAGATGCTTTACGAGTAGAAGCCGCAACTTGACTACAAATAGGTCTGCCTGGAGGAACATCATTTTTCTTTTCTATTTTGTGCATTTTTCCAAGTATATAGAATTCAGCTGGTTTTTTTACAGGACGATCAAGTATAGCTTTTTTCTCGATTTGGGGTATTTTAAGGGATAAGACTAACCTCTCTAATTGGTGGTGAATTTTTTCAGAGTTGTCACATGAAACTTCCTTATATACCGATGGGTCTCGTAGATGTTTAAAACACTCTTTTATGTAGTCCTCTTTGTTCCAGATAATAATCCCACCTCCTTTGTCAGTTTTACCAATGATAATATCAGTGTCCATTTTAAGTGAATACAAGGCTCCTTTTTCTTCGTAAGTCAAATTGTTCTTCACTCTAGGTTCTCGGAAATCTTTCATCTGTCTGTATTGATGGGTACAGTATAGTTCCAAAGCTTCTTCTCTGCCGAGAGGAGGGGACCATTCACTTTTCATATATAAAGATGGGGGAAGATTAGGTGTAGATTCTTGATCAAAGAAAAATTCATTGATGCGAAGTCTTCTCTGGAAGGATCTAAGATCAGTCAGTTCTCTAATTTGGTCATATCTTGATGGTAGAGGGCAAAATGACAAACCTTTGCTGAGTAATTTCATCTCTGTATCTGTAAGTGTTTTGGAACTTATGTTGATTTAGCTCTTGAATAATGCATGTTTAACTTATTTTATTTTATTTTTTTTAGAATCTACAATTTTTAATATCTGATTAAATTTAATGATAATTATCTATAATAGGCCTTTTATTGTGAAACTAACTTCATTTTCCTTGTTGCTAACTATGACGTCATAGATCTTTGATTTTGTATATCTACGTAACTAAGGATTTTTGTGATGTCATTGAGTTTATTACTTGCCTTTCAGTTAGTATTTGAATTACCCTGATGATGTAGTGTTATATTTACCTACGAAACGTTGGATTAAAATAATGATGGTTTTAGTGGCAGCCGTTTTATAAATTTTTTTTTTAAACACATTTTCATGTGGACGTATTATGTCGTCGCCCCTGTCCGTCCGTCCGTCCACAATTGTTTGTGGACCCTCTACAGGTCACAATTCTTGTCCGATTTTGACGAAACTTGAAATATAGCTTTATCACTAAAAGATCTCGGCTGCTTTTGATATTGGCATGTATCGGATGGAAACTTCATGGATTATGGCCCCTGATTGTACGAAAAATCACGTTTTTAGCTTGTGGACCCTATAGAGGTCACAATTTTGAGCCGATTTTAATGAAACTTGACGTGCATGTTTATAACCCAAAGATCTTGGTTCCTTTCAATATTTGCGCCTATCGGAACGTAATTTCCTGAATTATGGCCCCTGATTGTCCGAAAAATGACCTATTTTAGCTTGTGGTCACTCTGGAGGTGACAATTATTATCCGATTTGAAAAAACGTTCGATTATATCACCGTTACACCCTAAGGAAAGTTGAGTTCGAATTTCGGGAAAATCGGACCAAAATTGCCATACAAAATAGCCGCCGTTTGTACGCGAATACTGTTAAAAAATGGTATATCAAGGTTGTGGACCCTGTAGAGGTCACAACTTTAATTCGATTTTGATGAAACTTTAAATGCATGGTTATAACCCAAAGATCTTGGTTCCTTTCAATATTTGCGCATATCGGAGGGTAACTTCCTAAATTATGGCCCCTGATTATACTCAAAATCGCCTTTGTTTAGCTTGTGGTCCCTTTGGTTGTCACAATTATTATCCGATTTGGAAAACCGTTTGATTGTACCACCGTTACACACTAAGAAAGGTTGAGTTCGAATTTCAGGCAAATCGGACCAAAATTGCCACACAAAATGGCCGCAGTTTGTATGGAATACTGTTAAAAAATGGTATATCAAGGTTGTGGACCCTGTAGAGGTCACCATTTTAATTCGATTTTGATGAATCTTGAAATGCATGGTTATAACCCAAAGATCTTGGTTCCTTTCGATATTTGCACATATCGGATCGTAAATTCCTGAATTATGGCCCCTGTTTATACGCAAAATCGCCTTTGTTTAGCTTGTGGTCTCTGTGGAGGTCACAATTATTATCAGAGTTAAAAAAAAGTTTGATTATGTCACCGTTACAGCCTAAGGAAAGTTGAGTTTGAATTTCGAGAAAATCAGATTGCCATACAAAATGGCCGCCGTTTGTACGCAAATACTGTTAAAAAATGGTATATCAAGATTGTGGACCCTGTAAAGGTCACAATTTTAATTCGATTTTGATGAAACTTGAAATGCATGGTTATAACCCAAAGATCTTGGTTCCTTTGATATTTGCGCATATCGGATCATAACTAAATTATGGCCCCTGATTGTCTGAAAAATCCCCTATGGTCCCTCTGGAGGTCACGATTAATATCCAATTTATAAAAACGTTTGACTCTATCACCATTACACCCTACGAAAAGTTGAGTTCGAATTTCTGGAATATCGACCATAATTGCCAGACAAAATGGCTGCTGTTTGTACACGAACAGTGTAAAAATATGGCATATTAAAGTTGTGGGCCCTGTAGAGGTCACAATTGTAATTCGATTTTAATGGAACTTGAAATGCATGTTTATAACCTAAAGATCTGTCACGCTGACGTCACACACAAAGACGCATTCGGCAGACCTAGTTAGTTTTTTGTTAAGGGGTTGCCGCATATGTCAATAGTAGGCCTATACAGAATTGAAACATCTATACATATTCGGCCTACTATTTAAGAAAAAAAAAACAAATATAATAAATAAATAGTCCATTCAATGTTTAAGGGCCTCAACAAAACCATTAAAAAGAAAAAAACTTTATAAATTATATAGATCTATATTGGCCTATATAAAAAAAATCCAGCACATTGTAGTTTGTTGAAGTGACCCAAAAGAATTTTTAAAAAAAAGATTTTTTTTATATAATATATATGTAGGCCTATATCAACAAAAATCCTGCACATATTCGAGTATTGACACATTGTAGTTTGTTGGATTTACCTAACAGCATTTTTAAAAAAACTAAAAAAAACTTTATATATAGTTAATATAGGCCTATATTAACCAAATAAAAAAATCCTGCACATATTTATTTTGAGTATTGACATATGCGGCAACCCCTAAACAAAAAACTAACGAGGTCTGTCGAATGCGTCTATTTGTGTGACGTCAGCGTCAGACCGTCATGGAGTAGCGGACAGAATGAAAACGCTCGAAAATAATGTAAATATTGGAAACAATTGGCTATGATATCGTTTTGTGGGAGTATTTATGCATATCAAAAAGACTGGATTGAAGAAAAAACATATCTGAGTGGATCGGCAGAGGTTTGATTGCCTGACATTACGAATTGTGGAGAAAAAAACAACCGAAGCGAGAACAGGTAAAATCGAGTCTTCAAAAGGCATTGCATTCCTGTTCCTTTTTATATATTGTCTGGTACGACATGGTGTATGCATATATATACGGATAGAAGGTCAGATTCCTGTGGTTTTACGGACAAATTTCAGAATCAAAGGAGCTGAAAAACGGTGCATGAAACGTGCTCAGCATTCCAAAGCTATTGAAGAAAGTAAAGATATTGTTAGGAACCAAGCAGCTAAAATTTCCCCCGCTAAAAAAGAAAATTGCGCTCGTATGCACCATTATTAACTGGTAGAAAAAGTAATAACTTATCTTTTTTCGTTTAAGATGATGACAGAAGACATAATTTGAGATTATGAATAATAATAATAAAGAAATGAAAACATTATAGTTGTCTTTTATTTATATCAGCTGTCTGTTACTATTGATTTGATAACAAAAACACGGCTGGTACCTGTCTATCTGTACTACATGTATTTATATTAAAAAAAAGTTGCTGATGAATTTATTAGAAATAGACCAAGTCGAAAAACACGAATTACGAAAGAAAATATTTATTAACATGAACTACACGTGGTTAGTAAAAGGCTCAACCAAACGATAAAACATTAGTTGCACTTACGGTTCTTTGATAATCATTGTTTCCCATAAAAGTTGTATAAATTAAATTTTGTTAAAAACGAATAATATGCTGATAAATTTATTTGAAAATGACAAACACAAAAACAAGCCTCTATAAATTGTTAACGATAATCCGTAAGCTACGCGTTCACTTGCATTCGTCGACAAGCTTGTAGAAGGCAATACCAATCGATAAATTTGTGCGTACAAAGCAAGTTTTTTTTTCATGGAAATATAAGAAATGGCAATGATCACAGCGGGATAATTAAAGCAGATTAACTGATAATCCCGATGTTATTGTAGTATGTGCAAAGAAACCGAGCGGTGTTTTGGTCGATGAGGGGATCTTATTCTCAGGAAAATATAAGAAATGGCAATGACCACTGCGGGATAATTAAAGCAGATTAACCAATAATCCCAATGTTATTGTAGTATGTGCAAAGAAACCTAGCGGTTATTTGGTAGATGAGGGAAAACGTGAGTTGTCAATCATCGAGAATGGCGGCCGTGTGTTGATTGCAATTATCCCGTTTCACGAAAAACATTAGTAGTGATCGGTCAATCAAGCTCGTTTACTATTTGAGAAAGAAAAACATAGAAGTACTACTAAATATACCCGAGTCCAAAACGACGTATACCAAAGTCCCAAACGACGTATACCAGAGTCCCAAACGTAGTATACCCAAGTCCCAAACGTCGCGGTCATATTTTTTTGAGTCCCATATGACGCAAGTCCCAAATTACACGAGTGCCAAATGACATGTAATCATTTCAATCACGCAAAAACGTTTTCATCTGTTTATAGTCATATTTCTTTTGGATATTGTTTCACTGAAATAAAATTGACAATATTTCGCTTTTGGTCATATTTATGTCACAAATTAGAGGCTAGCCATGTTCACAGTGTCAACGCAACATTTATCTGATGTTATTGTCCCGTAATCCAGGCATATTTTAGAGAAATTCTCTCTGACAAATGTAAATAAACAAACGTGTTCCGTCTCGTAAAGGGTATTCCTCTGTCTATTTATAGCTATTGACCCGTTACACTATGACATTGTCTGCTTTTATGGTTGCTGATTGGCTTAGAATTTGAATTGTTCACCATATTATGGTTACACTCGATAAATATAGTCCGAGGCGCAATTCGAGTGTTAGACTGATTGTGCAAAACCTGACAATAGAAATCTATACTACGGTGACGGCTTACTTGTTACCTTATGCAACAAAGTGTCAGATTTTAACCCGAAATTTGCTGGGACAAGATGAAACGATTTTCGGGGCTAAATCACAGCCTAGGGTTTTCGATTGTTATATACAACGACATATCGTCTGCAAATAAACGTATATTAGAATTTATATTTTCAGTAACATCATTGATAAAAATAAGAAAAAGTAGTGGACCCAAAACCGATCCCTGGGGAACACCTGCGGCTATATTATTTTAATTAGAACTTTCGCCTTTAAGGACTACCGATTGTTTACTCTTCGACAAATAATCTAATATAAGAGTTGACAGTTTACCACGAATACCAATACAACTCAGTTTGTGAATCAAACCCTTATGCCACACACGGTCAAATGCTTTGCTAATATCACAAAAGATGGCTTTTACTTCTTTACCGTTATCCATAGCTGAAGAAATATAATCATATATGTCAACTAATTGATAAATGGTACAGTCGTTTATTCTAAAGGGCTTAATAGATGATTAGTTTATAAAAAATTGTGTATATCTTTGTAAATTAGTCGTTCAAAGACTTTTCCAAGTAAACTTAATAATGATATAGGTCTATAATTCGAGGGGTCGTGAATATCACCTTGCTTAAATAAAGATTGGAACTACTATAGCCTGTTTCCATATGTCCGGAAATACAGAATTTGGAGAGTGGGCGACTTAATGTTGTAGCACAATTTTTCAAAATATTATTGTTAATTCTGTCAGGTCCACTGGCTTTATTTATCAAAAGTGAGATTAACTGATCGTGTACTTTAGCTGTTGTGTAAATAGGTTGTTCAATTTCAATCGGATTAAAGTAAATTTGTGGTAGCTCATCGTTGGGATTTTGAAGATGACACTGACTTGATAAGTAATCATTTAAAATATTATCTTTTTCAGGATCTCCATGAAACAGTCTATCATTAACTTTCAGGGTGGGGAATTCCGGGAATTAGTGATTTATTAGGGCTCAATGACAGTTAGGGAAGCAAAACAAGAAATGCCCGAAAAAATTTCAGGTTTACAGACAGTGGCACCGGTTTTCTTCCAGAGGCGAAGAAGCGGAGCTGACCTTGTATGGACCCCCAAGAAAATTTTGGCATATTTGACGTTCGCAAACGGGTTTTACTGCTATTCAAGCCCGTAAAATGTCTATGTTGAAAGATTGGTTGCGGACATGCAGTAAAAAGGCGTACGGGACACAATTCATTTTTGAGACTATTCCCGATATCCAAATTCTGTAATTTCATCTCTGAAAGAAACGAGTTAAAAAAAATGTCAAGGAATGTTTAACACCAGCCTCAGGAAATTCCAGGAAAGCGTCTCGCCACCAGACCAGCTATGATCAAATTTTGCTGAAGTAAAATTTTTTTTCAGTTACGAACCACCGGTCAACGTTTCTGGCGTATCCCCACAAACAGGGTGCAGGTGACTTAATAATTAGTAAATTTGCGAGCGACAGTGACGGGAGAATCTGATGAAATTCGAAATCCCCATTGCATTATTCCAAATTCTGGCCCACGCCCAGCACACCCGGCCCAGAAAGTCTATTATACCAGCCCATTTCAGACTCCAGTGATGTTTACATGTTGACCAAGTCATGGATTGCTGAAAAGAATTTGGACGCTTGTTGATGCAGACCTATTTCCTCGATCTCTGAAGGTCAAGCGGAACACTTGTGATAAATTCAAATCGTTTGAAAAAATGGATGTTAATATTCACGCTGGTAGCACCATGATACACGCCATAACCATCTACAGGCCTCCATACTCTAAAAAACATCAAGTCACAGTACAGACTTTCCTATCAGAATTTGGTACACTATTAGAAAGTATCCTTCTTTCTACTGGTTATCTAATGATCGTTTGTGATTTTAATTTACACGTGGATGACTCAAAATGTACAGAGGCTCAACAATTCATCGATCTGATCACTTCGCTAGGTCTCGTTCAAGACTTTGTTGGTAGTACGCAGATAAGTGGCCATACATTGGACCTGGTACTAACTCATGCTGCTGAACCCTGGCTTGGAAATTTCATTATCGATTTTAGCATGCCTTCTGATTACTCGACAATTCACTGTACTTCTGTGATACATCGTCCGCAACCAGTGATGGTTACAAAAAGTCACCGTGTACTGAATGACATTGATTCCATAGAATCCATAAGTGATGTGAATTAGCTTGCGGATGTCTACAATTCTGAACTAAAAAGTGTTATGAATTCACACGCACCTTTACGTGTGAAAATCGTTATCGATAAACCACGTGCTGAATGGTTTTCTGCTGATCTTCTGTCTGAGCGTAGAGTCTTACGAAAGCTTGAACGTCAATGGATCGGTTCTCAAATGGAGGTTCATCGACAAATGTTCACGACCGCTCAGACTGTTTACAAAGGAAAACTTGAAACAATCTCGACAGATACCAAGGAACTCTTCAAAATAGTGAATTATATTTCTGGTTCCAAGAAATCTTCAGCGATTATTGTTCCGAACAATGTAGAAATTTAAAAATTACCAAATATTTTAGCGAACTTCTTTAGTGAGAAAATTTTTAAAATTCGAGCCAATTTAGTGAATAGTGTTCCCTATGTTGAAGAAATAGTTTCACCTCAGTGCAAGCTCATGGTTTTTGAACAAATGTCTATTGTACCTTAAATGCCTTCAAAATCATGTGATTTTGGTCCTATGCCTACTAAATTACTTAAGGACTGTATTGAGGAGTTGGCGCCAGTATTATTGCGAATCGTTAATACATCATTTGAATCTGGGATTTTCCCAGCCAACTGTAAAGCTGCCATTGTTCGCCCCCTCCTTGGACTTGATCCGAACATATTGAAAAATTATCGAGTAGTTTCCAATTGCTGTTTCCTTGACAAATTTCTTGAAAAATGTGGTTTCTTACGTTTTCATTCTTATTTATCATCTAACAGATTGTATGGTAAATTTCAGTCTGCTTATCGAGAAGGGCATACCACTAAGACTGCACTCTTACGAGGGCTGAACGATGTTATGCTTGCTCTAGATAGGCATGATGATGTAATATTAGTATTACTTGATCTTTCTGCGGCTTTTGATACCATCAACCATGACCTACTCATGGACAGATTGCGCTCTAGGTTCGGCATCTGTGGCTTTCCTTATAACTGGATAAACTCATTCCTTCGAGGTAGGACCCAGAGAGTGTCAGTACAGTCGATGGTGTTGGAGGACCACGTCCTTGAATTTGGAGTCCCCCAGGACTCTGTCCTTGGACCGGTTCTGTTTGCACTGTACATGACTCCTGTTGAGGACATTATCACCTGCTATGGCCTGAATGCTGTCATTTATGCGGACGATTCTCAACTGTTCATCGCCTGCAATTCTCAAACAGACTCTGCCACAGTAGGTCGAATTGAGGCAAGTCTGCGAGTAGTCAAGGGTGGTGTGCGGGTTGGAGAGATAATTATATCTCTGTCGGCAACCGTCCGAGATCTGGGGTTGATGATGAACTCAACGGGACTTATGGATGAGCAGATCAAAAGTGTTTGTGGTAGGGCGTCTCACTCACTATGGCGCATTGGTAAAATCAGACATCTTTTAGACAAAGTCGGCACTGAGAAATTAGTGCATGCTTTTGTGACATCGAAACTTGATTAATGCAACAGTTTGTTCTATGGTTTTCCAACCTACAAAATCAAAAAAAATACAGCATAGAATTCTGCAGCTAGGCTGGTCATCAGATGGAAGCTAGATCGTCATGCTGATATGACGCTTATTTTAAAAGAGCTACACTGGCTTCCAGTTGGGGGGGGGGATGGCCTAGTAGTCTAGAGTGCCACGCTTCGACCTCTACCTGGCTGGCCAGCTCTGGCTTGCGGCTGTGGTTTCGAGCCCGAGTGTGAGCGTATGTGGCATGGAGATAGGGGCACCTTCTCAACCTTGTGGGTTTCCTCCAGGCACTCCGGTTTCCTCCCACTGCTAAAGACCCCTAAGCGCAAGCGAATTATTGAAATAAAATTGGAACCATATGTTAGTCCCGAAATGACCTAGTTGTGTTGAGTGGATGTTCAACCCCATTTCTCTCATCTCTCTCGCTTCCAGTCGAACAGCAAATTATTTTTTAAATTGTTTGCATTATTTTCAAAATTATACGCCATAGTGAATCAGCGCCTTACTACCTCACCAATATTATAAATGTTAGGCAATCGGCATATTGTACTAGGAGTAGCACTGAGGTGAAGCTATTGCCCTTCTCTTTTAAAGATCATGGGAAGAAAACGTTCAAACAATACGGTGACCGTGCCCTAAGTGTGGCAGCGCCTAAACTGTGGAACAATCTTCCACTAAATCTGAGAGCTATTACAAAACTCTCTTTGTTCAAATCAAACCTGAAAACCCATTTTTACCCCTGAAAACTATTTTATATTTATATTTTAATGTTATTATTTTCATGATTTTATGTTTTATTAAGTTACCATTAAAATGCTTGTTCTTAAAACTTATGTACAGACTGTTGAGACATTGTGTAACAGTCTATAAACAATAAATATTTTTATTATTATATTAAGTTTCACACTGCGTTAAAACCAATATTAAGTTCCGAAAACCAATATTTTTTGCTAAAACCTTTGTTTTTTAATTGGATTAAAATGGGCAGAGTCCGGGGTGGTGATGGACATATTGTGTCTAAATTTCATGGTTTTCGGACAATCGGGGTCGGTTTCGCGACGAAATTCCACGTTTTTCCCCTGATGGAAGCCTAAAATTGACTTAGAAAAAAACGTCTAATGGCAGGTGCCATGAATAAACGACTTGAACAAATGCAGGAATTTGGTGCTCATTGTACCTTTGGTTCCGGCGTAGCGCATGTGCAAAGTCACGATGCACGGTAGGTGCCAAGAACAAACAACTTGAACAAATGCAGATATCACCTTGAAAAATTCAAGGTACATAGGTACTAACGTGAAAAGTTCCTCACCGGAATTCGGTACTCATGGCACGGAAAACATCAAAGGCGAAATTTGAATTTTTGGAAATATTCAAATTCCTATCCCTCGACAATGAGCCAGGCTATCCCGAAATATATTAATTTCATTAATTGAAGACAGATTCTCTAAGCCATGACCAATTGTGTATGATTTATCACTATTTTTCATTTTCAATTGAAAATGGCGTCTATGATTTGCCAGAAATCAAAATTGTATTTGCTACCGTTTTTCGGCCTTCCTTCCAGGATTCGAAAAATATAATTGCCATGTCTGTAAGTAAAATACCATAAAAGACTTAAAAAATTTTATACGCCCACATGGAAATGTGGTTTGTATATTGTTGTCGCCCCGTCCGTCTGTCCGTCCATCCACAATTTCTTGTGAACACTTTAGAGCCTAAAGTTAATATCCAATTGATTTTAAATTTATACACAGTGTTTCAGGTCATGAGACGAAAAAGCCTATTAATTTTCAGCGATTTCCAATAATTGCTGTCCTTGATCACTTCAAAAAATCTTGTGGACGCTCTAGAGGCTAAGGTAAATAACCGATTGACTTTAAATTTATACACAGTGTTAAAGGTCATGAGACGAAAAAGTCTATTGATTTTCAGCGATTTCCAATAAATGCTGTCAGAGTTATGTCCCTTGATCACTTCAAAAAATCTTGTGGACGCTCTAGAGGCTAAGGTTAATAACCGATTGACTTTAAATTTATACACAGTGTTTAAGGTCATGAAATGAAGAAGCCTATTGATTTTCAGCGATTTCTGATAATTACTGTCAGAGTTATGGCCCTTGATCATTTCAAACAATCTTGTGGAAGCACTAGAGGCTAAAGTTAATATCCGATTGACTTTAAATTTATTCTCAGTGTTTAAAGTCATGAGACGAAGAAGCCTATTGATTTTCAGCAATTAAGATAATTACTGACAGAGTTATGGCCCTTGATCACTTTAAAATTTTTGTGGACGCTCTAGAGGCTAAAGTTAATATCCGATTGACTTTAAATTTATACACAGTGTTGAAGGTCATGAGACGAACAAGTATATTAAGTTTCAATGAATTTTGGTAACTTGAACAGCATGGAGTAGAACTTTATCAAAGCCAAACAAATTTGAATGATTTTCTGATAATTACAGAATGAGTAGTTACTTTGAATCAGATTTTAGTGTATTATAAATGTTTCATTACCGAAAAAAGTAAAATATGCGACAACTCTTTTTGACTGCCCTGACGATTTAGCTGCTGTAGGCGTATGTTTCGTTGCCTGGCAACCTACCTTCCACATTTCAAGATGGTTTGGGCTGCAAACTCCATTTTTTGTGTACGAATCAGTAGTGTTGTAGTTTATACAAAAAAAATTTTCAAGGCAATCTGACATATATTTCATAGATTTTTTTGAAAACCTTGATCCTTAATATCACCAAAGGGAGATAATTTAGAAAATTTCTAATGATATATTTCAAGTCGTATCGATAAGATCTACTTACATATTTAATTTTATAAAAATCGTGCAACTATTAAAGAATTTGTCATGTTGATTTTAACTTACAGTTCGAAATCACAGAGCGAATTTTGTAATTTTAAAATCTGAAATTGCAGATTTGAACTTAGTGATTCAAGGAACTCAAAGAATTTTGTTTTAGTAAAATAGGTCAAATAGTCACAAAGTAACAGCTAAGTAGGTCAAATGCATTTGTTCGTAAATTTCGGTGATTTCGGTCCAAAAAAGGATCGACCAAAGAAATTGATTAACTCGGCTTAGCTTTAGCTTGAAATGTTAATCATTGTGTGTGATGAATGTCACATCATTGCACTTAATTGATAATCATAGCAGCTACGTGTACATGTACCTTATGCCGTTTCCATTACCAAGACGGTTCTCAGTCGATGATATTGTCGGTCTGGTTAATCAAACCTATCACTTCCGGTTCCGCTTATATTGCTACCAGCGTGGGAAACAAATAATTTTTGAAATGTGACTATTAAGCTTCAGATAAGCATCGCTATAATAATGTCACGACACATCGCTCGCGAAAGGCGACTGGCAGGACATTTGGCGGATTTTGTGTTGGATGAGTCCCAAAGTTTAAAGGATGCTGGTGGATCCGGAACGCCAGTGTTGGGTGCTGCGGATGGCTTCGTAAGTGACGAGAGCCCTTCGTGGATGGAACCAGATAAAGTCAAAGGACTAACTTCAACGCCTGTAGGACGCATAAATCTAGAGGAATTAAATAGAACCATCCAAAAATTGGAAGTGCAAAATAAGCTGATTGAGAAAGATTTGTTGGAAAAACGCAATGACATTTTGAAACAACAGTCTCAACCTGGTGGTGGGAAGAAGGGCCAGCATAGAATTCTTTCTTCTACTCCTGCAGGGGATAGGCATAGTGTTGGTGTGCCAACTTTGGCTGATTTACACAAGGATTGCAAGCTAATGGAGCGAGCTTCTGCAATAAAAGATCATATGGTGGGAGTCAAGTGAGATGATTTCATGTGTAATAACAATAATAATGGTGAATGTTTACCTAGCCGATCTGAAGGTACGAGTTATTATACATCATTTTATAATCCTGATATTCAAAGCAAAAAGGCGGTCTCAGGAGAAGCGAGGGCAACAAAAGATCGCATTAAGTTTGATGTACCATGGCCACATGAATATGGACAAACAAAATCGGTTGGCTACAGTGACTTTGATTTTAATTTCACGCAGTTGGTACGAGGTGAAATTTTTATATTACACAATGTGGAAAAAAATTCCACGAACTCTATGTCTAGAATGAGACATTTAATTAACTTATTATATTTAGTGGAGAAGTTTCCGTTTATAGAGATAAAGGATTTTCATGCAGAGGTGTTACGATCAATCGAGAGAGGGCAGAAATCGTGGGAAGACAGTTTTGCAGAAGAACAGGGCCGTACGTTGGTTTCACCAATTACGTTCCTCATCTACACATTATAAAGGCCTTGATCGGAAGGAACGATTTCCAATTTGTGGCACGTATCAGACTGGCTATTGCAGCCAGTCTAAGGATCATTTTGGTTCATACGGAAATAAAAAATTATTGCATGTCTGCAGAAAGTGCATAGATTGCCCAGAATCTTCTTGACTCCTGTCTCATACTATTAATAATTATTCCCCTAACTTATTAGGTGTGTTTGTCCCACCAGTTGTTGGTGCGTGTTTAAGTGTAATCCCCTACTTAGGTGAGACTTGTATAGTTCCTGCCGGAAATGGTGTGTGTTATGATTATGTGAGACGGATCTTGAGAGTGAATTTGACATTGACTTACATTATTTTGATGTTAATAGAAAGGGAAGTCATGCAGCCTTGCCTTGGTTAGTTGCTTCTGCTGGATCTGTTAATTTTATTTACCCTTACATACCTTGTGGTGCTTTACCCAGTGCTTTTGATTTTGCGCTGATTCATAGTATTATTTTTAAATCACAGAAGCCTAATTTTAGTGGGTGCCGAATCCCTATTGTTTCTGATTTTAATATTTCGGTATGACAAGCCTTATTGGTAGATTATCATGATAAAATTGTGGTCGAATTGTTAGCTTATGGATGGCCTCTCAATTATATTCAGGATTGTTTACCTGCCCCTCCTGTACGTACTTCTTATGAGTGTTCACAGTATGCTCCGTTTATTGATACTTTTATTGCCAAGGAGTTGGACTTGGGCGCCTTGGTTGGACCATTCGACAAAAATCCTCTGTGTGTTCCTGTTACCATGTCGCCTTTATTTACAGTTCCAAAGGGCGTGTCCGATCGTCGTGTTATTGTGGATTGTTCGTTCGGGAGTGAGTTGTCTGTAAATTTTGGCATTCCAGGCGACTCTTTTTTAGGTGATACTGATAAACTTAAGTTACGTTATCCACGTCATGATGAGTTTATTTCATTAATCTTTAAACATGGCTGTGGCTGTCATATTTGGAAGTGTGACTTATCTAGAGCCTTTCGACAATTGGCTCTTGACCCTCATGATTTACATCTTCAAGGCTATAATTGGAAGAACAATTTGTACTTTGACCTGCGTCTTATATTTGGAATGAGGTCATCTCCTCAAGCATGCCAGCGCGTGACAAATGCAGTATCATATATATTATACAACTTCAATATTATTGTTGTTAATTATGTTGACGATTTTGGTGGAGTTAGCTTTGCTAATTCTAGTTTACTTGACTATGACTTTATTTTACGCCTATTCAAAGATTTAGGTCTCGGAGTCAATATGAATAAATGTGTTCCGCCGTCAACTACAATGACATTTCTCGGGAAGGAGTACAACACCGCTTTAATGACGGTTCAAATACCTGCTGAAAAGTTGGAGGAAACATCCATTCTACTTTTATCATTTGGAGACGGCAAGCGTTGCTCTAAACGGGCACTCCAGAAACTAATTGGGAAATTAGCCTTTGTAAGTGAATGTGTTCGTAGCGGAAGATTGTTTATTTCTCGCATGTTATGTACATTGCGTTGTGTTGGGTCTAGTTTTAACCGCTGTAGTTTATCAGAGGAGTTCATGTGTGATGTGCATTGGTGGATAACTTTTCTTAAGGATTTTAATGGTGTCTCTTTAATTCCGGACCTTATTTGGACTGAACCAACAGATGCGTGTTTAAAGGGACTGGAAGGAGCTAATTTTACTAGTTATCAATATTATCATGTTGTTATCCCTGATTATTTAAGTAATCATCATATTAGTGTTTTTGAAATGTATTCGATATATATTGCCCTGCAGTTTTGGTCTTTTGATTTTGCTAATAAAAGACTGCAAATATATTGTGATAATGAGGCTTGCGTTCAGATTCTAAATGTGGGATCAGGTCGAGATGAAACCATGCTTGGATTGGCCAGGCAGATTTGGTATCTTTGTGCTATTAATAATCTCCAGATATGTGCTCAGTATATTCCGTCCTCTGAGAATAGACTTTCTGATTTGTTGTCACGAGTGCCGCTATCAGCAGATTATTATCACAAATTACAAATTGAATTGGGGAAATATGATCATTCCTTTGAAAGCCTTGATGTTGATTGGAATATGTTTCAAGATTATGTTGTTATTTAATTCCTTTTCAGACCTAATGTTGAGAGGATCTAATTTACATAAAGAAGTTGTTGTGGCTCGAAATGCTGCTTTTAGACCCGGAACTTTGTCTAATTTGCAATTCTCTTTAACTTTAAGAGGACTTCAGCATTTAAATTCATATACTCCCATGTCCAAATTACCTATTTTACCTGAGCATTTGTGTAAAATTGTTTCATTATTAGATAAGTATGATTATGTGGATTCATGCCTTTGGTGTTTTCTAACTATTTCTTTTTTTGGCATGTTTCGTTCCTCTAACCTCGTGAGTAGGACGGCTTTAACTTTTTCATCTCGTGAACAGTTAACCCGCAGTTGTGTTAAAATTACAGATGTTGGATTATTAATTTCGGTTAACTGGTCAAAAACTCGGCAGAGTCATGATTTCACTCATCAATTATCATTATGTTATTGTTCCAATACTTTAATTTGTCCTGTATTAGCTTATAAGCATTTAATCACTTTGATTCCTAGCACAGACAGTGCTCTTGATCCTATTTTCGCTTTACCTAATGGTCCAAATCTTTCTCCCATTTCCAAACATGTTTTACTGAAACGTTTTAATAAGTTGTTAGTTTGTATTGGCTTAGACCCTAGTTTGTATAGTTTTCATTCCTTGCGTCATAGAGGTGAAACCCTTGCTGCTAAGGCAGGTGTATCGGAGGTGCTGCTTAAGCAGCATGGTGATTGGCAGACAGATTGTTATCAGAATTATATTAAACAAGCTAGTGTTGATATGTATCATGTTACGTCTGCTATGAATAGTCTTCTTTTAGGATGATTTTATTATTTGTCTTATTTTTCATTTCTTTCTTTTCCTGGGGTTTGGAGACTTTGTATTGGATTAGTGCTTGAATCATTATTATATTGTGTTATTAGTTGTAATATTTGTAATGAAAGTAAAGCATATTTTCCAAACCCACTTTTATGTGTTTTTATACGCCCACATAGAAATGTGGTCGTATATTGCCGTCGCCCCCGTCCGTCCGTCCGTCCGTCGTCCACAATTTCTTGTGAACGCTCTACGGGCTAAAATTAATATCCGATTCACTTTAAATTTATACACAGTATTTAATATCATGAGAGGAAGACCCCTATTGATTTTCAGCGATTTCCGATAATTGCTGTCAGAGTTATGGCCCTTGATCACTTCAAAAAATCTTGTGGACGCACTAGAGGCTAAAGTTAATATCCGATTGACCTTAAATTTATACACAGTGTTTAAGGTCATCAGAGGAAGTCCCCTATTGATTGTCAGCTATATCCGATAATTGCATCCAGAGTTATGGCCCTTGATCACTTTGAAAAATCTTGTGAAAGCTCTAGAGGCTAAAGTTAATATCTGATTGAATTAAGATTTATACACAGTGTTTAAAGGGACTAACACTCTCGCTGGCTTGACAGCTAAAGAAAATATAAAAATAGCCTTATTCTAAGTACTAGATGAGTTAGTGCCTTACCTGATGTGATAATTATCCATTAAATCCAATTTTACTCGTCCAGGGTGCTCGTAAATAAATAAATACAAAGATGGGCGAGAATGTGAAAAGAAATGGGGATTAATATGACTTGGATTAGCACACAATTCATTCAAACTGATTAATAACATTCTAGACAGTCCGTCTCACGGTCTGAGGTTTAATCTGCCTGAATGGAGGTGTCAATCAGCTACTGTGTAACTGTGTAACTGAGGATCTTTTGTTCTCGAATTCGACTAGTGACAGTGAATTTTTCCTTCTTCGATCGACAAGCTTTGAGTCCTCTTGTGGTCGGATGTTTATTTATCATTTTATGATGTCTTTAGTAGAATACCAGACAACTCATCCCAAAGACAACTCATCCCAATAAAAGACAACTCATCCCACTTTTAAAGACAATTCATCCCAAGTCAAAAGACAATTCATCCCAAGTCAAAAGACAATTCATCCCAACTTTATTGAGAGAGACTCAGGTTAATATAAGACAACTCATCCCAACAAATATAAGTGACTTCGAATTCAAGTTACAAATAAATACCACAAATTAATCACTAATATATGAATTTATTACATCAACAATTTTTTAAATTATACATTTATGTATGAATTTATTACATTAACAATTTATTAAATATTACACTTTATTATACATTTATGTATGAATTTATTACATCAACAATTTATTAAATATTGCACTTTATTAAATATTACACTTTATTATATAAACTAATATATTTATCAACTTTATTATATAAACTAATATATTTATCAACTAATTGATTTCATTTTGTATTGAAATATTACACTTAATCATTTAATCTGTCAGTTTGTCGTTCAGTCAGTCGGTCCATATAATATATCCCTCCACATCTTTTCAACAGCTGGTTGATGCTTATTTCCTCGTTGGAATATAAATTTCAAAGTTTAAATAATTTACTTTGTGTGGTTTTTTCTGGTATCTTCTCAATTTCCCTTCTGAAACCATTTTTATACGCCCACATTGAAATGTGGTCGTATATTGCCGTCGCCCCCGTCCGTCCGTCCGTCCGTCCGTCCGTCCGTCCGTCCGTCGGTCCGGCGTCCACAATTGCTTGTGGACGCTCTAGAGGCCAAAGTTAAAATTCGATTGACTTTAAATTTATACACAGTGTTTAAGGTCATGAGACGAAGAAGCCTATTGATTTTCAGCGATTTCCGATAATAACTGTCAGAGTTATGGCCCTTGATCACTTAAAAAAATCTTGTGGTCGCTCTAGAGGCCAAAATTAATATCCGATTGACTTTAGATTTATACATAGTGTTAAAGGCCATGAGACGAAGAAGCCTATTGATTTTCAGCAATTTCCGATAATAACTGTCAGAGTTATGGCCCTTGAACACTTCAAAAAATCTTGTGGACGCTCTAGAGGCTAAAGTTAATATCCGATTGACTTTAGATTTATACATAGTGTTTAAGGTCATGAGACGAAGAAGCCTATTGATTTTCAGCAATTCCTGATAATAACTGTTAGAGTTATGGCCCTTGATCATTTCAAAAAATCTTGTGGACGCTCTAGAGGCTAAAGTTAATATTCGATTGACTTTAAATTTATACACAGTGTTTAAGGTCATGAGACAAAGAAGCCTATTGATTTTCAGCGATTTCCGATAATAACTGTCAGAGTTATGGCCCTTGATCACTTCAAAAAATCTTGTGGACGCTCTAGAGGCCAAAATTAATATCCGATTGACTTTAGATTTATACATAGTGTTAAAGGCCATGAGACGAAGAAGCCTATTGATTTTCAAATTTATACACAGTGTTTAAGGTCATAAAATGAAGAAGCCTTTTGATTTTCAGCAATTTCCGATAATAACTGTCAGAGTTATGGCCCTTGAACACTTCAAAAAATCTTGTGGACGCTCTAGAGGCTAAAGTTAATAACCGATTTGCTTTAAATTTATACAGTGTTTAAGGTCATGAGGCGAAGGAGCCTCTTGATTTTCATCGATTTCCGATAATAACTGTCAGAGTTATGGCCCTTGATCACTTCAAAAAATCTTGTGGACGCTCTAGAGGCCAAAGTTAAAATTCGATTGACTTTAAATTTATACACAGTGTTTAAGGTCATTAAATGAAGAAGCCTATTGATTTTCTGCAATTTCTGATAATTACTGTCAGAGTTATGGCCCTTTATCGCTTATAAAAATCTTGTGGACGCTCTAGAGGCTAAAGTTAATAACCGATTGACTTTAAATTTATACACAGTGTTTAAGGTCATGAGACGAAGAAGCCTATTGATTTTCAGCAATTTCAGATAATTACTGACTGAGTTATGGCCCTTGATCACTTTCAAAATTTTGTGGACGCTCTAGAGGCTAAAGTTAATAACCGATTGACTTTAAATTTATATAAATTGTTGAAGGTCATGAGACGAACAAGTATATTGAGTTTCAATGAATTTAGATAACTTGAACAGCATGGAGGAGAACTTTATCAAAGCCAAACAAATTCCAATGATTTTCTGATAATTACATAATGAGTAGTTACTTTTAATCAGATTTTAGTGTATTATAAATGTTTCATTACCGAAAAAAGTAAAATATGCGACAACTCTTGTTGACTGCCCGGACGATTTAGCTGCTGTGGGCGTATGTTTCGTTGCCTGGCAACCTATGTTTATTTGTATCGGTAGCTGCGCTGCTCCTTTATATAATAAAGTTATCAGGAGATAAAACTGTAAATTCCCTTTTCTGGCCTTTTGATTGATACGGTTGTGCCAACCCTCAACATCATTATTGGTTCTGATCGTTCTGCCAAACACACTCCATGTCGGGATGGTCCATACATTACTCTAATTTGTTCTGTATTTACTTTCTCATTTAATTTATTAAATGTTGGTAATATATGTTCAGCAGGTAGAAATTGTAAAGCAAGTACTTTTCTCAAATACTTATACACGGTATCTTTCTGTCTGTAGACAGTCTACAAAAATATGAAACATAAACTATTTGTTAATAAAACATAAACAAATAGTGAGTAATACCAGACAATTGTGAATAATATCAATAATAATATTAGGATATTATCAACAATACTCTGTGCTGGATTATAAGCGTTATTGTTATGAAATGTTTACCTCAGTCTGGATCAAATTATAATATACTGAATCACATAGGATTATAATATAATGAAACAAATAGGATTATAATTTAACGAATCAAATAGGATTATAATATAATGAATTGAATTTAATACAATAGCGTTAAAAAAATAGCATTAAAGTCTTACCAGTATTACATGTTCGATGCTGCCATCGTTCACAGCCGTCACACTGAACAGGCTCCTGTCTTGGGCAAACCATGGACTCACAAACTATGCAGCTATCAGACATTTTGAAAAATGATACAGAAATATTTGATTGCAGTATTTTTATACAATACCCCAGCTTTAAGACTTACTCAAACCATTTTAATTAACATTATGATAATTGTCTTTGAAGTGCTTCACCAAATTAATTAGTTTGTAATAGAGGTAAATACTACAAACACATCTACTAATCTATTAAAACAACAAAGTACTACAACAGTAGTACAAACAGGTAATCATCAATTTATTACAACAACAATATCAATTTGAAAAAAACAAAATTTACTTAATTCATTATCGGATTATACTAAAAAATGGAATTTAACTGTTAATACTCAAAAAACTAAAGTTGTTATATTTAGAAACGGGGGGAAAATAAAAGAAAATGAATCATGGCATTTTAATGATTTTGTGGTAGATATCGTGGACGAATTTAAATACCTGGGGTTAATTCTTAATTTTAATGGAAAATTTCTCAAAACGCAAAAACATATAGCCGACCAGGGGAAAACAGCACTATTTGCAATTTTAAAAATATGTAATGACAATTATTTTAATTTTGAAACCAAACTATCTATTTTTGACACATATGTGAGCAGTATTCTCTCATATGGTGCTGAAATTTGGGGAAACCACAAGGCTAATGACATTGAAAAAGTCCATTCAAACTTTTGTAAAAAATTATTAGGCGTTCGGGAATCAACAAGCAATTGTATGATTTATTTTGAATTAGGCAGATATCCTTTGTACATTTTTAGGAAAATCAGAATATTCAAATACTGGTTAAAATTATTTACTACTGAAAATAAATTATTAAAAAACTGTTTAAATGATATGATGATTAATAACGACCCATGGGTTGAAAGTATTAAAACCGAATTATATGATATAGGCCTTGGCTATATATGGGAAAGTTCCAGTTTTAACAAAACATCATTTTTTATTGTTAAAAGTAGAATTTTTGATATATATAAACAAAAGTGCTTTACCAACACATTGTCTCTAATTTCACACTACAATTTTATCTGACAAAATCTTTAAACAGTATTCATATTAAATCAATTACCAGGATACGTTTATCAGCGCACAATGTATGCATAGAGAGTGGTCGATTTCGAAATATTAAGCGCAATGATAGATTATGTTTAATTTGTAATAACGGAGATATTGACGACGAATTTCACCATATACTGATATGTTCTTGTTTTAATGATATTCGTAAAAAATATATTAAACCATACTATTTTATTAACCCAAGTGTCTATAAATTAATACAATTATAAGCTGTAAATAATATAAAGGAACTTCGTAACCTTGGACTTATTTTATATTTGTCCAACAAGTCCAGAAATGCAATTGTAAATACCCAAACCTAATATTATTTGTAATCTACTCTTTGCCATTGTATATATTGTAAATAACTCTGATGAAATGTATTTTTTGTATATCATTATTTATTGTATAATGTATTGTCATGTCTGATGAGTCGTATGACTCAAGGAATAAAGAACTTTGAACTCAACTGTTTTGAAACAAATATCACTTATATTTGTTGGGATGAGTTGCCTTATAACCTGAGTCTCTCTCTACAAATAAAGTTGGGATGAATTGTCTTTTGACTTGGGATGAATTGTCTTTTGACTTGGGATGAATTGTCTTTTGACTTGGGATGAGTTGTCCTTTATTGGGATGAGTTGTCTTGGGATGAGTTGTCTTTGGGATGAGTTGTCTGGATACCCTTTAGTAATATTTACGTGTAATTATTGAGAAAGTAAATTAGTAGTACCAGTAGTAGAAAGAAAACCATGCCTAGAAAGACAGGCAAGCAGAGAATATCAGACTCAGAGAGGGTTTAGCCTGAGAAGATCTATAACAAACGTGAACTTGGGAACAGAGCGGTATAGGTGGGAAGAATTGAAGGATAAACTGAAAGTAGAGACTCATCAAGAAATGGCAAAGTTGTTGTTATTGGACAGGTAGGCCTAAATTTGCAAAACAAATATTATCATTATGAGAATCTATATTCAACCTATTCTTATTACAATTTTCTTACTATTTCCCATGGAGAAACGTTTTGAAAAATATTACTGTTTATTGTAATGTCTTTATAACAAAGAGGTGAAATATTGTTTCTATTTCTTTCCTTTTTTTTCCAAAATATTTGGGACCTAGAAATTGACACAAAATGGTTGCAATGCATAATAATCATTTCTATTTTTACCTTAAATTCCAATCGAATGGCAATTTAATGGTGTCTGCCGATCATTTTTTATTACACAGACTCTCCATGTAAGAATATGGGGTCACCGTCCTGACTAGTTGGGATGGCATAGTGGTCTTAGAGTGGCACGCTTCGACCTCTAGCTCGCCGGCCACCTCTGGCTTGCGGCTGTGGTTTCGACCCTGGTGGGAGCGTATGTAACATGGAGATAAGGGCGCCTTCTCAACCTCGTGGGTTTCCTCAGGGCTCTCAAGTTTCCTCCCACTACTAAAGACTCCTACGTACAAGCGAATTATTCAATTAAAATTAAACCAATGTTAGTCCCGAAATGACCTAGTTATGTTAAGTGGACGTTAAACCCCATTTCTCTTTCTCTGTCCTGACTTGTTGAATATGTCTAGTATGTCTTTTAAAGTATTGGATGTCAGGAGCCCAACTTTTCCCCTTCAAATTACAATATCAAGGTCGATATTGGGTTAGAGACTTAGCTACTGTTCTCTAATCTAACTAGAGTATTATGTCATTTGGGACTTGGGACTTGACATAACGACATTTGGGACTCTGTTTGGGACTTGACTGGCGTCATTTGGGACTCAACACAAACAACGAAAGTTGTGACTCTTAAGAATTTGAATATCTCATGATCTATGTTTATAAGTAACCTAAATTTAAATTAAATTATTGTAAGGTATCTATAATTACCAGACAATTTTCTGATGAATGACAGATGCATGTATTTATTTTTTCAGCTATAGTGGAATTTGTGTGCCCTCTACAAGCACTAGTACACCCAGCAAAGGAAAGGCTGGAGCACTGTATGTTTCAGAACTATCATCCATTCATGGCAGGTAATATTTGTACAGCAACATAAGTTTCTGCAACTATTTTTTTTTTGGCAATTACCGGTATGGTACATGTATATCACCCTGGACGGTTTCATCCCAAAATTGCGTAGGTCGTTACAAGGATTATATTAAAAAACACGAACACAACTGAACTTTTATATGAATTTTTAATATTTTATTTAACTAGTAATAACAATTATTCAATGACATTATTGTTTCATTCACTTAGCATTATATCCATTACCACTACACCTCATTTTTTATGTCCATATATATTTGTCACAATCATTTTTCGAAGCTGTCATCATTAACACACTGGTAATTTTATTGTCACTTTAATACATGACAGTACTAATTATAACAACTGATTTTGTTTTTTAGTTCTGATACAAACAAGGAAAAGAACAGGCCTCGGGGAAATGTCTACAACATCTGTAGGAATTAGCCCCTTTCAAGACGATATAACTCAAGAAAAGTAAGTACCATAGTAAGTTTAGAGAGAGAGAGAGAGAAATGGGGTTAAACATCCACTCAACACAACTAGGTCATTTCGGGACTAACATATGGTTTTTAATTTTATTTCAATAATTCGCTTGCGCGTAGGGTTCTTTAGCAGTGGGAGGAAACCGGAGTGCCTGGAGGAAACCCACAAGGTTGAGAAGCGCCCCTATCTCCATGCCACATACGCTCACACCAGAGCTCGAAACCACAGCCACAAGTCAGAGGTCAAAGCGCGGCACTCTAGACCACTAAGCCATCCCAACCCCCCAGGTTTGATTAGAGGAGTTAAATAACCTTACAAAGGATTTAAATTTATTTAATGTCTTTTCAAACTAAGCGTCTTGGATTAAACACTGTGTATTGTCCATTTCTGCCCGGGAACGAGAATCTGATTTTCAGGACACAACAAGAGGGTACTACCACCCTGTTCCCTGTGCCAAGACGTCCATGGCGCCACATTACAAATTGTCTAACCGCGGAATGTCTTCTTCTTCATTTCATGTCTTCGTCCATTTGAATTGCAAGTACGTCATTCCTATACACATTGGCAAGATCCAATACTCCTGCCTCGAAACAATACTGTTCAAACTCCTGAAAAAAATTAAATTAACTATTTTTAAAATCTATTTTCAGTAAACCAGCTAATTTCAAATGACTGGCTGCAGAACCACTGCTGCTGGTTCCCACAGGCCAATCACATTAATTTTAAGGAAAGGTATCGAAGGATATTATTACAGAAAAAAATCACTTACTGGTCGTAATGAAATGCAGTTCTCTGGTCGGTTACCGCAACACACCTTTTCCATATCTGTTGGCATATCTCTACACCTGTCACAGGAACACCAATCTGGTGCAGTTGAAGTTGGATTAGGGGCTTGTATTGGCCGTTGGTTCCTTAGCTCGTCAAATATGTCAAATAACACTGCAGGCATTTTTTCGGCCACAGACAACAAAAGTCTCCTACAACCATCAATTTCAAGCTCATTTACCATTTTCTGAAATTGTTTAAATGTTATGTTTACAATTAGTAAATAATATCTTGGCTCATATATTGTGTACGGTAAATATTTTATATAATTATTACCAGAAATGATCATATATATTGGTTATATAATTACAAGAATGTGTGTGAATAATAATTCATTGTGAGCTTACAAAATATTTCTTTATATCTTAAAAATTTGTAGTTTCTTTGTATATATTTTACAACTAATAAAAAAGTTTTTTTCATACCTTGACTCGGTTTTTTCTTTTCTGAGCCTTTCGACCCTCGCCCTGGTTGACTCAGGTTTCTCTACTTGTTTTTTCCTTCTTTTTGGTCTCCGTGGGGTTGATGGAGGGGTGGTTGAAAAAGACGTAACATGTAGCTTCCTTTTAGACCTAATTTTCCTTGATGTAGATGCTGTTGATGTTGAAGGTTGGGTAGCTTGCACAGTTGGTAGAGTAGATGTGGTTGGGGGGTTGTCAACATCTGGCAATGAATCAGATGGCACAGTTCAACAGTTGGTAGAGTAGAGGCGGTTGGGGGGTTGTCAACATCTGGCAATGAATCAGATGATTCGACCTGGCATGCTCGACACAAGAATGGTAGATCGCTCCCGGTTCTGACTGACCTCAAATACACAGCTTTCGAAATCCCTGTAAAAACCAAAATGCAAAGTGAATAAGAGGTTTTCCATCACTCATATAAAATTCAATCAATAAGTCGTAAATAATAGCCTAATTGCACACAAGAAATTTGTCTGACCTGTTCTACAATGGATTTTTTTACACATAACACTGTCAGCCATAATAGTTATCAACTAGTTCGATAGTGCAGAAATAAATCTGATGAATAATTTATTTAATTTGATATTATTTATATATTTTGAGGGTGAAACCATTTTGAAACTTCACGATTGAAGTTGGATGAAGCCATACCTGTCTAATCGATTTATATGATCACTCATTTAACTCATTATCAATTAAACAAATGCAAGTAAATGATGAAGCCATGTCGGTCTTAGGTCTAATCAAAGGTAAACCAAACCTGAAGCCAAGCAGTCAGTCGAGCGTGCCATTCACCTCGTAGTTCGCTGCGGCTTTGAAGCCATGAGAGCATAAATAATTAGCCGTTAACAATATAAACTTACCGAGAAAAATGGATTCATTGTTTGGCATGAATCGTAGCAAAACTGTTAGCTGTGTTGTGTAAATATTACGAGCGAGGGGTATTTGACGCTTTGCGCATGCGCTACAATGGGATTCCCCTATTTCCGCTTTATAGACTGGTTTTACCAGTCTCTAATAGTGCAATTGGTGAGAACACCATCCACTCAACGGAATTTTTCAATTTTTTTAAATACTGTTGATAAGATCATGTATATACCACTAATGAATGGGGATATTGTATAATAGTACAATTTGATGACCAGAATGAAGATTTTGACAATTTTTTCATTGCCAGACAGAGTGTTATTGTCCCTTTAAGGCCATGAGATAAAGAAGCCTAGGGATTACTGCCAGAGTTATGGCCCTTGATCACTTTGAAAAATCTTGTGAACGCTCTAGAGGCTAAATGTGTTCGCCCAGGGCATCTTGAGTCGGAATGCGGAAAATATAATTTTGGACTACAGACAAAATAAGTGAAATAATTGATTTTGATCGAAATTGAGATTTTAACAAAAATGAGTCTATAAATATACTATCTATCGATACAAAAGATCAAAACATCAATAAAAGATTTTAGAACGCCTTTATTTGAACGTTTTGTACGGGTACCGCATTCATAAGTCTGTCATATTTCTTAAAATTATCGGTAAAATTAGTTATGTTTCTTCGCTAGCAGCGGGCGATCGCTCGTTGCTCTTGCATATTAATTGGCATTGTTGCAAAGCGGAGAATCTCTAGTTTATAAATATGACCAAAGAATTACCGATGAATTCATTTTGAAGGAATACAAAGGGGTTTTAATACCCCTAAAACTGTAAACAACCTTGGCTTGTTGCTATGCTGCCAACACGACTCACTTGCTGATTGGCCCAGACAACGCGTGCCGGATCGAGGCTCAAGCGATTGATAGAAATTAGATTTGAGCAATGTTATGGACTATCTACATGCGATTTTCTATGAAAAATGGCAGAAGCAATTGTTGTTGTTTGATGTATGTTTATTAAAGATTAAACGTCCAATACATTACATGAAGCAACATAATTCTGATCGTATAATATAGATAGCCATGGAGTGTTAATCAAAAACATCGTAAAATAATCAACACGCTGTTCGTGTCGTGAGTAATGGTTCGGTATTAGGGATTAATTGATTGATAACTAATCAAAGCGGTGATGATTTTATAATTATCTCGTTTGGTCTGTTAGAAAATAATTTATAGCCCTTAAATGGAAATAAACAAAATAGCCAATAACCTATTTCTGAAGAGAACTTTATAGGTGAATTCCGTTTACTGTCGCTTCATACGGCATGCAAAGTAAAGAATGCATATTGGATATTATTCTATTATCATAATGGATCAGGATAATAAGAACGACCAATGTGTCGAAATCCGACGATTATCGAGTGGGAAATATGTGCCATTGTTTAATTACACCGCTTCCAAAATGCACGAAACTAAACCTAAGCATTTCATGCCAATGATTCTATTAGGGAATCATAATTTTTGGGGTATCGTTACGGTATCGAAGGCTGAAAATAACAATAGAGGACACGGAACATTATGTGTTACATTGTCCAAAGTTTACCAATGTTAGAATTCAAACGGCGATAGTAATACTACCTTGCATGTACATTTTTAATACAGTCCACAAATTTATACATATTTTATCTAAAAGACAACAATAACCATCGTTATTATACATCTGACGGCCTCTAAATGTATTATGAAATGGTAAGGCACTGTAAATGTCACTAACTATTAAATTACTTGCATGCACGATTAATAGTGAATACAAAATACAGCACTGTTAATGTATTTGTATGTGCAGTGTATATATCATACGTCTATTTTAGTATATTTATTAAATAAGGAGACGAATAAATATAAGCCTTTGGTTAGTTTTTGAATCCTTAACTTTTGACAGTTTATAACGTATAACATGTATCTTATTTGAATAAAATATTGTTCAAATTAAATTAACCTTAGACTTTTTGTACACCCAGAATCTTAATTTCAATTGTAATGTTGTGGCGGCTTCTTTGATGATTAGAAGATTAAAATAAACTACTAAACTTGATTACCCAATCAACAACCTTAATCTTCTGACCACTAGCACCAAGGTGCTAATTAATTAAGGAGATTAACTGAAGTTAAACTCACCAAAGTTATAATATACAAACTTAGACTACTAATGTATACATAGTTCTAAATTACACGTTATAACAAGAAATATGATTTTACTACAATATTCGTCTTCAGCACCCTTGAGAACTTATAGAAGAAAATATTAATATTAAACGACAAAATAACGAATGATTTAATGGCATGGTTGCTGTGTGATATTGTTTTTTTTATAAACCTGTAACGTTAAATCTCTGATCTTTTGGGTATGTTCTATACCGGTGTCACAGTTTCTGTTGGTCCCTGGTGTGTGTTGGTTCCTGGGCACTTGCGCATGTCTGAGACGGATGTTTGCGTTAGCAACACGGACAACACAGCTTCATCCACTTCCGCCATTGTGAGATGGTTCCTCATAACTCAAATAACTGATCATTTCAGGAAAAAGTGTTATGTACTTAGTTAGAGTTTTGTCATTAATAAACATACTTGTTATCGTGATTAGCTGTTTTTTTTAGTGATCAGTAGTTACACGATCAACGGATTTAAGTTAATTGGCTTGAGATTAATTGTTCTATCGTTCGTGATTTGTTGCCGTTGTTTTTAGTGTAATATTGGCCTGTATATGATTGGGATTTCTCTGAATCATTATTTTAATTTTGTACATAATAAAATTTTTACAAGTTGCCTGATGTGTTTTATTTGTCAAATACAAATACTTTATCATGCAAACCATGGGATCTACTATACTAGTTACTAGTATCGGATATTTATCGGCTTTGGCCTCTATCCGAAAACCGGTAACATCCGTTTTTATAGAAACTAGGGATCTACATCTGAAACTAAATCTGAAAATACCACTATTTCTTGAACATGAAACACCCAAATTCTGCGTTTATACCAAGGGGCAATTATTTTTTCTGTTTCTGCATGTGGACGGGGATTTTTCAATTTTTATAAGATCGTTAATTTGTATTTTTCCTTTTAAATGAAATAAACAAACAATAGAAACTCAGCATCCTCGGCTACTGTCAGTAGTAGTACTATATATTGGTAGATAATAGTAGAAACCAATCTGACCGTAAGAAAATCGTAGGGGTCATCCTATCACGGGGAGTCAACACACACTGTGTCGGTAACAGTGTGAGATGACTCCTACAACTGCGCATGCGCCAGGAACCAACACACACCAGCGACCAACAGAAACTGTGACACCGGTATATCTAGTTCAGCTCTAAAAGTCGGTCTCATTACACTCACCCTGAACGTTCAGGGATTGTCCCATGCAATCAATGTCGAAAAAAAATTGGAGTACAGTCACTTTTGCTGGACAACTTTTCACTGCTAAACGACGGGGTGTCAATCCGTGTGAAAGCCTGTACAATGTAACGCCTGTGCATATCGTTTCGTCTTGTATGACCGACATTCCTGAATATGGACGTTGACCTGCAGTTAGAGTGCCATGGCGGGGAAATGTAACTTGATAGGAGGGGACGTTTTTTTAACAGCGTGTAGTGTCGCTCATACTGTCTCTACCGAAGTAAGCAAGGTCTTATTTTCTCACTAAGATGTTTGTCTACATTGTACAGTCGTCCACACGGATTGACACCCCATCGTTTGGCAATGAAAAGTCGCCCGGTAAAATTGACTGGGGTTTCAATTATTTTCGACATTGATTGAATGGGACGGTCCCTGAATGGCAAGGGTGAGTGTAATGAGACCGACGTTCAGAGCTGAACTACCGGTATATCCTGCTTTCTAAATATATTTATATAAAGTTCTTTAAACCTGTATCGGGTTATTCTTCCAGGGTAGGTTTGTTTGTCCATTAGAAAACATGATATACTGGCATAAGGTTTTTCTTACGGGAATTCTTACTATAATTCTCATTTTAAGTACTTTTAAACATAGACGGTTTATAAGCAAGATAAAGTCATCGACTTCGATTATGCTGGGGAAGAAAGATTCAGAAAAAACCCTCGGCTTACCGGCATCGGTTTATCTCGTTCTCGGGCTATTTTCTTCAGTCTTTCTTCCCCTGCATAACCTCAGTCTCGTGCTTTATCTTACACAGAACATACCGACACCTTTACCTTGCATACCTTGCATTTTCTAAAAACTGCAGATTTTAGTGAATTCAATTAATTTTCAACTAACCGAGAGCTCTCATGGCTGCCTTTTCCATTCTCGAACGTTACCGATGCCCCTATGAATTAATAAATTAAATTCCCGTAAAGCAATGCTATCTATTGTAGCCTAATCTGTACACTGGTATCGTAACTGTGCCATACGTAAAACTCCATAGTATAATTACTATACAATGGCTATACTAACTAGTTTCAATTAAGGTGTTTTGTCAAACCATGTTAATACTACATCTATGATCATAACACCTAGTGACACGTCTTTTAATAAGAACTCGGCAGTCAAAACAGTAGACCAATCAGTACCCAATTAATTAAGATGTATACAATAGTCAGACCAATATTTTCTGTTGCATTATAAAATAATTTGTTATTATGTTCTATTAAATTTTAGTATACTGTTGTTTTTTGAAAAATGTTCCCCTTTCTTATACTTGATACTATACCCTACCCTTAAGGTGTGACCATAACTGATGAGTGACCATAAAATCATCGAATATGAAAAATGATAAATATTCGTTTCATCGACCCAAAACCATGTTTGTAGTCTTTAGCGACCCCGAAAACCCCAAAAATGATATATCGCACGAGTTCCAAGTATAATATCTCCAATAATTGGTTTGGCGGCCATTTCGAAACACAAGATGGAGGATACAGTCCGGTCGACCCTTTGATACTACAACATTTGTGTGCCTAATAACACATTTAAAATGACATGGCACCATGCGGTTACAAATATACGGGGACAAAATCAGAATTGTAATTTTGGTCGACATTTTGATAAAACAAAATGGTCGATATTGTCAGATTAATTTTATTATTTAGGCCGCCATTATGAAAAACAAAATGGCGGATATTATCTGAGCGACTCTTATACTGCAATTTTTAATGCAGTAACCCCCAAAACCCGACCAATGACATTAATAAACACGTTACTTATGAACACTCAAAAATTTGTCATTTTGGCGTCCATTTTGAAAAAAAAGATGGCGGAAATTCTCGGATGAAATTTTTATTATAATTTTCGTCTTCAGCACCCCTGAAAACCCCCAGTAAACAATATTCCACGCCAAAAAAGCAAATAAATGGCCTGGTTGCTATGGTATTTTGTTTTGAAACATACCAAATCTTTAACTTGATTTTTCTCAAAACTTACTTTGGTGTGTTGGATGGCTTCAAGCCGCACAACTCAGTCAATTTATGCCCGATTTAAACAAACTATACATCAAATTGAAGGTATTGAGTCGCAGAATATGAAAATAACAATAACTCAATTTTCAAAATTCCCTCATTAAGACTCAGTATGCCATGGGGGGTCACAAATGTAATATCCGATTGAATTTAAATTTATACACAGTGTTTACAGTCATGAGACGAAGAAGCCTAGGGATTATCAGCGATATCCGATAATTACTGCCAGAGTTATGGCCCTTGATCACTTTTGAAAAATCTTGTGAACGCTCTAGAGGCTAAAGGTAATATTTGATTGACATTAAATTTATACACAGTGTTTAGGGTCATGAGACAAAGAAGCATATTGATTTTCAGCGATTTCCGATAATGTCTGTCGGAGTTATGGCCCTTGATCACTTCAAAAAATCTTGTGGACGCTCCACAATAACCGATTGACTTAAAATTTATACACAGTGTTGAGGGTCATGAGACGAAGAAGCCTATTGATTTTCAGAATATTAAGTGTTTCGTATACAAAACATTAGCATGGAGGAGAACTTTATAAAAGCCAAACAAATTCGAATGATTTTCTGATAATTAAATAATGTGTTGTTACTTGTTATATGATTTTAGTGTATTATAAATGTTTCATTACTGAAAAAAGTTAAATATGCGCAACTCTTGTTGACTGCCCAGAGGATTTAGCTGCTGTGAGCGTATGTTTCGTTGCATGGCAACCTATCTTTGTCAATTGTGTGTAATGAATGTCACATCATTGCACTTAATTGATAATCATAGCAGCTACGTGTACATGTACCTTATGCCGTTTCCATTACCAAGACGGTTCTCAGTCGATGATATTGTCGGTCTGGTTAATCAAACCTATCACTTCCGGTTCCGCTCAAATTGCTACCAGCGTGGGAAACAATTTTTTTTTTTTTTTTTTTTTTTTTTTTTTAAATTTTTTATTATTGTCCTTGTCCTAGATTAGTGCTTGAATCATTATTATATTGTGTTATTAGTTGTAATATTTGTAATGAAGGTAAAGCATATTTTCCAAACCCACTTTTATGAACACCTACACCAAGTTTGAACATTCTACATCATTCTACACACACTAAGAAGTAGCTATAGTGTGATTTGTACCTATAGGATATATAAAACAACCAGCCTGGTGTGATTTGTACGAAACTCAGTAAAATTCTAATTATGGCAAGACATCTAATAGAAAGGGGTTAAACTCTGCAGATACGGTGTGTTAATTAACAGGGGTGAGAAATTGAATGAGGGTGATTTAATTATCGCTATGGAGTGAAAATCTGTGCGACAGTGTGTGTTTTCTGTACTGGGTGTGTTAATTTCACCCCTAGTGATAATTAAATCACCCTTAGTCAATTTTTCACCCCTGTTAATTAACACACCGTATCTGCAGAGTTTCGTACAAATCACACCAGACTTCTCGTCTTTAAACTCAATCAGGGCATTGGCCTAATAAACACCTACACCAAGTTTGAATGTTCTAGCTCAATTAGGAGAGTTATGCTTACCCTGAGCAGAAAATGCGCATTATCAAACTTAGTCAAGGTATCGATGTAATAAAACTATATACCAAGTTTCAGACAGACGAACCAGTTTTAATAGTCTCCTGCTTTCTTCGAAAGGCGGGGGACATCAATCCAAACCATAAGACAGAATTCGAAGTCATAAAATCGTTATAGGCAAAATAGTGTATTCAAGAAAAATAGTGTAATCAGCAAATGGACTGCTCCTTGTGTACAAAATACAGGACAAGCAGTGGTAACAGGTGTCAGGGAGAGTAAGCTTACCCTGCCTGGCGCCATAGCTGCATCCAAACTATTAGGCGAAATGTCAGTAAAATAGCGTGATTGGCCAATGAAATGTCGGTATTCAAAATGCACGCGATGAACTTTATTAACTATGTAGTAGACATTATCAGGGAGATAGTAATAGTATACATGTCAATTAAATATATCTAGAATAATAGCCGAGAGACACGTTATATTCACCAATCAAATCAATATGACTGCGCAAGTTTAGTGCGCAAGTATCCTCGTAGTTAAAGCTTAGATGATAAATGCCTCGATCTACTTAAAAAATCAGAATGAAAGGAACAAGCTCTTGCGTAACGAATAAGCTGGTGATATTGGAATATTACTACTTATAAATGGAAAGTTAACAATCGGAAAGTCAAAGTCATCTCGTTTATTGTACAATTTAATAATCAGCTGATGGCAATTGTCAAAATCAAGTTGCAAATCCAAGTACAGTAGAATCTGCATGAACTATTAAAGAATTTGTGAAGTTGGTCTCAACTTCCAGTTTCGAAATAACATCGACGAATTTTCGAAAATCTGAAATTGCACATTTTAGTGTAGCCTTGTCATAAAATAAATATTTGTGTCAATTTTTTGGTAAAAGCAAAAACTCAATTGATTCTAAAAGAAGAAATCATAAGTTTTAAAAAAAATTAGGGTGCCATTTTTTTTTCACGCTCTAGAGGTCCGAAATCCAAGATGGCATCCAAAGTGGCCAATAATTCAATACCTTCGTGAGTACACGTGATATGATGCCAAACAAAGTGTCTAAATATAGATTTTCGACACAAGAAAATCAATGGAACCATCAACTTTAGTCTAAAATTGTGATTTGCATGCCTAATTTCAAGATGGCGTCAAAAATGGCCACCGTTGACACTAAATTCGGCTTACAACATTCGATGGTGACATAAGGAAGTTAAGATACTATCATTAAAACACATAACATTGCCTTATCTGTGAGAGGTTTACAATTTTTAGAAACATCTATTGAAAATTTATGTCAGTGATGGTACCATATGTTAAAAAAAAATATTGAATTCATAATAAATATATTTGTGCTGGTGCGTATGCAGAGTACAACATCACATTACTTGGCTTTTTCATTAGATAGTGGATAGCGGAAACTCTTCCAATTTTGACATAAACTTCAATTCTAATCCATTGTTAACTTATGACATGTCAGTAACATTACCTATCCTGTCATTGATTTATTTCTGATGCAAGGTACTATCGTTTAAATCAGAAAAATTCCATCAATTATCAATTGATATGCCAACAGTGCTTTTTTAAGACATTGTTACATGTTTTACAAAACACTTATTGCAAATTAATGTCAGTGATGTTACCTTTTCCTTCAGTGATGTTACTACATGTTAGAGAATTTTTGAATTCAAGCAAAAATTACCTATGTAAATGGATTTTTGAACAAAAGACGGTCTGGCCTATTACAACAGATAATGAAAAATCAATATTTTGACAGTACAGTATATGCTTATCAGTTCTACTTGCATATATTGTCAGTGAAGTTACCTTTCCTGTCAGTGATGTTACCTATCCTGTCAGTGATGATACCACCACAAATTCTTTTATTTTTAGAAAAGTAATGTGAAAAAATACAAATCATATATTGCTATATTACAAGTCACCATTTCCGTATGTCCTATAGTGTACTCAGCAATTATTAACTTAATATTTGCTCTGTACACCTACCTTTGTACTTAGTTGTACTGGAAGTTTCAAAATTGGTCAGCGCCTTCTTGATATTCCAGTTTTGGTGAAAAGTTTTTGATAATTTTACTCTGTAAATTCAAAGTATGGCATACATGTTACATAAAAGTGTATTTATTTACAAAAACAAATTATAGTTTATTAAGTAAGGTTGGAAAAATTTTTGGTAACATCACTGACATATGTTCTCAAGTCATCACCTTTACGATTAATTATTTTTGTTTGCAGATGAGATTAAGATTGCATAATTTCCATTTTCATTTACAATGGTTAACTTGCTTGAACTGTTCAAATAAAATTTGAAACGATGATGATCTTGTTTTTGTTGTCACATTCACCAAATTGCTCCTTTTTTTGAGAATGACCCATATATATAATTCGTTTCATCATAAATGATTGATACAAGGCGTTTCTTATTACCATTAAGAATTATGTACATGTTTGTTAAGGACGACAGCGTTTAATCAGCGGTTTTAAGTTACGTACCTAAATTCAAAGGTCCTCGATAATGGGGACCGACTCCTTATGCATGTGTGTCATCAATGTCTGTCATATCAACTATCAATTGAGGTCCTTTCACCTTTCACACATACAGATGTTTGATGATAGACATATATGAACAATTGTTAACATTTATTGATTTTCATATTACCGGTTATTCAATCTCCCTCCACGTCTCCAAAATATATTAATAGATGCATGTTTGAGTCCTCGATTTATAGATTCATACTTATCTGGCCATACACACTATCAAAGGCCCTCGATAAGGGGGCCGACATCTAATGCATGTGTATGTCCTCAATTGATGGTGTTGATTTAAAGTGTCATCAGTTTCCGAGCGTAAATCACGTGTGACATGCGCAAAATCATCTTTGTGTGTCCTCTCTTATAGAAGAAAAACTCTCATTCTTAAAAACAGTCGAAGGAGATATAGTGTAGCAAATATGGATAAAGAATTGATTTTATATTCTAAAATTGTTAATCATTTCATCGGAATATTGTTTTAAACGCTGTTCTCAATTTGGTATATACGGTATATACCGATGTCCTCGAAAAGGACCATAAACAAGCATGTGTGTGTGTGGGTGTGTGTGTGTGTGTGTGTAAATACTGGCGCTTATTCAATGTTGAACATTAGTACTTTTTAGTAGCAATGCCTATTTTACATTCGATAGTTTTAACAAATAGTATTTTTCAATACACTTTTCACTGAATATTGCTACACCGTTCTTTCTCTATTTGCGAATCGTCAGCACAAATTCTGTCTTTACATATCAATGTTTCAGCAGCAAAATATCTTTACTGTGGTCTGTCGGCATTAAGGGGTTAGGGCTGCATACAACTAAATATTTTGTTTGCGTTTTTCTATGTGCAATTCAAGAAATAATGACTAGATGACCTCGCGCCTGGTACGTTCGTGCATTTTTATGCGCGAACTTTTAGTTTTTCTATTACTGGCACGCGCACGGGCACGGGCACTATTTCTTTTTCTTTTACATGTACCAAAATCTGGTATTTCGCGCGGAGGTACTTTTGAGGTATCAGTCTGTGAAGTAGAACACTTGCCACTGTACCTGTGTATTGCTAATTATAAACCGAATGTGTGAAGACAGTTTATATATATCACGCACAAAATTTTCAGTACAGAGTTGTTGCTAAGCAAACCAATGGGATTATTTTCTCAACAGTGTATGAACTTATCCATAGCGATAATATCCTTACACCGAGAGAAATGATCTAGTCTCGGTGAATAGAACCATGGTTGTCTGGTAGAAAATTACTTTTGTATTTTTTGGAACGGAAAGCAGTGATTTTAGAAGCAAACTAACCTGCCGCACATGAGGAAGTCATTATACTAATAATAAATGCGTTTGTTAGTTACTGACAGAGCAGCCCGAACAATCGTCGCCCAAGCTGTCTTCGTCAGCTAGTTTCAAAATGGCGTACAACCAGTGCAAGTGGGAAAAGACGACAAAAAAAACATAAATATGTTATTTATTATTGTCGGACTTATAACATCACAGAGTTTAAGGTCTTGCTTGCGACGAACAATTATATAGATTTTTAATGAATTTTGATAACTTGAACAGCTAAATCCATGATATTAAATGTTTTATATACTAAACGTTAGCATGGAGGAGAACTTTGTCAAAGCCAAACAAATTGTAATGATTTTCTGATAATTACTTAAAGGGACAAAAACACTCTTGCTGGCTTGACAGCTCCAGAAAAAAAAAATTAGCCTTATTCTAACTACAAGATGTTTAGGTTTCCTACCTGTTGTGTAAATTATCCATTACAGCCTATCTTACTTGTCCAGAGGGTTCAAATATATGTTTAAATCCAAGTTGCATTTGAAAGTGCTTACGTAAGGCTTTTCAAACCATGTTACGGCATGTAGTTGAATTTTTTCCAATTTTTAAAATTAGGTGTGTTAAGATAAAATTTTTATAATTTTTTAATTTAAATATTGTAAAATAGTACAAATTGTTGACCAGAATAAAGATTGGAACATATTATTCAGTTACAACAAGAGTGGTATTGGGGCTTTAATGAGTTGTTACTCTTTAATCAAATTTTAGTGTATTATAAATGTTTCATTACCGAAAAAAGTTAAAATATGCAACAACTCTTGTTGACTGCCCGGACGATTTAGCTGCTGTGGGCGTATGTTTCGTTGCCTGGCAACCTATCTTTAATCAGTGGAATAACATATGCTAGCTTAAAAACATCAGGAATCACACAGGAATTAATACTAATAATATAATATAATGAATTTATAAAGCGCCTGCATTCCAGTAACATTTACTGCTCCGCGGCGCTAGAGTTAATAATATCAACAATAACATGAATAATTTCATCTAAACATTCTTTGAGTATTTAGGTAGGTAGAGGGTCTAGGATCAATTCCCGTACCACCTCTAAATCGGTATGGTATAGGATTCGTAGGATTAAAGGTAATAGTAGTGCATTATCAGTAAATCATCTAAATGTTGAAAATACCACCTTAACCAATCTCGAACCAGAAAAATTTTAGAGAAAGAAATTTCTCTGGTGACACTGGGTAGCCATTTTCCTGGAAGGGACGAATCACACGACTGTCAGGTGACGTGTATTAATTTTACGTTTCCGGATGACCGAATCACTTAAAAATATACACACGCGTAGAAAAATAGATCTTTACGAAAACTTAAATTTTTACATTTAGGATCCACTTTTGTTATGTCAGCGAGTTGACTTTGACTCAAGAATAATTTCACAACAAACAAAACGACGATCCGACATCTTGTTTTCGAAAAAAAGACCCCAAAAAGATTGTCCAATCAGAGGTCAGCATGGGCGAGGCTTACGCGTTGAAAAATCTGAAGATAATGGACGGTCTTTGGCCCCAGAGGCCTCCGGCCCCGCGGCTGACTCTGGGAACGAGATTGCACCTTAACAACATTCCCAGATATTGCAAATTCTCTGGCCAGTACTTTTTTATTCAATTCATCATCCAATTTCTCATCTGATGCCTTTAGGGGCATTAAGCAACAGCAGGAGAAAAGGCCACTTAATTTCAAGTCCCGTAATGATGAATGCTATAATGATCGTTTTTCCATCGCAGAACTCCGGGATTCGTTAAAGCGGGCTCGGGACACTGCAACTGGACCAGATGAGATACACTACCAAATTCTAGAACATTTACCTTTTCCACTCTCTTAATTTTATTGGATCTTTTCAACCGAATTTGGGTTGATGGGAATTTCCCCCCTTCGTGGCATGAAGCCACAATCATTCCCATCCCTAAAACAGGCAAAGATCATACGAATCCTACAAATTATCGTCCAATTGCTCTAACTAGCTGTATTTGCAAAACCATGGAGAGATTATGGGTGTATTGTGTATGGGTCTGCCCGTGAGTCTTATCTCAAAGAGCTTGACACCATACACAACCAGGGACTTAGAATCAGTTTAGAAGCATTTCGTACATCTGCAGTGGACAGTTTATACGTCGAGGCGCATAAGCCCTCGCTGCACAACAGACGTGATAAGCTGGCCCTTCAGTATGCTGCGAAAATAGTATCACTTCCAAATCATATTTCATTTAACACCATATTTAGACCTCTTTATGAGTATTTATATCTGGTGAAGACTTAAGTCATTCCACCATTTGGTATTCGCATACCCTTTTGTCTTCAACTGGAATCAGCCATGTTGGTATTGCGAATACCCCTTTCTTTAGGACTCCACCGTTGGCTATATCGCCCCCAAAGATTGATTTCGATCTAACACAACATAAAAAGAAAGATACTATAGCTCCACTGTGTTTCAATGTCTCTTTCGAGAGTTGAGGTCTAAATATGGTTATTATGCTCCTATTTACACAGATGGTTCAAAAGGTGGTGATCGTGTAGCCGCGGCTCTGTGACGCCATCTGAGACCATATCTGTTTGTCATAAAATTACAACTGGAAGAGCAAATCTTTTTAAAGAGAGACAACTCTATTTAACACTCGTTTTAGTATGGATTCAGACTACTGTCTTTTGTATTCAGGAATAAAATGGTCCAACAATGATGTTTTTCGTCAATTTAATTACACAATAAGGGGGAGTTAACGTTTTAAAAACGTCACGCTTAACGGGTTAAGTTTAAAATTTCTGTAGTTACTTAATCCTGTCTGGATTATCGCCCTTCTCTATCCATCTCCTGAAAATGTGGGCGTATCCTGCCTGGCAGTGCCAGCTTACCATCTTTGAATGCACTGCCAAAGGCGGTACACAATTAGGCCCTAATGATATTTAAAGAAATTTCGATACTTCCGTTTCTTCAACATACCAAGTATATAACCGACTACATATTGGATAATGATCCAATTTAATATTAAGTTTAAAATTTCTGTTGTTACTTAATGCCTTTAAAAATACACTGAAATAGTACGATTTCTTCTGCATTCTTGTTTTGCATTGCTCGTATGGGGTATTAAGTATTATATTTTGTGAAATTACATAACTTATTAGTTCCGATTTGTTGATTAAACTGGTAGTTTTTAAGTATTTAATGTTATTTCATCTTGATAATCATCCTTTTTTTTTACGTATTTACGTCACACCATTCAGTCAGCAGACGACCGTTTTCCGAGGCGGTCTACATTTCCTTTGCTTCTTTGCATTCGGGGTTGTTTTGTTTTTGTAACGGAAGGAATATGTTCCCTCAATGCATTCACTATACATCTATTCCATTAAATACCTAAAATGTTTCTTGATTGTTTTTAGACTTTTTTTTGTACATTTCACCGACGTTGTTGCTTGTATAGTTGAATGTTTACTACAGTATGCTTGCATTCGTATTTCTTGTAGCATATGCAAGACCATGACTCATGCTAACATTACACAATATTTTCTTTGGTTTATATTCCTGATCATTATCAATTTTCAGTGAAGTCTGTGTCACTACAGGCCTGGGACTGTAGAGCACAGTGGACGCTTACGGCTCGGCTCGCCCCCGCATCCATTCACTTAATTTGATATTTGTGTGTTTGTTTTTTGCGGTTTTTTTTAAATGCCTAATTTCTGTCTTGTTCGCAGGTTTATCTTGTAGATTTTTGTTTTGCGTGTAGTGCGGTCCTCCTGCACTTACTATTATTGTAAACCTTTTTTAGTTTATTCCCTATCCATCTCTTTCGAAATGTGCGCATACTAACATGGCAACTGCCTGTATTGATTATCATACAATTTTAAAACTCTGTGAGAATGCAATTGTTACAATGTATTACAATATTTTTAAATTCAGTACTGGAAACAATATTAATATGTATTTTCTTTACTTTTGTAGGGGGCAATGACAGCAACATTTAATGCACTTAATACTAACACAAAGCTCCGCCCTGTTCTCGACCCTGTGGGCGCGTCAAGTTTGGCCCAGCGTCGAGGCAAGAACAAACCGAAGAGTTCTACTGCTGTCTGATGTCTGCCTTTTTGAAGAGATAAAACATGCTTATATAGTTATTATAACATGGGCAATTATTGTTAGAATGATTAGCATTTAAGTACCCACCAAGTTCGAAGAACAAATTATGGAGGTTTTTTTCTTCAAGTAATTATTACATTTAATTAATAGTTCTTCCATTTTGTTCTGGAACAAACAGAAGTTCTATTTTACAATAAGTGATTTAACCGGAAGAGTGTAACTAGAGAAATTATTAATAAGTTTATGTGTTGAGTAATCTGATTACAATATCTGTTTTAAATTGTGTTACTTTTGATAGCAAAATGTGGTGGACATGTCACTTGTTTAGATAATATATATTTTCACTAATCTTTTATGTTATTCTTGTGTGTAATCTTTATTAATATGATATTAATCCCTTTTTATACGCCCACATTTTCATGTGGACGTATTATGTCGTCGCCCCTGTCCATCCGTCCGTCCGGACGTCCACAATTGTTTGTGGACTCTCTACAGGTCACAATTCTTGTCCGATTTTGACGAAACTTAAAATATAGGTTCATCCCCAAAAGATCTCGGCTGCTTTCGATATTGGCATGTATCAGATAAAAACTTCATGGATTATGGCTCCTGATTGTACGAAAAATCACGTTTTTAGCTTGTGGACCCTATAGAGGTCACAATTTTGAACCGATTTTGATGAAACTTTACATGCATGTTTATAACCCAAAGATCTTGGTTCCTTTCGATATTTGCACCTATCGGAACGTAAATTTCTGAATTATGGCCCCTGATTGTCCGAAAATTCACCTATTTTAGCTCGTGGTACCTCTGGAGGTTACAATTATTATCCGATTTGAAAAAACGTTCGATTATATCACAGTTACACCCTAAGGAAGGTTGAGTTCAAATTTCGGGAAAATCGGACCAAAATTACCATACAAAATGGCCGCCGTTCGTACGCGAATACTGTTAAAAAATGGTATATCAAGGTTGTGGACCCTGTAGAGATCACAATTTTAATTCAATTTTGATGAAACGATTATAACCTAATCCAACAAGTTAGATGTTACTCTTTTGATATGCTGACAACGTAACATCTAACATCCGAACGGTCAAAAGCTCGCCGCAGAAATTGATAACTAGTTTACTTCTTTCAGCGGAACGCGAAATTCACAATGTTCAATTATCTGCACTGCTAACACATTAAACTTACATATCATATCCATCTATGTTCCAAAAAAAAAATGTTTGCTGTATATTTTGAGAGATTTCACAAAAACCTTCGCCGACAACCAACAATCACCGTGAAACAGGAAATGGATTACAGCGGTCAAAGTTGAAATCTGGCATGGTGCAAATTATGAACGGGGTTCTTTAAACGAAACGAAATAATGAGACTATAATTTGAAGGCGATCATTTTAATTTTATTTGTAGTGATGGTCCGATTATCGGTTTCACCATTCAATAGCCTACTTGGCCGAAGCAATTTTACCGATATTTGCGTAGCCATTATCTGTTAATGACTAAATCGGCAGCCAAATATCTTTTCATAAATTATTGTTCAAATTGGGAACAAAGCATTCTCTCTAGTCTTAAAGACTCTTTTACTTAAAAATGGCACTCTGCCTTTTATTTTTGTTGTTGACGAGACTCAATGCTTTAAAGATATTTCAACTCTATAGATAGAAAAAGCGGGAAAATGTCACGTGACATTGACAAGACAGAAGCTATCATAATCAACTGATACACATTCTACTAACGCCGATAAATTTAAGGATTTATATTGTAATCAACATTTTATAAATAATAATCTCAATCATGCCACCCATGCTAGAATTTACCACGGCAAAGGCAAAACTGCCGTAAAAAGTACAAGCTGACGCAAACACGGATCTGCCACGGTAATAAAACTAGCCCAAATTGCGCCGCGGTTGTCCACATGTACATGTATCAAAAAGTTATGCCTTTTATATACATGTAGACGCATGAAATGCATAGGTAATAACTTTCCAGAATAACACAGTCGTTCAGGTGCGGCTGGGCTTGGGATTAGGAGGTCAATAATTTAGAAATGCAAGACTTGGATGTAAATATAGTCCGAACCTACCGTTATAATTTATTTTTTCGTAAGAATGCCCACTTTCTAATAAATAGTGCCCTTATTATAGAAGGTTATGGCAGAGCTGTTGGAAATTTGATAAATCAACGTTAGTTATGGTTGACATGCGATGGCAATCGTTGGGAACACGAATAACTAAATGACCAAAAGGTACAAATTTTGATGATTTTATTACTCCGAGAAGACCCTGTAAATTGAATACCGGTACTTATGTTATCTTAGTATCCCCAAACGCTATTAGAACCCGGTTAATTGACACGGAAAATCATTGCAGGGGCGTCTATTTACAAATATATAAATTGCACGTTCAGTGACGGCAAATGACAACAGTAGCCTATTTGTTAAATATGAAGAAAGGCAGCCATGCCTTGTCAACTTTTTGGTGCCGTTGTAGTAGAATCATAATTTCAAGCACTGGTCATGAATTATTCCTTCAATAAACATTGTCTTCTTTCCCGACGTAAAATCTGTACAAAAACAGTACATGCGCAATTCATAGAAATATTGTACAAAAATGCATTTCGTTTCGATAAAAACGTGTTCTCAAATTTTAATGCGGAGGATATGACGTCAAAAAGAGGTCAAATTATCCAAACATGGCAATTTTATGAAATGTTAGTATGTGTGATATTGGATAAACCTGTTTCACTGAACAACGTTTGTTTGTCAGTAAGTGTCATTGTTGCTCAGAGAAGGATCATACAATAAGGTAGGACATGCATTGAGATTTTATCGACTGGCGCCTTTCAGCTCGATGCTTTATCGACTGAAACCTTACTGCTCGATGCGCAAAAAATTCAGTCGGACGGTGCTCAATGGTGGCACTATTATTGGCGCCTAGAAGTTACGTATCGACGAAACCTCTTAGACACCCTGGAGTAGGTTATAACCCAAAGATCTTGGTTCCTTTCGATATTTGCGCATATCGGATCGTAACTTCCTGAATTACGGCCCCTGATTATACGCAAAATCGTCTTTGTTTAGCTTGTGGTCCCTCTGGAGGTCACAATTATTATCTGATTTAAAAAATCGTTTGATTATATCACCGTTACACCCTAAAGAATGTTGATTTTAAATTTCGGGAAAATTTGGAACAAAATTGCCATACAAAATGGCTGCCGTTTGTACGGGAATACTGTTCCTTTCGTTATTTTCACATAACAGATCATAACTTCCTGAATTATGGCCCCTGATTGTCCGAAAAATCGCCTATGGTCCCTCTGGGGGTCACGATTATTATCCGATTAAAAAAACCCGACTCTATCACCGTTACACCATACGGAAGGTTGAGTTTGAATTTCAGGGAAATCGGACCATAATTGCCAGACAAAATGGCCGCTGTTTGTACGCTAATAGTGTTAAAATATGGTATATCAAGGTTGTGGACCCAGTATAGGTCACAATTTTAATTCGATTTTGATGAAACTTGAAATGCATGTTTATAACCTAAAGATCTTGATTCTTTTCGATATTTGCGCATATCAAATTGTAATTTAATGAATTATAGCCTTTGATTGTAGGAAAAATCACTTTCGATTTTGCTTGTTCTCTTACCATCTCTCGAAAATGTGGACGTATCCTGCCTGGCAGTGCCAGCTTACTATCTTTTTTATTAAGACCAAATTGTATCATCCTATGTTATAGTATTTGTAAACACGACATCACAAAGTACAATACATCCATATATTATTATAATTTTTATTGTCCCCCGACCTTGAAAGAAACCATGGGATCATTTTTATACGCCCACATTTTCATGTGGACGTATTATGTCGTCGCCCCCTTCCAGTAGCGGATTTTCATTGAGGCTGATGAGGCTGCAGCCTCAGGCCCAAAGATTTTGTAAAAAAAAATAAATTAAAATTTGTCTTATACGATTAAAAACGCATAGACAATGAATGTTAGGGGGTGTGGTTTAGGCGGGAACCAGCAAAGGCCCTGACCCGAAATTAATTAGGCCCACGCCATTTTAAACAGGCCCTTATAGTCCTTCCAGCAACTGCCGCCTCAGGCCTCGGTGGAGCTAAATCCGCCACTGCCCCTTTCCGTCCGTCCGTCCACAATTGTTTGTGGACTCTCTACAGGTCACAATTCTTACCCGATTTTGATGAAACTTGAAATATGGGTTTATCCCCCAAAGATCTCGGCTGCTTTCGATATTGGCATGTATCGGATCAAAACTTCATGGATTATGGCCCCTGATTGTACGAAAAATCATGTTTTTAGCTTGTGGACCCTATAGAGGTCACAATTTTGAACCGATTTTGATGAAACTTTACATTCATGTTTATAACCCTAAGATCTTGGTTCCTTTCGATATTTGCGCCTATCGGAACGTAATTTCCTGAATTATTGCCCCTGATTGTCCGAAAAATCACCTATTTTAGCTTGTGGTACCTCTCGAGGTCACAATTATTATCCGATTTAAAAAAACGTTCGAATATATCACCGTTACACCCTAAGGAAGGTCGAGTTCAAATTTCAGAAAAATCGGGCCAAAATTACCATACAAAATGGCAGCCGTTCGTACGCGAATACTGTTAAAAAATGGTATATCAAGGTTGTGGACCCTGTAGAGGTCACAATTTTAATTCAATTTTGATGAAACTTGAAATGCATGGTTATAACCCATAGATCTTGGTTCCTTTCGATATTTGCGCATATCGGATCGTAACTTCCTGAATTATGGCCCCTGATTATACGCAAAATCGCCTTTGTTTAGCTTGTGGTCCCTCTGGAGGTCATAATTATTATCTGATTTAAAAAATCGTTTGATTATATCACCGTTACACCCTAAGGAAGGGTGAGTTCGAATTTCAGAAAAATTGGACCAAAATTACCATACAAAATGGCCGCCGTTCGTATGCGAATACTGTTGAACAATGGTATATCAAGGTTGTCAACCCTGTAGAGGTCCTAATTTTAATTCGATTTTGACGAAACTTGAAATGCATGGATATTACCAAAAGATCTTGGGTCCTTTTGATATTTGCGCATATCGGATCTTAACTTCCTGAATTAATGCCCCTGATTATACGCAAAATCGCCTTTGTTTAGCTTGTGGTCTCTCTGGAGGTCACAATTATTATCCGATTTAAAAAATCGTTTGATTATATCACCGTTACATGCTAAGGAAGGTTGTGACCTCTAGAGGAACCACAACCTTAACAAAGCGAATACTGTTAAAAAATGGTATTTCAAGGTTGTGGACCCTGTAGAGGTCACAATTTTAATTTCCATTTTGATAAAACTTAAATAGCGTGTTTATAACCTAAATATCTTGATACTTTTCGATATTCGCGCATATCAAATTGTAACTTAATGAATTATGGCCTTTGATTGTAGGAAAAATCACTTTCGGTTTTGCTTGTTCTCTATCCAACTCTCGAAAATGTGGGCGTATCCTGCCTGGCAGCCGCTGGTAATTGACCAAGTTTATAAATTAGAACACAATATCTCTGCTAAGGAGAGCTAAGCAATTTGATTGGGACACAATAACTTTCGTTCTAAATTTAGGTAGAGTGATGAAACTTTTAATTATAGTCTAACTACATTAAAACCTTGACTAAGTTTGATCATAGCATATTCTGCTTAGACTAGTATAGCCACAGTTTGATTGCTTGATGCTTTACAAAAAGATAAATATGCAATTAATTATGTGTCATTATTTCGGGGGGTGGGGGGGATTGAGGTGGCGGACATTAATAGCCACTCTCTTGGCATTTTTGTGTTTCGTAAATGTTCACTGTCTCTTGAAAGTTCAATCTGATTAAAACACAAATTCTATTTTGTTTTGAATTTCATAGTTCAAATTTTGTTTCATTTGTCTTTAAGGCCCCCCATTTTTATACGTCCATGTATTATGTCGTCGCCCCCATCCGTCCGTCCGCAATTTGTTTGTGGAACCTCTACAGGTCACAATTTTTATCCGATTTCACCGAAACTTGAAATATAGCTTTATCTCTTAAAGATCTCCGTTCCTTTTGATATTGGCATGTATTGGACTGTAACTTCATGAATAATGGCCCCTGATTGTACGAAAAATTGCGTTTTTAGGCTTGTGGACCCTATAGAGGTCACACTTGTGAACGGATTTTGAGGAAACTTGACATGCATGTTCATAACCCAAAGATCTTGATTTCTTTTGATATTTGCACCCATCGTAAAGTAACTTCCTGAATTATGGCCCCTGATTGAGCGAAAAATTGCGTTTTTAGGCTTGTTGACCCTATAGAGGTCACACTTGTGAACCGATTTTGAAGAAACTTGACATGCATGTTTATAAACCAAAGATCTTGATTCCTTTCGATATTTGCACCCATCGTAAAGTAACTTCCTGAATTATGGCCCCTTATTGTCTGAAAATCTGTCCGTCCGACCACAATTGTTTGTGGACCCTCTACAGGTCACAATTCTTGTCCGATTTTGACGAAACTTGAAATATAGGTTTATCCCCCCAAAAAATGGTATATCAAGGTTGTGGACCCTGTAGAGGTCACAATTTTAATTCAATTTTGATGAAACTTGAAATGCATGGTTATAACCCATAGATCTTGGTTCCTTTCGATATTTGCGCATATCGGATCGTAACTTCCTGAATAATGGCCCCTGATTATACGCAAAATCGCCTTTGTTTAGCTTGTGGTCCCTCTGGAGGTCATAATTATTATCTGATTTAAAAAATCGTTTGATTATATCACCGTTACACCCTAAGGAAGGGTGAGTTCGAATTTCAGAAAAATTGGACCAAAATTACCATACAAAATGGCCGCCGTTCGTATGCGAATACTGTTGAACAATGGTATATCAAGGTTGTCAACCCTGTAGAGGTCCTAATTTTAATTCGATTTTGACGAAACTTGAAATGCATGGATCACACTTGTGAACCGATTTTGAAGAAACTTGACATGCATGTTTATAAACCAAAGATCTTGATTCCTTTCGATGTTTGCACCCATCGAAAGTAACTTCCTGAATTATGGCCCCTTATTGTCTGAAAATCACGTTTTTATACGCCCACATTTTCATGTGGACGTATTATGTCGTTACCCCTGTCCGTCTGTCCGTCTGACCACAATTGTTTGTGGACCCTCTACAGGTCACAATTCTTGTCCGATTTTGACGAAACTTGAAATATAGGTTTATCCCCCAAAGATCTCGGCTGCTTTCGATATTGGCACGTATCGAATCAAAACTTCATGGATTATGGCCCCTGATTGTACGAAAAATCAAGTTTTTAGCTTGTGGACCCTATAGGGAGGCAGACCACCATTAATTTCCCCATTGACTTCAATGTTAATTCTGGCCTCTTTGCCGACCTCCAACTTTCCCCCAAATTTTCGTTGAGCTGAATGCTTTTCACTATAGACAGAGGAACAAATGACCATATCTTTGCACTAAAATTTGTATGAGGTTGACCACCAAAATTTTGAGATACACCAACTTGAAGAAGCATACCCAAAACATGTAACTAGTTGCCGTACTTATCACCGTAGCCAACCGTAACTCAGTTATCCTTCCGCCTCAAAATCATGAATATTTACCAAAACCTGGCAGAAAATATTAATTCAAACCCTCTTCTTCCATTCTAGACCAACAAATCAGCAAAAATGTCCATGCAAAGGGGGAGAAAAGAGAAGGAGAGAGAATTGCTATAAATAGACGAACTACAATTTGTGGGTACCGAGAGTGTGAAATTTAATGGTGGTCTGCCTCCTATATGGTTTTAAATGTTCATATATCATCAAAATTCTTTTCTTTATAGCTTCACATTTATTTTTGCAAAATTATTATAATACAGACTTTAAAAAAAAAAATTACAGAAGAAATGGTGTCCCTTTAAAGTTATGTACTGTTTTGTATACCAGGTTGCAGGTCATGCCCATGGGCCTTCTGTTCTAGAATTGAAGATTCTTTCTTAATTTTGTCAAAATGTAAGTTCTGCAAAAAGATTTAAAGAGTTTAAAACAAGTCCCATCAAAAATATTCAAAATATTGGAATATTTTTCAAAAATTGTATTTTTTTTTACCTTTTTCTACAAAATGGCCCATTTTTTACACTTTGTATGTCTCAAAATGCCAATATTTCCCTATTTCTTGGAAAGTCTGAGGTGAAAGGCATTTATTTCAAGAAACCCTGGCCAATCTTAAAGAAAAAAAGCTGCAAATTGGTTGCATTGAAGGTAACTGTATGGAACTATAATGAAACTTGTAAGCCCACCCCCGAAAAATGTTGCTGTGGTACCAAATCCAACCTGTGTCCACATAAGTAATACTGTTGATGGAATATGGCTAATAGCCATGCTCTTCTATCCCTGGCTTGTATACATACACACAAACACATGTACTTGTAAGAAGTATGAATCATTTTTTAAAATATGGATTCATAAATGTGAAAGAAATGCTGTATTCAGGGGATAACCAGCCACTCTAATAAAAAGGTCACAAAACACTTTTTTTTTCTCAAAAAATGGGAATATTTCAGCATTTAAATAATTTTAACAATCAGAGGTATCCTTGAAATTACATAGTGTAAAAATTTTGTGGAAGCATGTTGTTTTAATTTTCCAATCAAATTCCTGACAAAATGAGGTGGAAATGGGGAGTTTTGACATAATTCTTAGCATAAAAGGAGTATGAAAAGACTAATAATTAATATTTTATTGTTCTGCAAGTGCCACATTTTAAAAGATCACCACAAATAATAGATTTATACCCAAAATGTAAAACATTAAGCTGCAAAAGACAAATCTACAACACATCAATTTTGGGGTGTGGACTCATTTGGAAAAACTGTCATAGGATTACATGTTTGGCCATAAACAAAAAGTCTTAGAAATCCTTGAAATCTTATATGTAACTATTTGTTTGTGGAAAATAAAATGCCTGGTTACAATTCAAGCACAAAATCCAATTACTGTAAATTTGGAGTCAATATATGTTCAATTGGATATCCAAATATCATGTTCCAGAAAAGGGGTGGGGTAGGGAGGGTGAGCCAGTCTGAATGAAATGAAGACAGAGAAATTTCCCTGCAAACACATAGATTTTATTTTCTCGAGAAGGGAAATGCAACAATTTCAGGTTTTAAAAGATTAAAATTGTGTTAAGTCAGAGGAACACAGCAGCAAAATGCACTTCACTCATGGTTTGGAAATTCTAACATACCTCAGCAGTACATAATTAGACTAAATTTCTTAATTTTTAGATTTATGACAAACACATGGATACTTTTTCAATATCTGACAAACACATGGATCCTTTCCAAGTTATTTAACAAAGGAAATAAAACCATGCAACACAATTTGTTGCATTTTACAACAGATGAATAACTACAATTTTGACAACAGTGTTGGGGGTAATCTGTAGATTTTCAGGCAAATTTTCATGATTTTTAGGCAAAATTGAGTGAAATTATTGTACTTTCTTCCCGTCTAACATTTATGGTGCATAAAAAGTAAAAATTATACATTAAAATATTTTCCACTAATTTTCAAAAGTAAATAAACACTGAAAATCACCAAATTTGGACTAAAATCACAAAATTTCCTCACAAATTTGTCAAATATTTTAGAAATTTTACCATTTCCCTTTTTTTATTATCAAAATGTCATATATCACATTTTCTGGCAATTTAGAGATCATATCATCAAATTCAGGCCTTTCGTCCACTGTCAGATTGTTGACATATAGGAGGCAGACCACCATTAATTTCCCCATTGACTTCAATGTTAATTCTGGCCTCTTTGCCGACCTCCAACTTTCCCCCAAATTTTCGTTGAGCTGAATGCTTTTCACTATAGACAGAGGAACAAATGACCATATCTTTGCACTAAAATTTGTATGAGGTTGACCACCAAAATTTTGAGATACACCAACTTGAAGAAGCATACCCAAAACATGTAACTAGTTGCCGTACTTATCACCGTAGCCAACCTGATAACTCAGTTATCCTTCCGCCTCAAAATCATGAATATTTACCAAAACCTGGCAGAAAATATTAATTCAAACCCTCTTCTTCCATTCTAGACCAACAAATCAGCAAAAATGTCCATGCTAGGGGGAGAAAAGAGAAGGAGAGAGAATTGCTATAAATAGACAAACTACAATTTGTGGGTACCGAGAGTGTGAAATTTAATGGTGGTCTGCCTCCATAGAGGTCACAATTTTGAACCGATTTTGATGAAACTTGACATGCATGTTTATATCCCAAAGATCTTGGTTCCTTTCGATGTTTGCGCCTATCGGAACGTAATTTCCTGAATTATGGCCCCTGATTGTCCGAAAAATCACCTATTTTAGATTGTGCTACCTCTGGAGGTCACAATTATTATCCTATTTGAAAAACCGTTCGATTATATCACTGTTACACCCTAAGGAAGGTTGAGTTCAAATTTCTGTTAAAAAATGGTATATCCAGGTTGTGGACCCTGTAGAGATCACAATTTTAATTTGATTTTGATGAAACTTAAAATACATGGTTATAACCCAAAGATCTTGGTTCCTTTCAATATTTGCGCATATCGGATCGTAACTTCCTGAATTATGGCCCCTAATTATACGCAAAATCGTCTTTGTTTAGCTTGTGGTCCCTCTAGAGGTTACAATAATTATCCGATTTAAAAAATCGTTTGATTATATCACTGTTACACCCTAAGGAAGGTCGACTTCGAATTTGGAAAAATTCGGAACAAAATTGCCATACAAAATGGCCGCCGCGTGTACACGATTACTGTTATAAAATGGTATATCAAGGTTGTGGACCCAGTATAGGTCACAATTTTGATTCAATTTTGATGAAACTTGAAATGCATGGTTATAACCCAAAGATCTTGGTTCCTTTCGTTATTTGCACATATCAGATCATAACTTCCTGAATTATGGCCCCTGATTGTCCGAAAAATCGCCGAAAGAAAATGGAAGGCTTCTGGTCTCGAAATTGATAAGCAAATTCACAAAGCCCAACGTTTAAAATATTTTACAGAAGTTGAAAGTACAAAATCGTCGTACCACAAATCAAGAATAGAAAAAGCTTCTTCTAAAAAACTCTTCCGGATAGTTGATAATATGATTGGAGTTAAAAACAGAAGCACACCCGTCACACCTACTGCAAGTTCCCAATCGGAGGCAGCCGAGATGCTTTCTAACTTCTTTATCTCCAAAATAGAAAAACTTTGTTCGGGCATGACAACATCATTAGGCGTGGCAGAGGATCGGAAATGTTCTTCGCAGTTTAGCCAGTTTGAACCCGTATCCGAACAGGAAGTTAAGAAGTTAGTCCTTCAGGCACCATCGAAGTCATGTGCCCTCGACTCCATGACAACCGTTCTGCTGAAACAGTGTGTGGATCAAGTGACTCCATCAATAACTGATTTAATATGTAAATCTTTCGAAGCCGGCATCGTCCCTAAATTATTTAAAACTGCTCTAGTTCGCCCTTTGATGAAGAAACCAAATCTTGATCCGGATATTCTCAAAAATTTTAGACCAGTGTCCAACATTCCTTTCGTTTTTAAAATCCTAGAGAAAGCTGCTTCCATCCAACTGAATAACTACCTAAGAGAACACTCCTTGTACTCCAAATGTCAGTCCGCATACCGCGCAAACCACAGCACAGAGACAGCATTACTCCGCGTCCACAATGACATAGTTTGCACATTAGATGAACGCAATCATGTTATCCTGGTCATGCTGGACCTAAGTGCAGCTTTCGACACCCTTAACCACAAATTACTTCTTCAACGCCTACATGTTCGTTTTGGGATATCTGACACAGCATTGGAATGGTTTACATCCTACCTAAGCGGCCGAAGTCAATCTGTGGTAATTGGAAATACTACCTCCTCCGAGCAGGCTCTACATCGAGGTGTTCCACAGGGTTCAATCCTAGGTCCTGTGTTATTTACATTATACACATCACCCATTGAAGATATCATAACAAAACACGGTCTTGAGTCAATGATTTATGCTGATGACACGCAGATATACATTTCTTGTACAAAAGGTTCCTTATTAAAAGCGTCTATCGAAAACTGTGTAAGTGAGATTCGTGTGTGGATGAAGCAGAACCAATTAGTGCTTAACGACGGAAAAACGGAAGTAATCTATTTCTCATCACGGTTTGGTGAAACTGGCGATCACCTTGATTCGTTACGAGTTGGCGATACGACGGTTGCTACTGTAGATACAGTCCGAAACCTTGGAGTTATATTTGAAACAGACTGCTCTATGGACGCTTATGTGAAACAAACCAGCAAAGGTATATCATACGCTCTGTACAGAATAGGACGAATCCGACCCCTTCTTGATAAATGTTCTGTGGAAAAACTTGTTCATGCCTTGATAACCTCTCGCCTTGACTACTGCAATAGCTTTTACCACAACCTCCGACTTTTTCAAATTCGTAAACTACAGACTTTACAGAACTCTGCCGCGCGACTCATAGCAAGAATTGGGAAGTTTGACTCGGTAACATCTGTACTACGTGAACTTCATTGGCTGCCAGTCTCTCAAAGATCCAAGTTTAAAATTATCGTTTTAACTTTTAAAATAATTCAAGGCTATGCACCTGTATATTTAAACGAACTAATGACTGTGAAAAGTCCACTCCAAAATACGCGTTTTTCAGAAGGTTATACTCTCCAATTCCCGAAGAAAAATCCAAAAACCAATTTCTATGGCAATCGCGCATTCAAGTACTGTGCTCCGAGGCTCTGGAATGCTCTGCCTGTCTCCCTTCGAACAATTTCAAATTCTGAATCTTTCAAACGTCAGTTGAAAACACATCTTTTTAAAGAGTCCTATAACACCTAAAACCTGTAACTGCTGTAAAATATCATATCATGTACATATATTGCCAACTCTATCCTCTATAAATTTGAGTGTATTAAATGTATCATATTTCTGTGTGTATATTCAACAGTTTAACATATGCCGTATATTACATGATCATATTTTTAAATACTTCTACACAGTATTGTTATTATATCAGTTTTAATGTAGCATGTGTCTATATGTAAAGCGCGTTGAAAGTCCTGTGTAATGCGCTATATAAGAAATAAATTATTATTATTATTATATTGTTATTTTGTTAGTCTCATGTGATGGGTATGAGTCTTCTGCACCGATGCGTATTGGGTTTGATTTTTTTCAAAATGGCGGACTATATTTTTTGAGACTGTCAAAGTTTTGATGTTCTGAGACTGTCGAGGCATCATTGGGGGGTATTTTTTAAAAAATTTATACTGGTCGGATGCGCCGCGATGAGGTTAGTAACATATCAAAAGGAGAACATGATCGAAAAAAAAATCGAAAAAATATGGCCATTTTTCACGAAAAAACAAAAGTTGCTGGGTCGGCTTGGGTTCGAATCAACATGTTTTGGTCGGGATCGATAGCTTGGACACTTCCCTCCATAGTATTAAAAGTTTGGACCCCTGACCCTAACCACGGTAACGTGACAGGGTGTCAAACATGGCTTCCCAAAACGAAGGGCCATGTTTGCTGCCTTATAGCTCGGCCCCTATGGGTTCGAATCAAAATGTGTTGGCTGGGAATAATAGCCTTGACAATTCTCTCCATTGTATAAAAAGTTGGCAGCTCTCACCCGAATGCCATGCACGTGGCCGCTATGGGTTCGAATCAACATGTTTTGGTCGGGATCGATAGCTTGGACACTTCCCTCCATAGTATTAAAAGTTTGGACCCCTGACCCTAACCACGGTCACGTGACAGGGTGTCAGACATGGCTTCCCAAAACGAAGGGCCATGTTTGCTGCCTTATAGCTCGGCCCCTATGGGTTCAAATCAAAATGTGTTGGCTGGGAATAATAGCCTTGACAATTCTCTCCATTGTATAAAAAGTTGGCAGCTCTCACCCGAATGCCATGCACGCGGCACGATATTCAAAACTTAGGCGTTTTTCGACATTCGCGCATGTGCACAGCTGTAACCAATAGCACCAGCGGTACCAAACTCTAGTCCCACCCTGCTCTTGCTGGTGCCTAGGTGTCCTTTAACTTTCAGCTTGATAACTGCATTCCTTCTAGTCGTTTACATCTGAGACTCACTGGACAAGCATTTTTCACCGATGTACCCGCACCCCAACCTGTAAACGTCCCGAAGGGTGCCCGGGCGGGTCTCGAGGCTTGGTATTCAAAAGGTATATCAACCCCGCCGAGTCGCTGCGTCACGTCAAAATGCCCGCCCGGAGACCGGAAGTGGGCGAAACCGGCCCATGAAGTGAAGTTTGACCCTACCTTGAGCCTAGATGGAGTCATCAATGTCCTTTCATGAGAGAGCTTGACCTTTGACCCGACCTTTGACCTTAGGGTCGAAAAATTCCCAAAATCTAGGTACCGTCCCGAAAATCTGCATCAGGGTCAAGGTCAAGGCCACGACCCACAAACCCGTCGACGGGGCCGTCCCCGAGGTCAAGGTCATGACCTTGGCTGACCTTTACTAGCCTGAGAGATCAATCCCGTGTTTTGTGCATTTCCCGTTTTTTGTGCATTTCACGGCATCGCGTCGCGGCGGCTCATTTTTTTACCCCAGACACCTGAAAGTTTAATACAACCTGCACAGCACCCTAGCGCAGGTTGTATCAATTTTTCAGACGATTTGAATACAAATTGAGCCCATGATAGAAGTTCCCTATTTTTGCTTTGCATTACTCCTATTTTGATCCGACTAAATTTTGTTTTGTATTTTCCCCACCTTGCTTATAAGGTAAGTGTAATTTTTTTAGATACCTGAGGAAACATGACCCTTGACATGTGACCGGAAATGACTGTGAATATGAAAGCTTTCATATCTGCTTGGGACAGTAGCAGATCTAGTTACTGTTCTTATTATTTTCTTTTTGTGTTTTATTCACAAATCACATTTCTCAGAATCTACTCATAGGATATTTCTGAAACTTTTACCTACCCCCCAAAAAATGGGTGGTAGCTGTTGGGTAAATATATTTTTAAAACGTTTTTCGCATCCGAAATCACCGAATTTTACGAACAAATGCACTTTACCTACTTTGCTGTAACTTTGTGACTATTTCATGCGACTTTAAAAATGTTGTTAGAAATTTTCTAAATTATCTCCCCTTGGTGATATTAAGGATCAAAGTTTTCAAAAAACTTGACGAAATATAGGTCAGATTGCCTTGAAATTTTTTTTTTGTACTAGCTACGACACTACTGATTCGTACACAAAAAATGGAGTTTGTAACCCAAACCGGAAGTGCTTCCATCTTGAAATGTGAAAAATAATTAAGGCTTTTTTGGTATTTTACTTACAGACATAGCAATTATATTTTCCGAATCCTTGTAGGAAGGCCAGAAAACATAAGCGAAAACATTTTTGATTTATGGCAAATCATGGACGCCATTGTGAATTGAAAATGACATATAGTAAAAAAAATCCTCATTATTGGGCTTGAAAACATACACAATTGGTCGTGGCTTAGAGAGTGTGTCTCCTATTAACGAAATTAATACATTTCAAGGTTGTTTTCGAGGTTAGCGGTTTTGACTTCGCGCATGCGCTACGCTAGAACCAAAGGTATGATGACTACCAAACTCCGGCCCCCTACTTGTCACGTTGGTACCTAAAAGTCCTGAAATGTTCAGATCGATACCTGCATTCCTTCAAGTCGTTTACATGTGAGGCGGAGGATTTTTTTCCCGTTTTTTTTAAGTAAATTCCCGCACTCCGTAAGGGGAAAAAAGTGTTTTTTGCCCCAGCAGCGCCAAAAATTCTTCGATTTACCTGATGAGCCCATTTACTAGCCCGAATTTTGAGTACCTGACCCATCTGATTCCGATGAAAAAAAACAAAAGTTATGGTCAAAAAAACGATTTTAAGGCTTTTTTCGCCGATTTTAAGACTTAAAAGGTTTTTTAGAATTTTGAAATTGCAAACGACAAGATAAAGTCATTTTGTTAGTCTCATGTGATGGGTATGAGTCTTCTGCACCGATGCGGACTATATTTTTGAGACTGTCAAAGTTTTGATGTTCTGAGACTGCCGAGGCATCATTAGGAGGTATTATTTTAAAAATTTATACTGGTCGGATGCGCCACGATGAGGTTAGTAACATATTAAAAGGAGAACATGATCGAATTAAAAATTCGAAAAAATATGGCCATGTTTTACAATAAAAAAAAAGTTGCTGGGTCGGCTTGGGTTCGAATGTTTTAGGCCATGTTCCCGTATTAGAAATCACTTAAATTTTTTATATGTGGTAGCTAACATCCCAAGGCACAATCTCTGAAAATTTCAAGGAATTCCGACAACCGTAACACCTGCTAAAACACGCTCGCGCAATTTTTCGAATGTTTTTAGACTAACAAGTTACTTTTTCGTGCGTTACGTTTGAGGCCCCATATCTCGGCCGCTATGGGTTTGAATCCATATGTTTTGATAGGGATCGATAGCTTGCACACGTCGTATAAAAAGTTTTGACCCCTGACCCTAACCGCGGTCACGTGACAGGGTGTCAAACATGGCTTCCCAAAACGAAGGACCATGTTTGCTGCCTTATAGCTCGGTCCCTATGGGTTCGAATCAAAATGTGTTGGCTGGGAATAATAGCCTTGACAATTCTCTCCATTGTATTAAAAGTTGGTAGATCTCACCCGAATGCCATGCACGCGCTACGATATTTAAGAGTGCCCAGGCGGGTCTCGAGGCTTCGTATTCAAAGGTTAAATCTCTGGAATTTCTAGCGGTTGCCTGTGCCGCGATGATATTTATCACATATTAAAAGGAGAGAATATTCAGATATCAAGAACGAAAATAAATCGATAAAATACGGCAATTTTTCAAGCAAAAAAAGTTTGATGGGTGGGGGTGGGTTTATAATTTATTTTCATTGTTCTCGGAATCTCACTCATTTCCATTTTTTATATGCGATAGCTAGAATCTCAAAGTACAATCTTTGCAAATTTGAAGGCAAACGGACCACTGGATCGTTGCCTGGGCAGTGCAAATCTATCCCGGTCGCAAAAATCTGCATTCGGGAAACCTCGATGAATGATACTATGACCGGACGTTTTATGACCTTGACACATACATGATATACATCAGTATACATAGTATTAAAATCCTTATGAAATATTTAAATCATTTACTGCTATAATATGAAATATCACTTATTCCCCAGTTAAATAAAAATGGGTCACCGAGTGCTGTACAACTTCAAGAACCCTGCGACCATTTTACACTTTCTATTGCCAGAAAATATTTGTTTTACTAGTCTAATTCAAGTTTAAAAATAAACAATATTTTTTCTGAAAATCAATGTCAAGATATAGTGTATTATATACATAGAGTTATATATAGACACTAGAGTCCGCACTGATCACGTGACAGCGTGCCGACATGGGGTCTTGTCCGCCATGTTAGTTCCGGGGAATATGAACGTAAATACCCGGATGTTTACTATGTTATCGCATCAATCAATCTGTGTCTAACTGTTTTAAAACGTGCACAAAGCCACAAATATTAAATTTTCTCATCCAAACATTTATTGTTTAATAAAAATAGTAATAAAATTCCATGGACCGACTTATTTCCGGGCTCCTCTTTCCACGTAAAGGTTATAGAACAATTTAATTTGACATGTCAGCGAACGACCGCAGTGTCTCTACGTCTAGGCCTACTTACTTTACCTTCGGCTTCGCTTTCTCTTCTCGTTTTTATTAAAATATTGATCTTTTAAATTAGTAGGCCTACAATATCCACAATATGTATTCCTATACAGTAAATTTGTTAAATTATTTTAGAAATTTACGGAAGTAATTAATAAAGAATGTAGAGAAATGAAAGTTTGGGTTTTTTAACAATAAAAGTGAACAGAAATCAATAGCCCGCAGAATTATCTGTACCGGTATTTATCTAATTGTTAATAATTTTTAGAAATTTATTGAGCTGAAAAGGGAAGAAATACTAAAAACAGTCTACATAAAATGATGTATTTTTTTCATTTATTTATTTATTTATTTGCTAATGTGCTTTAGAAAATTATGGAATGGCATTTCATTGTCAGCGATCTCGTACTCTAGGCCTACTGGGTATTCTACAGTAAATATGACTAATAAATTGATATGAAGACTTCTGCTAGAACGGTTTATTTATTTATTTATCTATTTATATATTGATTAAGAAGCTATATTTAAACGTAAAGTGTTATTTATTTATTCATTTTGGAAAATTATGGAACTAAAAGGGAAGAGAAGTTAATGGTCTGTAGAGAAATGAATATTTATAGAACAACAGTAAAGGAAATATGTTTCCAGAATGAAAACAATATTTATGAAATGAAATGGGGTTTAACGTCTAATTGTTTGAGGTGGAGTAATTAGCGTGTTTGTTTTCGGGGAGCCTTGCAGAGACAGCGTCTCGTTCGGATGGGACGAAAAACTGAGGTCCCGTGTACAGCTGACGATTTCAATTTGTAAATTTATTAGGCATATTTACCGTAGAATAGGCTATACACATTGGCGACATAATTTAAAATATCATATATTATACTTGGGCCGGTTGCTCAAAGCTGCGTTATCTTTTAACGATCCGTTAACTTTAACGGAGAGAAAGATTGTTGCTGCAAATAAAGGCCTCGTACATTCTGTGGTGCAAATTTATCCTATAGATTTTTGCTAATATAAAAAAAAAGTATTCTATAGTGTTTTCTGTAGTAAATTTAATGGAAACTTAACAAACAACACGTTACCAAGATATGTCCGTTAGAGTTTAACGGGTCGTTAAAATAACTTAGTTTTGACCCCTGGAAATTAAATTGAAAGTTAAAGTAAAAACGATATCGCTGACAATGACATGTCACTTTTCATTCCATAATTTTCTAAAAAAAATTTGCAAATAAATGAATAGTTAAAGAAAAATGCAACATTTTCTGTAGGCTATTTTTGTTTTTAGTTTCTCTTCCCTTTTCAGTTCAATAAATTTCTAAAAATAATTAACAAATAAATAAATACCGGTAAATATAAATACAACATTTTATGTACGCTATTACTATTAATCTTTCTTCACTTTTCATTCCCTAATTTCTTAATAAAATAATTAACAAATAAATAAAAATACCGGTAGGCCTAATTCTGCGGGCTATTGATTTTTGTTTACTTTTATTGTTAAAAAACCCAAACTTTCATTTCTCTACATTCTTTATTAATTAGTTCCGTAAATTTCTAAAACAATTTAACAAATTTACTGTATTGGAATACATATTTACTAATTTAAAAGATCAATATTTTAATAAAAGAGAAAGCGAAGGTAAGTAAAGGTAATAAAGTAGGCCTCGAGACACTGAAGTCGAGATTTCGACATATCAAATTAAATTGTTCTATAACCTTTACGTGGAAAGAGGGGCCCGGAGATAAGTCGATCCATTGAACTTTATTATTCTTTTTATTAAACAATAAATATTTGGGTGAGAAAATTTAAAAATGTAATATTTGTGCACGTTTTAAAACAGTTTGACACAGATGGATTGATGCGATAACATAGTGAACATCCGGGTATTTACGATCATATTCCCCGGAACTAACATGGCGGCCGTCGCTCCATTCCGGCACAAACCTTTAACGTTGTAGTCATGGGAGTCATGTGATGAGTGCGGACTCTAGTTTCTATATATAACTCTATGATTATATATGATACAATGGGCCAAAGCCTAGAGGTCGGGTGTTCGATCCCTGCATTGGCCGAGAAAGTTCATCTCGATTTTACCGTACTCCACAAGGGGAAAAAAAGGTCTTTTTTGCCCTAGCAGCGCCACAAATTCTTCGATTAACCTGGTTTTTTGGCACCATGTGCCCATTCACTAGCCCAAATTTTGAGTACTGGTCCCATCTGATTCCGATGAAAAAACAAAAGTTATGGCCAAAAACACGATTTTACGGTTTTTTTCGCCGATTTTGAGACTAAAAAAGTTTTTTAGAATTTTGAAATTGCAAACGACAAGATAAAGTCATTTTGTTAGTCTCATGTGATGGGTATGAGTCTTCTGCACCTGTCGAGGCATCATTGGGGGGTATTTTTAAAAATAATTATACTGGTCGGATGCGCCGCGATGAGGTTAGTAACATATCAAAAGGAGAACATGATCGAAAAAAAATTCGAAAAAATATGGCCATTTTTCACGAAAAACAAAAGTTGCTGGGTCGGCTTGGGTTCGAATTTTTTAGGCCATGTGCCCGTATTAAAAATCACTTGAATTTTTTATTTGTGCTAGCTAACATCCCAAGGCACAATCTCTGAAAAATTTCAAGAAATTCCGACAACACTAACTCTGCTAAAACACGCTCGCGCAAATAGGCCTATTTTTTACCTATTTTCCGATTTTTTTTAGACTAACAAGTCACTTTTTTGTGCGCTACGTTTTAGGCCCTATATCTCGGCCGTGATGGGTTCGAATCGAGATGTTTTGGTGGTGATCGATAGCTTGGACACTTCCCTCAATAGTATCAAAAGTTGGGATCCTGACCCTAACTACGGTCACATGCAGGGTGTCAAACATGGTTTCTCAAAACGAAGGGCCATGTTTGCTGCCTTATAGCTCGGCCCCTATGGGTTCGAATCAAAATGTGTTGGCTGGGAATAATAGCCTTGACAATTCTCTTCATTGTATAAAAAGTTGGCAGCTATCACCCGAATGCCATGCACGCGTCACGATATTAAAAACTTAGGCGTTTTACGACATTCGCGCATGCGCACAGCTGGAACCAATAGCACCAGCGGTACCAAACTCTGGTCCCACCCTGCTCAGCTTGATAACTGCATTCCTTCTAGTCGTTTATATCTGAGACTCACTGGACAAGTATTTTTCACCGATGTACCCGCACCCCCACCTGTTAACGTCCCGAAGGGTGCCCGAGCGGGTCTCGAGGCTTGGTATTCAAAAGGTATATCCACCCCGCCGAGTCGCTGCGTCACGTCAAAATGCCCGCCCGGGGACCGGAAGTGAGCGAAACGGGCCCATAAAGTGAAGTTTGACCCTACCTTGACCTTCGAGGGCCTCATAGCATGGAAAGGGTCATAAGCCTAGATGGAGTCATCAATGTCCTTTCATGAGAGAGCTTGACCTTTGACCTGACCATTGACCTTGGGGTCGAAAAATCCCAAAACTTAGGTACCGTCCCGAAAATCTGCATCAAGGTCAAGGTCAAGGCCACGACCCACGAACCCGTCGACGGGGCCGTCCCTGGGGTCAAGGTCATGACCTTGGCTGACCTCTACTAGCCTGAGAGATCAATCCCGTGTTTTGTGCATTTCCCGTTTTTTTGCATTTCACGGCATCGCGTCGCGGCGGCTCATTTTTTTACCCCAGCCATCTGAAAGTTTAATACAACCTGCGCAGCACCCTAGCGCAGGTTGTATCAATTTTTCAGATGATTTGAATACAAATTGAGCCCATGATAGAAGTTCCGCTTTTTTGCTGTGCATTACTCCTATTTTGATCCGACTAAATTTTGTTTTGTATTTTCCCCACCTTGTTTATAAGGTAAGTGTAATTTTTTTAGAAACCTGATGACATATGACCCTTGACATGTGACCGGAAATGACTGTGAATATGAAAGCTTTCATATCTGCTTGGGACAGTAGCAGATCTAGTTATTATTATTATTCTTTTGTTTTGAGTAGATCTCAGCAAAAGCTTGTCGAATCAGTACGATTACTTCGGTTTTACTGGGAAAGTGGGTGTGACTTAAAGGATAAAGCTATTTCGAACGTTCTGCGACAATGCGAAATGTCCGAAATCACCAAAGTTATCATTTTTAAAAACATTGCAGTAATTTTAACAATAATCATTGGATTTTAACTTTTGATACATTTTGACATAGCCGGTGACAGGGCACATAGCTACGCTACTTTCGATTTTTGATTTTCGGCATATCTTCGAAGATATTATGCGCAAAATTTCGAAAATTTTAAATTTTGCAAAAAACTTTTTTATTTATAAATATTTTGTAGTCGTGTTGTACACAGAATTAAAAAGGCATCTGACTTGCGCAAAAATGATATTTTTTTTTGTCTCAGTAATTTTGCTTGACCGCCATTGGCTACTTCAGTTTTTCAGCCCTAGATTAATTATTTGTTGTTCAATATGTATAAAACAAAGGTCATATGCTCCGTTGTCTCAATTGTCATTTTTTTTATTACCAAAAGTGTTATCTGTCGGCACCGGAAGTGGCATAATTTAACCAAAAACTACAATTTTGACAGTTAGATACCATTTTTCAAAAACAAATATTATTTTTTTGAAAAATTATATGACTCAAAAAGTGTGTCCTTATGAGGCGCAAAAAATGTCGGAAGTAGTTTTTTTTAATTTCGATTTCATTTTCTAGCAAATTGGATTAAGCGATAAAAAAGGACGTAAAATTGACCTATTTACAACCTATTCAGGCTTTTCAGATTTTTAAATATTTCTACGTTACTTTTATAAACTTGTAGCTATAATCCATACGAAGAGAATGTATGTGAAAATTAGTTTGTAATATAAGCAGTTGCCGAGAAATAGGCAGTTTTGCATAAGTCACTGTTTTCTTAATTTTGCCTGTAAAATAGTCAATTATTAATGGATATTCATAATAGTGACATCATTTGATTCAAAAAGCAAGCATGCGTCATATCAAATTGATTATAATTTAAAATTGACACACGAAATGACGCCATTTGGTCAAAAACTGCATTTTTAACTTTTAAAATTGATATTTTTTTCAACCAAGAATTATTTAATATTAAAATTAACTTTTGGTTTAAATTTACATATTAATAAAAATCATACGGTCATGTAGATACCATAAAATTGTTTCTAACTTGTTCGGTTGCCGAGATATAGGCGGTTTTCTAAATGTCACTTTTGAAGTTTTTTGGCCCATAACAGTGTCAATTATTATTCGATTTTCATAATATTTCCGCCCTTTGAGGCCTAATGTCATGCACGATGTTATAAAACTATTTTAAGGTTTTCAGTATCACCGGAAGTAATGTCATTTCGGCAAAAACTGTGTTTTTAGCCTTCAAAACAGATATTTTATTCAAATGAGTCTGATTTGCTACAAGTCACATTTCAAGGTTGTGGGTCTATAAAAGTGGCATATATTATTCGATTTGCATAAAATTTTCACCATGTTATGCCTTATGCCAGTTCTGATTTCATAAAAGTAATTGAACATTTTCATTCACCGGATTTACTGTACACTTACATGCAACAAATGTATAAAATGAATCGATATTACTGTAATTGGTTGATTCTGCTTCCATTGTATTTGATGTGTGCAATGTTTAAGTGGAAATCTGTTTATCGGTTCCATTGGTACTGCAAGTGATATGAGTTTGAGGGTAACGTGGCACTGAAAGTGATATAAGTGCAAAGGTAATGTGGTACCAGTGAAACCCGTCATTGCTGCTTCACAGGTCTAGTTATTTTTTTTTATCGGGGGAGCCTATTTCTCAGTCCGATCCGGTGTCACAGTTTCTGTTGGTCCCTGGTGTGTGTTGGTTCCTGGGCATTTGCGCATGTCTGAGACGGATGTTTGTGTTAGCAACACGGACAACACAGCTTCATCCACTTCCGCCATTGTGAGATGGTTCCTCATAACTCAAATAACTGATCACTTCAGGAAATGGTGTTATGTTCTTAGTTAGAGTTTTGTCATTAATAAACATACTTGTTATATGTAAAATGACGTGATTATTATTATTATTATTATTATCGTGATTAGCTGTTTTTGTAGTGATCAGTAGTTACACGATCAACGGATTTAAGTTAATTGGCTTGAGATTAATTGTTCTATCGTTCGTGATTTGTTGCCGCTGTTTTTAGTGATTAGTCGTTACACGCGTATATACAATCAGTGGAACTGGAAACCATACACATTGATGATTGGCTTGAAATTGTCAATTAATTCACCTCCAAAGGTGCTCTACTGATTCCCCAGATTCTTTTTTTGTTAAAAACTTATAAATCACTTTTCGATGTTTTAACATGTTTTAATAATTAACTGTTTTGCAGATTGAATATTGGTCTGTATATGATTGGGATTTCTCTGAATCATTTTTTTCATTTTGTACATAATAAAAATTTTACAAGTTGCCTATGTGTTTTATTTGTCAAATACAAATACTTTATCATGCAAACCATGGGATCTACTATACCAGTTACTAAAGTATCGGATATTTATCGGCTTTGGCCTCTATCTGAAAACCGGTAACATCCGTTTTTATAGTAACTAGGTATCTACATCTGAAACTAAATCTGAAAATACCACTATTTCTTGAACATGAATCACCCAAATTCTGCGTTTATACAAATAAGGCAGGGCCTATTTTAACGTGCCTACAGGCACGGACGTGCCTCGGGGTGAAAAATCCGTGCTTTGAAAATCTAAAATCCGTGCTGTGAAAAAAGGTGTGTATATCTTTGTGGATCTGAGTGTCTACTTGTAAAATGTGCGATCATGCAATGAGCAAGTGCGCCATCAGCAGTCATTGTGATCATCGATCACGTTATTTGACTTGGTATCGAGGTTCTGGAAGTGATTCAGACGTTTTGAAAATAAATTTGTCAAATGGAGAATGAGAAGTTATCTCCATAACATTGGCCAAAATTATAGCAGCAAAACCGCATTGGTGCGATGTAGAATTAATGCGATATAACAGTGTGTTACAGGCTTTTCATTTCTCGAAAATCGCATCGAAAATACGTGCCTAAGGCTGATTCTTTGAATCGACTTTGGACTTTTCTTTGAACATCCGTTTCCCTGACGAGCGGTCGGATATACATAAATCTGTCAGTCAATTCTTTAGTATTAAAAGTGTAAGTAGTGTGATAATAATTCTGGAAGTTATTATTTAACTTCTGGTGAGTTTTATCCAATTGTTTTGTTCATAGTTCATGATCTGTTTGGTCACAATTTCTGAAAGCTAAGGAGCTACATTGGACTGATCACTTTCTACTCGGAAATGGTGTTTCTGGCGGTCGAATTTTAAAAATTTTCCCGGAGCCGGGGGGACGACCCCCCATCCCCAAAAATAAGCATTGACGTGGAGACCGTGCTTCGTCAAATAATCCTTAAAATAGGCCCTGAAATAAGGGGCAATTATTTTTTCTGTTTCTGCATGTGGACGGGAATTTTTCAATTTTTATAAGATCGTTAATTTGTATTTCTCCTTTTAAATGAAATAAACAAACAATAGAAACTCAACATCCTCGGCTACTGTCAGTAGTAATACTATATATTGGTAGATAATAGTAGAAACCGATCTGACCGTAAGAAAATCGTAGGGGTCATCCTATCACGGGGAGTCAACACACACTGTGTCTATAACAGTGTGAGATGACTCCTACAACTGCGCATGCGCCAGGAATCAACACACACCAGCGACCAACAGAAACTGTGACACCGGGACCTAATTTTCTAATTTGAAGCATGGGGTGGCCACGTCATGAACTATATTTGAAACTTCTGCGCAGACCGGAAGTGGCCGAATGTAAAACATTAAAAAAACGACCGTAGATTCGTCAATTCTGTACCTATTGTCGTACAAATGACATTTTCGGAAACACCTAATCTTTTCTCGGGTGATAGCAGTTGAAAATTTCGAAATTTTGAAAATTCGTTGCTGACTTCTAGCTTTCAAAAAATGAAAATATGTTACTTTTTTTATTTTTCAAAATTTTCAAATTAGACCTATATTTTTGGATAGCTGCGAAGGCAATCCGATTCCAGAAATATAAGTTTAATTCGGAGTTACTACCCTTTATTTTTCGATTGTTTTCGAATTTTCTGCCAATTTTGTAACCCTTATATTTTTTTGAAAGCCCCAATCGACGTTTCTGAAATTCCTGAAAAATAAAGCAATATGGTCAAACCACTTGTTAAAGCAATCAATTTCAACAACAATCCGTAAACCGGAAGTAGTCGAAATAGTATGCGATATTTTGAAAAAAAAGTAAAAAATGGGGGTTTTCGGTAAAAACACGATTTCTCCGTCCGATATCAACGGATTAAACAGATTAAGGTATCATGGGTCGGACGGTGATTGGACCACAGAATGATACCCAATTTGTACGGATACGATGAGCAGGAAGCAAAATATGGCACGCTGAAAATCAAGTATTTTCTGAATTTTAGCGTTTTTGGACGCGTGTATCTCGAAAACTGAACCTACAAATTTTTTTTAACTTTTTCTATCGAGAGTCCATTCCATAGTCTTGTGAATTATGCCATCCAATAAGACTTTGAAATATCTGGAATACGATAAAAAAGGGACTGAAAATCGAAAAAAGTCGAAAAATCGTCAAATTTTGGGAAATTCTTTATTTTAACAGATTTACCAAAAAAGGTTACACATTCAGATATCTGACCTAAATCCGATTCTAACGATGTATAATGTGTATTGAAATACTGAAATTTAATTTTCGATATTTTGATATTTTTGTATTTTTGGCACTTTTGAACATAGGATTTCTCAGGTGTATTTTATCTGATTAGATAATGTAATATTTCCTTACAGAGCTCTGTGGCTATTTAATTGCCCAGACTTTGAAATACCTGGAATACGATAAAAAAGGGACTGAAAATCGAAAAAAGTCGAAAATCGCCAAATTTTTGAAAATGCTCTATTATTTCTTTATTTTAACAGATTTTTCAAAAATGGTTACACATTCAGATAGCTGAACTAAATCTGAGTTTAACGATGTATAATGTGTATTAAAATACTGAAATTCAATTTTCGATATTTTGATATTTTTGTATTTTTGGCACTTTTGAACATAGGATTTCTCAGGTGTATTTTATCTGATTAGATTATGTAATATATCCTTACAGAGCTCTGTGGCTATTTAATTGCCCAAACCGGTTATTAGAACTATCTCGAAAATAAATACCGACCGGAAGTATTCAAAAAATGAAAGAAAAAGAATAAAAAAATGGCGTTCTTGCAAAAAGCTGGATTTCTCCGTCAGATAATACCGGCCCAAAAGAATTAAATGTGTCTTTGGATGGCCCCATTAATGGACTATCATATGGCATCTCAATCGTACGATTTCGATGGTTAGTAAATAAATTATGTTACGCCGGAAATGTAGTATTTTCCGTTTTTCGAGCCTTTTGCGACGCTTTTTTCTCGAAAACGACTCCTGTGATTTTTTTAAAAACTTTTTTTACTAAGAGTCCAATCGGTGGTCTGTGGCTTAAATCCAAAAGGAAAAGGTTTGAAATAATTTAAGGTGTCATAAAACGGCCTCAATCTTTGAAAAAAGTTGAAAAATCGTTAAATTATTGAAAATGTTCTTTTATTTATCTTTTTTACAAACAACTACTGAATAGATGTTTCTGACACTTCTGGTACAGAAAGATATTTATCCAAACAACTTGTTAAAACTATCCCGACAATGATCCAAAATCCAGAAGTATTCGAAAAAATATCAGATATTTGGGAAAAAAACACAAACAAATTTAAAAAAAAAAGAAAATACAGGAAAAAATTGGTACTCTTGCAAAAATCGACATTTCTCAGCCAAGTGTCACTGAATCAAAACAATTAAAGAATCGTTTTGTAGCTCGATGAATGGGCTATTTTATGACATACTTCCTGTCTGATTCCTGTAAGCCGATTCAGTGCTGCTTGCAAGTCTAGTTTTTTTTATACTTCAAAAAAATGTTTTAGAATTTATTTTGTGGGAGTAAAAAAGTTAATATTTTGCCGAATTAAGACGCATAGATGTCATCTTTATCAGTGATCAGTTTGACTCTATGCTCGCTCTATATTGTACTCGCTTTATACAATCTATCGTTTACCTTTCTATGGATATGGCTCCATCTATATGTACAGATCATAGGCGTAGGAGCTCGATGACAGTTAGAGGGCAGAACTCTAAATGCCCGAAGAATTTTCGGGTCTAATGTCAGCAACGAACTTGTATCCCCCCCCCCCCCAAAAGCAAATTTTGGAATATTTGACGGCTGTAAACACGTTTTCCTGCTATTGCAGCCTGTGAACAAAGCAACTCCACAGTTTTCGAATATAACCTTATCAAGGTGGCTTACTCGAATTCTAATCAATCAATTACAGTCCCCGAAGACGGGACAGTTAGGAGATAATTTGGTCTAATATAGCCTAATTAAGGTGGCTGACTCGAATTTCAATCAATCGTTTTACAGTCCTCGAAGACAGGACCGTTAGGAGAAAATTTTGAAAATTTAACTGTCGCAAACGCTTTTTCCTGCTATTTCAGCCGGCGAACAAAACAACTTCAAAGTGGTCTAATAAAGCCTAATAATGGTGGCTGACTCGAATTCAAATCAATCGTTTACAGTCTTCGAAGACGGGACCGAAATTCTACTGTTGCACATAGTAGAGTGGCTCCAGACAATTCCTGTCTGATTCCTGGAATCCGATTCAGTGCTGCTTGCAGGTCTAGTTTTTTTTATACTTCAGAAAAATGTTTTAGAATTTATTTTGTGGGAGTAAAAAAGTTAATATTTTGCCGAATTAAGACGCATAGATGTCATCTTTATCAGTGATCAGTTTGAATTACAATAATACTACATGTCAATGCACCAACTCTCCCTTTAAAGATACATTTCGTGACCATATACTGACAGGAAACTTTGACATTATCGAAGACAAAAATCTTAGAAATCTCTTCAGATTGGGACCACAATTTCGGGAACAGCCAAATAGAACTAATTTTAAAAAACTACATAATGATCTCAAATCCCAAATTAGGAAATGCATTGTAGCCTGGTCTGGTAAATTTCGTGCACCTCTTGAGTCTTTTGGAGAGTGGAAAAATACTGTGTTTGATCTCTTGTCAAAAAGAATCAAATATATCAAACTTAAACCAAGACACCCGCCACCAGAGGTTCTAAAAAATGCATCTGCAGTTGAGTGTCTTGCCACTCTCAAAGAGAGATTTGTTCTAACACCTGTCGATAAGGCCAGTAATAACATTGCCTTTATCTGTAAAAGGTACTATATCAAAAATATTCTTACTGAAGTTGGACTCTGACCCAACACAAATAATGACACTTATAAATGCATTACGGATTTAACTAAACAAGATATTTTGCACAACCAATACTCTTTTAACAGGAGTAATGATATTAAAGACAATGTGAAAATAGATGCACTACCGTATATTTATTCGATACCCAAATTTCATAAAAACCAGTAAAATTTAGATATATAATATCCTCCAGTGTTTTGCCAGACGAAATCGCTTGCGCAGACAATCACCAAAGGCCTTAAATTATGCCAAACCCAACATGCAATTTGGTGCAAAACACTTCGAAATTACACTGGTATTAATAGTTTTTTTCATTATTGATAGAAATAAACCTATAGTAGAGACTATAGATAAAATCAATAATAAAGATAATGCAAAAACTATAGAAACGTTCGATTTTTCTACTTTGTATACTATGCTCCAACATGCAGATCTTAAAAATAATTTGGATTGGTTTGTAGATAAAGCCTTTAATGGAGCTTTCGGAAAAGGCAGACACTTGATGGCCATTTACTCTCAAGATGCTAGATGGATCATAAAACCTCGCAATGCCGAAACTGTAATTTTTGATAAAGAAAAATTTCAAAACATAATACATTTTCTCATTGATAA